>CM022300.1:198892684-199492684 GCA_011799875.1 Thinopyrum elongatum
GCCGGGAGGAGGAGTTGCGCGTGGCCGAGGTCGAGGTAGAGAAGAGTCTGTCCGTCAAGGAATCGTCGGTGGAGTACCAACGTGAGCTCTGGCGCAACTACTACTATGAGTACTACAACCTTGAGGTCGGCGCCGAGGACGAGGACGCGGTCGACTTCAGCAGGGGGGACGCGGAGTCCACCAACGACAGCATGTCGCCAGGACAAGTCATCGACGTCTCATCTCACACCGGTGATGCATAGGCCGGCGCGGCGGTGGCTTTGTTAAAAATATGCGTACTTAGGCTTTGTTTTTAATGTTGGTCTTTTGTTAGAGCAATGTTTAGGTCAACTGGCTCTGTTTAATTACTAAAATTGCTCGATTCAGTAAGTGTGGTCTGTGCGCTGTACGCTCTTTTGTGTGCCCAAATTAGCAAGCGATGTTAAATTATGCAAAGGGAAATTTCCACCAAAATTTGAATTATCAAACTCATCCCATGCACGTAAAGCAGACGAATCGTTTGCGATGCACACAATCGTTCAAAGTGAATGGTGTTCGACGGCACCGCGCACAAAGTTTCCCTCCACATTTCGAAATTTTTGGCCTACCGCCGAAATATCTACCCCCACCCTTCCCCACACCATTTTCTCCCCAACCACAAGTCACATTTCCCCTATTTCCTCCTTCCTTCCTTCCAAAGCTATAGCCGCTTCCTCGCTTGCTTCCTCACTCTTGCCATCTCGCATCCTACCGCCAGGGTCGCCATGGTCTTCTTCAATGACCTCTCCAGAGGTTCCTCCTCCGCCGACGAATTTTTCAGCACCCGGGTATGCCTCTCTTCTCTCTCTTGGGTTATGACTTGGAATGAAGGATTTTAACCCGGCTGTTGATTTGAGTCATTTCTTCCTCTTGTAGCTCCCTAGGACCATCAGTTGAAACGAATGGAGCGGGGTGGCTGAAGATCTGCCTGCTCGTTGTCACCATCAATCTCCATGCGTGAAGCTAGTTGCGTTTGAATCTATGGAAAGTGGGAGGAAGTTTCTGGCATGTGCAGAGAATATTAGCCCCTCTTTCATTGTTACAAATCATTTGTCAGATGTGATTCAGACACTGTCACTGTGCTATCTTATTCTGGATGTTAAGACAGTGTCATAGTTTGTACCTAGTATCTAAAAATGTTGCCATCTCATCAGCAGTGCCATTAGAAAATTATTTGGCACCGCTTCAGCAGTTTGTGCAGCCAACTTTGGTCCACACATCCGAGCAGCCAAGCAGTAAAATACTAAATCTTTATGGCACGAAGGAACTAGGCATCGGAGCAACTAGGTGCTCTGGAGTCCGGGTCCCTGATTTTTTCCCGCTGCATCAGCTCGCCAGTGGAGGGCACTGGTGCCAAATCTAGCAACAATTGTCTTTACACCGGTTTTGGCATACATAGTTGACGGCCTTAGTGCTATTAGTTCTATGTTACTAAATTTGTGCATGTACACACCCGTTAGTATCAATTTGCTGTCATCCAAACACTGTCGCTATGCTGTTGTAGTTATATTTAGCTTCCTCATAAAATGTTCAATTTGTTATTTACACTACTGGAATCAGCTGCTTTGCCGTCTGCGTTGGCGGACGGCAAAGGCTTTGCCGTCCGCCAGCAGACGGCAAACACTCCGGCAAAGCCGATGCTGGTAAAGGCCACTTTGCCGTCTGCTGGCGGACGGCAAAGAAGGAAAAGCTTGTGGACGGCACAAAAAAGGTGACAGCCCCGTTAGGGGGCTAACGGCGCTCTTTGCCGTCTGTCGGCAGATGGCAAAGACCCTACTCCTTTGCCGTCTGCTGGCAGACGGCAAAGACCCTGCCCTCTTTGCCGTCTGCTGGCCAAATAGGCCAGACCAGGTGAACAGCGTGCTGCCACGTGGCCAATTTGCCGTCTGCTAGCAGACGGCAAAGCCCTTTGCCGTCTGCTAGCAGACGGCAAATTGGCTATATAGCCCCTGTTTTTTCTTAAATTCAATCAATTTCACAGATATATATATATATTCATTTCAAAATATTTCAACAAGTACATATAGCCAACATATCCCTGCCATATGGATCATCCAACATATCCAACACATATATCATCATCCAACACATATATACACCAAATAAAAAGTCTAACATATCCAACAATTAAGCAAAAGGTCCATATACAATATAGCCACCATCCATCCATACATATATACGTAGCAAGTTTCAAATTGTTCATCCTACAAAATCAAAACAAAAAGGAAGGACAACGAGAAGAGTAGACTCCAACGCAAGCTTCCGTGATCTGAAGCAAATCTGCAAAATGGGAAAGAAGAAAGTTAGAAGAACAAGAAGAAGAAGACTAGAAGAAGAAAAAGAAGCATAATTTTTCTTCTCTTTCCTTTTCTTCTTCTTATTGCTTACTTGTGTCATTTTAGATCTAACCTAGTTAAATAGGCCATTTTTGACCTAAATAGGCTAAGTATGTCATAAATGAACTAAATAAGCTAAGTATAGGTCATTTTGGAGAATATTAAGTCATTTTTGAGCTAAATAAGTCATTTTGGAGCTAAATATGCTCCAAAATGACTTAATATGCTCCATATTGAGTCATTTTGGAGCTAAATATGCTCCAAAATGACTTAATATGCTCCATATTGAGTCATTTTGGAGCGAAATAGGTCATTTTGAGCATATGTAAGTTATTTTGAGCTAGATAGGTCTTTTGGAGCATATTAAGTCACTTTGGAGCTAAATAGGTCATTTTGGAGCATATAGTCATTTTGAGGCATATTAAGTCATTTTGGAGCTAAATAGGTCACTTAGGAGCATATTAATCATTTTGGAGCTAGATAGGTCATTTTGGAGCTAAATAGGTCATTTTGGAGCTAATATGCTCCAGACATGACTAATATGCTCCAAAATGACTTAACATGCTAAATAGGTCATTTTGGAGCATATTAAGTCATTTTGGAGCTAAATAGGTCATTTTAGAGCTTAATAGGTCATTTAGGCATATTAAGTCATTTTCGAGCTAAATAGGTCATTTTCGAGCTAAATAGGTCATTTGGGAGCATATTAAGTCATTTTGGAGCTAAATAGTGTCATTTGGAGCTAATAGGTCAATTAGTAGCATATTAAGTCATTTTCGAGCTAAATAGGTCATTTTGGAGCTAAATAGGTCATTTTGGAGCTTAATAGGTCATTTAGGAGAATATTAAGTCATTTTGAGCTAAATAGGTCATTTTGGAGCATATTAAGCTTAATTAGCTCCAAAATGATCTATTTAGCTCGAAAATGACTTAATATGCTCCTAAATGACCTATTAAGCTCCAAAATGACTTAATATGCTCCAAAATGACTTAATAACCTCCAAAATGACTTAATATGCTCCAAAATGACTTAATATGCTAAATAGGTCATTTTGGAGCATATTAAGTCATTTTGGAGCAATAGTGTCATTTTGGAGCTTAATAGGTTATTTAGGAGCATATTAAGTCATTTGGAGCTAAATAGATCATTTGGAGCTTAATAGGTTCATTTAGGAGCATATTAAGTCTTTTGGAGCTAAATAGGTCTTCTGGAGCTAAATAGGTCATTTAGGAGCATATTAAGTCATTTTGGAGCTAAATAGGTCATTTTGGAGCTAAATAGGTCATTTTGGAGCATATTAAGTCATTTTGGAGCCATATTAATTCATTTTATAGCATATTAAGTCATTTTGGAGGAATAAATGCTAAGTTTAAGTCATTTCAGAGCTATCCTAGGTTAAATAGTCATTTTTGAGCTAATTAAGCCTATTATGTCATTTTGAGCTAGCTAAGAATTGGAGTCATTTTGGAGGAAAAAATGCTAAGTATATGATTATGTCGCTAGTAATCCATATGGCAGAGAACCCGGGCCGACATGACTAGTCATAGAACCAAGGTGGCACAAACATACAGGGACAGGCATACATGACCCAGCAATGCACGTGTCGGTCATCAGCGAGTGCAACCAAGTCGTAGCAAGCTACAAGGACTTCGGTGATACACCGCGTGACATTTCCCCGTAGGGACAGACACAGGAGCAAAGAAGGACACATGCCGGTCAATCCATGTGTTCCGGAGCAGTAGCGAACTACCATGGCTCAGTGGAAGCACTAGGAGGCATTTCCCTGTATGGAAGGCTACCAAAGGCACATGACTAGGTCATTTCTTAAGCTAAGTATGCATTTGTTAAGCTAAACACTTGGGAAAACTTACCGTCATCAAGGAGGTGTAGTTGTAGGACCGGTCGCGCCAGTGGCAGACGGAGAAGCATCGGTCGATGCTTGTCAGGAGTTATGCTGCACCAAAGATCATTTCCAATGTATCGCTAGCATGATGCAACTCAAATGTGAAGACTAGTAACTAATGACCATTCAAATGAAACTCACCGTGCCTGCCGAAACAATATCTGGCATCGCCGGAGGAGTCGTGCCGGTCTTCTCGCACATGGCCTGCACATTTGGTTTTGACGAGTCAGTCATATTAGATACTAATGTAAGGAACATTACGTGCATGATTTGGCTAACATGCAAAAGAAAATTACCGCGAACATCTCGTATAGGACCTGGGTAGCCACCATGTTCCGGTTCCTCTCCTCCTCCAACAGCTTAGCCGTCTGCCGGTCCCTCTCCGCTAGAAGCGCCTGCGTGTTCGCTCTCTCTGCCTCAATAGCAGCCTGCAACACCACTCGTTAGCATTGTAATAATCGACGGCCGCACACACAATGTAATGGAGGAAAGGTATCTGATTCCGTATAACTAACCTTGAATTGGATCTCCACTGGCCGTGCACGAGGCAATATCTCAGGATCGAAGCTGGTCTGGCGCTTCTTGATCTGCGGGAGAGTGCTACTACAACGTATCAGTCCATTCCCAATGGCTAACGAGCCATGGGACCTTCCGCCACCAGATATCATCACCAGCTCTGGATCAAGAGGTTGGCTCGGGTTAAAGTCCGGCCCTTTCCTCTTCTTCCCCTGGTCTCTGTACGTCACAAGCTTGTGGTGGGAGGTGAGGTTGGTGAATTTCTCTGGATCATCGAGGTCAGACTCAGAGAATGCCTTGGCCTTCTTGTACGAGGCAGTATTGGACATGGCATAGAGGTCGAACAGCTCTGGCACTAGAGCCTTGTTGTATCGCCCCTAAAAGAGAGGAACAGAGTATTAGTTAAGGGCTCAAGCTAGCATGAAGAATGAATTTGCATGAATCATGAAGCAAACCACATACCTAGTTTTCCCCGAACTGATGTAGGTTGACGCTGCCTAGATGGTGTGGGACACCTTTCATTTGGGCACGCTTCTCCTTTGCAATGTCATGGATGGAGCGCCATTGGGGAGTGCACCACTCATCCACCAACGCCTCCCAACAGTCCATCCTATCCACACACCATCTCGGGGGCACCTAAGTTAAGCAAGAGAAATTTGAGCGCTACGCCTACGAATCAAATCAAGGAAACTAAGTTCAAGGCCTTAAGAATAGGTAATTACCTTCATGTACTTCTCCTTACTTAGAAAATTGACACGCAACTTCTCTTTTTTCCTCCTAATACCAACCGAGGCGAAGTAGTCTCGAATAGCCTGCGTCCGAGCCTCGTGCCGAAAGTTTTGAAGTAGGCGCCTGCACTCGGTGTCGATAACCCGAGCCGCGGCCTCCTCCTGTCCCTCAGCACACCTGTAGAAGGTCTGCAATCAAACAAGAAAACACGGATTAGTACAATCACTAGGGTTGCCAATCAAAGAAGAAAACACAACGTAGACGGCAAAGGAGAAATTACCCAAAACGTCTGGATCACAATGTCGGCAACCGTGTGGCACTCGACATGGCCGATCCTATGCCCCGGCGGGGCCGAGGCTGCCAAGTAGTGCTCCGAGGTCATTCCTAGCTCTCGAACCCGGCCCTCACCGGGTAACGTGACCCACCCCGGGAAGCTCTGGCGACAAATCACACCAAGGACACTGTTGGGCTTGCGGATATTCGGCTCGTGTGTCCAAGACCTGCAGTATGACAAGGCCAACGCATTAGATATTCGAAGAAACATGAAGACAAAAGGTTAAAAAAGAGTAAATGCACTTACTTCTCCCCGCGAGGCGCAATCAACCACCTCTGGTCGGGGGTCGTCGGGGTGTCAGGGAGCTTTGTACCACCACGCTGGTAGACTTTGCGCCCCTCAACCCACTCACTCTCGCTATAGCTATCAGAGCTATAGCCACCCTCAGCACGGCCACTCGACTCCGGCGAGTCCTCCAAAGGGTTCTGCTGCGACTCAGTGTGATCCCTGCTGAGGTCCAGAGTCTCGTGGGACGGAGTCTCGCGGGACGAAGGCTCGGCGGCCTGATGCTCGTCGGCCTGAGGCTCGTCGGCCGTAGGCGCGTCTGCCATAGGCTCGTGGACCGGAGTCCGAGACGGCTCCACCTCAGGCGGCCCCATCTCAGACGGAGCACTCCTGTGGTCGGGTGAATCAGCTGGGGGTGGCGGCGAGGAAGGTGTAGCAGCAGCCTTCCTACCTCGCCCGCCGCCACGTCCACCTCTAGCAACCTTCTCCCCCCCCCCGACCTCTCCCGGTCGAAGAAGAAGCGACCGCCGGTGGTGTCTGCATACTGAGATCCAGCACTCTCCGGAGGCTCTGGGGTGGAATGGAACTAACCCTCCCACCACGCGCCGAGGAAGGAGCCTCGGAGCGCTCTCGACCCGCGCCCACCATCTGTCAACACCTGCAATGACAAAGAGTAAACGAAATTAGTACAACATAAAAAGAATGAATACCTGACCTGAATAATATGTATATAATTTTAGTGTATCATCATCATGAACATAATAAAAAATTGAATACCTAACATGAACTAATTAATAATATATATGTACATAATAATAATTGAATACCTGACATGAACTGAAATATTAATCTTCATCGTCATCATTAATAAATGCATCATCATCATCGTCTATATATGCTTCGGGGTCAATAAATGCATCATCATCATCACTATCAGTAATGACGTGCTCATCATCATCAATAAATGCATCAACATGTGGAAGGCCTCCTGTACGTAATCGGTCAAGCATTGACAGGTCATCCGCAGCAGTAACCTCTTCTTGTTCCGGCTCTTCTTGTTCCGGCTCAGGCTCGGATTCACTGCCGCTGTCTACTTCAATGTTCTGCGGTGAAGTAGAGCGGTTCTTGAAACATTTTTTGGAAAGACGTGTTTCTTGGAAGAATTCTCCTTCATATGTGTCTGGGTTAATGTGAGGTTCATAATCCTCTTCATTGGGGGGAGGTGGTCTAACATGTGGCGGCACATCATAAATGACATCCCAACCATTGAGATTTGGATCACTTTGGCAGGTCCACGGTAGATAGAAAACTTGGGTTGCCTGTTGAGCCGTAATATAGACATTGGGAACATCCAAATGGGTGCTTTGTTTGATTTCGACTAGCCCTAGATGTTCATGAGTCCTTCTAGTCTCCTTCGGCTGGAACCAATAACATTTGAAGACTACGACATTCGGTGGGTTGGCACCATAGAATAGAAGTTCATAAATTGCTTCATTTCTTCCATAATACTCGGTATCTCCTTCGCCGATAGCAGAGACACAACAATTTGTAGACTTTCGGTTGGCCATAGATAGCTCTTTGCCATAGGTACGAAAGCGATACCCGTTGATGTCGTATTTGTCAAATGAACGGACCTTATAGTCAAAACCATTAGCGACTTGTCTCAATTCAGCGTCCATAGACTCTGAACTAGCCTACAAGTTTAATACGAAAGGATTGTTGCATTAGCCGGAAATTAGAAGAAGAAATGAAATGGTCTAATGGAAATTACCGTTTGTTTGAACCAAGAGATGAAACCGGGATAGCCGCCTCCATACATTGCCAGAAGCTCATACTCTTCGACGGAATCCTTTTGGATCACCGCTCCATTCGAGAATTCGGCGACGTATCGACTGTATCAAATATCCAGGAATAAGAGCAGTTCAAAGGATTAGAGGTTGCGAAACAATGTACCGAGAACTTACTCGATGTACGGCCGCACTTCTGTTAGGTTGTTCAAGATATACAACGTAATGGTCCGCCATTCGTTGACCTCCAACGATAAGGGAGTATAAGCACCGGCTGGTGCGAGCTTCCCTTTGAATAGGCTGAGGTTGGATCCACCCTTTTTAGGGCCGCCAGCATTGTACCGAGGCTTCGGATTATGCAAATGACGATTTTTGGCTTCGTAGTGTGCTGTCACGAAGTTTGCCGCCTCCTCAGTAATGAATGCCTCGGCCATCGATGCTTCAATTCGACGTTTATTTTTACATTTTTCTCGAAGCGTCTTCTGCATCCTCTCAGTTGCGTAGCACCAACGATTCTGCACGGGCCCCCCCAATCGTGCCTCGGTCGGGAGATGCAAAATCAAATGCTGCATTGGATTAAAGAAGCCCGGTGGAAAGATCTTCTCTAACTTGCAGATCAACTGCAGCGCCTACTCTTCCAGTTCTTCTAGCAAGCCAGGCGATAGTTCTTTCGCACAAAGAACACGGAAGAAATAGCTCAGCTCTGCCAGTACTAGCCATTCATCGTCAGGGATAAAGCCACGCAACATCACCGGCATTACCCGCTCAAGCCATATGTGCCAATCATGACTCTTGAGACCAAATATTTTCAATTTTTCAAGGCTCGCTCCCCTCTTTAGATTCGCTGCATACCCATCGGGGAACATCAACTCATTTTTCACCCACAGGAGCATTTCCCTCATAACTGGCCTTCCAAGATTGAACCATGCCTTTGGCTTCGTCCAGTTCTTCTTTCCTTTCGGTTGTCGCATGTTTTGTAGCGGTCTATCACATAGAGCCTGCTGATCGACTCTAGCCTTAGGATTATCCTTTGTTTTCCCCTCTATGCCGAACAATGTACCAAAGAGGGCCTCACCGACATTCTTTTCAGTGTGCACCACGTCGATGTTGTGTGGGCAAAGGAGGTCTTTGAAGTAAGGTAGATCCCACAAGCATGTCTTGTGAGTCCAGGCGTGTTCGGAATTATACCCCTTGAAATACCCTGGACGCTCCGGATCTGGCTCGAGAGAGTTTAACTGATCCAGGGTCTGTTGGCCTGTCAACGCAAGTGGTGCACAGTTTTTGACAACTCTACCTTTGATGAAGTTCTTCTTGTCTTTTCTGAACTTATGGCGAGGATCCAGGAACTGTCTATGCATGTCGAAGCAAGAAAACTTGCCACCCACCTGCAACCGATGAAACTCAAGAGCTACCTTGCATGTGGGGCATGGGAACCTTCCATGCACAGACCAGCCAACGAATAGCGCATACGCCGGCAAGTATTGCATCGAGTACATGTACCACGCACGCATTAGGAAGTTTTTTTTGTAGCGGCGTCGTATGTCTTGATCCCATTATCCCAAGCTTCTTGCAGTTCATTCTTAAGAGGCTGCATGTACACATTCATATTCTTCCCCGGATAGTTGGGCCCCAGAATTATCAACGTCAGGAAAATGTTCTTTCTTTGCATAATCTGTCCGGGGGGAGATTGAGTGGAATGACAAATACAGGCCAACAACTGTATTGGGCTGCCATCATACCAAACACATTGAACCCATCCGTGCTTATGGCGAGTCGAGGATGCCTTGGATTTGCCGCTTTAGCATGATGTATTGCATCGAAGTGCTTCCACGCAAAAGCGTCCGATGTGTGTACCAACATCGGCTCCCCATCTGCATCTAGTTCGGTTCTTTTGCCCAATTTGTGCCATGTCATCTGTCTGGCCGTCTCTTCGACCATGAAAAGACGTTGAAGTCTTGGTATGATTGGCATATACCGAAGAACATTAACTGGGATTTTTGTCTGACTCTTCTCACCCATACCGTTGTCTACCTCAACATACCTAGAAGACTGGCAAACGGGACAATACTTCAAGTCCGCATACTCAAGCCTAAATAAGGCACATCCTTTCTCACAGGCATCTATCTTCTCATAGGGCATCTTAAGTACACGGAGGATTTTGTCCGACTGGTACAGGTTTGCTGGCATTACATGGCCTTTGGGTAGAAAGTGTCCAAATAGTGTCATCATCACGTCGTAGCATTCTCTGCCCAAGTTGAATTGAGCCTTCAGAGCCATTACTTGTGCGATGGCATCCAGCTGACAAAGCTCAGTGTGCTCGTGGAGAGGACGTTTTGAATACTCCAACATATCATTGAAGGCCTTTGCAGATTCGTCCATCTCATCGTCCGAATCCCGAGCATCATCAAAGTCTTCCACCATGTCTTCCATCCCGGTACCATGCTCGTCGGTGCGACGACGGCCCTCCTCAGCTCTGGCATGTTGGGCAGACTCACCATGAAATGTCCAGACCGTATAATTAGGCGTGAAACCCAACTTCTGCAGGTCTTTGATCATTTCAAACTCTGACTTCTTATGAAAGTTGTCGCACTTGAGACAGGTGCACCAGGTTGTTTCCTGTCCATTTGCAAATGCGGCTCTCACAAACCCATTGGTTTTTCTCATCAATTCACGGGTCATGTCTTTCTGACTAGTGTGACCGGTGTACATCCACGCACGATCACTCATCTTGCCTACGTACTGGACACACAAGAAATACATACATAATTCAGCAAACCATATTCATCAGTTAATAGAGTTTGTCAATTTTATTACGTCCATGCAACCTAGACGCTAGTAGGTAAAGATAGGTCCTAATCCCACCCGAGTATGTGTAGATTGGGTTCGTTTTCCCATGCTCTGCTCCGGATCCGATGCAAAATTTCGGCAGCACCTCCCCATTGTTCTCCTGATACACGTCTCGGCAATAAGCAGAGAGGATGTGTACCCGAAGAACAACAGGGAGGCACTGACGAAATTCTGCATCGGATCCAGAGCAGAGCATATGGGAAAACGAACCCAATCTACACATACTCGGGCTGTCCATGGATAACGTTGGACAATTCGAAAGAATCACGGTTATAAATATGCAAATGAATGCATATTTATAGATGTAACCCTTTCGAATGGGAGACGCATAGTGGTCACGCATACTGATGATTGACACCTACAGCTAGCAAGTTTCATTGGCACGAAGACCGAAACAGAGCAAATGAAGGGGGGAGGAGGAGATGTCATTTGTGCTCACCCACGAACGCAGAGGCGGAGCTCGTCGAACGCACGGGGAGGTCGTCGAACACCAGACCCTCGCAGCAACGAAAGAACTGCACATTTAAATCAGAAAATATATGACCTAACTCATAATTCACAAATATATGACGGGGTGTCGGGTCGGGGTGTCGGGTTGACTTTCATTCCGTCGATGCTCCCTTCAACAACTCTCACCTCTCAAGTGGTGGTATATATGTATGGTGGGGCACTCCTTGCCTGTTTATTTCGACCGTCGGTGACGGTCGTTACTCCCATCCCTTGCTGCGTTACCAAGGTCTCACAGCAAGAGATGAGGAGCAACGACCACCTACGACAACAGCCGGTGTCTTTCCTCTTATAACATCTCTCATCTCTCAATGTTATTTCGACCGTCGGTGACGGTCGGTCTTTTCGTCCTCCCCCTGCTTTACCAAGGTCACAGAGGGGGAGGACGAGAAAGACCGACCACCTACGAACAGCCGGTATCCTTCCTTCAAGAGCATCTCATCTCTCACTCTCATCTCTTTCAAAAGGAAGCACCATCAGAATGAAAGTCATCCCTCGACCACTCGACCCCTCGACCCCTCGACGACCCTCGACCCTCGACCCCTCGGAGATTCTTTTCCTTCTTTTCTCTCCTCGACGACCCATGAACGACTACACCGCACCGAACTCCAGCCATCGACACAACGACCGGAACAGAGCAAATAGGGGAAGGTCAGGGAGGAGATGACAGTCGAGCTCACCCTTAGACCGTAGAGGCGGTAGTCGAACGACGATGACAACGGCAACGGGACCGACAGTGCTCCTGGAGGTGAAGAGAAGATCCCTACACATGAAAAACAATCCAACATAAGCACCGCAGAACAATATAATCAACAACATCTAACCTAACGGAATAAAAAGACACTATTTTTTTAAATGAAAATCCATACATAAATCCACCCATACATCTATATAGCATTCATCCATCTTTCCATCCATACATCTACACAGCATACATCCATCTAGCAATGCATATAACAACTACAAATTGTTCAAAATCACATATACATACATCCATCCACAGATTGCTGGCACCGCCCCTGTATACATACATCCATCTATCCATCCATCCTTACATCAATCTATCCATCCATCCACAGATCCATCAACTCCTAAATCCATACATGCAAAAAAAATAAGAACAAAGAGGGGGACCGGGTGCTAAACCGTGGCTGGGCAGGAGGGGCAGAGGGCAAGGAGGAGCGGTGCAGCGGGGTGGAGGAGGGGGGCAGCGGTGGTGGAGGAGGGGGAGAGGAGGGAGGGGGCAGGGCAGTGGAGGAGGGGAGGGGGCGCCGGTGGTGGAGAGGGGAGGGGGCCACGATGGTGGAGGGGGGAGGGGGGCGCGAGGTGGAGAGGGAAGGGAGGAGGAGGAGGCGGAGCGGAGAGTGAGGAGGGACGGCGGTAGGTAGTCGGGAGGAGGTAACCCTGCGATAAACGAGACGGCTATGCGGGGGAGGGAGGAGGAGGGGGAGAACGGGAAAGGAGAAGAACGGCGATAGACGAGGGAGAGGATGAAGACGGAGAGGGGCTGGAAGGAGGAGGACGGAGGAAAAGGACACATCGGCACCCCCCAAACCATACCTACGAACCATCCACCCCAACCAATCCCCGCACGGGTTCAGGAACGGCAGGCACGGCGAGGCCGACTGCCGGGAGGAGGTGGAAGAGAGGGAGGAGGAGGACGCGAGGATAGGGAGACATTCGGCTCCAGGGCGGAGGAGGTGGGTGGTCCGCGAACGAGGCAGGAGCGAGGAAGAGGGTGCGGGATGGAGGAGAAGGAGGGAGAAAGAGAGTGGAGGAGGCGAGGCCGGGGGGCAAAATTAACCCCCCGCATTGCCGTCTGTTTTTTTTTGTTTTTTTCTCTTTGCCGTCTGCTGGCAGACGGCAAAGAGGATGACCGTTAGACCGCCACCGCCGCGAAATTGTGGGCCCCTCTTACCTCTTTGCCATCTGCTGGCAGACGGCAAAGAAATCTTTGCCGTCTGCCAGCAGACGGCAAAGAAGTGGCCCGTGTGACCTACCCAGTGCAGTACCCCCGTGGGGTCCACTTTGGACTTTGCCGTCTGCTGGCGGATGGCAAAGAACTCTTTGCCGTCTGCTGGCAGACAGCAAAGAGCTGGCAGATGGCAAAGACCCTGTTTGCCATCAGCTGGTTCTTTGCCGTCTGCTTTGAGAAGACAGACGGCAAATAGCCTCTTTGCCATCAGCTGGCAGACGGCAAAGAGCTGGCAGATGGCAAAGACCCAGATTCCAGTAGTGTTATAGTACATGACTAAGAACTTGTAGCGTTGTTGTAGTTAATTATAGCTTCTGATGTTTCAGAATTTGGTTGTTGTCTCAGTAGCAATTAATTCATTTGCACATTGATCTTTTTGAGAAGATATGTCATAATTAACTTGTTTCTTCAGTTTTTCAAAATATGTATTTGGTGATTTTCTGTGTTGCTAGAAACCCATTTCCCCTACAATTGTTACTGATATAGTTTTAGATATTATAGGATGAATGGAAGTGTTCTTACATGGAGTGGGTTGATCAAGAGTGGCCACAATCTTCAAAGATGTGCCTAGCAAAGCTCTGGAGCATGTTTGAGGAAGAGAACAGAGGTAGGCTTAGAGAAAGTGTTGTCAATGCTGAAGAATATTTGAAGATGTGGGATAAAAAGAGGAAGATGGAGAATGAGCTCAGATTTTTTAAATTAGACTTTGCTAAGATAGTGTTGGCGAAGGAGGAGGGACTTTCCCAGTTGGCCAGTGCAAAACAGGTTCTTACTAAACTGAAAGCAGAGGTGGATAAGATGAGCATGGATGATCTCGATTAGGGAAATGAATATATTGTTCTATATTGTTCTTATGAAGGTGAACTAGCTATATGATGTATTGTGTTGTTTTCAGGTAGCTATCGTACTGTGATGTTAAAATATATTTATGTGCCTAATATGAAATTGGCAAACAACTGTTCGATATGAAATGTGAATTTGCGTAATACTAGAATTATTAATTGTAAACTAATAAACCTGCTAAATGGGTCATGGAACTTTGCAAACAGTTCTAGCAGTAAAAGCGCTTGTGATGGATAGCCCAATGCCATACAGTTTTCTTCATCAAATCGTGTGTGATGTAGTTGATTAAAAGCAAATGGTTAACCGAGGCATAGCGTGTGTGATAGTTACACCTATCACACATGAGGCTATACATAAAACTGTGTGGGATGTATATACGAACGGAAATGTTTTCCCTGGATTGACTGTGTGGGATGTACATACGAACGGAAATGTTTTCCCTGGATTGACTGTGTGGGATGTACATAAGAACGGAAATGTATTCCTTGGATTGACTGTGTGGAATGTACATAACAAATGGAAACGTTTGTTTGGGACTGACTGTGTGGGATGTACTTAGGACCGGAACCGATTTGGCCTGTATAATCGTATTTGATCGATCGCCCATCGCACACGACCTCATTTTGCCGAGCGTGTGTGACCGGAGCCCCTATCCCCGACAGTTTCTGGGTCGTGTGGGAAGGACCCCCCCTATCGCACTCACTCACTTGGCGATGATTCAAAACACCGTCACAAAAAGGGGTTAAAAACCGTTTGTATAGCACCTCGCTGTACCAATGTACACGTCTACCAGCAAACCCTATCATCTTCTATTGTTCGTTCTTTGCTGCCAAACTCATTGTTTTTTTGCCTGTGCGTGTGGTGAAAGATCGGGGCATCCCAAAAATCGTCTCAAAGTTATTTGAGCCATATCAGTTGGTATCAGAGAGCACTAGGTTTATCACTGCGCGCGATGTCAACCGCAAGCAAGTGTGATGAGGATGAGGTGCGGGAGGATGGTGGGCCGCCGCAATATGGTCCCGATCTAGACCCAGGTGTCCGTGCTATGTTCAAGGACACATACCATCACTTCGACAACCGCATGAAGGCCCTCGACGAGACGGTAACCGACGGGCTCCAGGTCATGCAGGCAGCCTTCGTCGCCTAGAGGCAAGGGCACCCGACGCGGTTGCTCCATGGAGGGCACAACATGCCCTGCAGCACCGAGCACCTCTACACGTCTGTGACGCGGACGTTGCGAATGACGACAATGATGCTGAGTCCGAGGATGGCTCTGATGCTCGCGGCGACTTGCCACGCCGACCACGACATGACGTTCATCCCCGTGATGATGGACCAAGGCGGTGCCACGACGAGGACGAGGACGGAGGTATTGGTAGAATAAAAATTACTATACCTTCATTCACAGGCAAGGCCAGTCCCGAGGAGTATCTTGAGTGGGAGATGCGTGTGGAGTAGATTTTTGATAATCACCGTTACTCCAAGGAGCGGAAGATTCGTTTTGCTTCTCTTGAGTTTTCATGTTACACATTAATTTTGTGGGATCAACTCAACCGTAATGACGCGCGACGGGAATCATGGTTTGAGATGAAGCGTACAATGCGTGCTTGCTTTGTTCCAGCTTATTTTCAGAAGGAGCAGCACACAAAGCTTCGTCGTCTTGTCCAAGGAGCCATGCCGGTGGATGAGTACTACCAAAATATGCAAGTTTTGATGATCAGAACTAATGTGCATGAGTCTGATGATGCAAACATGACACGTTTCTTTGAGGGGCTGAATGAAGACATACGTGACCGTGTTGATTTGATGCAGTATAATGATATGCAAGAGCTTCTTCATCAAGTGGAGTGTGTCGAATAGTGGGTCAAAGCAAAGCAGGTTTCCAAAGGCCGCACTAATTTCAGCATGGGGCGGCGTTCCTATTCGCATGATGATGATATTGTCAAACCAGTTTCATCATATTGGTCAGCTGCCACCGATCACAAGGAGATGAGCAAAGAACTTATGGCCGTGAGAAAAGTGGCTGCAAGGGCTGATTCAAGTGCACAGTCTATTATGCATACTAGTGAGATTGTGTGTTACACTTGCGGAGGTAGAGGACACAAACACATTGATTGTCCGAATAAGAAGAGAGTGCTCCTTGTTAATGATGGATATGTTACCGAGGACAAAACTGACTCGGAGTCTAATGAGGCCAAGCAAGAGGAAGGTGATCCAAATACTATCATGTGCTATCCTATGGATTATGATCTTCCATGCATCATGGTGCAGCGAGCTAAAGAGGATCAAATTCCATGCGCGGGACAGCGGTGGAAATTTTTTCAGTCACAGTGCCAGATCAAAAACAAGTGTTTCAAGTTGATTATTGATGGAGGGAGCTACACCAACATCATAAGCAAGCGTGTGGTAGATGCTTTAGGATTGAAGTCATGGCCACATCCACAGCCACATTGCATTGAGTGGTTGTACAACTCCGGACGTTTGAAGGTGACTCACAAGGTATGCGTAAAGTTCAATATTGGCACATATTATGATGAGGTGATTTGCGATGTTGTGCCAATGGATGTGTGTCAGTTGTTATTGGGTCGTCCGTGGCAATATGATCGCAATTCTATACATGAGGGGAGATCCAACACTTATGTGTTTCGAGATGTTGGCATCAAACGTGTGCTGTAGCCCATGGGTAACAATGCTATAAAGATTGATCATGTGTTTGGAAAAAAGTAGATTTTGAAGAGCGCACCAAAACCGAGGATGGTTTCGCTTGAAGGGGGAGAGGATGATGGGACACCGTAGGTACTCTTGTGGTTCCTCTATTACTGTCAAGTAAAATATCTTCCAACCAAGATACTCCTTATGAAAGCAAGATGCAAAAGTATGTGGTTCCTGCTCTACGTCATAAGAAGATCATGTGTGCTACAGAACAGAGAGGCATCTTAGGTGTGACGCCTGTTCCATATGCTACTGATGGGAGATGGTCATATGCTCTACCGATTGAATGCAATAACATCATCACAAATAATTTTTTTGTTTGTTCAATTGCTCCTCAAATTGTGCCACAGGAGAAAGTGAAGCCCACGTTCAGAACACCTTGCCATGCAAGTATACGTACGTGATGAATCCCAGAATCAATCATCCTATAAGAGTGCAAGGAGAGTAATATTTTGCCGTAGGGAAGGATAGGTGTGTCCTTTTTATTTGTTTCCGTAGTTTGATCAGATTTGGTAGTTTCCTTTTTTTCTTTTGTTTTTTAGATGTTTTTGAGATTTTTTTTCTTTTTATGCGTATAACTTGTAAGCGATGAGGAGTCCGCATGTTTTTCTTAGTCCAGGTCGCGCCTGGCCCAAGTATTAGGCACCACCAATATAAGCAAGGGGTGCAACGCTTTGTAAAAAGGCAGGTTTTTGTACGTGAAGAAAATACTCAGAAAAGCATCAGATGGATGCACCACATCTGTGTTCCTGCATTCCATAATTTTGGTTCGATGATTGCATGTGTTCTGGCGACCTAGATTGCTAGGGCATTAGTTTTGTTCGGTTCTTGATCTTCCAGGATCGATCCAATCTCTCTTATGTTTTTTCCATCTACTTCTAATCTCCTCTGCTAATTACTCCATAGCCAGCCGCCGCCGCTAATCATCATTAGCTTAATCTCTCCATCCATCCTAGTACTACTACTACATCACGTCTGCTACTAGATTCCTTCACGTATACATCCACCACTCCATAAAGTTCTATATTTTCTCTAGCTTTTACACGTCTACCAGCAAACCCTATCATATGCTATTGTTTGTTCTTTGCTGCCAAACTCATTGTTTTTTTGCCTGTGCGTGCGGTGAAAGATCGGGGCATCCCAAAAATCATCTCAAAGTTATTTGAGCCGTATCAGTACGGCTATAAAGAGCCAGTTGATGTGCTACCCTATTCTTATCTCTACTAACTTTCAGTGGAACAAACTCTCTATCAACCATAAGAGCTTTAATCTCTGCAGCTAAGTGTCCGTAGGCCGACCTACACAAAGTATCCCCCTCAATGGTGGCCAAAGCATTTGTAGAATCTGACTGGACAATGATAGACATATCCGAATGCTCAATGGCCAGTGCCATACCCTGCATTAAAGCATGAATCTTCACTTCTAAGGCGCCGTTATAGTTGAAGATATACCTGTAAGCCTCAAATATCATTGAACCATTCTCCCTTCGTAGCACCATCCCGGCCGATGCGCGGCCCTCCTGAGCCGAGAAAGATCCATCCATAGAGAGTGCCACCCATCCCACCAGTGGTGGAGGCCAATGCTTAGATGGAGCATGGTTGGTGTCGGTAATTTTTACTTGGCACCTCACACTCTGCATATATGCCGGTTCCATTCGTACATTTGTGCAGTTCCACCAAAATGCAGCTGAATAACCCTGTTTGCACAGATAATGAAAAAGCGTGATTACATTATAGTGGCACTAGTTGATGAAACATACACTAATATATAGAAGAAACTTCATTTTCTTAATGGGAAAATATTGCGATTGTATCACAGTATGCCATGCTGCGAGGGCGAGATGGGCCCTGCGACGCCTCATATGATAGGCCTCATACTGGAAATCAACCCAATTCTCCCCGATACACCTACTGCCAGTGATGAACATCAGTGTACAACGGTAGTACAAGGAGGGGCCTTGAGACATTCCAATCTCTATTTTTGTGCAGTTCAACTAAAATTAAGCACCCCAGTTTGTAGAAACACTTAAACATTAACAATGGGACTAGTTGATGAAACATATACTAACAAAGAGAAGCACTTTCTTTATCTACATTGGAAATGAAATGATAGAGATGACAATAGATCTATTTTAACTGTATTATTACTACATTTTATCAGTGGCACTAGGGTCGAGCATGTGGCAAGCGAGGTGTACCATGCGTCGCAAGGATGGAGGCCGGGGGCACTTAGACTGGGATGCTGAAGCTGGCTCTTTCAGTCCCTACCTTCGCCCCTGATGTTTCTGTGGTAGCTTTTGGGTTGTAATCCAAACTTGGTCGGGCTGGGGCTGCGTCCCCCCTACCTGCCTAGCTTATGTGGCGAACTTGCCTCCTGCAAGTTGTCAGTCCGTTCTAGTAGTAGTTGCATAACTGCCCGTTTACACTGAGATGTGTCGGATAATGGTTCTCTATGGTTGGGTTTCTTTAATGAAATCGGAGGAAACCACCTCTTTTGATTTACAAAAAATCAGTGGGACTAGCGGTGCCAAAACATTGCCTCAAATTAATAGTGCCACTAGATTAAGGTGCAAAATAATAACATTACTGCTTTATCATGACAGTGCCAAAACAGTAGCACAAAAGCAGAGTCAACATGCAGGATCTTTGGCAAATGGTTGAACCAAAAAGGAACATACTGTTGTAGGGTGAAACCCTAAGATGGATCTTTTCACACTTGGAGGGGGAAAAGGATGATCACCAAGAACACAAAGAAGAATTCAGTCCAACAAAACCCAATCACACATCTACTAGAATAGCAAACACATAGATCCACATGAATACATGAACAATCAGAGGAACCAAGCACTAGGTAGAGTTCTTCGCACTCCTAAGAGATGAGGTCTTGAGGATGATAATCTTCTCCAAGAGGAGGTCTTGAAATCCACAAGTGGATCCTCTCCTAAGAGGCCTTGATCTCCAATGGAGGGGGTATAAGTTGCAAAGCTCACAAATATCTCATATATGTCTTTGCTAAGTCTAAACAATACCCTAGGTACGGAATATATAGGCTTGGGGTCGAAGTGGATGAAGTGGAGGTCCAAAACCCAATCTGAGCCGCCCATCTTGGAGGGCCCGTGCACACGGGGTAAGTTGGGCCCGTGCGTAGGGGGGTCCCGTGCGCACGGTACACGCCCGTGCGCATGGGGTGCTACAGCCGTAGCTCCCTGTGTAGCCTGTGGGCACGGGGTCTCGGGGGCCCGGGCGCACGGGGTCGCCTGGGACTTCCTGTACAGCTACTGTTTTTCTCCTTCTTGTTCCGTGCAGACTTGGGGTGGGTCTCCTACTCCTTGGTGAAGCTCCTTAGCTGCCTGAGAATGTTCCTCTTCATACATAATGACACATAGAGCATTTTGGTGAGGTAGCAACCAAGTTCCACTTGTATCCATATGCATGTCGAGTAGGAAAGAGTTCACCTCGATTTCCATTGTGAGTGCTCTAGCTCTTGTCATGGGTCCACGTGGTGCTTGATGTGTAGGTGTAGAGTCAATGGGGATGATGGAAGGATGCTCCACATCATCCCCCCCCCCCTTGGGAGAGATCCGTCCACGGATCATGATCTTCATCACCATGGTACTTGGCCAAGTCTTTGACGTTGAAGATGTCGCTTACGTGTACTTGTCACGTGGGATGTCAATCTTGTAAGCGTTGTCATTGTAGCGTGCTAGCACCTTGAAGGGTCCGTCGGCACATGGTAGTAGCTTTGACTTGCGTTTGTTGGGGAAGTGGTCCTTGTGAAGATGAAACCATACGAGATCACCCGGTTGGAACACCATTCGTGTCTTGTTGATGTTGAGCTTGGTGGTGATGCGATGTACTTGACGCTCAATCGTTGCCCTTGTATCTTCATGCATCTTCTTGAGAAATCTTTCCCTTGCACTAGTATCCATGTTTGCGCATTCTTGGAGCGGAAGAGGTAGAATGTCCAATGGGGACAAAGGGTTGAAGCTATAGACAACCTCGAAGGCGGACTTGCCAGTAGTAGAGTGTCGAGCTCGATTGTAGGCGTACTCGGTGATGGGTAAGCACTCCTCCCACTCCTTGATGTTCTTCTTTATCAACACGCATAGGAGAGTAGATAGCATCTGGTTGGTGACTTCCGTTTGGCCATCGGTTTGTGGATGATATGCCATTGAGAATAGTAGCTTGATGCCGAGCTTGGTGCATATTGTCTTCCAAAAGTGGCTTAGGAACTTGACGACGTGGTCTGACACAATGGTCCTTGGCACTCCATGTAGCCTCAAGATTTCCCTACAAAAAAGATGTGCAACATGTGAAGCATCGTCTATCTTATTGCATGGGATGAAATGAGCCATTTTTGAGAATCGGTCCACAACAACAAATACAGAATCCTTTCCATTTTGAGTCCTAGGCAAACCAAGCACAAAATCCATACCAATATCTTCCCATGGTTGATATGGAATTGGAAGTGGCATATGTAAACCATGAGATTGAGCTTTTGACTTAGCTTTGCGGCATGTAGAGCATCGGTTGGTGAAGCGCACGACGTCGCGGAACATCTTTGGCCAAAATTACTTGAAGGAGAGTGCGGCAAAGGTCTTGTCACGCCCGAAATGTCCCATAAGTCCTCCGCCATGAGCCTCTTGCAAAAGTAACAAACAAAGCGACGACTCAGGTATACAAAGTTTGTTAGTGCGCATAAGGTAGCCATTCTTGAGGTAATAGTTCTCCCAACAAGTATGAGCAATACAATTGGCATAAGGAATCGCAAATGTAGGATCATGTGCATAAAGATCTTTAACATGCTCAAAGCCAATGACATTCAACTCAAGTTGGGTAACTAACATGCATATGCGGGAAAGAGCATCCGCCACTACATTTTCTTTACCCTTAATGTACTTGATCACATAAGGAAAATATTCAATAAATTCACTGCATTTAGCATGCCATTTATTCAACTTGGTTTGACCTTTAAGGTACTTTAGTGTCTCATGATCGGTATGTATGACAAATTCATGTGGGCGAAGATAATGCTCCCAAACATGCAATATTCGCACTAAAGCATACAATTCTTTGTCATAGATGGGATAGTTAAGTTGAGCACCAGATAGTTTTTCACTAAAGTATGCAATGGGTCACTTTTCTTGCATCAAAACTCCACCAATTCCATTACCACTAGCATCACAATGAACCTCAAAAGTTTTGTTGAAATTAGGCAATGCAAGAATTGGGGCATGTGTAAGCAAAGATTTGAGCTCATCAAATGCGGTAGATTGCAAGGGTCCCCAAATGAAGGGTGCATTATTTTTACTCAAAGCATGCAACGGTGCGGCAATAGTGCTAAAATCTTTCACAAAGCGATGATAAAAACATGCTAGACCAAGGAAACTACACACTTGTTGCAAATTAGTGGGTTGTGGCCAAGTTTTAATTGCTTCAATTTTAGAATCATCTACATGAACACCCTTTGAAGACACAACGAAGCCCAAGAAAACAATCTTGTCAACGGCAAATGTGCATTTTTCATATTTGCATAAAGACATTCTTTTCGAAGAGTTTGCAACACAGCCCTAAGATGATTTACATGCTCTTTGAGGGATTTGCTAAAAACAAGAATTTCGTCAAATTAGACCACAACAAACACTCCAATGTAAGGACGAAGCACATAATTCATAACACGCATGAAAGTTCCAAGTGCTTCCGATAAACCCATAGGCATAACTAACCACTCGTATAGACCGAATTTTGTTTTGAAAGTGGGTTTCCATTCATCGCCTTCTTTTATTCGGATTTGATAATAACCACTTTTAAGATCAATTTTTTTAGAAAATAGTGGCACCGCTAAGCTCATCTAGCATATATATCATCAAGGCGTGGAATGGGATGCCTATATCTAACTGTGATAGCATTGATGGGTCTACAATCGGAACACATGCGAAAGCTACATCTCTTTTTGGCAGAAGAATGACCGGTACGGCACAAGGACTCAAACTTTCATGCACATGTCCATGGTCTATGAGATGTTGGACTTGACTTTGTATTTCTTTGGTTTCTTTGGGGTTGACGCGGTATGGTGCCTTGTTTGGAAGAGGTGCGCCAGGGATGAGGTCTATCCGATGTTCGATGCCACGTAGAGGAGGAAGACCGGGAGGTAGCTCATCGGGAAAGACATCCACGAATTCCTGCAACAAATTAGACAACACTAGAGGAAGAGGGTTACGAGTGTTATTCTTTGCCACCTCATCCTTGCACACTAGGACATAGTGGATGACACTCGATGGGTTCTCACGGAAAGTGCTATTGTGAGCTCGAGCTCACAGGCACCCTTTGCAACAGTACAAACAAAAAATATATTTAAAAAGTTCAAAAAAATCTGATTTTTTTTGGCAACAAGAATTGATATCTTTTTCACATGCGTGCAAAATTTCATGACAGAATGACATTCATGTAGGTCTCGGCAAAAAAAACAAAATCGATGCTCCAAAATGCTTCCAAAAACAGTTTTTTTGTAGCATGACTTTGTTTTTTTGCCGAGACCACCAAAAATGTCATTTCATCATGAAAATTGGCACGCATGTAGAAAAAATATCAAAGTTTCTTGACAAAAAATTTCAAATTTTTTTGATTTTTTACTAATTTTTTGGATTTTACTGTTCATTCAGGATCACTGGTGCTCGGGATCAATTCCTCCGCGTCAGGTTCTCACACACTTCTCTCATCTCTGTTTTTGTGGCTAGGAGGACTAAGTTTTTCTCTCCTGGGGAAGAGTCACACAATTTGGGCTTGTGGCGCTCACTCTTGTTGTGGTGGTTCACTCTCTCACTAGTCTCTCCATGATGTGTAGATGCTTGCTTGTCGGCGATCACTTGGCTTGGTGACATAGGTCGTAGCACGTACTCCGTTCCCTTCATCTTGAAGCTATAGTGGTTTGTTCTCCCATTGTGGATGACACCGCAGTCGAATGGCCAAGGTCTTCCCAAGAGAAGATGGCACACGGACATAGGAACCACGTCACACTCAATGGTGTCCTTGTAGGCGCCAATCTTGAAAGAAACATGCACGGTGTGCTCCACTTGAATTGTGTCAGAGTCGCTAAGCCATTGGACCTTGTAGGGGCAAGGGTGCTTCTTCTTGACAAATTGCAGCTTGGAACATAGCTCGTCACTTGCCAAGTTGTGGCAACTTCCTCCATCGATGATGAGTTTGACGGAGCGTCCGTTGATGCCGGCCTTGGTGTGGAATATGTGACACCTTTGGTCTTTGTATTGTTGGTGTTGAAGTTTCAAGACCTTTGAGACCACGAGAGCGAGACATGAATCATTGTCACAATAGACTTGAGCATCTTCTTTGTTCACTTAACGATGCATGGCGACGTGCTCGAGAGCTTCCATCTCATCTTCACTCATGGAGTGATATGTGCCATCATCATTTGCGATCATGGTTCGCTTGTTGATGCATTGGAAAGACTTGTGTCCACGTCCACCACATGTGAAGCACTTGATAGAACTTGTCTTGACGGGATCGTCCGGTGGTTCCGATGAAGAAGACATCTTGTTCTTGTAGTTGCTTGCCGAAGGACGAGTAGAGGAAGGCATCGCTAGCTTGGAACTTGACTTATTGCCGCTACTTGGTGATGCTCTAGTCGAGGTAGGAGGTGTCGAAGTAGAGGTAGGTTGTGTGTAGGAGCCATAGGTCTTGGATGAATACTTGGCGTATTTGAAGTCTTCTTGCACTTGTCGCTCCGCCTTGGACACTTGGTGAACTAGCTCGAGTAGGTTGGAGTAGGGTTGGAAATCAGCAATCTTCCTTATTGGGTGGTTGAGGCCGTTCAAGAAGCGTTCCATTGTTTGCTCATCATCCTATTTGACATTGGTTCGTATCTTGGCAATCTCCATTTCTTGATAGTATTCTTCCACCATCTTCGTGCCTTGTTTGAGAAGTTGTAACTTCTTGAAGAGATCTCGGGTGTAGTATGTAGGCATGAAGCGAGCGTGCATGATATCCTTCATTTGTGTCCAAGTTGCGATGGGTGGCTCATCCTTCTCGCGACGTCGCTCGATCACTTGTTCCCACCAAATGAGGACGTAGTCTTGAAACTCGAGAGATGCCATGGCGATCTTCTTTTCCTCGTCATAGTTGTGAAGACGGAATATCTTGTCGACTTTCAATGCCCATGAGAGGTACTCCTCGAGATCATTGCTTCCGGAGAACTTGGGCATGGTGAACTTGAGCTTGCCATAGCGGAGTTCTTCATCATAGTGATGATGTTGATGTCGCTCTTGGCGTGGAGGAGGGTCTTCAAGCACTCGATCCGCTTGTTGTCACTCTTGGCGTGGAGGAGGGTCTTCAAGCACTCGATCCGCTTGTTGTCACTCTTGTTGTTCTTCACGTCGGGCGGCTTCTTCTTGTCGTGCTTGACAAAGTTCTTCTTCTTGCTCATGGACTTGACGACTTTGTTGGGCAACGGCTCGAGTGGACTCTCGGAGTGCATCTTGAGCCGCTTGAGCTTGGGCTTCATGACTTTGTTGCTCTTGCCGGATTGCATCGCCGTCTTGAGATGCTTGACGTGGACATTGTGGAGGTAGATCGTGCTCCATAGCTTCTTGTTTTTGGCGTCTTGCTTGCTCATGTGCTCGAACTCGGTCTTGTAGCCCATTGCCATGGAAGGGATTTTCTTGAGCTTGGCGATCTTGAGTAGGACGAGCTCGAGGAGGAGGACTTGCATCGGAAGAAGAGTATGACGATGAGTGGTGACTTGAGTGGCATCGTCTTGGAGAAGAGGTTGAGGAAGACACGCGGCTTGCGATCATGTTGCGGAATTCTTCCATTTGTTTGGAGAGCTTGGCGTCGAGGTAGTCCCTTTGTCTTGCTTCCGATTGCCGAAGGTCGGTGGCGAGTTGCTCGATGCGATCACCCAAATCTTCAATCTCTTGATGTAGAGCTTGTTGTGCGATGGAGATGTGATTCTTGGTGATGAAGTCGCGTTCGTCATCTTGATCCTCAAAGAGAGGGTTCGCCGAGGAAGAAGCCCTATCCGTCATGTGGAAGTGGTGGTGAGTAGGAAATGAGAGAACAAAACCAAAGTTACCTTTTCCGAAGATTGTGGATGTATCAAGTATGATCCCACGTGATGCTAAAATAGGAGAATTGGTACCGGGTTTTGTTTCTCACACCTACAAGTAAATGGATTATGGAGAAGCTCGGTTAGGAAGTGGCACAAATAATTCAAGAAAATGTTAGTCAAGATGTTGAAAAAGTTTAAAAGATGCACAAATTGCAAGTAAGACAAATAGATCAAACCCAAGGATATGACTAGGAACACACACACGGAAGATAGATGGGATCCGCACAACCAAGGAATGAGCTCTAGGAGCTGGAACCACGGGAATGCTCTTGTTGTACGGATACTAGAGAGACGCTAGCTCGATTGCTCTAATGGGCTAGATACGCTAGTGCACCAACTTAATAGAGAAACGGGTCACCTTCTATCCCAATTATGCTTATGTATGTATGAACCAAGATGATGAACTATGCTATGAGGCCTGATGCTATTGCTTACAAGCTCTTTGCTTCTCTTCTCTTTCTTTTGCTTCAAAGCTTTTTTTACTATGCCACTATGCTTGATATGCGAGCCACAATGCGATGTAACAAGTAGTATATCCACGGGAGAGACATGACACTAAAGGTGCACTAAAAGCGTGTCCAGGTGATTCTCAACTTGCTAGTCTCGATGGGTAAGCTACGCAAAAGAGGCTCGAGGCTATCAAGGTAATGGCAAGGGTAAGACAATGGTGTTGTCGAGGTTACCGTCCTTGCTTACGGTTGGTATGAAGATGGAGTGGTCGATGTCGACATGGAGTCCGAGTCGATGAGGAGTGGCGGTGATGATGAAGACAAATAGCGCCTAAGTAGTCGAAATACCTTAGGACACTTGAGAACCGCAACTCCGAAACTAAAACACTCACGAGAAGTATATGCGGAAGAACAAATGTGGTGGTGGAATGGAAAAATGGAAGAAAAAGGAAACGACCGAACTACTCTGTATGGTCCATGTGCACGGGGTAAGTTACGCCTGTGTGCACTGGGTCCCGTGTGCATGGGGTCCCGATGCTCGTGTGCACGGAGTGCTCTGCGAGTGGATGAACAGCTCCCGATCCATGGGTATTTCACGAATTTTGGCCAAAATCGATGGATGAAAGTTGGTGGAAGGCGGTAGGGGGGGTAGATCCACTTGTCAAACACCCAATTCGTGGATTAAATCAACCAAATCTCACAAGAACCAACAAATTGCAAGAAAAATTTTGGGCCTATTTTTGGTGGGGATTTTCGGATTAGGACAAAAAACAACAAAATCAAACTAGCAAATGGGGGTAGGGACTCCAAGATGTGAATCACCCTTGCTCATGATACCAAGTTGTTGTATGGTGAAACCCTAAGATGGATCTTTCACACTTGGAGGGGGGAAAGGATGAACACAAAGAACACAAAGAGGAATTCACTCCAACAAAACCCAATCACACATTTACTAGAATAGCAAACACATAGATCCACATGAATACATGAACAATCAAAGGAAACAAGCACTAGGTAGAGTTCTTCCGACTCCTAAGACATGAGGTCTTGACGATGATAATCTTCTACAAGAACAGGTCTAGAAATCCACAAGTGGATTCTCTCCTAAGAGGCCTTGATCTCCAATGGAGGAGGTAGAAGGAGCAAAGCTCACAAATATCTCATATATGTCTTTGCTAAGTCTAAACATAACCCTAGGTACGGAATATATAGGCTTAGGGTCGAAGTGGATGAAGTGGAGGTCCAAAACCCAACCTCAGCCGCCCATCCTGGAGGGCCAGTGTTCATGGGGGGTCCCGTGCACACGGTACACGCCCGTGCGCATGGGGTGCTACAGCCGTAGCTCCCTGTGTAGCCCGTGGGCACGGGGTCTCAGGGGCCCGGGCGCACGGGGTCGCCTAGGACTTCTTGTCTAGCTGCTGTTTGGCTCCGTATTGTTCTGTGCGGACTTGGGGTGGGTCTCCTACTCCTTGGTGAAGCTCCTTTGCTGCCTGAGAATGTTCCTCTTCGTACCTAATGACACATAGAGCATTTTGGTGAGGTAGCAACCAAGTTCCACTTGTATCCATATGCATGTCGAGTAGGAAAGAGTTCACCTTGGTTTCCATTGCGCGTGCTCTAGCTCTTGTCATGGGTCCACGTGGTGCTTGATGTGTAGGTGTAGAGTCCATGGGGATGATGGAAGGATGCTCCACATCACATACATCGTAATGGGAACCATATCTGCAGTCAACGCCATCGTAGAAGGGATGACACCAGTCACCAACATGGATGATTCAATTCATGGGACCTTTTTGTGCAGTTCACCTAAAATGAAGCAATGTTTGCATCATGCAGTTAGCAAGTACTTGGTCCCATGAGCTAGCTGCTTCTTCTTCATTAGTTGTAATAAAATTGAGCAACATCAAGGTTGGTCGTGAAGCTCGTGGAATGTCCAACTATAATTTGGATATCATTTTGTGCAGTTCAACTAATATCAAGCGTGAAATGTATATCTCTTTTTGCACAAAAAGGTGGAAAGGAGGGTAACTAACAAGTGATGAAACATACATCAAATGAAAAGAAGCATGTTCCTTATATGAATGGCCATCCTACAACGACAGTAGTAATTTCTAAAGGAGCAGCATTGCTGGATATTAGTGTGGGCATATGATTAACTACGCAACCGTTAAATACGACATTACTTTAATGGTGCCATTGCTTCATTTTACCAGCAACATTACATTAACAGCTGCTAAAGAGTTGGTATTTGGGCACGGGAGACTAGGCGGACCAGGACAGTTGCATTTCTAATGAAAAGAAGTAACTTATCTTAATGGGAAATTTAGCAGGACATGAAAAATAGTGCCTGATTCATATTACTTGAGGCATTACATTGAAAACAACATTGGTTTAACGTGTCCTTACTTTAACAGTGGGACTGCTAGTACATTTTACCAGTGGCATTACATAAGAGGGTCTCGGGGCTACAAACATCCAAACAGGATATCTCGTTTGGTCCCAATTTTTGTTCGGTATAGCCACCTTTTATTGTGTGAGGCCAGCCAATCTAGTGTTGGACATACTCTGTTGAGTTGTCCCCCAGTCCCCATTTTCTTTCCTTTTTCAACCAATAGATTGGTTTATATCGAGTTTGTACTGCGTTTCCCTTTATTTCCCTATTAGACCAAGAGACCAGTTGGATAGCCAGTCTCTGCTACTTTTTGCCCCCATTATTTCCTCTTTTGACCAAGTCCTAGATTTAGGTAACAAATCTCCCCCACCCCCTCCCCCTTTCTTCCCTGTTTGAACCAAGTAGTACTAGATTCAACTGCATGGAGTAGTACTACTAGATTCGACTGCATGAAGTAGTTTTACCTCTTAACAGTAAAAATTTAGGTGGCTTTTGAACAACCGATCGATCCTATCAACGAGGGGGCCTGAGAAGTAGTAAAAGATATAAATGCAGCGATGTGAGGAGCTGGGGCAGTAGAGCAAGGCCGGTTTTGAAGGAAGGTATACCTAAGGTTCACCGGGATGTCGCTAGGTGGGCGGCGGGAGGCCGGATCTGCGCACACTATGGCAGCGAGGAAGAAGGGGTCGGAGGCCCTCCCTAGCTGGCGCTGCGTGGGAGAGAATGACAAGGCATGCTGATCGGGACGCATCGGCAGTGGGTCAGAGCCGTCACCGAGGACGACCGCGTGAATGTTGCACCTTCTCACCTTTCCCGGCGGAGGGGATCAGGCCGGATCTATGGCCAGCAGTGAGCAGAGAGAGAGTGTGGCCACCGCTGTCGTGTTTAGATCTGGAGAGGATGAGAGAGTGTGAAGAGAGCAACACTAGCAAGCAAGTGCGGAGGCTCCTGCCTATATAGTTGTGTAGTTTTCTTTTTTCTACCGGAGCCGGCTTGACCTCGTCAATGACTATTGAGAAGTCTTCCTACATGTGCCCCGGAGGCGTAGTTGTCGTCATTTTGATCTGAAGCACCGGATTAACATATACCATGAAAAAATGCCACATGACAAGAAAGCATAACCTCACTGCCCCAAGGAGACAACATGAATCCCGACGGGCAAATTAGACGAGGATCAAAGCTCAAATTCAAGACAAACTCGTAGAAAAGTGGTCAATCGATAGATTTCCTAATTAACATAGCTAGCTTGACCTAGATGGCAATCGAGTAGTCTTCGTGCATGTGCCCCTAATGACCAGCGCCTTGGAGGAATGCAGTTGTCGCTGTTTAACCCTTGTAGTGATCCGAAGCACATGACACCTAATATTGCGAGATGACAAGAAACCTTTTTTTAGATTTCTCATCAGAACTACAGCCCTGTACAACACAGCCTGCACGATATGTAGACGATAGCCAATCCAGCCGCTACTGGAGTCTGGTCATATGCATGGATGAACTGATCTCTCGTGTCGTCCAGGGATCGTCCAGGCACCGACGTGTGTACAACATTGCTCCAGCTCTATCACTCGTCTCTCTCTTCTATTAACTCAGCCGACTTGCGGGGATGAGTGAGTGTGCCTATGGTCGGTTCTCAATTGCGGTCCCACATGTGTGTGCAAACGCAATATGACGCGCGTTCCATTTGGTGAGCGGCATGCCAGACCGACCGACCGTCTGGGGTGCGACACGAACGCGACGGACGTGCTGTATACATGTGTACCACCGTTTTTTTTCTGGCTTTGCTCCATGGTGCAATCCATGGATACAAAATTATATTTAAAATTCAAGGGCGGGGCTTTTCCTGTGCGGTAGGCGGGGTAGTTCACCTAGTCGGTTCGACAGAGAGGCGAGAAGATGAGAGAGTAGCGGATTGAACTTACTGCTGCAAATGTAGGGTTGTGTGATTTGATGCCTTGTTACTACTGTATAGGTGTGGCACTGTGATTTGACTTGCCATTATCATTATTACCGTGGCGCTATGACCGGGGTGAGTCTCCCTTGACCCCCTCCATGGTATACAAGTGCTAAGACCAAGTACTATACAATAATTGGCTTATAGCCCGCTTACATGGCACTTTTTCTTATATGTCGAGGAGAGAGACATGGGTAAAATGGTGGGTGTGGGCTCTTGTGCAACACCCTAGCTACTTACTCCTTGGCAAATGCAATAAATACTACGAAGAAAGAGATAGAGAGAAGTAAAAAAATACTCTTATAGCCAACCTTATAGCTAACCTTGTTGTATGAGTAACTATAAGTGATGACTATGTATGACATGCCAACATCAGATAGCCTAACACACTTGGACGGAGGAAGTAGTTTCATGCATGTGAAGTAGGCAAAAAAATGCTCATTTATAGCCGTCCGAAATCTCCAAGGGCGCGACCACACAAGCGAGGCGACGGTCGTGGTAGGCACGACCATGATACGGGCTGCTGATAGCCCTTGGATCTGAGATCGAACGGTCGCATGCTAAGTTGCTGAAAATTTGTAGAATAACCCTCCAGGATAGGATATTCACCGATAGGTCTTGAATCACGCCATGCAACCGTTCGATCTCAGATCCAAGGGCTCTTGGAAGCCCATATCATGGGAGCATGGAAAGATTCATATCACCTGTAATTTTCCCGACGCTTGACGTGCGAACACGCAGATGCTATACTATCAGGCCTACGAAGTGGGTCTAGTAGACATGACATCTAATTGGGCCCCCATAGTACTATGCATGAAGGCATTTATCCACTGGGCAAGCCACTACCCTGTCGTTCGCACGCCCCACTCAGCATTTTTACAATCGGAAAACCGCTAGCAGTTCGCTCCTACTCGTCCCTGAACATCCTTTAACATTACGACAGATCGCTCCTATTCGTCCCGTCCTTTCGCATTACAGCAGTTCCACTAATCCTAACCCTCCTCCAAAATCCATGGCATCCCAAATGTCCATGATCGGCGGTGAGTACATGGTTAGAACCATCACCGGCGATGAGTTCGACGTCATCTACACCCGTTCTTCTGCGATGGTGAAAGGATGCCTTGCTCGCTTCAAACGCATGTTCGAAAAGTCAGATGGTGATGAGTGGGTTGCTGGGCTAGATGTTGAGTACACCACAGTCCTGGCAAAAGAAAAGAATCTAAAGGAGGAAGAGAAGAAGACGCCCGCCGTGATCCAGGTTCGCATGCATAACTTGTGCTTGGTCTACCACATATGCCATGCCGACGTTAAGTGCGAGGATTTTAAGAACTTCCTCACGGACGACATAGTCAAATTCATTACTGTAGACTTTCATAACGACGAGGAAGTCCTGGGTCGGATAGGCCTCATTGTATGCCAGCCCTTCGAGCTCTAGAAGAATAGGCTGGTGTCCTCCCATCAGCCTTCAATCCTGACCGTGGCAGGAGCCATGCTTGATCGTTCGTATGGCAAACTGACGAAACCTCACCACAAGTTACATCTTGCATGGGAGTGGAATTTAATAGATAAAGACCATATCCAGTACACTGCAATGGATGCCTACCTTTGTTTCAATATCTACAAGGGTTGGATGAAGAGCGATAGCCTAGTGTGCAATTCAAGCAAAGAAGTATCGGCCAAGAGGAAGAGGGACAAGGATGAATTCGAGGACGTGGACAAGGAGTCCGAGTAAGGTGGAAGTGTCGTTGCTCATGGTGGTTCTAATGCAGTGTCTACCAGATTAGTTGCTTAGTTTAATTTCAGGGTGCTTAGTTTTATTTCAGGGGTGTGTTGTGCTGAGCCCCCAACAGAACAATGTTACGTTCTTACTCATTACTTTAACTCTTCAGTACGTACATACTTGTATTTCTTACAGTTCATCTTGTAGTTGGTAGTACTACCACTCGTTTCTTCACATTATATACGTACTATATATGATATGGCCAACATCATATAGCCAGCAGTTGGCTATACTATTAACCACGCTCTAAGCATGCCACATGCGCAAAACACTTAAATGAGATAAGTAATTCTAGAAAAAACTTAAATTAGAGAAGTTTACCCAAAGCATGAAGGAGTTTAGTTGTCAAAGAATTAAATAGGTATGCTAATTTCTTTAATAGACTTTAACACCGCATCTAAGCATGTACTAGCTTTTTTAATAGTACTATATGCATAATTTCGCGACGAGCACTCTGTAAATGTACCACCTTTTTTCTTTAATTTCATCTTGTTAGTTTTGCTCCATGGCGCAATCCATCGATACTACTACTGTACAGAATTACATTTAAAAGGCTAGAGGGCGGGGCAGTCTCGCTTGGTCGGTTTCACGAGAGGCGAGGGCCTTTGTGATTTGATGGCTCATTACTGCTGGAAGGTGGGGCCTTGTGATTTGACTGCTCGTATAAATGTTGCCAATGACCCAAGGAGGAGCAAAGAACCGTGCGGTATACTCAAGTTTTCCATTGGAGTACTAGTACGACGGAGGAGCGCGAAACACGGCAACCCAGTGCGATATGGTGATAAAAAATGATCTAATTTGCTAGTAATTGATCCCACGACGCCGCTCATCATTAGCATTGTTCTATTCGTGCCTCACAGAAAATGTGACATATGCGGCAAAACACCCGAAGCAAAAGAAGAAACACAGGAGCAAAAGAAGAAGGAAGATTACCCCCCCCCCCCAAAAGAAGGAAGACGCAGACACAAGTCTGGGGTGCTACTCTCTACTTCATGAAGGGTTGCTGGCCGCGGAGTCCTAACTGCTTCTTCATCGCCTCCACGACCTTCATCTCCTCGCTCATCTACTCCGCCATCTTCTTCATTCTGTCCATGACGCGGGATTTCTCGAGGCGAGCGTTCATCATCTCTTCCACGGCCGCATTACATACCTTGATAGCAACCGGGTGCTCGATGCGGAGCTTCCCCAACTCCTCCTTCTGTTCCATGATGAGGGCATTCAGCATCTTCACCGAGGAACTCATCTTCTCATGCAGCTTCTTCCAGCTGGCGTTCTCCTCCTTCAGTAGGTCGATCTCGTGGCGGAGCTTCGCCATGTCCTCCTGAAGTTGCAGGATTTCGTCGGTCGCCTTCTTACCCGAGGCAATGCTCTCCTTCAGCAGCTTCACCAAGCCGGTGGTCAACTCCTCCTGCTTATTGAGCTCAGCGGGCATGTCGTCAAGGCTCTCCTTCAGCAGCTTCACCAAGCCATCGGTCAGCTCCTTCTGCTTATTGAGCTGAGCGGGCATGTCATCGAGGGATAATGACTCCAGCATCGCCAGCTCGGCATGTTCGCCTCCACGGCTAGGGCGCTCCTGGGAGCCCTCGCCTGCCCATGAGAGATCTTTCGAGGTCTCTGCGGGGCGGCCAGCCCCCCTTTTTTTCCGCGGCCTTGGTCGCTGCTCCCTTGTTACTAGTAGTTCTCGACCTAGAGCTCTGCACACCGGCCATGGCAAGGACGGACGAACAAGAAAGACTTATGAGGAGGAAGGTAGAGTAATTTTCGGCTAGGTAGTTCCCCTTTTTATAACCTACTAGCACTAGTACTAAAACCTGCATAGTGGGCACACGTTCAGGTTTGATACGTAGGTGTGAACATGTTTGCACTTAATTATAGCATGGTAGTACTACTTTGGAATGTGATGGGAACAATCTAAAGATTAATTGATGGTTTTGGTTTCGAGGCCCGAAATGGCTCCCGATGAGTTTCCTGGAACACAAATTTCAAGTACTACTACTCAAATGCGGTCGCACAAGTCAGTGATGAAACTGGTCGTACATGTCAGACCAAGTCGATGCATGTCCCTTCAGTGAGACGCGGGTCCGACTGACCGTCTGTTGGTGCGACCGACCGTCAAGTATTACGCGATGGAGACTTGTGGATGTGGCTTCGTGTGATTGCCACGACCAAGCATTCAAAAACTCATGATAAATTAATTACCATCTTTTTCCAAACGACCAAGTATTTTCACAGAAATACAATACATATAGATGGAGTGATTGTCACGGTTACAAACCGCCATGGCGCCGTAAGTTCACTCCAGCAGCAACCGAGTAGGTCACTGCATTGCTGGCGGGGAAGGAGGGCAGGCCACCTCGCCTACATTGCATCCCTAGCACCTCCACCGCTGCCTTCGCGATTTGGCTTCTCCTACCGCCCATTTGAACAGTTGCACCGGCTGCTCATCCCATCTCGCAGGCATGCGCGTTCTTTCCTTCGCAGTCGACTCCGTGAATATGATCTTTGCCATTAGCATCAGCTCAAAATCAACGCGATGCTGCCAGATGCTGACATCCCTCAGCATCTCTCCCCTGAGATCGACTTGCGCATCCGCCTTGTGCTTGGCCAGGCGCAGCTCCTTCGAACTTTTCTCCAATCGATGCAACGCTTCCTCGATCTGATTTGCCCTTGCTGCCCACCACCTGAAACGCAGCCCTGGCATGTCCTCCGGGGCCACGATCTGTGATTCCCAAGCAATGGAAACCCTCTGAAACACATGTGGGTTTCGCTCAAAGGCGCCAGTGCTACGGGCCACAGCAAAAGGGTAACCCGCGAGATCCTGGGATCTAAGGGATCCTCCATGGCGGGATCCGGTGGGCGAGGGGTGGAGGTGAGCGTAGGCGCTGGGAGAGCTCTACAAGGCTAAGATAAAGATAGTACTACTCCACTCCGCCCATATTTAAATACAAAGGCCACCAACAGTAACCCAGGCAAAAATTGATCATGCTGCCTGCCTCCTCATTCATTGGACCCTTTTATTTTGTGCCAATTTTTGACCAAAAATTTAACAAAGAAAATGTTAATGCATGTCACCACAAATTATATCATTGGAATCACATTTGAACATAGTTTTCGATGATATTACTTTTTATGACATTCATAAATATTGTGTTACTTAAAATTATGGTAAAAAATTGGCACAAAATACGAAGGAGACCAATGGAAGTAGCAACCCATGATTTAACTACTCGCATGCACGCAATGGAGTAGTAATGTTATTCTCAACTACTTCTTCCCTCACGTCCACTCAATTTGCATGTGCTGTATTAATTGGCCATCAATTAAGTGAACGGCTTTACACACATCAAATTATCACATGTGCTGGATTTTCATACAAAAATGCGTCCCACCATGTACCCGCGTGTGCGTGCGAGGGAATGAGTGCATGCATGCACATCTTCGCTTCGTGCACGTAATGCCAGTGTGCGTGAGAGAGGACGAGTACATTCTTTTGGAACCAGCAGCACGTCACAGTGATCAATCCACACAAGAAGGTCGCGACTACACCTCCACATGTGCCATGTGGCTTCATGGATGCCCCCCACATCATTTTAATCATAATATATTAACTGAAAAAAGGAGAGACACTATGTAGCGTGCCATTGGAATTCTAATTTACGTGTTTTGCACATACTCCAAGTACTAGTAAGGTACACGTGCATTTGCACACATGAGATTTGGCAACCAAATTATGAATAAATACCACACTATAGCATGTAAGCTTTGAGTCATATATGCATGATGTAGATGTTCGTTTAATTCTTATAGTTCATCTCATTCAAAATCAATTAGTTTTTACAAAAAAGTTAATCTATTTTAAGGTTCATGGAATTGTGCGTTGTAAAGCATAAAGTAAAAGCAAATAATGGCAATTCATCTAAAAAAAAAGTTTGGGCAATTATGATACGGAAGATTCTAGAACAAAGGAGAAGTGCTTGTGTTTTGAGGTTTGTGCATTATGCTTAAGTTCAACCATGGAGTCTTCTAGATTGTACATGTGGCAGAATCTAGTGCAATGTAGATGATATCCAACGGCCAGTAGTGCTTGGATTTGCCATCTCTGCACCGTCGGATTGGCTTCATCCAACGATCATCTTTCAAAGTTATTCGCACACTATATAGGGGTATACATATAGACATATATATATAGATATAGAGGTATAGATATAGAGGTATAGATATAGACTGGTGGCACATCATCTAAAGCCTTTCTACATGCTCATTTTTTGTACAAATGTGCTCCACCGTGCACCCGCGCGTTTGTATGTGGGAACCAGTGCGTGTGTGCACCTCTTCTCTTTCGCACATTAGTTCGTGTGTGTGAGAGATACTAAGATATGGTGAGGGAATACATGTCAATACAATTTGTGTGAAGGAGAGGCCTATATACATACATGTGTGTGCATGGGGCCGAGGTGATATACGAGAAGGGAGGGGAGGGGTCGACCGCGCGAGAAATCGATGGAGACAGATAGAGGGAAGAGCTCTACGAGCGTACAAGCACTGGGATATGGGGGGGGGGGGGGGGGGGGGGGGGGGGGTGGGTGGGGGGGGGGGGGGGGCTGGTGTAACATCCCCAGCTCCACACTACAGTGATCACCCTCTGATAATTCCAAGTCATCATGTTCAACAGAGCTTAATCATCATTAGTATCATACCTCTTTTCAAATTCCAATTCAATTGGATTTTCAAACTTAAAGTGAAAATAAAAGTTGTTCAAATCTAGGAACTAAAATGTTCATAATGTTGCAAATAATCCCAAGGTAATTATAAAACTGAAACCAACATTTTTGGAATTCCCAAATTGCCCCTAGAAATTATTTAGTGGCCCAGCATCAATTAATTTGGCTCTTTTCATTTTCCAAAAAAATGCATAACCTCTTCCTGTGGCCCCAAACTTTTTGTGTAGCACCACAATATTGAGCTTTATTTTTGTGCAAAGTTCCATTCACAGAAAGGCTCATTTGCTAGCTTAAATAATTACTAAATGAGCTATTTCTTTTCAGAAAGTGAAAAGAAGGGAAACTCCTACTGCGCACTCGGCTTGCTCGTCACTGTCGCGACGGCCCAGCCCACCAGGATCGTCCCACTCTTCCGTCTGCGTGTCGACGCGCGCACGGCTCAGATGCGTCTTCGCCTGCTGATGCACGACACAGCCACCCCGCGGCCACCTGGATCGGATAGATAAACTCACCCGCACCCCCTCGAACCCTAGAACCGTCCACTCGCCCCCTCTTCCTCCCTCTCACGCGAAACCGGCGGCACCCGAACATAGCTGTCGCCGTCGCTGCTCGTCTCCGCGGCCACCTTGTCTCCCTCGCCTCTCCGATCAGCTCATCTGCACTGCCATCGTCTTCTCCTTCCTCTCCGGCCACGCGTTCAATCCCGAGGCCGCCTCATTGCTCGGATTGAGCCGGCGACCACCTCGGATCACCGGAGATCCGCCACTCCGTACGTCGCCTCCCCTGCGCTACAAATCCGTCAAAGGCCTTCCATGAGCCGCACGGTGAGCTACGCCTCCTCCCCATTGTTTTCCCTAATGTGCCATGCCCCAATCGAGCCGCCGCAGCTGCCGAGCTTCGGTCGCCGCCAATGAGCTCCTTGCCGTCATTCTGTTGCTCCTCGCACCACGCTAGCACCACCACTGAGCTCTTGGAGTTCCTAGCTGCCCAGTGCGCCACTCCACGCATCTCGCTGTGCCTCGTAGCCTTGTCTCCGAGATCGCCTGAGTCCACTGTCGTCTGCCGTAGCTACTCCGGCTAGCTCCGATTTCCTCCGCTCGAACCGGCACCGCGGATCGACGCGCTGCTCTACACGCGTTCGATCCTGCCATCCCGCGCGTCGAATGGACGTCGGAGGCATGATTCCGCCGCCCTCCCGAGGTGCGCCGCCGCGTACGGTGGTCGCCGGCGTCGTTACGCAGGTGGGCTGACGTGGCTAGGTGGGTCCCCCGTGTCTGGGGGTAATTAGTCCCTAATGGCCCTATGACAGATGGGCCCCACTGTAGCTAATTAATTAGTTAAATTAAATAAACACTAACCAAAGTCACTGCCACACTGAACCCACCCACCCACTAACTACCTAATTAACTTACCTAAAACCCTGATTAATCCCCACTGTCACCGACAGGTGGGGCCACTATTCAACCGGATAAGCCTGGCTGAGTCAGCTGCTGACTCAGCCAGCAGGTTCCACATGTCAGCCTCTGTGGGCTGATCCGTGACTGGACCGCTGACCCAGTCAACGGGCCCACTGGTCAGCCACTATGCTGGTCAGCTGGGTACATTTCTGGGTACCCGTAGTATTTTAGCTTGAATGATTTGCGAAATATAATTAACTCCAGTATTTCCAAAAATTCATTAAAACTTTAGAAAACCATAGAAATTAAACCGTAGCTCGAATCAAAAAACTTTATACATGAAAGTTGCTCAGAACGATGAGATGAATCTGATCGCGTGGTCTGTTCCCATATCGGAACCCTCTATGTAGGTGAACTCACAACTTTCCGCCCGTTACCGGTAGATGAATAGTGCATATACATCGGTTAATAAATTCCACTTTAATCCTAAAATAATTAAAATGACTTAGATGCACCGTTAGGCAACCCTGCACTGCATCCTAGGCATAGCATGCTCTGTGTTGCATTATTTGCTGTGAATTTATTTGTTTCCTCCCCCTCTTCTCTCTCATTAGACCCCAGTACCGACGCAGCTCAGGAGCCCGACGACACTGTTGACGACCTTGCCTTTGCCGCAGAGCAACTAGGCAAGCACCCCCCCTTTTTGAACATGCCTATATCACCTATTCTCTTCTCTCTTATGCTTGCATTAGAATTGCTGTTGTTACTGTTATCCTATTTCTGCTGCATAGCCTTTTTATTGTAACCTGCTGTTGTTACCTACCTGCTTATCCTAAACTATTTAGTATAGGCTGGGTAGAGACCCATCAGAGACACCCACCTTGTCCCGACTGCCCCGCTGGATTATCAAAAGACCCGATCAATGGGATCGAAGACTAGGCCCCGGCACCGCACATCACTTCCCCCTTAGTTGCTCAACACTACTGGGTTACTATCGAGTGCTGAGGGTGATACCTCATCAGCACTTCTGATGTTAACCTTGTAGGTTAGTTCATCGGGCTTGGCCATTGAGGGTGATTCCTCCTTCTCCATTCCCGGTAACGACACTGTCGTGCAACTCCTCAAGAGTGGACCTCGAGGGTGATTCCTCCTTCATTCACCATGACGATAACATCAGGTGGAATTCCATCGAGGGTGATTCCTCAGGGTTCCCCTTGGTGTTAGACACACGGTTACTATGGTTACTATGACTTTACACTGAACCATGTTACTAAACACAAGTCAGCCCTGCGGGCTACCCGCGCGAGCTTAATTGAGAGAGATGTGGAGTCGGGTTGACCTGGAAGGTGCCCGCGAGATAATTACGAGGCGTGGCCGGGCATTCTTAGCCCTTGCCGCAAGTCCTCTAGACGGGGCGACGGGGTCACATCTTTCGTGAGTCTCTGCTCGTTACCACACTGCTAACACACTAACGGTTTGGATATTTGGTCCGAGGGGCCTCTAGCCAGATAGCACTAACCATCACGTGGGCATAGTATGGGCGTTCTGCGTCATATACTTCAGCCGGAGCTTAATAGACGTCATCGACTAAGCGGCGCACTGGGTTGGACTAGTAACGCCCTGCACTTGTATAAGGGGGGCTAGGTCTGCTCACCGGCCGCGTTCGCAACATGCAGGAGTGCCCGGGGCGATGGCCCAAGACCCCTGGGTGCCTAGGTTTTGTCCGGCGTGCTGACCTCTCTATTAAGTATTCGGTCGGGTTGCGGCCTATCGTTTGGCCGAGGCCGGGCATGACCCAGTAAATTGTGTCTGGCCTGAGTTAAGCGAGCGTGGTGCACCCCTGCAGGGAAGAACTAATCTATCGATAGCCTGTCCTACGGTAACGGACACTCGAAGTTGTATCCCGATCGGTACAACTAGAACTGGTGACTTGAGATGATAACTGGATAGTATGGCTCTGGGATTGCTTTCTCGCAGGGCGTCGAGGAAGAATCTCTGGGCGAGGTTGATGACACTACTATTACTTTACTTTATGCTAATCTGCACTCATCTAATGCTGCAAGACCGCTGAAGATGCTGAAGATGCTAGTCTTCGATAGGAATAGGCTTTCCCCTCTATTCTGGCAATTCTGCAGCCCAGTCCACATATACAGCCTCCCTTTGATAATGTTGCATATGTAGTGTAGATCCTTGCTTGCTGAGTACTTCGGATGAGTACTCATGTTTGCTTTGCTTTCTTTTTCTCCCCATATCCGTGTGATGCAACCAGACGACGGAGCCCCGGAGCCAGCTGCCCCCGCCGGCGGCTACTACTACTACTACTACCCTTCTGGCGAGTACTACTACGAGGAGCCGTACGACGGCCAGGAGTAGGTTCGGAGGGTCCCAGGCAGGAGGCCTGCACCTTTCGATCGTAGCTTTTGTTATGGCCTGCCTTTGTAAAGGCTTATCTGTTTTATCTTTTATATTTGTACTCAGATATCTGATGCTTCCGCTGACGCTTGTGCGCAAGCTTATGTACTCAAGCCCTCGAGGCCCCTGGCTTGTAATATAAAGCTTGTATGACTTTATTTATGTTTTAGAGTTGTGTTTTGATATCTTCACGTGAGTCCTTAGGCTTGATCATGTGCATTTGCGTGTATGGTTAGTGCACGATTAAGCCGGGGTCATCACAGGTTAGTATCAGAGCCGACTGCCTGTAGGAACCCCCCTTTCCAACTCCTTTGCCAAAGTTGAGTCTAGTGGTCCAAAACTGTTTTACTAACTTGGCTGTGTGGTTTACGGGCCCACGTCGCCAACTAGGTGGTGTTAGGATCTTTTACTCCTCGATCTTTACTCTAGGATTCTGATCTCTCTTCTATTCGGGTTAAAGATTTTGCTAACTCCAACACTAGGTTCTCGTAACCGCTTTCTCCTGGAGAGCCTCTCCCTCATTTCAAAAGATGGCATGTCATCATCAGAAGACTCCGAAGACACTCCTCGAAATTTCCCGAGACCATTAGGCCTACTGCTCTTGCAAGTTCCCTACTACCGCTGATCACCGTGAACAGCTACACATCTTTGCCGTTTGTATCCTCATTTCCAGTTACTCCTTTATGTATGAGTTACCCCGAATTACCCCTCATTAACCCAGGAATCCTTTGAGTCTACTACCGTGCAGCTTCTTTCGCACTGCGGATAATTCCTCACACCTACCAGGGATTCGTTCATCCCTAGTTGACCATGTGCTTCACAACATCCTTCCTATTGTTAATCGATCTTCTGAAAATACTCTGCACCCTATTGCTCTTGAAATTCTTGCCTGCTTGCCTTATGGTTAATTCCCTATGTCTAGTAATCTCCGATTGACATCTCTTGTCATTACCATTTTGAGCCCCTTGATTCAATCTGCTACGAATACTCACAATCATCAGATTGTTTCCTACTAATTCATCCTTCCGGCTTTGACATCATTCTGGACATGAACTAGTTCTCGGAAAATCAATCCTTGATTGATTGGCATTCTAATTCTATTCAACATACTCATCTTTTATCAGAGCCTCTGCCTCTGATCCCCCGATTTTGGAATCATAAACCCTTCAAATTCAAACTTTGGCTTAATCAGATGATTCTATAATCCGATGCCGTTGCATTCTTTCTTCTTTTGGTTGAGTACCGTTACTCACATCAAATCCTTTGTGGAACGCCAAATCCCTGTTGGATTATACCCGACACTGTCCATCATATTCAATAGCCTTGTGAGTTCTTCCCTCATACAAATACCTTTGGTAAATTGTATCATCCGCTTTGACTTTGACACTTTGCTTTCGAACTCATATCCCTTGATTTGGTTGATGGTTGTATAGATTTGTAAAATGTCCCGGTGGGTTGCATCTATGCTTCTGCCATCTGCAAGACCCCAGAAACTTCTACGGGTCACTCATTACTGGTGTTACGCCAGATAAATTTTCAACATTTCAACTTCATTAAAAGCAAGAAGTGCATGAGAGGTTTTGCATTGGAGAAGTGGGAGTCAACCTTGAACATCTGTGTTCATGCCCATGGACCCGATGTAGAACTTACCATGGAAGCTGCTCGTAAAAATAATTATTTCCTTGGTACAAGTTCATCTTGTATCTATGAATTGATCCTTAGCAATCGTGGTTCTGACCATATTTCCTCCTTGATTCCATTTCCCGGATAAGTTAAAATACTTGTCCTCTATAGTTCATTTCACCCGTCCAACCTATACTCCGATTTACCATCCGATATTATCCCTAGTACTTGTTACTCGGAAGTTTAATACCCCATCACATCATTCCTAGCCCGATCGGCTATATCATTATTGTGTCGATTTTTAATTATGCTACCTGGTCCTTATGCCCGGAGCAACTTCCGATGATGAGAGAAGCTTAGGTCGATCTTCCTCGTCTTGTCATTTCACCTAGAACAACAAGCTTGATTTCGAGCTTGTGTCATATCCGTGGTTCCAATAACCTGTCGCTTCGGCATTCCTTTTGCTTGATGTCATCGCTGACCGATTACATCTTCTTGTAACCTCTCAACAAATGTGTCGTGATCATCATCAACATTCCAAGATCTTTCAGGATATCAAATGCATTCATGGCTAGAAATACCATCCCTGCCCCTCGATGATTTGTGATATCATCAATGACATCCTTGACTTCCTGCCAACACAGACCTGGTCGTGTTTGGTTATTCCTTACATTCCGAGATAATCTTGGAAGTGTTCCCTTGCATATCTTGTGATCTTCAGATCCAACTCTTACCCGAAACACCATGTTATTGCTACCTCGAAGCATGACTGTTGTATTTCGAAAACCAACATGAACATTGGAAGCACATTGCCAAATGTTTCTAGATAAATTATCCAAACACCGTTGTATGGGTAATATCATGATTCTTCCCTCGCCCCCTTTATCTAAATGCCTTTGAACTTGCTGTCATATCATGTATATCATGCTCCGCTTTCCCTTGGGAAGGATATACTCCCAATTCTGGTGTGTAAACACATTTTCCCTCCCATTGGTTTGTTTGACCTTCTCATGATCTATATAATATAAGCAGAAATAATTCCCTGCTTATGTAACACCCCGGTGTACAACTTTGTCAGTGAGACCCCGTTACTATTGTTGATGACATTCCAGTAACCCCCGATGGACGAGAACTTTGCCTATTGGTCCGCCTCGTTTTAACGAGCAGGAAAATGGTTCTCTTCGTCCCTCGCCCTTGGTGCTGACGTTGTTACCGACATAACAGACAGACTATCCTCTGACATACCTTGGTGTCATGACCGTTAAGATGTCACCGTTCTCCCTACTTTTGATCGACACCCCCCCCCACAGTTCCACAGGATCGGAAGCTGACTCTCCTGTATATCTTTAATTCCGAAGTATCATTTGCACTTGGCCTTGTTTGTTATCTCGGGCCACCCCTCGAGAGATGATCTACTCCCAATACCCCGAACCCCTGTTCACACTTCGTTCAGGTATCGGTCGAATGTCCATTCGCTTGATACTTCTTATTGTACCGTCATACTTTGCTCTCGATGTTTTCCTAAATTTCAAATCGAGAGATACTTCTACTGCATTCCCTGAATTTTCCACCAGATAATCGATCCTACAAGGATCAGTTCTCCCGAAGTTACCCTTTACTTCCCCACTTAAATCTCGGGACGAGATTTCTTGTAGTGGAGGAGATTTGTAACATCCCCAGCTCCACGCTACAGTGACCACCCTCTGATAATTCCAAGTCATCATGTTCAACAGAGCTTAATCATCATTAGTATCATATCTCTTTTCAAATTCCAATTCAATTGGATTTTCAAACTTAAAGTGAAAATAAAAGTTGTTCAAATCTAGGAACTAAAATGTTCATAATGTTGCAAATAATCCCAAGGTAATTATAAAACTGAAACCAACATTTTTGGAATTCCCAAATTGCCCCTAGAAATTATTTACTGGCCCAGCAGCAATTAATTTGGCTCTTTTCATTTTCCAAAAAATGCCTAACCTCTTCCTGTGGCCCCAAACTTTTTGTGTAGCACCACAATATTGAGCTTTATTTTTGTGCAAAGTTCCATTCACAGAAAGGCTCATTTGCTAGCTCAAATAATTACTACATGAGCTATTTCTTTTCAGAAAAAGAAAAGAAGGGAAACTCCTACTATGCACTCGGCCTGTTCATCACTGTAGCGACGGCCCAGCCCACCAGGATCGTCCCCCTCTTCCGTCTGCGTGTCGACGTGCGCGCGGCTCAAATGCGTCGTCGCTGGCCGATGCACGACACGGCCACCCCGCGGCCACCTGGATCGGATAGATAAACTCCCCCGCACCATCTCGAACCCTAGAACAGTCCACTCGCCCCCTCGTCCTCCCTCTCTCGCGAAACCGGCAGCGCCCGAACACAGCCGTCGCCGTCGCTGCTGTCTCCGCGGCCACCGTGTCTCCCTCGCCTCTCCGATCAGCTCGTCTGCACCGCCATCGTCTTCTCCTTCCTATCCGACCACGCGTTCAAGCCCGAGGCCGCCTCATTGCTCGAATCGAGCCGGCAACCACCTCGGATCACTGGAGCTCCGCCGCTCCGTACGTTGCCTCCCCTGCGCTACAAATTCGTCAAAGGCCTTCCGTGAGCCGCACGGTGAGCTACGCCTCCTCCCCGTCGTTTTCCCTCCAATGCCATGCCCCAATCGAGCCGCCACAGCTGTCGAGCTTCGGTCACCGCCGATGAGCTCCTTGCCGTCGTTCTGTTGCTCCTCGCACCACGCTAGCACCACCACTGAGCTCTTGGAGTTCCTAGCTCCCCAACGCGCCACTCCACGCGTCTCGCCGTGCCTCGTAGCCTCGTCTCCGAGATCGCTTGAGTCCGCTGCCGTCCGCAGTAGCTACTCCGGCCAGCTCTGGTTTCCTCCGCTCGAACCCGCACCGCGGATCGACGCGCGGCTCTGCCAGCGTTCGATCCCGCCATCCCGCGCGTCGAATGGACGTCGGAGGCACGATTCCGCCGCCCTCCCGAGGTGCGCCGCCACGTACGGTGGTCGTCGGTGTCGTTACGCCGGTGGGCTGACGTGGCTAGGTGGGTCTCCTGTGTTAGGGGGTAATTAGTCCCTAATGGCCCTATGACAGATGGGCCCCCACTGTAGCTAATTAATTAGTTAAATTAACTAAACACTAACCAAAGTCACTGCCACGGTGGACCCACCCACTAACTACCTAAGTAACTTACCTAAAACCCTGATTAATCCCCACTATCACCGACAGGTGGCGCTAGACTACTATTCAACCGAATAAGGCTGGCTGAGTCAGCTGCTGACTCAGCCAGCAGGCCCCACATGTCAGCCTCTGTGGGCTGATTGCTGACTGGACCGCTGACCAGTCAACGGGCCCAGTGGTCAGCCACTATGCTGGTTAGCTAGGTACGTTTCTGGGTACCCGTAGTATTTTAGCTTAAATGATTTGTGAAATATAATTAACTCCATTATTTCTAGAAATTCATTAAAACTTTAGAAAATCGTAGAAATTAAACCGTAGCTCGGATCGAAAAACTTTAAACATGAAAGTTGCTCAGAACGACGAGACGAATCTGATCCTGTGGTCTGTTCCCATATCGGAACCCTCTACGTAGGTGAACCCACAACTTTCTGCCCATTTCCGGTAGATGAATAGTGCATATACACCGGTTAATAAATTCCACTTTAATCCTAAAATAACTAAAATGACTTAGATGCACCGTTAGGCAACCCTGCACTACATCCTAGGCATAGCATGCTCTGTGTTGCATTATTTGCTGTGTATTTATTTGTTTCCACCCCCTCTTCTTTCTCGTTAGACCCCGGTACCGACGCAGTTCCCGAGACCGACGCAACTCAGGAGCCCGACGACACCGTTGACGACCTTGCCTTTGCCGCATAGCAACCAGGCAAGCACCCCCCCTTTTTGAACATGCCTATATTGCCTATTCTCTTCTCTCTTATGCTTGCATTAGAATTGCTGCTGTTACTGTTATCCTGCTGCATAGCCTGTTTATTGTAACCTACTGTTGTTACCTACCTGCTTATCCTAAACTGTTTAGTATAGGCTGGGTAGAGACCCATCAGGTACCCCCACCTTGTCCCGACTGCCCCGCTGGACTATCAGAAGACCCGACCAACGGGATCGAAGACCAGGCCCCAGCACCGCACATCACTTCCCCCTTAGTTGCTCGACACTACTGGGTTACTATCGAGTGCCGAGGGTGATACCTCATCAGCACTTTTGATGTTAACCTTGTAGGTTAGTTCATCGGGCATGGTCATCGAGGGTGATTCCTCCTTCTCCATTCTCGGTAATGACACTGTCGTGCAAATCCTCAAGAGTGGACCTCGAGGGTGATTCCTCTTTCGTTCACCTTGACAATAACATCAGGTGGAATTCCATCGAGGGTGATTCCTCAGGGTTCCCTTGGTGTTAGACACACGGTTACTATGGTTAATATGACTTTACACTGAACCATGTTACTAAAGACGGGTCGGCCTTGATGGGTACCCGCGCGAGATTAATTATGAGAGATGTGGAGTCGGGTTGACCTGGAAGGTGCCCGCGAGATAATTACGAGGCGTGCCCGGGCATTCTTAGCCCTTGCCGCAAGTCCTCGAGATGGGGTGACGGGGTCACATCTTTCGTGAGTCTCTGCTCGTTGCCGCACTGCCAACACACTAACGGGTTGGATATTTGATCCGAGGGGCCTCTGGCCTGATAGCACTAACCATCACGTGGGCATAGTATGGGCGTTCTATGTCGTATACTTCAACCGGAGCTTAATAGACGTCAGCGACTGAGCGGCGCGCGCTGGGTTGGACTGGTAACACCCTGCACTTGTATAAGGGGGGCTAGGTCTGCTCACTAGCCGCGTTCGCAACATGCAGGAGCGACCAGGGCGATGGCCCAAGACAGCTGGGTGCCTAGGTTTAGTCGGGCGTGCTGACCTCTCTGTTAAGTATTCAGTCGGGTTGTGGCGTATCATTTGGCCAAGGCCGGGCATGACCCAGTAAAGTGTGTCCTGACGATGACATGTACCTGGGCTAGGGTAATAGGCCTGACCTAGACACCCTTCCCAAGGACATTATCTTAAAGTCAGGAATATTCAAAGGACAATACCATCCACTCGACCAGAAGCATTCCACTCGGAAAGCCCAATTCCATTCGACCGGAGTGTACTCACTCGACCACATCAGAAATCACTCGGAAGACAGAAGATCTAAAGTCACTCAGAATGGCAACGGTCAGGCATTCACTCCGTAGTCTTAATGATCATTTATTTGCCTTTATTGCTGGCATTATCAGTAACGTCCTATCTTTATGTACATTGAACCCCTTGTAACGTGGGCTGGCTGGGGTCCTGGCGCACTCTATATAAGCCACCCCCTCCACTGGCACAGGGGTTCGCACCCCCTGTAACTTCACGCATAATCCAATCGACCGAGCCCCCGGGCACCGAGACGTAGGGCTTTTACTTCCTCCGAGAAGGGTCTGAACTCGTAAATCTTGCGTGCACAACCTCACCGTAGCTAGGATCTTGCCTCCTCATACCTACCCCCTATTCTACTGTCAGACTTAGAACCACGACAGTTGGCGCCCACCATGGGGCAGGTGTCTTAGCGACTTTCCGGTGAGGTTGCGATTTTTTCTGATTCCCATCATCATGGTTTCTGGTGGAGGTTTGGCTGAGGGCCACGAGATCCGTCTCGGCGCACTCGTCTTCATCACCGACGACTCCGCCTGGCTCCAGGAGGCCCCCCTCGACGTCGAGACATTCCCCGTCCGCGGGGCGATGCACTTTCGCGCGTGTGTCCGCGGCGTACTTCTGCGGCAGCCGTCGTCCCAGTACCGGTCGACTCCTGCAGCGTCTTCGTTCCCCGCTGTTCGCCGTCGCAAGCGATCCGGTCGATCGCGGCTTCAGCGGTGGGTGAAGCATGCGGTGGCACATCAGTCGGCCACCCCTCAAGTCGCGGCAATCGAGCCCGATGAATCTCTCTACGGCCTGTTCGATCTGTCGACTGGCTCCGTCGAGACACTGTCCGAGTGTGACAGCAGCGATCCTGCGGCAGAGGTCCTGATGGTCGACACGCCGCGTAGCCCACCTGGCATGCATCGCAACGGAGGCGGCGACGGCAGTGGTGATCCGTCGCATGTTCACGAGGAATACCACCCCGAAACCCTCTCTTCGTAGCGGGGGGGGGAACTCCACCGCCGCAACGAGGAAGCACTCCACACGCCCATTGTCGGAGAGACCTCTGAGGCTCGGGCCTTGGAGGCAGCGCGCTTGGCCACTTTGGCTGAATGCACTCGACTGGAGAACCTTCAACATGCACTCGACGAACGTGCTCGGCAGTAGATTCCTGAGTCCAGTCGACGGCGACAATTGTTCCCGCCTGAACCTCAGGTATACCGCACTCCTATTCAGAATCTTGCGGCTACAGCTCGTATAGCAGAGTCCATCCAGCCATCCCAGTTGGAAGCTGGACGAGGTTTGATGCAGATCCGGGCTCTGCTCCGGGCAGCAGGAGAGAAAAACACTGCAGTATTTCAGTCACGTAACAGAATCCATAGCAGATCTGTGGTGGTTGACACAGTTCAATCGGCTCACAGCCCAAGATCGCCTGCGCGGTGTGAGGGACGGGGGCATCACCAAGATCAGTACTTGGGTCGGAACCACGAGCAGTACGATCATCGGCTCGGCCGTGATGACCGCCGTTGAGTGCCTACGCCCCCTCCGAGAGGCGGATCATATGTGCCCCGGCATTATGATGATAGGTGCCCGTACGGCGGAGAGCGGAGGATGCCAGTCGACCCAAGAGAACCAGGGTTTGATGCGAGGTCAATTTTGGTTCAAGGTTTGGTCGACAGGAACCGAGCACACAGAGAAGGGCAAAACAGAGATCGCCCGAGAGGAAGCAGAATACATGTTTCGGGTACCGAGTGTTTTAGGAGAGCCATCAGAGCTGCTGAGATCCCCCCAACTTCAGGTTGGCGACTGGGGTTAGTAAGTTCACCGGTGAGTCGAAGCCTGACACTGGCTGGAAGATTACCGAGTGGCTGTTCAGTTCGGTGGTGGAAATGATGAGGTAGCTATGAAACATCTTCCTCTCATCTTGGAAGGATCGGCCAGAGCATGGCTGAATCAATTGGCTCCAGGCAGTATATTCAGCTTGGAAGAGTTAACCCGAGTGTTTGTCAGGACAATCGAGGGCACATGCAAATGACCTGCAGGGTTGACGAAATTGCAACATTGTGTACAGAAGCCGAATGAAACTCTGAGGGATTACATCCAAAGATGGACCACTTTACATCACACAGTAGAAAATGTATCCCAACACCAAGAAGTTTGTGCCTTCAAGGAGGGTGTTCGGTATCGAGAGCTTAACCTGAAATTCGGTCGGACAGGAGATATGTCTCTGACCCGAATGATGGAAATAGCCACTCGGTACGCTAATGGTGAAGAAGAGGATCGACTCCATAGTGGAAAGGGCAAACCAGTCGCCCAAGACACCGGAGGAGGTCGGAAGCAGAAACGCAAAGCCGAGCCAGCAGGTCCAGGTGAAGCTGCAGTTGTAACTCAAGGAAAATTCAAGGGAAAGCCCAAAGGGCCCTGGATCCCCCAGAAGGTGAAAGATTATGCAGGGAATGATGTGTTGGATTTGCCATGTCACATTCACACCAAGAAGGATGAAGAGGGTAATCTGATTTATTCCAAACATACCACTCGACAATGTCGGCTCCTGATCCAGCAGTTCCGAGAGAAACAACCCAATGAAAAGGAAAAAGAGTCTGACAAGGATGGGGACAAGGAAGAAGATGATGACGGTTTCCCTAACGTCAATTCCACTTTGGTGATTTTTGCTGACATTGAAAGCAAAAGTCGACTGAAAGTCATCAACAGAGAGGTAAACATGGTTGCTCCGGCAACGACGATATATTTGAAATTGTCAAAGACTCCCATTACATTCGACCTATCTGACCACCCACCGCACGTTGCCACCCCCGGGAGGCAAGCGTTGGTGGTCGACCCAGTCATTGGGGGCACCCGACTAACCAAAGTCTTGATGGATGGTGGCAGCGGCTTGAACATTTTGTATGCTGAGACCCTTCGTGGGATGGGCATTCCGATGTCCAGGCTCAGTGAGAGCAATGTGCGATTCTATGGTGTCATTCCAGGAAAGAAAGCTGATTCACTCGGTCAGACCACTCTTGACATGGTTTTCGGTGATTCAAAGAATTACCGTATGGAGAAGTTGACATTAGAAGTTGTGGATTTTCACAGTGCCTATCATGCTATTCTGGGCAGAACTGCATATGCCCATTTCATGGCTCGACCGTGTTACGTGTACCTCAAGCTAAAGATGCCTGGCCCCAGAGGTGTGATCACAGTCACTGGCAATCGGCAACGAGCAGAAGAGTGCCTCCAGAAGGGCTCTATGATAGTCGATGAACAGATGGCAGCAGTAGAAATGGAAGAATATAAGAAGACTGCAGTTCTGAGTGATTTGTTGCATACTAAGAAGCCTGCTTCAGAGTCTGCATTTCAGTCATCCGGTGAAACAAAGCCTGTTCACATTCACCCGACCGATCCCAATGCTGCTCCGGCTCATATCTCGACAACACTCGATAGCAAATAGGAAGAAGCGCTCATCCAGTTCCTCCATGAGAACTGGGACATCTTCGCATGGAAGCCGTCTGACATGCCGGGTGTACCCAGGGGACTGGCTGAGCACCGTTTGCGAGTCGATCCAAAGGCAAAACCCATTAAAGAGCACCTTCGTCGGTCCGCTGTGGAGAAGCGAAAGGCGATCGGCGAAGAGGTGGCTCGGCTTCTGGCGGCTGAGTTCATCCGCGAAATTTAGCACTCCGAGTGGTTTGCCAATGTTGTCATGGTTCCCAAGAAGGACGATTCACTTCGTATGTGCATTGATTTCAAGCAGATCAATTGGTCCTGCCTGAAAGATCATTTTCCTCTCCCCCGCATCGATCAGATAGTCGACTCGACTGCGGGATGTGAGCGATTGTCCTTCCTGGATGCATATTTCGGGTACCATCAGATCCGACTGTATGGACCTGATGAAATAAAAACAGCTTTTATCACTCCATTCGGGTGCTTTTGCTATGTCACCATGCCCTTTGGTCTCAAGAACGCTGGTGCCACATTCGTGCGTATGATACAGAAGTGCCTACTAACTCAAATCAGTCGGAATGTGGAAGTGTACATGGATGACATCGTGGTTAAGTCGCGTGAAGGTTCCGACCTGCTTACTGACCTTGCTGAAACCTTTGCCAATTTGAGAAAATATGATATCGAGCTTAATCCGTCGAAGTGTACATTTGGAGTTCCAGGTGGAAAGTTACTCGGCTTCCTCGTTTCCCAACGTGGGATCGATGCAAACCCAGAGAAAATTGGTGCAATCCTCCGAATGAAACACCCTGTGCATGTACACGACGTTCAAAAGCTTATTGGTTGTTTGGCCGCTTTGAGTCGATTCATCTCTCGTCTCGGTGAAAAGGCACTGCCTCTTTACTGACTGATGAAGAAATCTGATAAGTTTGAGTGGACTCCTGGAGCTGACGCAGCGTTTGCAGAGCTCAAAGCCCTGCTTTCCACCCGGCTAGTGCTTGCTGCTCCAATCAGTAAAGAGCCTTTACTGCTTTATATAGCAGCCACAGGACAGGTTGTCAGTACAGTACTCATGGTCGAGCGGGAAGAAGAAGGTAAAACCTACAAGGTCCAACGCCCAGTGTATTATATTTCTGAAGTCTTAACCCCATCCACGCAGAGATATCCACATTATCAGAAGCTTGTCTATGGAATTTACTTGACCACAAAGAAGGTTGCACATTACTTCTTAGATCATTCGATTATGGTCATTAGCGATGCTCCCTTGTCAGAGATTTTGGACAACAGAGATGCAACTGGTCGAGTGGCAAAATTGGCGATTGAACTCCTTCCACTGGATATCAGGTTTGAGGCGAAGAAAGTGATCAAATCTCAAGCAATAGCGGATTTCCTCGTCGAGTGGATTGAACAGAAGCTACCGACTCAGATACAGTCGGAACATTGGACTATGTTCTTTGACGGGTCCAAGATGTTGAATGGTTCAGGCGCTGGGGTAGTCTTGATATCTCCACAAGGCGACAACCTCAGATATGTTCTCTAGATTCACTTTGATTCCTCCAACAATGAAGCTGAATATGAGGCGCTTCTAGACGGGTTGCGTATGGCCATTTCACTCGGCGTCCGTCGCTTGATGGTTTACGGTGACTCAGATTTAGTGGTTAATCAAGTGATGAAAGAGTGGGACATCAGGATCCCAGTGATGACTGGCTATTGCAATGCAGTGAGAAAGCTAGAAAAGAAGTTTGAAGGGCTAGAGCTCCACCATATACCCCGACTGAAGAATCAAGCAGCGGATGACTTGGCGAAAATAGGTTCCAAGCGGGAGCCTATTCCCAGCAATGTGTTTTTGGAGCATATTCACGCACCATCAGTTCAAGAAGATCCCTTCACTAAAGAGCCCCCACAGCCTAAAAGTTCCACTGATCCGACTGAAGTTGAAATCCTAGCTCTGATCGACTTGATCATGGAGGTTTTGATCGTTATTCCTGATTGGCCAGTGCCGTATATCGCATATATTCTCAGGAAAGAGCTTCCAGAGGATGAAGAAGAGGCTCGCCAGATTGTCCGTCAATCCAAAGCCTTCACAGTAATGGGTGGACAACTCTATAGAGAGAGTGTTACTGGGGTCGTTCAGAAATGCATCACTCTAGAAGAAGGCCGAATGATCCTCAATGATATCCACTCGGGGACCTGTGGTCACCATGGGTCTTCTCGGGCCATCGTGGCCAAAGCATATCGAGCAGGGTTTTATTGGCCACGGGCAAATGGGATGGCAAAGGAAATAATTGACAAGTGTGAGGGCTGTTAGTTCTACTCCAACATGTCCCACAAACCCGCTTCAGCCTTGAAGACCATTCTACTCGTCTGGCCATTCGCTGTTTGGGGATTAGATATGGTCGGACCTCTGAGGACTGGCAGGAGTGGTTTCACCCATGTGCTTGTAGCAGTCGACAAGTTCACTAAATGGATTGAAGCTAAACCTATCAAAAACCTGGAAGCAAGTACTGCTGTCAGCTTCATCAGAGGGTTAACATTTATATATGGAGTTCCACACATCATCATCACGGATAATGGGTCGAACTTTGGTTCTGATGAGTTCCGAGCTTTCTTTGCGTCCCAAGGTACTCGGGTCGACTATGCTTCAGTCGCCCACCCTCAGTCGAATGGACAAGCAGAAAGAGCGAACGATTTGATTCTCAAAGGGCTGAAACCTCGATTGATGCGCGACCTCAAGCATGCAGCCGGCGCTTGGGTAGATGAGCTACCGTCAGTCCTTTGGGGATTAAGAACAACACCAAATCGGTCGACCAGTCGAACCCCCTTCTTCATGGTCTATGGGGCTGAGGCTGTGCTGCCGAGTGACTTGCTTCACAATGCACCCCGAGTAGAACTTTTTTTAGAAGCCGAAGCAGAACGAGCTTGAGAAGACGTTGTTGATCTTCTGGAAGAAGAAAGAGAGATGGCCTTGATCCGTTCGACCATTTATCAGCAAGACCTTCATCGATTATATGCCAGAAACATGAATGGTCGAGCATTTCAGGAAGGAGACCTTGTGCTCCGAGTGGACCAGCAGCGGCCTCACAAACTTGCCCCCGCTTGGGAAGGTCCCTTCATCGTCACCAAGGCGTTCCACAACGGAGCGTATCACCTCTACAATGTGGAGCAGAATAAAGACGAGCCACGCGCTTGCAATGTGGAGCTACTCCGCTGTTTTTCTACTTAAGTGTTCAGACTGATGAGATGTAATAAAGAGTACCTTTCAGTTCGTTTATCAAAGACATGGTTTTACAGTCTCCTAAATGATTGTTGTTACTAATACATGTGTCAAAAATCCCCCAGTGGGTGGCTTAGCCGCGAATCCGATTCGCCTAAGTTCAAAAAATCCTACCGAGTGAAGAGCAACCCTCTCACTTGGGGGCTTAGCCGCGAATCCGATTCGCCTAAGTTTAAAAAATCCTACCGAGTGATGAGCAACCCTCTCACTCGGAGGCTTAGCTGCAGTCCTGTACTCGCCTAAGTTTGTAAAATCCTACCGAGTGATGAGCAACCCTCTCACTCGGGGGCTTAGCTGCAGTCCTGTACTCGCCTAAGTTTAAAAAATCCTACCGAGTGATGAACAACCCTCTCACTCGGAGGCTTAGCTGCAGTCCTGTACTCGCCTAAGTTTGTAAAATCCTACCGATTGATGAGCAACCCTCTCACTCGGAGGCTTAGCTGCAGTCCTGTACTCGCCTAAGTTTGTAAAATCCTACTGAGTGATTAGCAACCTTCTCACTCGTAGGCTTAGCTGCAGTCCTGTACTCGTCTAAGTTTAAAAAATCCTACCGAGTGATGAGCAACCCTCTCACTCGGGGGCTTAGCTGCGGTCCTGTACTTGCCTAAGTTTAAAACACGCTCCATCCTGATCCGCAAGGACGACGAGGTGCAGGTCGACTGCGACCTTCTCTTCGGAGCTACGCCACAAGTACAATGTGTGCTCCATCCTGATCTGCAAGGATGATGAGGTGCAGGTCGTCCGCGATCCTCTCCTCAGAATTGCATCACAAGAACAGAAGTCTGTTCTGAGTGAAGATACAAGTTCCACTCGGAAATAAAAACAAGCATATTTAAGGGAAAACTAAGTTCGGACAAATCCCATGAGGTTCCGGACCGTAGATTAAAGTACTCAGGCATCAGGCCCGAAGGAGTTTAACGGTTACAAAATCACTCGGCATACCGAGGCAAATTGAATCGGATCATAAAAGTTTTGTTCACTCCGCAGGAGGGCTGGCAGGCTCGACGAACTCATCCAGGTCGATTCCATCTGCAATTCGAGTAGCAGCAGCAATAAAAGTCTCCATGAAGGACTGGAAGTCAAGTTTCTTGGTATTAGCAACCTTGATTGCTGCTAGCTTCTCTTCTCTGGCTTCCTTGCAATGAACACGAACCAGGGACAGTGCTACGTCAGCACTGCATCGAACAGAGGACTTCTTCCATTCCTGCACTCGACCAGGAATCTCATTGAGTCGAGTCATCAAAGACTCGAGGTCATTGTGGAGCGTTTCCTTTGGCTAGAGCGCTGTGTCGATCTACGACACCGCAACCTTCAGTCGAGCAAGGTAATCCATGGCGCTGGCAAGGCGAGACTCCAGTTGGAGCACGTTCATGGCAGCTTCATCTTTAACAGGGGAGTTGATGGGGTCCAAGCTCGTCTCGACTTGCCTAGTCTCTTCCTCGAAGTTTTGACAGAATTCTGCACTCACAAAAAAATAATGAGTTGACAGTAGTATGATGAGTCAACGAAAGCAAATCAATCGGACAGAGAAAAGTACCTTCAAGCCTGAGGAATAATATTTTGGCGAGTCCTCCCAGATAATTCTCTAGCTCGTCCCTCTTGCGGGTGATGTCTTCCACTTTGTCGGTAAGGGTCCCTTTATCCCTCTTCAGTCGAGTTACCTCTTTGTTGGCTTCATCGAGAGCAGCCTTCAGCTTGGTATTCTCTTCCTCCAACTTTCCGACTGAGGCCAGCTTTTGGTTAGCAAGTGTCGTTTTTTCTTCTGCTGTTTTCTTCGCAGCCACAAGGTCAAGGTCCTTCTTCTCCAACGCCTGTCTCATTGTTTCTAGAAAGAATAACATTCGAATCAAAAAAAGGAGGAGAAAAGATGGCAAGAGAACCAGTCGACAAGCTTTCCTTACCAGCAGCGTCATCCTTAGCCTTCTGCAAGTTATTCTGAGCCAACTCCAGATCAAGATTGAGCTGGATTTGCTTCTCCTCCAAGTCAGCGAACCGGGCTCCAAGATCACAAGATTTTTGTGTTCAGAAGATAGTCAGTCGGCAGACACAAAGATTGGTTGCTTCTGAGCAATAAAGTAGCAAGTTCAAATAGTTCTAAGACTACTGCCGAATCAAACATTCGACAATAATCTCGGGGACTACACCCAGTGGGTGCACTCAGCGTGCCCCCACTGGTTCGACTTTTTCAATCGACTTGGTCCGTCCAGTCAAAAAAATACTCAGACCGTAGCCGACTGCCCGCAGTCGACTACAGTCCCAGGGACTACACCCAGTGGGTGCACTCAGCGTGCCCCCACTGGTAAAGGTTCCACTCGACATGATCTGCCCAGACCGAGTGGAAAAGTTCTGTTCAAAGACCCCCGCCGAATCAAACATTCGACGGCGGTCTCGGGGACTACACCCAGTGGGTGCACTCAGCGGTCCCCCACTGGTTTAGAGATTCAATCGACACAACCTAGTCGACTCAAATGGAAAAACTACTCAACAGAAATTAAAACACACAGTGGGTGTACAGACTGACAATGGGTGTGCAATTATGGTTCCAAAACGCTCATCCACGAACGTCTTGCGGATAAAGCAGTAGTTTCTAAATATCATATCCTAACAGAACAAGCGTCAAGATGGAGTTCAGTTGGAAGTAAGCTAACCTGGACATTGGCCTGAAGTGCTGAGCTGGCATCATAGGCAGCTTGACTGGCTTCGTGCACCACTTTCATCTGCTCCATCATAATGCCTGCCTGGCGTATGGCTTCCTTGGCAGCACTCACTTGGTCCTCTGGGACGTGATGGGCGGTGAAAAGTGGAGATGGTGGATCAGTTGCAGCAGCTTGAGAGCTTGAGGCATGAAGTTGCACAGATGAAGCAGGGGCCTGTGCAGTCGACACTGAAGGACGACCACTCGACAAGGGATTCGCAAAAGTAACAAAAGCACGGTTGAACTCCCCGGATTGCTGGATAGCTGGTTCCGCCGCCGGCGTCGATTGAGGCGTCTTGTTAGCTGGTACCTTTTTGCCAGAGGTCCTGCTCCTCCTTCCCACGAGCTTCTATGGCTCATCTTCATCGTCGTCTTGAAGTTCAATAACATTTTGCGGAGCTGCAAAAGAATCAACCATAAGAGTTCAGTCGACTGTAGAATTGGCTAGCAAAGAAAAGACAAGATAACAGCAGTCATACCCGCTTTGGATGTGACCGCGTCCTCCATCTCCTCATCATCATCATCTTTGTAAGCAGAGGTCCCAGAGGTAGCAGCACTGCAAATTCCAAGGTTCACTCGGTCAAGCAAGGGAATGGGTCGACAACTGATATAAGATTCTTGGAGCAAAGGGTGAAAACGAAACACTTACGTAGAGGCGACGGGAACATCAACCTTGATCTTGGGCAAGGCCTTCTGTGGCTTTGACGGCGCAGTCTTGTGCTGCTTCCGAGCCTTCTCAGTCGGCACCGGAGAAGATGTCCGAGTGCGCTTCAAAGTTTGTCCAGTCGGTGCTGCCACTTTACCCCGGATACTTGCTGGGTCGTGCTTCTGCTTGGAACGCTTTTCCACGCGAGCTGGAGAATCGACCTCCTCATCACTGCTCGAGTCTTCGCACTCTTCATCACTCTCGTCATCAGAGTTCCAGTCGCCGCTGTTGCCTCCACTCTCCTCTCCTTCCTGGATCTGCTCCCCGTTGGGCATCGAGTACATCTCAGTATATATCTGCAGAGCAAAGAATTATACAAATATCAATCGGATTGAAGCCTAAATAAGAAATGAGAGCAAAGGGCATTCGACACTGAAGATTGTACCTTATCCGGTTCGATAGTCTTGTCGAATGGCGGGACCCTCTTGGACCCCCTGGGGTTATCTTTGTTACCAGTCATGCCTTGCAGCCACTGCTCCACTACCTCCCCGGTGACCTCCTCCGGGTGGATCCGGGTAGTGTCATCAATACCCGAGTACATCCACATAGGATGATCACGACCCTGGAGTGGCTGGATGCGTCGACTGAGAAATATTTCAAGCAAGTCCATACCAGTCACCCCATCGCGGACTAACTGGACTACTCGTTCAACTAGCATATTCACTTCTGCTTTCTCCTCTGGGTTCACTTTCAAAGTAGAGGGCGGCTGGACTCGATTCATGGAAAAGGGAGGAAGCCCAGTCGACTGACCAGGAGTCAGCTGGTCTTTGCAATACAACCAGGTCGACTGCCACCCTCTAACTGAATCGGGAAGCGTCATAGCCGGAAAAGTGCTCCTACCCCTCTTCTGAATTCCCAGAACCCCACACATCTGGATCACATGTGTTCTCTCATCACTCGGATTGGACTTCTTTACGGCTTGGGAGCGACATGTGAATATATGTTTGAAAAGACCCCAGTTCGGTCGACAGCCCAAGAAATTCTCACACAGGGAAACAAATGCAGCAAGATAGGTGATGGTGTTGGGGGAAAAGTGATGAAGTTGGGCTCCAAAGAAATTCAAGAAAGCCCGGAAAAAGGGATGTGGAGGCAAGGAGAAACCGCGGTCGACATGAGTCGCGAGGAGGATGCACTCACCCTCTTGCGGCTGCGGCTCGGTCTCGTTCCCCGGCAATCACCAGGACTGGTGTGGAATCAAGCCCCCTTCGACCAGATCCTCCATGTCTTCCTTCTGGATCGTGGATCTGATCCAGTCGCCCTGGATCCAGCCGGGCGGCAGGCCGGACCTAGACGACGACCCGCCCCGACTCGTCTTCTTGCCCTTCGCTGCCGCCGTCGCCTTCTTCGCATGCTCCAGGGCCACCGTTTTCTCCTTCCCCATCGCAGCAGGCTGCGCTTGGACGGGGCGGCGGCGTCGAAGGTGGTGGTGAATGCGGTGGAGGAACAGGGGAAGAAGAAGGGGATGAAGAGCACAGTGCCAGACGCATCGGCCCGGACGCCTTATATGGGCTTGTTACCGAGTGACTGACTCGTGGGCCCAAGCAATCCCATCGAATCCAGCCACAATCGCGTGCTTGGTACGTGGCGAGATAGGTGGTGCGAGGATCGAGGCGTCCCTGCCAAATCTGTTCTGTTTACTGCGGGCCTCCCCATCCCGCGCGCTTCTCCAAATTTTGAATCCCGTGAGATCAGGGAACGACAGTGCAGTCAATCGCGCCAAAGATCTCATACCATGTCCACAATTGAAGCTTATCAACGAAATTCACTCAGCAATTTAGGAATGGATCAAGGCGACTAAAAATAAAGTCGAAGTCGTTACGTGGTTCATTAATCCAGGCAAAACACTCCCGAAGCATGAAAACTGGGTCGGAACCGTCTTCAACTCCTTTTTCCACTCGAACCCTGAACCATTCGAGGGCTAATGACGATGACATGTACCTGGGGTAGGGTAATAGGCCTGACCTAGACACCCTTCCCAAGGACATTATCTTAAAGTCAGGAATATTCAAAGGACAATACCATCCACTCGACCAGAAGCATTCCACTCGGAAAGCCCAATTCCATTCGACCGGAGTGTACTCACTCGACCACATCAGAAATCACTTGGAAGACAGAAGATCTAAAGTCACTCAGAATGGCAACGGTCAGGCATTCACTCCGTAGTCTTAATGATCATTTATTTGCCTTTATTACTGGAGTTATCAGTAACGTCCTATCTTTATGTACATTGAACCCCTTGTAACATGGGCTGGCTGGGGTCCTGGCGCACTCTATATAAGCCACCCCCTCCACTGGCACAGGGGTTCGCACCCCCTGTAACTTCATGCATAATCCAATCGACCGAGCCCCCAGGCACCGAGACGTAGGGCTGTTACTTCCTCCGAGAAGGGCCTGAACTCGTAAATCTTGCATGCACAACCTCACCGTAGCTAGGATCTTGCCTCCTCATACCTACCCCCTATTCTACTGTCAGACTTAGAACCACGACATGTCCGGCAGGAGTTAAGCGAGCGTGTTGGGTAAGTTGGTGCACCCCTGCAGGGAAGAACTAATCTATCGATAGCCTATCCTATGGTAATGGACACTCGGAGTTGTATCCCGATCGGTACAACTAGAACTGGTGACTTGAGATGATAACTGGATAATATGGCTCTGGGATTGCTTTCTCGCAGGGCGTCGAGGAAGAAACTCTGGGCGAGGTTGATGACACTACTATTACTTTACTTTATGCTAATCTGCACTCTTCTAATGCTGCAAGACCGCTGAAGATGCTAGTCTTCGATAGGACTAGGCTTTCCCCTCTATTCCGGCATTTCTGCAGCCCAGTCCACATATACAGCCTCCCTTTGATAATGTTGCATATGTAGTGTAGATCCTTGCTTGCTGAGTACTTCGGATGAGTACTCACGTTTGCTTTGCTTTCTTTTTCTCCCCATATTCGTTTGATGCAACTAGACGACGGAACCCCGGAGCCAGCTGCCCCTGCCGACGGCTACTACTACTACTACCCTTCTGGCGAGTACTACTACGAGGAGCTGTCCGACGGCCAGGAGTAGGTTCGGAGTGTCCCAGGCAGGAGGCCTGTGCCTTTCAATCGTAGCTTTTGTTATGCCCTGCCTTTGTAAAGGCTTATCTGTTTTATCTTTTATATCTGTACTCAGATATCTGATGCTTCCGCTGACGCTTGTGCGCAAGCTTATGTACTTGAGCCCTCGAGGCCCCTGGCTTGTAATATAAAGCTTGTATGACTTTATTTATGTTTTAGAGTTGTGTTGTGATATCTTCAAGTGAGTTCTAAGGCTTGATTGTGTGCATTTGCGTGTATGGTTAGTACACGATTAAGCCGGGGTTGTCACAGCTGGAAGATGGTGCGAGGGGCCAAGTGGAGGGAGACTAGGAAGGAGTGCACAAGTGCGAGATCGATATTTAAAGACAGGGGGCGAGAACATGAGCGGTTGCGCACAGTGGCGGAGCCATGAAAATTAAATGAGCTAGGGGGCCAAGCATTGCTAATCCTTTATGGGAAGGGCCAATTCATCAACTTAAACCATTATACCAGCAATTGATCTACTGATCACATTCATATTACGCTCAATATAGTGATGTTAGGGGGGCCAGGGCCCTTGCTGCCCCTGTCTTCGCTACCGTGCGCGCGTCTGAGAGATGAAGAGGAAAACATGGATGATGAGAGGGAGACGATGGATAGATAATGTGTGTGTATTAGCTATGTAGTCCTATATAGAGAGGTAGATTGATCGATGTGTATGTGGGAAAGAGGGTGAGACCTAACTAGATATATAGATCGATCGGTTTGTGTGGAAAACTGGGAAAGACCTAGCTATATATATACACACACAGAGGAACATTGATCGTTGCGCATGCATGTGAGATATAAAGAATGCCCGAAGTGATGAAGAGGAGGAGGTGTGTGTGTGCCTGCATGGGAGACCGACCTGAAGAAAAAGATTGCGTGTGTGCGATGGATAATGCCGAGTGTTAGTGTGTGTGCATGCATGCATGAGAGAAAGTTAGTGGTACAACTATAAAGAGAAGATGACTGTGTGGGTGTAAAAGACTAGGTGAGGTCATAATCAATGTAAAGTTGAATTCAAATATTTGAATAAGAGATCATGATGTTTGAAACCCATGCATGCAAGAATATAACTGAGATATGCATGGTGTAGTTTTGAAACGAGCATGCTATACTGTATACACATTGAACAAGGTCAGACTGATTTGAATTTGAGATACCGATGGCAGGCATCATTTGGCCGCATTGCATCCATGCATGGACACACTATTCAAAATGGAGATGATGGGTCGCTTTCACAGCACATATCTAAATGGTGTGTGTATGTGTGTGTGTGTGTGTTGTGTGTGTTAAACACATTGTACATTGTATCATACATGGTTTAGATTCCGAACATCTAGCTAGAGCATACAGGTACTATGATTTGAATTCAACATGAAATGGATACATATATTTGAATTCGAGATCGTATGTACATGTAGTTCATATTTATATGGGAATTTGCTACTCCTATATTCATGTCATGTGTTGTGAAGATAATATTTAGACGGCTGTATTACTAACCTGAGTACAATCCCATTCAAACAGGGAAAATGTACTCAAATCTAGTCCATATGCTAGACAGTACGAATTGTTTTTTTATTGTTGAGGGAAGTACAAATTGATTTGGTACTGTACACATTAAGCTTGTTGTCAAGATTTTTTTAGTTTTTTGTTGTTGTTTTTGAATGGCATTTCTAGTAATATAGTAAAAGGGGACATGGCTCTCTCTAGTGGGGTGCGAATTGTCTTTTTTTTGTTTTTTTGAACACGTTAAGCTTGTTTTCCCAAATTTCAAGCCGCGCCTTGTTATGCCAAAATTTCAAGCTAGCATCTCTGTCTATCGTGCAGCAAAATTCCCGCCTCTTCAACCCGTGCCTTATTATCCCGAAATTTTAAGATATCTCTTTGTCTCGTTGTGCTCCGAAAACTCCCTCCATCTCAAACCGCGCCTTGCTATCCCAAAATTACAACGTGCGTGAAAACTCCCACCTCCTGCGAAATCCCGACACGCGAAATTCCCGTGATACCCCTGAACCGAAAGAACCGCCTAGTTCAAATCGGTGGGGGTACTTTTGTAACTTACCCCACATTTCGAACAAGCGCGTCCCTAAGCCATGGTTCCCCCCTCCCATCCCCTCCGCCCCCCATTCGTACACCGAGGCCGTGAAAACACGCGAAGCCCCACACCCTCCTTCGTCCGCCACCTAGCCAAAGCATTTTCCCCGACGACATCGTCCACCGCAACAGCTCGACGTCCCTCATCCACCGCACCGGATGAGGATCCGCCATCAATCTCATCATCCCGCCGATTCAGCCACCCTGTCCTCCACCTCCAAGGAGCTGCCCTGACATTTGCCTCGTCTATCGTGCCACCTCCATTCCCACAGCACCGTCTTCACCTGCACCATCGAAAGAGCAACACCATCACCGATTGCTCGGATGAAGCTGAGGCCTAATCGGCACCACCAAAGAGGTTCTACACTAATCACTGCATTTTCTTCTTGATTTGATCTCATGGTGCTGCCGGCGCTCAGTCCCAAGCCGCCATGGCGCGACTCCATCTACGGCGATGTCGTCGGCCACTTCCTCCACGGCATCGCTCCTCGGCAGTGATGTCCACATCAGTAGGAGCTGCTGCTGCTTCGGCTCTCGCTGCCCCTGCTGCTGCTGCTTCGACTCTCGCTGCCCCTACTGCTGCTTCAGCTCTCGCCCACGCTGCTACTTTCCTCTTGCTCTTTCTTGCGCTGCAGCTCTACTCTTGCTCGCGCTGCTGCTGCATGAGCAGCAGCTCCGTCTCTCGCTCGAGCTCCTACTACTGCTACCCGAGATGCTGCTACATGACCAGCTGCCTCGGCTCTTGCACGCACTGCTGCTCTGGGTGCTGGTGCTACTGCACGATCAGCTGCTCCGGCTGCTCTCTGGTAGTACGTTCCCTGCCGGAGCGGCTACCGATTTAGATCACTACTACTCTGCCACTAGTGCTTGAGTGGCCAAAACTATTAGTGCACTGCTTTTCTTCTACTATTGCATTCAGTTTTGACAGTAAAATTCAGTTTCGACAGTAAAATTCAGTTTCCACAGTTAAATTCAGTTTCGACAGTTAAGTTCAGAGATGAGCGGCTGATGTATTTTACATCTAGCACTTTGTGGTTATGTATTTTACATCATCTATTGGAGATGCTATTAGAATTCCACTCAGGTTAATGTTGTCTCTCTTGTCCTACTTCAGCCTCGCCATCATACAACTCACCGGAGCTGCTCCAATGACGAAACCCTCCATCACAGCGGAGCAGTACCCTCGGCTCCATCTCCATACGCCTAATATCTTCTTCCCCTCCTCCGACAGCCTTATCAGCCGCAGCATCCTCAGCGACCAACCCAATGATGCTGAGATCGACATGGCTTCGCAAAAGAGGTTGTACACTTGTTGCATCGCTTTTTTACTCTACATGTTATATATATTGTCCACTGAGCACACGTAGTAACATGAAATACGATTAGTTTCTCCTACTATATGACAAGCAGTGAGGTGCCAGGTAACTTAGCTATCAGTGATGGACTCTCTCGAAAGCCATCATTATTTATTTCTGCACATTTGAGCTGTGCATTTGTAGATGGGCCTGAGAGTTGAGCTAGTAGGGCAGTGGCCTGGGTCCAAAGTAGTAGAAGTAGCACAAAAACATTTTTGGAGTGTAGGCTTTTGCCTGTTGAAGCCTGCCTACTAGAATCGCAAGTGCTTGAAAGGAAAAGTGAAGGAAAAACATAGGAATTGGAAAATTTCCTATGGTACTACTATTCATGCATTTGGTTCAAAGGAATGGAGCAAAGGAAAACTGTAGGATTTGTTCCTTTAGTGTCTCCTTCAAAGAAAAACTGTAGGAATTTTAATATCCACTTGGGCTCCTTTTCAAATTCCTATTTATGAAGCACAAGACTAAGAGATAGTAGCATAATAGCATTATAACTGTACATTTTCTTGTGGTTTGACTTAATTTCACCATGCTTCTTTGCATTCCTGTGAATTTCAAATTCTTGTGAACCAAACACCCAGATTGACAGAAATCCTGTGTTTTTAAATTCTCTGTTTTGCACGTGCATTCCTATCCTATTCCTGTGTATTTCCTATCCCTGCATTGTTAGAATCCTCCAATTCAAACAATCCCTTACAGAATTACTTATGTATCAGATATGTGTCAAAGAAAATCTTGTGTGGTTTGTCCCGCTCCTGATGAACTGTCGTCCACCCCAGCTCAGCTGCTCCAACAACGGAAGGGTTCACCACAGCAGGGATCCGCCCTCCAGACTGTCTTTCGCCGCCTCAGATCTTCTTCCCTGCCACCGGCAGCCACGGCAAATACATTACCATCATCAACTGAGCAGATGACCTTGAGGACTACACGGGTCCGCAAGAGAGGTCGCACTCTTTCGTGTCTGCTTACGTTATGCATTGCTTAATACGACATGCTACTTTATCGTCCTATTCACCAATTAGACTTTGAGTCTGGTCCAAAGTAATACTCAAACTTGAGTTTTTAAATGGTTGTTGGGTACATATTGGGGCAACAATCAATAGTATATGTCTACTATCTGGTTAATCTCGGGTGTCTACTATGAGTTTCATGTTGGGTGGGAAACAAACATTAAAGGAGCCATTATCTGTATTTTTTAACTGAAGCTATCATCTACTTGCTATCATTGGTTTTGGGTCTATCTAGAGGTTGCTACCATCACTCTGGATTTGTGCATGCACTCCTTACATAATCTCACTGTGTTTTATTCCTATGCATGTCAGTTATTGTACATAATGGTACTGAACATGTAGAGCGAAAGAGACGAGCCTTGTGTGGCAATAAAATTTCATACAGTCGTCGCTCCATGGTGGGCGCAAAAGCAACTCCCCTCCCCCATTCTAGACTGTAATCAAGAGGAAGATAACTGTTCAGAGGGGGATTCAGAGGGACTAGACCACTCCTATATACCCCCTGAGGTCTTTTGCTCTAACTTGGCATGCCGATGTTGGTCATATCATGCATATGGCACCTTGCATTGCTTATGTTATACATAAAATATGTCATATGCTTAGTTTAAACATGCTTTGTGTGAATGCCATCTGTTTAGTTTCTATATCATATATGTGAATCATGCAATGCCATCTTGTTTATCTAGGCATCATATATGTGAATTTTGCAATGCCATCCTGGTTAGCTAGTCATCTTATATGTGAATTATATCATGCCATCCATTTTTTATTATGTATTAAATTTGTCAAAAATGTTAGTACATTAAATTACTCTTCCTGTCAATCAGCCATTCGACATGGTCATGGAAAAATCTCAAGTGAAAACAAGGTCTTTAGAGCAGACAATGCTATCTGACGAAGAGCATGTCTTGCTGGTTACGGATAGCTCCTCAGAGGTGGATTCAGAGACAGATGACCAGTCCTATTTCCACCCGAGGTGCATGCTGTAACTTGGCCGGTTTATATTGCTCATATCATGCATATGGTGTCTTGCATTGCTATGTCATTTGCTTAGTTTAGACATGCTTTGTGTGAATGCCACCTGTTTAGTGTCTAATTACCATGTATGTGAATTATGCAATGCCATCTTGTTGCAAGACATTATATATGTGAATTATTCAATGCTATCTTCTTGCAAGGCATTATATATATGTGAATTATGCAATGCCATGTTGTTTAGCCAAGCATCATATCTGTGAATTATATCATGCCATCCTTTTTTTGCATTACATATTCCATTTGTCGACAATGTTTGTATATTCAACTACTCTTCCTCTGCATTAGCCATTTGAATTGGCGATGGAAAAATCTAGAGTGAAAACAAGGTCTTCAAAGCAGACAATGCTACCTGCTGAAGCAGATATCTTGCTGGTTACAGATAGCTCCTCAGAGGAGGATTCAGAGATAGATGACCAGTCCTATTTTCCCCCTGAGGTGTATGCTCAAACTGGGCAGGGTTATATTACTCATATCATGCATATGTTGTCTTGCAATGCTTAGTTTTTATATCATATACACAATATTGAATGCCATCTGTTTAGTTTACACATCATATATGTGATTGCCCTCTGCTTACTTGCTTAGTATATAAATCATATATTTGAATTATATCAAGCCATGATGTTTACATAGATAGCATGTATCTGAATTATGGTATGCCAACCCATTTTCTAAAGACATAATATAGTTATATCATCTCATCCCGTTTACATAGTCATCATATTTTGAATTATGTCATTCTATCCGTGAATTATATCATGCCATCATGTTTCCATTGATGGCATGTATGTGAATTATGGCATGACAACCACTTTAATAGACACATCGTATAGTTATATCATGTCATCCTATTTACATAGTCATCATATTTTGAAGTATGTCATTCTATCCTGTTTAGTTAGCCATCATATATGTGAAATTGTGCCATGCTATCCTGTTTAGTTAGCCATCATATACGTGAAATTGTGTCATGCTATCCTGTTTGGTTAGACAACATAAATGTGAATTATTTCATGCCCTATTTTCTTCCCTACTATCCATTGCACCTGTCTATCATACAATGTCTATACATTCAATTACTTTTCTTGTTTATCAGCCATTTGAACTAGAGGGGGTGATGGCAGTATCAATGGGAGTAAAAACACGGTCTTCAAAAAAGATAGTGCTACCCGTCGATGCAGATAGAACCACAGTTGTACTTGCCCAAAAACCAGCCCCACCATACATAACCCAGACTCACATAGATTGTACCCCTACCCAGTTAGACAGAGAACCAGCTACACCCCTTCTAACCCCAACCCCAGCAGATAGTAATCCAGTTCCAGTTGACACAGCACCGTCTCCACCACAGAGCACCCAAACACGAGCAGTTAGTAAGGCAACTGCAGTGCCGAAAGCAGAAGGACCACCACTCCGAACCCCAAGTCAACACTTAAAGCAGAAGAATTGTTCTCAGGCAGGTTCCGTAGCTATGGTTCATACTCCTTTGCTCTTGCATCACTGTATTTACTCATAACAACTAATTTCAAATTTGAAGGATGCAATTGAAACTCCAATGGCGCAACAGGTATGTTTTCAACCTGTTTCTTTAACTGGTTTGCTATTGTAACTTGCTCTATGTTGATTTCAGTTTCAATTGAATAAACAGTTATGTTCTCATGCCATGCACATTACAAGTGTTGATAGTACTGTGCAGTTTCCCACACTTATATTCTATCTATGCTGCTTTGTCTTAAACAAATATGATTTGAACTGTCTGTACCTTGATTTGGGAACATAAACTAGAATGATATAGACCATACAGTGACCATAGTGCATAGATATATGTTTGTTTCATGCTGTTATCCTGTTCACCTTACTACTGAACTGGTTTACCAAAATGAGTTTCATATACAACATGGCAAACATGTGATGTGTCTGCTTGTTTCTCTTTTAGAATGTGGACAAAATATTGGAGAAGAGTACCCCGTTATGCAATGGTAAAGGAAGTAATGCAGATAAGGTTCAAGATAGTGAGACATCCCTGTTGGTCTCCAAGAAAGCTGATACAAACTATCTTAAAGACAGTGACACAACCCCAAAGTCCTGCCTTGATATAGTGTTTGAGTTACTGGCCACTACTGTTGGCACAAGCTCTTCGAACTCGCTGCCTGAATCAGTTCGTCTTCTTGAGTCTCAACTTCAAGTTGAAAGACATCGATCATATGTGCTATGACACAAAGCCGAAGGACTGAGGAAGTCCCTGCAGAATTCAGATGCATACTTTCTGGTGCAACAACAAGCGCTGTAGGATTTAAGCGCCAAACAAGAGAAAGTTAATAAGCTTGCTAAGCATCTTGCCAGCATGGTGGGTACCCAGGATATTGTTTCTTCAGCTCTTGTGAAGTGGTTTCAGTTCTGGACTTGTTTTGCTGCGGTGTTTATTCGCACTGGTCGCCAACTTTGACAACCAGTGTATGTAATATGCTGCTTTGTTCCCTATATTTGCACTGGTGGCGAACTTTGGTGCCAAGTGGATGTAATCTGTGTAATCATCGTCATATCCTAGCATTAGTTGCTTGCTTATTTATTTTGTTAGTCTTATTTATTTGCTTCTTGTTTTGAAGTTATTTTTTCTCGGTTTCCTAGTGGCCGCAATAACCTATTTTTTAAAACTAGGCCACAATAACCATGGGCAACACACGGACAGTTGTAACCATGGTCCTGCTATCTGCTGTAGAGACCATGGGCCTTCTACGGGCCATAGGTTCAATGTGCCTTCTACGGGTCGTATGATCGATTGGCAAAATATGGGCCATACTATTCGTGGACCATTAACGGACCGCAATATGGGCCGTAAACGGGCTAGAATGGGAATCGTCTGTTTATGGATCGACCGTAATGGGCCGTTAATAGGCCGATGTATACAACGGGCTTAATTTTATTGGCAGGCATAATGGATCATTAATGAGCCATATTTGATGACGCTATGAAAACGGCCCAACGGATTAACGGGCCACAGACGGGCCGACTTTAACCATGGGCTGAATTAGGCCCACAAGCGTAACAGGCCAGTAACGGACCGTAAGTATTCGAATGCTGGAAATGAGCCCGAGAATAAATGGGCCCTTAGAAGGCCGAAAGATAACATGGGCTGGAAACGGCACAATGGAATAACGGGCCGTTAATGGGTATAAATCGACATCCTATTCATTATGGGCTAGTTTCACCATAGGTCGTTAATGGGCCCAGGGTTACAGGCGGCCTCATATGGGCCGAAAGACGTCATAGGCCATACATGGGCCAGGAGTTACAATGGGCTGGAATCATATTGGACGGCCCAGATGACACTACTAGGCCTAATTCAGATAAGCCATAACGGGCCATGAGTTAGCGGGCTGTAAATGGGCTATATGCGAATAGGCCGTTAACAGGCTTTCTGTGGACCGGCGCGCTACCTTTTGACCAAGTCAAACAGGCCGGCTTTTTCACCTGAATGGGCCACTGTTTGGCCTTACCACGTGTCAACGTATCATAGGCGCCTCCCGTCCAATCAGTGGATGACATCTATCCCAGCACTAAGCTGACACGTGGTTCCTCTGGCCATTGAGAATTTTACACATGGAAAATCCCCATTGGTCCGGCCTGTTAACGGGTTATTGGATCGAAACCAGAACCCGATAGCTTAACGGCGACCCGTTATGGTGGATGCCACGTGTTTTTTACCCTTGACGAAAACACTTCCATGATGCGCCATTTATCGTCATGGAAGTGGACATTTCTGTAATGATAATTTTGGTAATGTCATGGAACACTTCTACGACAGCACAGGTATGACTATCTTGATTCTGTCATAAAATCATCATGGATGTACATGCATGACAGAAAATGTGACCTACTGTGACAAAAACATATCATCACGTAATTGGTTTTTTTTGTAGTGCTTGCTATTGCTCAGAAAGTGATTGAGAAGAAAAATAAGATTGATCATGAGAAGGCTGTCTAAAAGAAGCATATGGCCAAGATGAGTGCCAAATATATTGAGAACTTCAAATAGATGATGACTGATTTGAATGCAGAATTTCAAAGGCGTCATGATGAAGCAAAGGGCTCCCATGATTGTCTGAAGCACTATGCAAAAAAGTGCGTACAAGCTCACAATGGGGGTTTGAAGAGAACCGCCCTTGGTCGTCCTGCCATCAACCTCACTCAGGTCAAGAAGAAGAAGAAGGCAGTTGTTCCTGCTGCTGAGGCTTCAAGGCAAGATGTGCCTAAGATTATCTTCCCACCAAGCTTTGTTGGTCCGAAGCCATCTGCTCCATTAGTTGCCTCTAAGAGAAAGAAGAGTAAGCAAGCTAAAGGTGAAGCCAAGAAGCATAAGCACCATGAAGCTTCTGATGCCTCTCCTTCTCAGAAGCTGCAAAATACGAGGTCGTCAAAGGCTTCACGTAGGGCACAAGCACCAACCTCTCCATCTGCTTCTCAGGAGTCACTGCTTGTGAAGCCCATCTCAGTTGCTCTGCCTGCCTCCTCAATTCAAGAACGAAGAATGGTTGTGCATGAACCTGCTCCCACAGAGGCTCATGTCACAGAAGATATTTCGGCCACTGACTCCAACATGGCTGAAGACATTGGTCATGATGACAATGTACAAAAATATGACGACGAAGTCCTTCCTCAGCTCACCCAGAACCTGGTACTCATCGCCTGGTCCCACGAATAGTGAACCTATCAGCATTGGCGATCCCATGATGCCAATGGTCCAAGATGTGTTCTGGGAAGAGCAGCACCCCAACAGCCCACTACATGAAGTGATTCCCCGCACACCACCAACTCAAGTATCAACACCCGTGCTTGATAACCACCAAGCCATACCAGAAGACATGGATAAGACAACACTATCACCGCAAGCATCAACTGTGTACCAAATGCTTCGCAGAAGCCCGAGGCCCTCCTCCTCCATGTCTAGTATTCCAGAAGAGGATTTGCAACCTGCAAGTTCTATTGCACGTGAAGTGTTTCCTGAAGCCATCCCTTCGAGTACTGCCACTGGGTGTGAAGCCAAACTGGCTGAAGACATTCCGGCTGCATCAGCCGATGACAATCAAGACGAACCCGCTGTGATTACTGCCCCTGAATCTATTCCACCTGAAGCCAACATGTCTGACACTCTAGCTGCTAAAGCAACTACTCCTGAAGCCAGTAATGCAATCATGGTTGAAGCCACTCTGCAGCCTAAAGTCACTCATCCCTCCGCTTCTAAAATTGTTGCAACTACCACACGTATTCCACATACTATGGCAATGGCCTATAACCGTGAAGGTGAACTAGTCAATGTCAGATGGCCAATTCTCACACCTCCTGAATTGCATGGTCCTCAGTACGAGTTCCATGTCAATCAAAGGCCTCACACACAGAAGCCAATGCCCAGATTGCCAAGGCTTCCCAGTGCTGCAACAACTGAGTGCTCATTCAGTGTGCTCAGCTTCAGAGAGCACAATACATTCTTTGATAGTGCCAAGAATCCATACAAGAAGCCACACATATCTTCTGACAGATTCTGGAGCGACATACAGGCAACTACTACATGTGCATTCTGTTCAATCAAGACCGGATTTTTTTCTGAGAAGCGCCTCTGTTTTGATGCCATGGCTGGCCTACCTTGCCTGGAAGAGGCTCTTGACTGCTTTAGAGATGTTGGACTGCTGCATTTTGTTGTAGACAAAGAACACTGGAATGAGGAGTTGCTCCTCCAATTCTATGCAACATTGCATATTTCAGGCTACAATAGGGATCCTAAGACATGGGTCCTTGAGTGGATGACAAGTGACATCCATCATCAAGCCAAAGCTCAAGATCTTCTCGAGCTCACATCCCTGCCCACTCCTGGTGATCTCTATGATCCAGGTTGTCAAGCATATGAGAAGGAAGTGGAAAGAATCTTTCAGAAGCCAGAACCAAACATGAGTCAAATGCTTTCAATGATGAAGCCTTTGCCTGCCGAAGCTAATTACCCCACTCACTTCTTCATGAAAGACCTCAAGTACTTGCCCTGCACAATCTATCATATTGTGAGGCATACTCTGTGGCCAAGCAAAGGCCATTCATCTTCTGCCAAGCTTGAAGGCACAATGAAGACATTGGTCTTCTATATCCTCAGCGGCATTCGCTTCAACACTCATGATTTCTTCATCGGGTAACTGGCTGGTTCTGCCGTTGAATTATTTGGCCAAAAATTCTATGCTCCATGGATTATGCGTCTGATCAAACTTCGCCCCACAGTCAACTATCAAGCTTCAGCTTGCAACCATGTTGTCTTTCTGCCTAAAGTCGATGTGCCTCATGAAGTCATCTACCATCAGACCGACAAAGCTCCCACTCATGAAGACAATGCTGCTTGTCAAAGCTTCTCTTCTCCTATTGAAGCCATTCATATACCCAACACTATTGCTCCTGGTCAACTTATTGGTCAGATTCGTCACCCTCGTCGTGTAAACACAGACGCGACCACCAGCACAGTACCTTAGCGGGCTCAGAAGCGGGATCATACACAGACAGACAGAGAAATTCTTGTTTCTCTACATCAAAAGCATGATAAGCATCATGATTGGTTGAAGCGCCAGATGCAGAGCCTCCTTGTTGATGTCAATCGCATCCACAACCTCTCCACCAAGAATGCTTTTGTTGCACATGAAGCCAATAGGCTGTAACATCCCAAAATTTATAATTTTGGAATGTTTTATTAAATAAATAAATATGGTTGTTTGTCTGCTTGTTGTGTGATAGATTGTATGAAATTGAGTGGAAATTTGAAACTTTCAAAAGTTGTATAAGAGGGAATAAAAGGACTTTCCCAAAACTTTCATCTTGCATTTTGATCTTCATGAATTCAAATTCATTTCATCACAAAACCCTAGAGTGAGGATAATATGACTTCTTCCATTTAAAGAAATGAAAAGGGATTTGAAAGGGTTTGAATCTCATTTGAAAATATTTCAAATATAGAAACTTTAAGCAACTCAATAAGTTTCATGAGAAAAGATAAAATGACTTCTTCAATTTTGAAGAAAGAGAGTTGGAAGTTTTAAAGAATAATTTGGAAAGTCATTCTGAAGTTATTTGAATTTCCAAAATTCAAGTTCTCTGAAAGTTATTCAAAATGAGAGAAGTAATATGACACTTCAAAAATTCAGAGGCATTTCAAATATATTTGAATGAGGAAAAATAGAAAAAATATATTTGGAAGTGGTTCGAAATACCAATTAAAAACCATTTAGGAGTTATTTGGCTTTTATTCAAATTATTTTTCTCCAAAAAGTTAAATAAATCGAAATAAGGGTAAAATGATTCCCTTCAATGGAAAATGGAGAAAAATAAATTTGAATACATTTTGGTATTTTTAAAATGATTTTTATTCGGTTTTATTGCAATAGTCGAATTGTTTTCCTTATTTGAATTTTTGTTGATTTTATTTGGACTTGAAAAATAGTCCATATTTTAGGATTTCTTTTTATGAACATTTTGATATATTATATGCCTATATAAAGTTTTATATATTTTGTGTTTTCTTTCTTTTGTTCTGCATTTTTTTTAAAGGGAAAACGTTAAAAAAATCCAGCCAGCCAGGCAAGCGTTAATCGCTTGGCCGAGCGAGCATTTTGGCCCACGGCCTAGCGCCGCGCCCGAACCCCCTTCCGCTTGGTCGTCCGTAGCCTCGCCCGCCTCCCGCGCCCACTGATGGATGGGTCCCCCTCCCGTGTTCCTCCTCCCGCAAGCCACGCACCGTCCGGAGCAACGCCCGCGCTGCCACCGTATCCCGATCTTCTCGGGATCCTCTCCCCGATCTGTCCCCTCCTCCAAGTCAACCTTCCCACTATATATACCCCTCCCCTCACCCTGTTCTGCCCCTTCCCGACCCCCGAACCCCTCTCCCTCACGGCCTATTGCTCGTCGGAGCATAGCTCGGCCACCGCCGCCATTGCTGCCCACCCGAGCACCTCACACCTCCCCATCACCTCCAAACCTCACCCACGGCCTTCCCTCGATCTTTTGCACCACCTCGACCACCTCCTAGAGCTCGAGGATCACTGAAGCCATTGCTCCGCAGCACCACCGGTGCCCACCTCCGGAGCCGAAGCCCGCCTCACTCACCTCGGACCTCCCCAGAGATGAACTGCGCCACCATCGAGACCGCAGCCACGTGCCATGTCCGCCCGTAGCCTCCGCCGTCGCCCCGACCACCGGAGCCGTCGCCTCGCCCGCGCCCGAGGCGCCATGGCCCTCAACTCCGGCAACCACCGTGGTAAGCCCCGGCCAGCCCTCTCCATCATTAGATGTCGCGTACATGGCTACGATTAGACCCATGTACCACTTTGGTTAAATCTAGGTTTTTCATAAGTGAACCGGTCATTTTTTTCGTCTGTTTAGTTTAGACCGAGCGGTTTTCTTTAATTTTGGCCGTACGCCTGCTTGGATCGAGCGCACACCCACCTCGGCCAATCAGGTCGTGACACATGGCACTGGCCGATCCAAAGTTTTGTTTTTTGATTTTCGTTTCTGTTTTAAAAACAGAAATAGTTTCAATCTTAAATTGCTTGTATCTTTTAGCCTACTTAACATTTTTGAGTGATTCAAATTGCACTGTGTCAAAATTTTTATGAAGTTTCCGTTAGGGACTTGAAATTTTTTATTTGAGTAGTTTAGATTTGAATTATTTCAAATATGCTTCAAATAATGTTTTGTCTCTAGTTTGAGTTCTGGAATATATTTTTTATTGATTCCTTTTACCCCTAGTCACTAGGACCGTTGCCTATCTAGTAGTGTTGAGTATTTTATTTTTAGGTTAATTTAAATTAGGGTTTTGCGAAATAGGGCCTGCTTTGACTTAGTTTTGTTTTATCTTTAAACTTTTACTTTTAATTGTTTTTTAATTATTATATTTTGTCACTTTTGACAAATTTAGTTTTGTTTCTGTTGATCAATAGAAGAAAATTTTATTTTTATATTAGAAATTTATTTTCTTTAGCTTTGTATGAAAACTTGTATATGTCATAGTTAGAATTTTATAAAAGCTTTTTATTTGTTTCTTTTTGCAAATAAAATTTAATGAAAAATACTTTATATTAACTTAGTTGTTTTACATTTTCTTTTCTATTAATTTATTACTTTAGTATTTTTTGCTGTTAAGTTTAATTAGGACAAAAACTATTCGGTGTTGTGTCATAGCAGTTTCTTAGTTGCTTTTCGTTGTAGTTCTCTTTGAATTTTATTGGGTTTTATTTGGTTTCTTATTGATTTTATTTGTTACTTTTATTTGTTGAATGATAACTTGAGTGCTAGGATTTGCTTGCTAGAATGTATGCTTATGTGAATGTCATGTTTGTTATTATAGATTTCATCGGAGAGTTGCGTATAGTCTCATCAAGTTTCTGAGAGCGTTACAATCTTCACCAAGTAATACCACGCAAGTTCACTTTGACCATGTTTTTCATAGCTATGTTTTATTTGCATCTAGTGTCACCATTCATAATCCCTCCAGTAGTGATATTGACTTCTTGTAGTTGAGTAGAATGCATGAGGTAGGAACCCATCTCCCTGTTATCAAGCCCGGGACGTTATATAGTTTTAATGCTACGCTATAGGAGACGGGGTTTGGTATGAGTGCTCGGGAGTGGTGTGAAGAAGGAGGACTCTATATCAATGACGACAACTCCATGATGGCATCTGCAAGGACTGCATCTTCAAGGCCTCAAGACTTCAAGAATCGAGACAAGAATTCAATATACCTCCGGGTGGAGAATGGTTAATAGGGGTACATTGGTGAGCCGAGTACTCAGTGATTCCGAAGAAGCGTCGTGATATCATGCGGAAAGCTCCACCCAATCTCAAAGAGACGGAAGAATACTTCATGCCCGGAAGCTTACCTGTGCAACCACAAGTCACTATGCGCTCTAGCTTGGTTGAACCTAGTGGTGACTCTGGCTGGGACGGTGCCAGCAAATGTAGAACTACGGTAGGATTGGATGGGCACCGGACAGTGGTCAGAGGAACTCTTCGGAAGACCATGTTTTGATCGTCCTGTTCTCAAACAATCTGAAGTGCGAGGACGAAAAGGGAGGGATCGAATCTTGCGGGTAAAGTGTACAAACCTCTGGAGAGGGTTAAACCCTAATCGATTAGGCGTGTCCCCAGTTATGGACAATTTGAGCCTCTGGACCTGGATCTATCTCGGAACTCTCAACACCGGACTAAAAACTTAATTGTGGGCAACTTATGATGGTTGGGCTATGAGACATCAGTTGGCGGAACCATGTCATGATAGAAAACTCCGTAGTACACACTCCGGTTATTTTCTTTGATGTAGGGAAAATAAAACCATCTTTTACGCAAAAACTCAGACGCAGAGCCACAAAGCCATATTGCATATAGTACAATTTTATCATCTGTTTTTCTTACAGTGATCTTGCCGGTACATTCAATGTACTGACCTACATGGCTGCAATTTATCATGTTGCAGGATTATTTCTACGATGAGTGAGTTTCATTGTTGAGTTATGGTCTACACTCAACCTGCCGATGACGTTGATGGGACTCCACACCCGATTGTTTGTCTCCACTGATACTTATGAGCTATATATATTAGTTTTACGTTATTTATACATGTGATTGCACTTTGATATATAAATTGATGTACTCTGTGTGTACCAGCATACTGATCTAGGGATGGCACAGATACACAGAGGCTTGACCATTTGAGGTCGGGTCGCTACAGAGATGGTATCAGAGCACATGTTGACTGTAGGACGTGACCCTATAAACTGGAAAACACCTAGGACAGGAAATCTCTAAAAACTTTATTCTCAAAAACATCCTTTATTTCTCATCTTTTCTGATTTTATCAAATAGTCCCTCTTACCTCAAATAGTTGGAATATACCCCATTCCCTTTTTGACCACACGGAGGATCAACTGATGGCCTCTTCAGAGTAAAGACGATTTCACCATGCGTTAGAAGAGTTGAAGCTACAACAGTTGAAGACATCGAAGACATGAAGAATTTGAAGATTTATTTGACCTTTAGAAGACCAAACCCCTGTTATATACTTACGTTAGATGCGATGATTTGTGAGCTGTCATTTGTTTGATGTTTTTCCGACAGCCACAAAATAAAACCCGTTTCTTCAAAACTATTATTTGTATTGTGTGTATCCCTCCCTATCTCTCCCGTATCTCATCCCAAGACCCTTGAACCCAATAGGTGATGAATGAAGTTGGACTTCTATTCTCTAGACCGATGACTCAGTTGGAGGCAGAGCTATGGATTCAAAACATGGAGAATCACTTCGGGAAAAAATTGATTGCAAGGAAGTATGAGGTTCAATATGCTCTTCAGTATTTACCGGGAGTGCTGCAACCTGGTGGAAAATGCTTCAAGCCATACAAGGATGCAACGGAGCAAAAACTTGGGAGGAATTCAAGAAGAATCTGTTGAGATCTCGTCTTATCCGGAAGCACTATGATAACCCGAAGAAGAAACCTTGTGCCTGCAAGATTTGCGGAGAAATAAGACACACCAATGAAGAACACAAGGATGGATGCCCTTATTGTGAGAAAAATAACCCAGAGGAAGAATGCCCAACTAGGCAGGTGGCTTTGTTTCCTGTGTGACGGAACTACGCACAACCCTGCTCAGTGTCACTTTTACCCCAAAGTACAAGAAATTATCAAGCAGCAGGAAGAAGCCCTCAAGGAAAGTTTAGAAGAATCTGTGATGGAGGAAGTTATTGAAGACCCTGATGAAGGAATTTATTGAAGACCCTGATGGAGAAGGCCTAAATAGATTTTACGCTCATGCGTGCTATTCATGTGGAGAAGAAGGACATTTTTCACGGTATTGCAGAAAGGAAAGAGAAGAGTATGTGGAGATTTCCCGACAGCAGAAGTGAAGTTTGACCCTAAGGAAATAGAGGCTCTGATCATTACAGAGAAATCCAGGAAGAGAAAACGAAGGCATCCCCAGAACAACCCAATTTATGCAGAGAAGGACCTGAGTCATATCACTTGTTACAGGTGCAAGCATTTAGGTCACTACGCTGATGAATGTCCAGGGAAGAAGCCGAGAGCCCAAGGAGCAGACACCATCCCCAAGAAGCCCAAAGGCTTATCGGAAGTTATTTGTTTTTGTTGCAGGGAAGCAGTGCATTATGCTACTAAAGTCCCGACAAGATGAAAGCTGGAGCTGAGTAGTTGGAATTTTGATATTGGTAGTAAGTGTACTAGGAAGCAAATTTATTTTCATGAGTACAATGAGTTGAGTTATGTAATGGATGTCTCAGAGATTGTAATGAATTCATGAATCAATAAAATTAATGTGTCATGATTTCATTTGCTGAATTGTATGAGCTGTTACTTTATGCACAAAGATTTTGACCATTTTCGAGGATGTGAGAAATATGGTCTATATTGTGCATTTCATTTTATGGGTGGTAGAACCCTGTGAGAACACTTGACCAATGGAAAGGAAAAAAGAAGTATTCCACAGAGTGGAGCTCTAAGTTTTGTTTTGTTGGTTACCCCAAGGCTATGAAGGAAATGGAGTACTATTGGATTTAAAGGAGGTGTAATATGGAACAAGAGTAACTCCATGGATGAGTTAAAGTTGTACAAGTGTTGAAGTGGGCCATAACCCATAGGCCCAGGATTTGTAAAGGAACAGATATAACCTTGATGAAGGAAGAAATTTGGAAGAAGTTGTGATTCGATCAGCAGACGTTTCCTAGGAGGACATGCAAAACTCGAGAGTTGTGAAGAAACGATAGATGTTTTGTTCAGCTTGTAGAATTAATGGATTTATCCGAACCCAGTTCGTGGACAAGAGAAATTCTGCAATGCTTGTGAGAATGCCCGAGTATTAGAAATGCGAGATTGCTAAACCTTATACACGGTAAAGATTCGGGTGCGGAATAGATTTATCACCATACCGACTTACTCTTGTCATTCGCTCCTGCTATTTGGGGTGGTAAATCTAGAGTGACTTAACCATAGTAGAGAGACGATGATGTCAAAAACCTTGTTTAAAACCTTAGAATGGTAGGACAATGGAAACTTGTACAGGCAACCATTGCCAATCGTAGGTTATACGGTGAGATTAAACCCAGACCCACCTCCCGCAGGAGAAAACCAGAAATTGGTGACCTCCATGAGAATATCGATAGTTGCTTAGAATTGGCGACAAGACCTGTCAGCTAAGAAGACACAGCTTCAGAAGGACCACCATGATGATAGGACACAAGACTTGAGGAAAAACAATTTATGCCCCTACCGGAAGAGCCTCAGTGAAGGAGTTATTCCAGAGAATATCAGAAGACTGACATCGTCAATCCAAAGGATAGAGTACACGAGTTTTGTCGGAACCATAACCATGCTTTTAAGTGTGGTAGCACCCCAGGATCATGGTGACGATCAATGGAATTCCAAGAAGACCCTCCAATGCTAACATTCTTTCTAGCCTCTTCGAATCTCGAGGACGAGATTAATTTTATGGGTGGTAGATTTGTAACATCCCAAAATTTATAATTTTGGAATGTTATATTAAATAAATAAATATGGTTGTTTGTTTGTTTGTTGTGTGATAGATTGTGTGAAATTGAGCGGAAATTTGAAACTTTTAAAAGTTGTACGAGAGGGAATAAAAGGACTTTCCCAAAACTTTCATCTTGCATTTTGATCTTCATGAATTCAAATTCATTTCATCACAAAACCCTAGAGTGAGGATAATATGACTTCTTCCATTTAAAGAAATGAAAAGGGATTTGAATTACATTTGAAAATATTTCAAATACAAAAACTTTAAGCAACTCAATGAGTTTCATGAGAGAAGATAAAATGACTTCTTCAATTTTGAAGAAAGAGAGTTGGAAGTTTCAAAGAATCATTTGGAAAGTCATTCTGAAGTTATTTGAATTTCCAAAATTCAAGTTCTCTGAAAGTTATTCAAAATGAGAGAAGTAATATGACACTTCCAAAATTCAGAAGCATTTGAAATATATTTGAATAAGGAAAAACAGAAAAAAAAAGATTTGGAATTGGTTTGAAATACCTATTCAAAACCATTAAGGAGTTATTTGGCTTTTATTCAAATTATTTTCCCCAAATAAATAAATAAATGGAAATAAGGGTAAAATGATTCCCTTCAATGGAAAATGGAGACAAATAAATTTGAATACATTTTGGTATTTTTAAAATGATTTTTATTGGGTGTTATCGCAACAGTAGCACTATTTGCCTTATTTGAATTTTTGTTGATTCTATTTGGACTTGAAAAATTGTCCATGTTTTAGGATTTATTTTTATGAAAATTTTGATATATTATATGCCTATATAAAGTTTTTATATATTTTGTGTTTTCTTTCTTTTGTTCCCTGTTTTTTAAAAGGGAAAACGTTAAAAAAATCCAGCCGGCGAGGCGAGCGCTAACCGCTCGGCCCAGCCAGCATTTTGGCCGACGACCTAGCGCCGCGCCCGAACCCCACTTCTACTCGGTGGTCCGCACCCTGGCCAGCCACCCGCGCACATTGACGGATGGTTCTCCCACCCATCTTCCTCCTCCCGCAAGCCACGCACCGTTCGGAGCAACGGCCACGCTGCCGTCGTATCCTGATCTTCTCAGGATCCTCTCCCCGATCTGCTCCTCCTCCAAGTGGACCTTACCCCTATATATACCCCTAACCTCACCCTATTGCGCCCCTTCCCGACCCCTTAACCCCTCTCCCTCGCCGCCTATTGCTCGCCGGAGCTCACCTCAGCCATCGTCGCCATTGCCGCCCACCCGAGCACCTCACACCTCCCCATCACCTCCAAAGCTCACCCTCGGCCTCCCCTCGCTCTTCTGCGCCACCTCGACCACCTCTCGGAGCTCGAGGAGCACTGGAGCCATTGCTCCGCAGCCCCACTGGTGCCCACCGCCGGAGCCGAAGCCCGCCGAGCTCGCCTCCCTCGCCTCGGACCTCCCCGGAGACGAACTCCACCACCATCGAGACCGCAGCGATGCGTCGCGTCCGCCCGTCGGCTCAGCCATCGCCCCCAACCACTGAAGCCATTGCCTCTCCCGCGCCTGAGGCGCCATGGCCCTCAACTCCGGCAACCACCGCGCTAAGCCCCGGCCACCCCTCTCGACCGTTAGATCTCGCGTACATGGCTACGATTAGACCTGCGTACCTCTTCGGTTAAATCTAGGTTTTCATAAGTGAACCGATATTTTTTTCTTCTATTTAGTTTAGACCGAGGCAGTTTTCTTTAATTTTGGTCATACGCCCGCTTAGATCTAGCACACACCCAGCTCAGCCAATCAGGCCGTGACACATGGCCACCGGCAGATCTGAAGTTTTGTTTTTTTTTCGTTTCTGTTTTAAAAACAGAAAAAGTTTCAATCTTAAATTGCTTGTATCTTTTAGCCTACTTAACGTTTTTGAGTAATTCCAATTGCACTGTGTCACAAATTTTAAGAAGTTTCTGTTAGTGACTTGTAGTTTTGAATTTGATTAGCTTAAATTTGAACTATTTCAAATATGCTTCAAACACTATTTTTTCTCTAGTTTGAGTTCTGGAATATATTTTTGATTGATTCCTTTTGCCCCTGGTCACTAGGACCGTTGCCTATCCAGTAGTGTTGAGTACTTTATTTTTAGGTTAATTTAAATTAGGGTTTTTAGAAACAAGGCCTGTTTTGACTTAGTTTTGTTTTATCTTTAAACTTTTACTTTTAATTGTTTTTAAATTATTATTTTTGTCACTTTTGACAAATTTAGTTTTGTTTCTGTTAATCAACAGAAGAAAATTTTATTTTTATTTTAGAAATTTATTTTCTTTAGTTTTGTATGAAAACTTGGATAGGTCATAGTTAGAATTTTATAAAAGCTTTTTATTTGTTTCTTTTTGCAAATAAAATTTTATGAAAAATACTTTCTGTTAACTTAGTTGTTTTACATTTTTTCTATTAATTTATTAGTTTAGTATTTTCTTTGCTATTAAGTTTAATTAGGATAAAAACTATTCGGTGTTGTGTCATAGCAGTTTCTTAGTTGCTTTTCGTTGTAGTTCTCTTTGAATTTTATTTGGTTTTATTTGGTTTCTTATTGATTTTCTTTGTTACTTTTATTTGTTGAATGATAATTTGAGTGCTAGGATGTGCTTGCTAGAATGTATGCTTATGTGAATGTCATGTTTGTTATTATAGATTTCATCGGAGAGTTGTGTATAGTCTTATCAAGTTTCTGAGAGCTTTACAATCTTCACCAAGTAATACCAGGCAAGTTCACTTTGACCATGTTTTTCATACTTGTGTTTTATTTGCAACTAGTGTCACCATTCATAATGCCTCCAGTAGTGATATTGACTTCTTGTAGTTGAGTAGAATGCATGAGGTAGGAACCCATCTCCCTGTTATCAAGCCCGGGATGTTATATAGTTTTAATGCTACGCTATAGTAGACGGGGTTTGGTATGAGTGCTCGGGAGTGGTGTGAAGAAGGAGGACTCTACTCCAATGACGACAACTCCATGATGGCATATGCAAGGACTGCATCATCAAGGCCTCAAGACTTCAAGACTCGAGACAAGAATTCAATATACCGCTGGGTAGAGAATGGTTAAGAAGGGTACATTGGTGCGCCCAGTACTCAGTGATTCCGAAGAAGAGCCGTGATATCATGCGGAAAGCTCCACGCAGGCTCAAAGAGACAGAAGAATACTTCATGCCCGGAAGCTTACCTGTACAACCGCAAGTCACTATGGGCTCTAGCTTGGTTGACCCTAGTTGTGACTCTGGCTGGGACGGTGCCAGCAGATGTAGAACTACGGCAGGATTGGATGTGCAATGGACAGTGGCCAGAGGAACTCTTCGGAAGACCATGTTTCGATCGTCTTGTTCTCAAACAATCTGAAGTGCGAGGACGAAAAGGGAGGGATCGAATCATGCGGGTAAAGTGTACAAACCTCTGCAGAGGGTTAAAACCTAATCGAGTAGCCGTGTCCCCGGTTATGGACAATTTGAGCCTCTAGACCTGGATCTATCTCGGAACTCTCAACACCGGACTAAAAACTTAATTGTGGGCAACTTACATTGGTTTGGGCTATGAGACATCGGTTGGCGGAACCATGTCATGATAGAAAACTCTGTAGTACAGACTCCAGTTATTTCCTTTGATGTAGGGAAAATAAAACCAGCTTTTACACAAAAACTCAGACACAGATCCACAAAGCCATATTGCATATAGTATAGTTTTTATCATCTATTTTTCTTACAGTGATCTTGCTGGTACATTCAATGTACTGACCTACATGGCTGGAACGTATGATGTTGCAGGATTATTTCTACGACGAGTGAGTTTTGTTGTTGGGTTACGGTCTACACTCAACCTGCCGATGGCGTTGATGGGACTCCACACCTGATTGTTTGTTTCCGCTGAGACTTATGAGGTATATATATCAGTTTTACGTTATTTATACATGTGATTGCACTTTGATATATACACTGATGTACTGTGTGTGCCAGCATACTGATCCAGGGATGGCACAGATACACAGAGGCTTGACCGTTTGAGGTCGGGTCGCTACATAGGCGTGCTTGGAAGAGCCTCACAATGCTATGCGCTGAAGATGATCTCATTGCCGATGGCTTCACTGAGAACTTCAAGTTTGGCTCCAAGCCCCCAACAACTGCTAAGTGGCATGCTACACCTTCCATTGAGGACTCCTACTACTCACCATCTACACCAACTGTTGTTGCTCGTGTGATAGATGAGGAAGACGATGCCACTTCACCAGCTATGGCTTCGCTGCTTCACAATGCTGCATCAAGCCCATCTGCACCACCCAACTCCAACGTCGACCCGGCTACACCAACAACTTCTACTCCACCTTCCAGGGACGCTTGGACACCCTATGTCTTCATACCTTTTTGGTCATTTGATGACAAAAGGGAGAGAAGCATATGGATTGATAGTCTTCAAGCGGGATTTTTTGTCAGATGCTATATTTTGTTAAGTTTGCAGCTCTCGTTCTTGAACAATTGGTCTTTGGGTTGTAAACTTAAGTCCTGATGGACGTCTACTACATTTCCTGCTATTTTTATTCCGCACTATTTAAATCTGATCATATGCGCATGAAGTCATTCTCTAGGCGCCCATTTCTCATTGTGCATGTCATTATCTTCAAAATATTTCTGTATGCACTTTTGTTTAACTTCATGAATAGAAAGAGATCTCCACAAAGCAAAAGCTGCCATGTGCATTTGCATTCAATAGCAAATTACTTATATGCACATCTTCAGGGGGAGCCTTCCAATTTCATGAAGCCAATGACCATGTTCTTTAACAGCCACATATTTTATCCCCGTTGAAAACTTCAACCAGTTTGTCATGAATCACCAAAAAGGGGGAGATTGTAAGTGCCTCTACTGCCACCCTAGTTGGTTTTAGAGTATTGATGACAAACTTGGTTGAGGGACTAATGTGTTTGTGAGGTTCACAGCAGAACACAGGTAGAAGTCCCTATTGATTCATTTTACCCATCGAAGATGACCCCTAAAAATGCATGAAGACATTGAAGACATTTGTGGTTTGCGAAGACATTTGTGTCGAACATAATGACACGTGAAGACATTCACTTGAAGACAATGGAGTGCAAAGACATAGTTTCTTTTGGTGTTTCATTTTCTTCGTTTCTGAGTCATAGGAATCACCGAACTGTTAAGTGGGGTCGAGGTGAACAAAGTCAGAAGACTGACATGATGCTCAAGCAAAATCCTATGTCTTCGAGTGAAGACACATGAGAGAAACTCTTATCCTGAGTTGGATGACTCAGCTTTGCTTGTAGCCCAAGTCAAGCTGCGGCGTGTGTTTGAAATCTGACTGTTGCACACATGTTGGTTGTCCATTGACCCAGGGTCATTCCTGTGACGCCCCCGACTCAATCGTGCACTAATCATACACGTAAATGTGCACGATCAAGCACAGGGACTCACGGGAAGATATCACAACACAACTCTAACACAAATTAACGGAGATCCACGAATATTACAGACCAGGGATGACGAGGATCCGGATATATAAGTCAGTCATACAAATAATATCTGGGTACAGACATAGTTAGACAAGTTTTGCCTTAAGAAGGCTAGCACAAACAACGACTCTAGATTGAAAGGCGTAGGCCTCTTGCCTGGGAGCCTCCGATCCTACTCCTGGTCGGCTGGCTTGATCCAGTAGTACGTGCCGTCTGGACCTTCCTGGTAGTAAGCTCCCGCTGGGACATCTAGCTCCGGGGCTCCATCGTCTGATGTATCATCAAAGTGGGGTATGGGGAAAAAGAAGTAACAAAGCAACCGTGAGTACTCATCCGAAGTACTCAGCAAGCAAGGATCTACACTACATATGCAACATTATCAAAGAGAGGCTGTATATGTGGACTGGGCTGTAGAAATGCCAGAATAGAGAGAAGGCCTAGTCCTATCGAAGACTAGCATCTTCAAACATCTTCACGAAGCCATCATCTTGCAGCAATTAGAAGAGTATAGAAAGCATTTTATTAAGCAAACATGTTGAAGCAAAGCCTAGAGATCCTTCCTCAACTCCCTGCGAGAAAGCGATCCCGAAGCTTCAATTAAGTAACAAGTGTCTAGTTCAAGTAGTAGATCGGGATACACAAACTGAGCGTCCTTTACCATAGGACTGGCTATCGATAGATATTTCTTCCCTGCAGGGGTGCACTACTGTTAGCCAACACGCTCGATCACCTTTGGCCGGACACACTTGTTGGGTAATGCCCAGCCTCGGGAGATCAACACGAAGCAGCGCCCTACCTACGCTCAGCAGAGAGGTCAGCACACCGGACTAACCTATGCACCCAGAGGTCTTGGGCCATCGCCCCGGACGCTCATGCGCGTTGCGAGACTGGCCGGGGAGCAAGCGCGACACTGAACTTATCAGTGAAGTATCCAGCCCAACCCCAACAATCAGCCCGCACGGTGAACCATGACATCTGAAGAGCTTTCGGGAGAAACGTACGATGTAGAGGGCCCCATAACCATTATCCCACGTGGTGGTTGTGCGTAAAGGGCATGACGACCCACTCAGATCAAACACCCAAATCCAATCGGCTCATTTAATAACACGCGGAGGCAATCAGAGTTTCTGAAGCTCCGCCACAATATCACACTCGAGTGCCCGTCCGGCACACCCGCCATCATAGATCCCCTGCGGGTACCCACCAGGGTCGACCCACCTGTAACAAAGGTCAAAGTAATCGTATCGGAAGTGGTGAAGGCGGAATCACCCTCGATGACCACGACCGAACAGCCACACTACAGAGTATTCAACAAGAGTGTGTTACGAGGTATCACCCTCGGCACTCGATAGTAACTATGCAGAGTCGAACAACTAAGGGGGGGTGAGGTGATGTGTCGGTCTCTGGTCGTCGATCAAGTTGATCGAGTAGTCGATGATGAAACAGAGGCAACAAGGGTAAAGTGATGCGGGGTCTCTGATGGTTCATTACCAACCTATACTAAGCAGTTTAACATAGGCAGGTAAGGTAAAAATAAACAGGTTACAAAAGTAGGCTATGCATCAGAATAGGAACAAACAGTAACAGTAGCAAAATCTAATGCAAGCAGGAGAAATTGAATGGGCGATATCAGGATGCTCATGGAGGGGGGGGGGCTTGCCTGGTTGCTCTGGCAAGAAAGAGGGGTCGTCAACGGGCTGCTCGTTTGGAGCGTAGTCGTACTCAGCTGCAACGGCGTCGGTCTCGGTGTCTAACGAGAGAGAAGGAGGGGGAGAGAAACAATAAATTCATGGCAAAAATGCAAACAATATGTATGACATGCCTAAATGCTATGCCGAGGTGTTCTACTGCCTATCTAAATGATTTAGTTAATTTAGGAATTTATTTGGATTTATTTAATTAAAGTTGAGCACTATTCATTTATCAAAATTGGACCAAAAGTTCCATGCTCAGATAGCAAGGGGCATCTGACAGATGAACGGACCATGTATTCGGATTCGTCTCGAAATTCTGAGCAACTTTCATATATAAATTATTTTCATCTGAGTTACGGTTTATTTTATATGATTTTATAAAAATTTAATAATTTTCTGGAATTTAATTATTTAATTAAATTCGAATTATCCAGAATAGTAAATGATGATGTCAGCATGACCTAGGTGTGACGTCAGCAGGTCAAACCCAGCTGACCAGAGTCAATCCTGACAGGTGGGTCCAGTGGGACCCACATGTCAGCCTATGTAGCTAATCAACAGGGTTAATTTAACTAATTAACTAAATTAGACAGTTTGGCCAGCAGTTAGTGGGTGATTAGTGCTTAAACTAAATAATTAACTAATTAATAGATTATTTACTTATTTTAATTCGTTTAACTGGGCGGGACCCACATGTCAGTGAGACAAGGGCGCCCAGTCAGCAGTTGACCCAGTCAACTGGGTCAACTGGGCCAAGGGGGCCCGCGGTCAGTGACACAGAGGCGGGGCCCACCAGTGCCAGGTCAGCGCGGCGGCCGTAGCGACGCCGGCGACAAAATATGTGGCGGCGCGGCCACGATCCTCGTCGGAAAACCGCTGCAGTGCACCTTTCGACATGGTTCTACTTGCATTCGATCGAGCGCTCGATGCCGCATCGATCTACGGTGGTGGCCCGGCCAGAAGTGGCCGGAGACGGCGGTGGCGAGCGGCGGAGCGGGCGCCGGAGTTCGGGCATTGCCGGATCCGGCGCTGCACGGCATGGGGAGGCACGCTAGAGGTTTCGTTGGACTCGCACGAGCTCCAGGAGCTAGATGCGAGGCTCGGCTGCGCGTGCTGGTGACGACGGCCATGGTAGCTAGCCCGTCGGTGGCAGCGGGTTCGGGCGCGAGAGAAGCAATGGCTACGGCGCGAACTAGAGGGCCTAGAGGGTAGAGGAGGGAGGCAGCTCACCGAGCGGCACGCACGATGGCCGGTGGTGGTTTAGTAGCTGCAGGGGCCGGCACGGAGACGAAGAAGAACAGCGGCGATCGGAGAAGGGGACGAAGGAGGCCCGGTGCTGCAGCACCTCCAAGCTCCAGATAAGGCCACCAGACAATGAGGAGGACGATGGCGGAGCGATCTGGCACGGCAGCGAGGCGTAGGGGCTACGATGGCCGCGAGTCTACAGCGGCGAGGCCATGGCGGCGTCGGGCGAAGTGGGGGAACGAGGGAGAGGGGCGAACGGGGCGGCTAGGGTTCGCCAGAGGGGCCGAGGGGGTCGCTCTTATCCTCTACATGCGCGGCGACGCGCTATCGAGCGGCGAGCGAGGGGGGGGGGCGGGTGTGTGCGCGCGTGCATGTGCGGAGTGTTTGACAGCGGGGCGGAATGAGCAGTGCGGGAGGAGGGAGGAGGTGCGGGGGTGGGCTGGGCCGCACTGTAGCAAGGAGGCCTAAGCGCACAGTAGGCCTTTGCCCTATTCTCTTTTCCTTCTACTTTCTGTTTCTGTTTTGTTTTACTATTTTCCTTTTTCTGTTTTGCAAATAGTTAGGCCACAAAATGACTCTAGCAAAATATATGACTTGTACCATTAAATGCTATGTATTATCTACTACTGCCAGAAATTGGTTTGGAGACAATATGATTTCATTTGTAATTTTATAAAACAAAATGGGATTAAATATTGCTGTTTTGACATTGTTAGAGTCACTCAATTAATTTATTAAATGTTGGTTAAAATTTTAGCATTGTCTCTGGAATATTTCTTATTTAATGAACATTTTAGTTTCTGTTTTGAATAACTTTTATTTTCCACTTTAATTTAAGTTGAAGTTTGAATTAGGAGTTTGAAATGCAATATGATGCAAATGATGATTAGGTACTGTTAAACTTGCTGACATGGCATTAACTAAGGGTGATCACTGTTGTTTATTACAAGGGGTGTCACAATTCTCCTCATCTAACAAGAATTCTCGTCCTGAGAATTAAGAGGAAGACTAAAAGAAAGCGGGGTATTCTTCACGAAGACGACCTCGCGTTCCCAAGTGGCTTCATCTTCAGAATGTTTCAACCACTGAACTTTAAGGAATTTGATTGACTTCTGACCTCGGTACCCTTTTGCAAGCAAGGTTTCCGGCAAGCCTCTTACCGGCCTCCAACGCAGCTACTACTAATCTTCATCGAGTAGACTCGAAGCGAGTTAGGAGCGCGAATAAAGGCTGGTTCCTTACTGTTCTTTTCCAAATGCATCTGCAACTAATCCTATTGAGTGGACTCGAGGCAAGGATAGGAGCGCAAATGATAGACGCGGCAAGGTTTCCTCGCATGCAAGTTTCTCATACGTACGTGTAACATGGAATGACGGGGAATTTTAAATGAAACAAACTTATCTTTGTTTGCTTTACTCCTTATCACTTGGATAAGGAATGCTGTCGTAGGACCTAATAAATGAGTCGTCTCTATCTCCATCTTCCCCCGGGTAAGTTGCTCACGAGGGACCTATCGGCGTACGACACCTATGGGATCTTGTGGATCCCTTTTACGGTTCGGCAGGGAGAGAGGTATGCACAAAGAGCAGATCCAATGATCATTGCGAGGGGATTTTTACCCAGGTTCAGGCCGCTGAGAAGCGTAATACCCTACTCCTGCTTTGGTTTATTGTGGGTGTTCAAGCCCAAGCTTCAGGAGTGTTCGCAGTGAACAGTATGTTCAAGCAGCAGCTACGCATGCAGAATGGGCCAGAGAGTCCTCCCCCCTGTAGTTACGCCTTGGGCCTCCTTTTATACATCCAAGGGGTCACTAACAGTGGCATACAGTACATACAAGAGGTGTAAAGTTGCTACAGTGTTTACATGTTTATCACTGACGACTTAGGACAAACGCATTAAATGCTCTGTTTAGGTGTCCGTTTAGGTGTCCCTTACTTTCTTGGGGACGGAAAAACGGCCCATCCCATCAGCACCGCTTAAGCCCGTCCACCACTAGTGCCATGACACGCATCCAGGAGGACAAAACCCAAATGATAGGCTGGCCGGTGCGCTGGAGCAGTGGCAGGGTGGCGGAGTCTTGCCGGGTCTTCGCAAGCCATCCCGGCATATATCTTACTGGAGATCCGGCTTTTGGGCTTCTATCTTCTGGTCACTGGTTTGAATGCCCTCTTGATAGTCTTGCACTTGTTTCCAGCTGTCCCCCGGCAGGCCTTGCCGCCGGTATGGCTACAGCCGTCCATGCACAAGTATGGGGTACTAAAGGACCCAAACTTTAGTACACCGACAGGAGCCCCCGGGCCTAGGCCATACATGAGTGCGAGGCGTTGTTGGGCTAGGCCCAAATAGTGCACGGGCACGCGTGGCAAGAGTTAGCTGTCGTAATTATCTCGTTTACCGTGCTTCCCCACGGCGCATATTGAATGCACAACGCGGGATATGTGCGTGGAACGACCGCTGTAGCAGCGCACTCGCGAAAGCGCATTCACACTGATTAGAAAGGTGGCAGCCCCGCGCCTTCCCCATAAAAAGGAATCCGCAGAGGCGCCGTTCATTTACCTTTCATCCTTTCCAATCTGGAAACCTACGTCACCTTCTTCCTCGAACTCAAAGCAAAGCCTTTCCCATCCATCCGCCGCCTCCACTCTCTCATCGCCCTCGGCCCCTGCTTCCTCAGTCGCCATGCCGCCCAAAGCGAGCAAGTGCAAAGAGGTGAAAGCCATCGATTCGGGCGCGTGAGCGGAGGAGAGAGAGCTGGTGAAGATGCGGATGGAGCACGTCGTCTTCGCCCCAACACTCGACGCGAGCGCCTTGAAGGATCGGTATCTGTGCATGTGGGGGAGGGAGACGAAGGCTCATCCCGCTACTCGCGTAAACCCAGCTTCCTCCGAGGGTGGCCCAGATAAATTCCCTTTCTTTGTCGCATACTTTTATTGCGGGCTCTGCCCTCCGTTTTCTGATTTCTTCAATGACATCATGTACACATACGGCTTCCGTCTCTTGGATTTCACGCCGAATGCCGTGACATGCATGTCAGTCTTCACCCATCTCTGTGAAAATTTTGCCGGAGTAATCCCCAGCACAGCCCTCTTTTGCCACTATTTCATTCCCGAGACACCCTTTCCGGTTCTATCGCCTGGATTCCAAGGGCATGGAATAAAGATATATACCCAGAAGGGCTCTACCATACGAAGTGGGAAGAATGGCGGGGTGAATGGTGCTAGATTAAGGAGAAAGATCCCTAGCCTTTCTGTCTGCCCCGACAAACGAAAGTGGCCCACGACAATGACTGGAGTGCCCTCGGTCCTCAAGACGAAAAGCTCACAATCGCAATTAACAGGATCCACCGTCTCAAGTCTGTCGGGCTCACAATAGAAATGGTTGGCGCTGATTTCCTTCACCACCGCATCGCCCCTCTGCATAACAAAGGGAGACCAGCCTGGGAGTTTCGGAATGCGGCAGATATCATGAGGCTGCATACAGGTTTGAACAACAACTTGACGATCATGCAGCACACAGCTCTCTGCCACAAACTATTCAGGCCCAGCGGGAAATATAAGTTGCCGGCGAGCGTAATTCCTCTGTGCAACAACTCCGCTCTGACCTCAATCATTGCCATGATGCCGGCGTGTAACGCTCACAGCCTTGATGGAACTTGGGTCAAGCCATCCGCAGAGCAAGCACATGGGTTCTTTAACAATCTGTCGGAAAGAGCCATCCAGGAAGAGACAAATCTCATCCGCCCCACAACTGACGAGGAAGTGGCGTATATCGCCAGCAGGGTGTAAGAGGCGAATCTTGCTGCGGAGGCCGGCAGCGCTGGCTTCGTGGAAGGGGAGGCCAGCGAAGAAGAAGTGATGTCAGAGGAAAATCTTGCCGGGCAGGGTGAGACTGCCAGGGGGCAGAACGACACAGCTGCCGGGAGCCGTTTTGTCGAAGACACAGTCATGGAATTGCTGCATGAGGAGCCCCCAGCTCCAGAGAAGAAGAAGCGTGTTCTTCGGAAAGTCGTCTCTGGCGTCCCAATACGTCAGCCTTCCTCAAGCGGTGAGGTTCCCGGCAAGAGGGCGGCCGGCGAGGCTGCGCAGCGGCAAGAAGCTCAACAGCAACCCACGCGACATACGAGACACACGACTGCGGCAAGAACTGGAGCGGCGGGGGTGTCTCATACGACAGCACCAACAGCCGGAGCAGTAGGATCACATCAACCTACCGGTACCGCTTCTGTCACATCCAAGCGACCCAGGACCCCTCCTCCACCCCCTCGCACGGGTACTGTAACGAAGGCCGACTTCGACATCTCCGCTTTTAGCCCGGAAAGAGAAGAGTAAGGGTCCTGTCACAACTCTTAACTTCTGAGTTTCTAATTTTGCTTAACTCATCTGTCTTGCTTTGGCCTATCTCTGTAGTGATATGGAAACATTGGCGCAAAGGATGGCGAAGAGGGCAAGGACTTCAATGGGTGACGAGCCCCTGGCAAGCACCGTAGGTGCCCCAGAGCTCATCGTCATCAGCCCCGAGCTCAGTCCTCAACGCAGCCCCCAACTCAGCCCCCAGCATGAGTCCACTACTCATTTTCTGCTGGCGGGCGTTGAGGTGTTTATCTTTGCTACTGACATCACCGGGCTTGCAGGAGAAGAACGACAACAAGGAGAGCCATCGAAGGCCGTCCCTGACGCACCACCTCCGTCAACCACGCCGCCGAGAGATGAATCTCCGGCAAGGGCTTCCACTGGCGAGCCCATTCGTGTTGAAGAGGAGCCGGCAAGCACGGGCACTGGCAGTCCTACATCAGCAACCAATGTTGCCGGGAAAGGAGAAACCACCTCTCAATAGCTCAACATAGGTAAACCACTTGTCTCTGAGTACTTGTCATTCTTTCTTTATTTTTGTCTTCTTGAACTTCAACCTTGGTCTCATCTTGTTTCCTTCCCCGGTCTTCAAATCTTCCTTCGATGGAACAAATGGATGTTGATATCATCATCGAGGAGACCGCTAAGGATGCTGCCGCCGAGGTTGACAAAGTCGCTGCTGACGAATCCGCCAAGGTCGCACAGGAAGAAGCCGCCAAGGGGTCTGCTGAGAAGGCCGACAAGGAGACCGGTGACCATACAGATGGCATTCCTACCACTGGAGCGCCTGGCGCTGCACCGGTCATGGAGGCCCCTGTTGCCGACGAGGCGGTTGTCGAAGACCGACCATCAACATCCGAAGCCCCTCCGTCAAGCAGATACCTTAAGGTTGGCGACAACCTGTTCGTCAGCATACCAGGGACGGCAAGCATTGGGGTGCCAACCGAAGAGGAAATTCTCGATGAAGACGTCATCGCCGTTGCTGGACTCAAGATCATTGATGAGCCATGCACCAGCAGCAGCGGGTCCAAGGAAGAACAGCACCTCCAAGCCATGAGCAGCAACTTCCAGAAGCTCCAGGTGCTTCACCGCACACGAATGGAAAAGTTGGACTCCAGGGCGGCAGTTATTGACGCAGTGGAGGCAGATTTCCAGAAGCGCGTCGAGGAAACACAAGTTTGGTCTACTGAGGCTTTCCAGGAGCTAATGGCTCACCAGGAACAACTAAGTCAAAGTTGGAGCGAGTTCCTCTTAAAGCAGTCCAACGCCGAGAAGGCACAGGAAGAGGCCGCGCAGCGGGCCGCTACAGAGGAAGCTCGCTTAACAGAACACCGCGTCGGTCTCGATACTCATGAAGAGGACCTTGCCACTCGTGAGGAGGCACTTGCCACCAAGCTCTGCAGCAAGGACAAGGAGATCGAAAAGCTTATCGTGCAGCGAACCCAGGAGCAGGAGCAGAAACACAAGGAGACGCTCAAAGCTCTGGCCATAGATCACGCTGGCAAGTTGAAGGAGGCCATCGATGCCGCCGAAGCTGTAGAGGCTGCGAAAAACGAGCTGGGCGATAAAATAAAGAGGTTGGAGGTGGATCTCGAGGATCATGGCAAGGAGCTCTCAACACTCAAAGCCGACAGAGAGAAGACTCTCTACAGCTTGGCGGAGATGCAAACCTCCTTGTCCGACAAGAACAAAAAGCTCACCTCAGCCAATGAGTCCATCGCTGATCTGAAACTGAAGCTGACCACGCTGGAGAAGTCCCTGGAGGACGGCAAGGCTCACGAGAAGGCCTTGATCAAGGACCTCCGGAATGAGAAGGACCTACTGAAGAGCACCGCCGCCACTTGTTGACCGAGCGCCTTGTTGACGTCGTGGAAAGACTTGCAGCAGAACTGTCCACCATGGGCCTGCAGAACTTCAACTACTTTTCTGACGACAGGGTGTCCTCGAGCGCCAAGCTGACCATGTTCTTTGAAAGCGTCATTGATGCCCTGAAGCTGCTCCATTCCGAACGAGTAATCCATCTGGCCAACGAATCCCGCAAACTCTGCCTGGCCATCCTCCTCAAGGTGCTCGTCAAAGTAGTGCACAAGAACCCTAGCATCAATCTCACCAATGTTCTCGATAGCTTGCCGAAGAATGTCAACCTCGAGGCACTTAAAGAGCTTGTCGCGCCCATCGTTGACAAGGTGAGCCAAGTCAAGAGGGTCGAAGGCCAGCGCAGGGACTAGCCACTTCACTTCTTTTTGTCGCCACCATTTCATGCCAAAGACAGTTTCATCTTAAATTAGAATCGCGGCAACTATCAATGTAATATAACTTGCTATGTTTTGGATGAATGCATGCTATTTCTCTTGTCGGATTTCTTTCTGTACGGTGCATGCCCTAAGCTTATTGGAAAACTTGCCGGCGCGCGCACCCTTGCCGCAAGCACTTTGAGGAATGGATCCTTAGCAGCCTGCTGGAGGTGTCGCTACCGGCAAGATACCTTGACGTTTTCAGTGCAGCCACCTAAGCTATTGAGCGGACTCGAAACAGAGTAAGGGCGCGACTGATCATGAGAAGGTTCCTTCGCGTGCAGGTTTTCCATACAAAAGCCAAAATCGTTCAAGGAAAATAACCTTCAAGTAAAAATTATTCACTTAAAGTTCCGCAACTTAGCTTTTTGTTACTCTGCTCCTTTCTGCAAGATGTCAACTTTGAACGTCGCCTATCGGTGTCCATACAATCACTCCCCCCAGCAAACTTGCACGCGAGGGAATCTTCTATCCTTTGAGAAAAAAGAAAGAGAAGATAGGGATATGGAACCTTGGCGGTTCGTTAACGCTTACCGGAAGCAAGTGTAATACAATATCTCAGATAAGCTTGCATATAGTTTAACATGAAAATTGACATGAATTGTAAAACACTTAAGCTTACTCAACTATGCACAGGGTCTGCGCCTGGCTTTGTACAAAGGATCATATGCCTTGCCGGCCAAACTCGTACAAAAGGTGGTTGCCGGGAGACCCGGCAACCGCGCCTTATGGGTAGAACTTACGAAGATGTTTGATATTCCAGGAATTGGTCACTGGAATGCCATCCTCGGTCTCTAGGCAGACTGCGCCAGGCCTGGTGACTCGCACTAGCCGATAAGGGCCTTCCCACTTCGGCCTCAACTTCTTAGAATTCTTGGCCGACTGACCGCGCCGAAGAACAAGGTCGCCTTCCTCAAAACTTTGGGCATGAACCTTGTGGCTATGGTAGCGGCGCAAGGCTTGCTAGTAGCGTGCAGCTCGCACAGCAGCCTGAAGACGATCTTCCTCAAGGAGCATAGCATCATCTTGCCGCAGCTGCTCTTGCTCAAGCTCATCATAAGCGAGCACTCGAGGTGACCCGTATATGAGTTCCGTGGGGAGAACTGCTTCTACCCTGTACACTAGGGAGAAGGGTGTCTGGCCAGTGGCTCGATTTGGTTTCGTTCTGATTGACCAAAGAACCACCGGCAGCTCATCAATCCAGCGTCTTCCGCACTTTTTCAGCTTGTCAAAAGTCCTTGTCTTGAGACCTCGCAACACTTCAGCATTTGCCCTTTCCGCTTGGCCGTTGCTTCTCGGATGAGTAATAAAGCAAAACAGATTTTGCTGCCAAGGTCTTGGACGTATTGCATGAAGGTGTGGCTCGTGAACTGTGTGCTGTTGTCGGTGATGATCCTGTTTGGCACACCAAAACAGCAAGCTAGTCCTTTGAAGAACTTGACGGCTGATTGTGCTGTCACCTTTCTCACTGCTTTCACTTCCGGTCACTTTGTGAACTTGTCGATTGCGACTTACAAGTACTCAAAGCCCCCGGTAGCACGGGGAAAAGGGCCCAATATGTCGAGCCCCCAGACCAAAAATGGCCAGGAAAGAGGGATTGTCTGAAGAGCCTGAGCTGGCTGATGCAATTTCTTTGAATGGAACTGGCACGCTTCACACTTGGTTACTAGTGCAGTTGCATCCTGGAGGGCAGTGGGCCAAAAGAAACCTTGTCGGAATGCCTTACCGACAAGAGCCCTTGAGCTTATGTGGGAGCCACATATGCCTCCATGTATCTCTGCCAATAGCTCCAGTCCATCTTCCCGAGGAATGCACTTCAATTTCACGCCGTTCGATCTCTTTCTGTACAGGACATTGTCCATGAATTGGTACATACTAGACTGACGGGCTACTTTCTCTGCTTCTTCCTGTTCTTCAAGGAGTTCCCCTATTTGGAGGAACTAGACGATGTGATGTGCCCGTGCTGGAGCCTAAGGCTTGAAAACAACGACTAAAGGCATGTCTTCTATCGCAGGCGCGTTTGTCTCTACAGCAAGGGCTTGAGGCCTTGCCGGAGCCTGTTTCTCCCCGACAAGCTTGGACGTTATTCCCGGCAACTTCCTTGCCGGCGGCTTCTGGGAACTCTGCGGGAAAGCTTGGTTTATCTTGCCTCGCTGATGGTGTTACGGATGGCTGAGTCAATCGGAGCACAAAAGTACCTGGTTCCAAAGGTAACTTGAGGGCAGCACGCTTTGATAGGTCATCAGCAATGTTGTTCTCTGCTCGAGGAACATGCTCTGCCTGCATACCGTCAAAGCGCTCCTCCAATTTCCTCACTTCATCTACGTATGCTTCCATCAACGGGCTCTGATAGTCTTTGTTCACTTGCCTGACGACAAGCTGTGAATCACCTCGGATGATGAGCTTCTTAATTCCATGGTCCGCCATGATCCTGAGACCGGCAAGCAGCCCTTCATATTCTGTAGTGTTGTTTGTTGATCTCTCCCGGGGAAAGTGCATCTGAATTACATATTTGAGGTGCTCTCCGGTGGGTGCGACAAGCAGCACGCCAGCACTGGCGCCTTGCAGCGAGAAAGCCCCGTCAAAATACATAATCCACTCCCGGGGAGAGTTATCTCTTGACTTTCTTCATCTGGCTTTGGGGTCCATTCTACAATGAACTCCACCAAGGCTCTGCTCTGAATTGTTGAAGTGCTTTCAAACTTGAGATCAAAGCTTGACAGTTCCAACGCCCACTCCACAATCCTGCCGGTCGCATCTGGATTTCGTAAAATCCGCTGCAACGGGAAGCGAGTGACGACGATGATTTCGTGTCCTTGGAAATAATGGCGCAGCTTCCTCGAAGCCATAAGGAGGCCGAAGAGCTACTTCTGCACACCAGAATATCTTGACCTAGCCCCCTGCAAAAGGGAGCTGACAAAATAAACTGGGCGTTGCACCATCTTCTTCCTCTGTGTTGCTTCATTTGACCTTGCAGATTCTTCCTTGTCGGCACCAGACCCTGCTGGGGAAAATCCTAGCTCGTCATTTGACGGTCTTGCCGCCGCCGCTGCTTCTTCGTCAACTTCTCTCTGTGCTACTAACGCAGCACTAACCACTTGATTTGTCGCCACTAAATATAGCAGCAACGGCTATTGTGGTTTAGGCGCGACTAGTATCGGTGGAAAAGAGAGGTACCTCTTCAAATCCTGCAACGCTGCCTCCGCTTCCGGAGTCCATTTCATCGGACCCGCCTTCTTCAAGATTTTGAAAAAGGGCAGGGCGCGCTCAGCAGATTTGGAGATGAACCTGCTCAGAGCAGCGAAGCAGCCGTCAAGTTGACGCACATCTTTGACGCGTCTTGGTGCTTCAATCTGCTCAATTGCCTTGATCTTGTCGGGATTTGCTTCGATCCCATGCTGAGATACAAAGAACCCGAGAAGCTTGCCGGATGGAACGCCAAACACACACTCCTCAGGATTGAGCTTTAGATTGATCTTGCGCAGATTTGCAAATGTCTCTTCCAAATCTTGTATGAGCGTTGCTTTGTCCTTGGTTTTAACCACTATGTCATCCATATAGGCTTCCATGTTTTTATGCAGTTGAGGCTCAAAACCAATCTGGACCGCTCTTGCAAAAATTGAACCAGCACTTTTCAACCCGAAAGGCATACGTATGAAGCAATACGTACCACATGGGGTGATAAATGCGGTTTTTTCTTCATCTTCCTTTGCCATAAAAATCTGATGGTACCTTGAATAGGCGTCGAGAAACGACAACAAATCGCAGCTGGCAGTGGAGTCCACAATCTGATCGATGCGTGGCAAGGGGAAAGGATCTTTTGGACAGGCTTTATTGATATCTGTATAGTCGATACACAGCATCCATTTCCCATTCGACTTGCGCACTACAACTGGATTGGCCAACCATGTTGGATGGAGCACTCCTCTGACCAAACCTGCCGCTTCCAACTTCCTAATTTCTTCGGCAATAAATTCTTGCCGTTCTAAGGCTTGCTTCCTAACCTTCTACTTGACGGGCCATGCATGAGGACAGACAGCAAGATGGTGCTCAATTACTTCCCTGGGAACACCGGGGATATCAGATGGTTGCCATGCAAACACATCGATATTCGCCCGCAGGAAAGCAACGAGCGCGCATTCCTATTTGTCATCGAGGGTGGAACTTATGGTGAAAGTTCCTCCCGTACCATCCTCCTTGACAGGCACCTTCTTAGTTTCTGGTGGAGCTACCTTGGATTTCTTGCTCTTGCCGGTGGAGCTCTCTGGCAGATCCTCAACGGGAGCGCAACACTCCGAGGAGGTGCGCTTGCCGGAGTGTGTGCTAGAGGCCTTGCCGGTCTTCTTCCCCCTGGGAGCTTCAGTGGCAGGAGCAAGTGCCTTGGTGGCAGATGCTGCAACTGCCTCCCGGTAGAGTTGGTCGGCGCAGATAAGCGCATCCTTCTTGTCGGAGTTGATAGTGATGAAGCTCATCGGCCCAGGCATGTTCAATACAATATAAGCATAGTATGATGCCGCCATGAAACCAACAATGGCAAACACCCGACCGCGATTGTGCAATCAGGGTGATCCTCAGCGTCAAAAATGATAGGCATGTTGGACCATTTCAAAGGCTTCCGGGCATCGACTGACGGCTCTGTCATATTAATCTAGCACACCCACTGTTTAAGTTGGCGGTGAGAAGAATGCAACGAGGCACCTCCGTCAACGCACATAGCTTTTGTAGCCTTTTGGAACTCGTGCTCGCTGGACTTGTCGTCCTCTTCGTTGTCATCGTCACCCCCCTCTTCCTTGTCACGGCCTCGAGCAGGCCTCTCCTTCTATTGCTTGGCCTTGCCGCGGCGACCTCCTTAGCTATCGCACTTCTTGCCAGAGCCCTCAGCACCATCCTGGGCTCTCTCCTTGTCTCACCTTTCATACTCAGCTTTCTGCCTCTCGACAAGCTGCTCAACTTGTCGGCAGTTTTGGAGATCATGGCCCTTAGTGCGATGGATCTTGCAGTACTGCTTGTCGGAGCCTTCCGGCTTGTCAGTAGCTGCCAAGGCCTGGCAGGAGGCACACCCGGCAACCTCCTTGCTGGGGCCATCAACCTTGATCTTCTTGGCGATGCCGGGGTTGCCGGATTCCTTAACGGCAAGCACAGCCTTGCCCTTGCGCTTCTTGTTACGCCGTCGACCTTTCCTCGTCGGGGTGGCGGCATCTTCACCTTCAGAGTCGATTCCTGTGCCAGCATCCTCACCGGGGAGTCTCCTTCCCTCTTCAGCCCGAGCACATTTGTCTACCAGAGCATAGAGCTCGGCAATATCCCTGACTTTGTTCATCGCCAGCTCTTCTCGCATCTTGTGGTTGTGCATGTTCTGATGAAACGCGCTAATAACAGTGGCAAGATGAATGTCTGGGATATTGTGCTGTATACGGTTGAATCTCTGTATGTACTTGCGCAAGGGCTCGCCATCTTTTTGAGGGATGAGATGTAAATTGCTTTCTGGCCAGGAGCTTGGTGGCCTCCGGTAAAGGCGCTAACAAACTGATGACCCAGGTCTGCCCAGGAGGAAATGGAATTCTCCAGCAGATGCATCAACCACGACTTGATGTTGGGCTTAAGTACCAACGGGAAGTAGTTGGCAAGTATCTTGTCATCTTGAGCCCCAGCAGCCTGCACCGTAATGGTGTAGATGCTTAGGAACTCCGACGGGTGAGTCTTGTCATCGTATTTCTCCGGGACCTCCGTCTTGAACATTCGGGAATTGGGCCACTGGACTCGCCACAGCTCACGGGTAAACGCTGGACAACCCACCTCATAAGGTAAGTCGCCGGAATACCCCGGCGTAGGCTTGTCTACAATGGGCCCCGCGCATATATCAGATTGATAGAGCGCTTCCCATCGCCGCTCAATGGTAGTTCGAGCGTTTTCTTTGCTTTGCTCCCTAAGAACTTGACGTTGATCGTGGCGTGTTCGCGGATCGGACGACGTTGTGAATCGTCATCACAACCGTCGAGCCACCGAGTTAGCTAGCGACCGCTGTTGTCATCGTGGAGGAGAGTGCATCGTAGTCGTTCCACCTCCAGTCTTTTCGCCATCGGCATGTGTTGGCAAGATGGACTCCCGCCGCGAAGGCTCCGCCTTCTGTGGCCCATCTCCGTTGATGAAGCCGATGAGGCTCTGAATAGCAGCTCTCCATTCTTCGAGCTTCTCCGGAGCGGGAGGGAAATCCAGGAGCAGCTGCGCTCGCGCCAATGCTTCTACTGGTGTAGGCGGCGACGAAAGGTGCAAGGAACGTGAGGTGCTCTGACTCCTAACTGTGTTAGAAGGAGCTCCATCACGGTCCCGCGACCGCGCCGCGCTTCCACCGGCATCTTGGCGTGCATGCTGGCCCCGCGCGTCTCGGGAATGATGCGCAGGGGTCTTTCCTTGGGGACGCCTAGAACCACTGACGTCACGGCGCTGTTCATCGCGCACGACCTGAGAAGGCCGCCGCGCATGCACTGGCGTAGGTGTCTTGGAAGGCGCCATCCCGTCCTTGGAGTTTGCTGCATCGCCTGTAGGCGGCACGGCTCCGTCCTTAGACCTAGCGGCGTGCGGGTTGTTGTCGCCGCCGCGAACAACACCGCTTGCCTGGCTTTGATCGCCAGAACGTCGTGGAAGCTCAAGACCTCCACCTCCTCCACCTGCGTCCATGCCATCGCCCGTCCGTGAAGGCCCGGGCAAACCGGACGCGGATGGACCAACCACCACGAAACCCTTCTTCTTGGGAGCCATGGCGATGAAAATGATCAAGAGACTGACGCGCTGATCATTAGATCAGGTTTGCGCAACCTCCTCCCCCTACCTGGCGCGCCAAAGATGTCGGCGTATGACACCTATGGGATTGCGTGGATCCCTTTTACGGTTCGGTAGGGAGAGAGGTGTGCACAAAGAGCAGATCCAATGATCAACGCGAGGGGATTTTTACCCAGGTTCGGGCCGCTGAGAAGCGTAATACCCTACTCCTGCTTTGGTTTATTGTGGGTGTTCAAGCCCAAGCTTCAGGAGCGCTCACAGTGAACAGTATGTTCAAGCAGCAGCTACGCATGTAGAATGGGCCAGAGAGTCCTCCCCCCTGTAGCTACGCCTTGGGCCTCCTTTTATACGTCCAAGGGGTCACCAATAGTGGCATACAGTACATATAAGAGGTGTAAAGTTGCTACAGTGTTTACATGTTTATCACTGACGACTTAGGACAAACGCATTAAATGCTCTGTTTAGGTGTCCGTTTAGGTGTCCCTTACTTTCTTGGGGACGGAAAAAGGGCCCATCCCATTAGCACCGCTTAAGTCCGTCCACCACTAGTGCCATGACACGCATCCAGGAGGACAAAACCCAAATGACAGGCTGGCTGCTGCACCGGAGCAGTGGCAGGGTGGCGGAGTCTTGCCGGGTGCGAGTCTTGCCAGGTCTTCGCAAGCCATCCCGGCAAGTATCTTGCCAGAGATCTGGCCTTAGGGCTTCCGTCTTTTGGTCCCTGGTTTGAATGCCCTCTTGATAGTCTTGCACTTGTTTCCAGCTATCCCCCGGCAGGCCTTGCCGCTAGTATGGCTACAACCATCCGTGCACAAGTATGGGGTACTAAAGGACCCAAACTTTAGTAGACCGACATGACCTTTCTGCTTTTATCAGAAAAAGAGAGAGAGAGAAGGTAGCACGAAGCCTTCAACAGCATGTTATTCATTTTATCTAAAACCAGTGTAGTCAATACAAAATCATTCTTAAACAAGTAAGAAAACATGCATGCAAGTTTTGTAAAACACTTGGTTTTATTTAGCTGTGCACAGGTTCTGCGCCTGGCTTTATACAAAGGGTTACAAGTCATGGAAACTATGCTTGTACAAAACGGATTGCCGGGGCAAGGCCCGGCAACCGCCCCTTATGGGTAGAACTTGCGAAGATGCTCAATATTCCATGAGTTTTGCACGCGAATGCCATCTTCGGTCTCCAGACGGACTGCGCCAGGTCTAGTGACTCATACTATCCAATAAGGGCCTTCCCACCTCGGCGTCAACTTGTTTGTACCCTTGGCAGATAGAACACGCAGAAGGACAAGGCCGCCTTCCTCAAGACTCCGGGCATGAACCTTGGGGATATGATAGAGGCGCAAAACTTGCTGGTAGTGTGCAGCTCGCACAGCAGCCCGGAGACAATCTTCCTCGAGGAGCACGACATCGTCGTGCCGCAGGTGCTCTTTCGCTACTTCATCGTAGGCAAGTACACGAGGTGACCCGTATATGAGTTTCATGGGGAGCACCGCTTCTGCACCATAGACTAGGGAGAAGGGTGTCTAACCAGTGGCTCGATTTGGTGTCGTCCTGAGTGACCAAAGAACCACTGGCAACTCGTCAATCCAACGCCTCCTGCACTTGTGTAGCCTGTTAAAAGTTGTTGTATTGAGCCCGCGTAATACTTCAGCATTTGTCCTTTCTACTTGCCCGTTGCTCCTTGGGTGGGCAACGGATGCAAAGCATACCTTGCTTCCAAGGTTCTGAGTATATTGCATGAAAGCGTGGCTCATGAATTGTGTGCCATTGTCAGTGATGATCGTGTTCGGGACCCCGAACCAGCAAGCCAATCCTTTGAAGAACTTGATGGCTGACTGTGTTGTTACCTTTCTCACTGGCTCCTCTTTAGGCCACTTTGGGAACTTGTCGATGGCGACGTACAAGAACTCAAAGCCCCTACTAGCACGGGGGAAGGGGCCCAAAATGTTGAGCCCCCAGACCAAAAAGGGCCAGGATAGAGGAATTGTTTGGAGGGCTTGCGCTGGTTGATGTATGCTCTTTGAATGGAACTGGCATGCTTCACATCTCGTTACTAGCTCAGTTGCATCCTGGAGGGCAGTGGTCAATAAAAGCTCTGCCGGAAAGCCTTCCCGACAAGGGTTCTTGCTCCTATGTGGGAACCACATACACCCCCATGTATCTCTGCCAACAACTGTTGTCCATCTTCCCGGGTTATGCACTTTAATTTCACTCCGTTGGGTCGCTTTCTGCATAGGATGTTATCCACAAACTGGTACATACTTGACTAATGGGCTACTTTCTCAACTTGCTATTTCTCTTCGGGAAGTTCTCCTGTTTGGAGAAACTGGACTATCTATTGCGCCCATGTCGGAGCTTGGGGCTCGACGACAAGGACTAAAGGCATCTCTTCAGCTACGGGTGCGCTGGTCTCATCGGTAAGAATCTAGAATCCTGTGCGAGACCGCTGCTCACCAGAAGCCGTATCGATGTTCCCGGTAGCTGCCTTGCCGGTGGCTTCTGGGAGCTCTGCCGGAAAGTAGTTGTCGGTAGTTATCTTCCTCCGCTTATTGGCTCTCATTGACGGGGTAACTGTGGGTCGAGTCAAGTGGATCACAAAAGTACCTGGTTCCACAGGTAGCTTTTGGGCAGCACACTTTGACAGCTGATCAACAACGTTGTTTTCCACACGAGGGACGCGCTATGTTTGTAGGCCATCAAAGTGTTCTTCCAACTTTCTCATTTCATCCATGTACGCTTCCATCAATGGGCTCTGGTAATCCTTGTTCACCTGTTTCACCACAAGCTACGAATCTCCTCGGACGATCAACTTTTTGATTCCCAATTCTACCACAATTCTAAGGCCGGCAAGCAGTCCCTCATACTCGGCAGTATTGTTGGTAGCCTCCTCCCGGGGGAAATGCATTTGAACCACGTACTTGAGATGCTCTCCGGTTGGTGCGATGAGCAGCACCCCGGTACCAGCGCCTTGCAGCGAGAAAGCACCATCAAAGTACATGATCCAATTCTTCTCAGTTTCCTTCCCGGGGAGTGCTGACTCCTGGACCTCATAATCTGGTGTTGGTGTCCATTCCGCAATGAATTCAGCCAATGCCCTGCTCTGGATAGTTGATGTGCTCACGAACTTGAGTGCAAAGCTTGACAACTCCAATGCCCATTCCACTATCCTGCCGGTTGCCTCTGGATTCCTTAAAATGCATTGAAATGGAAAGCAGGTGACCACCGTAATCTCATGTGCTTGAAAATAGTGGCGCAGCTTCCTTGAGGCCATGAGCAGGCCGAAGAGCAATTTCTGCACGCCCGAATACCTTGATCTAGCCCCCTACAGAAGGGAACTAACAAAGTAGACTGGCCGCTGCACCACTTTCTTCTTTGAAGTAGCTTGTTCCTCAGCTGTTTCTCTTTGTACTGTTTTCTCCTTCCCGGCATCTAGCCTTGCCGGGGAAATTGCTGCTTCATCGACGGGGGCCCCTGCCATGGTTGTTTCCTCATCATCAGCTTCTCTCTTCGCAACTAGTGCAGCACTGACCACTTGATTTGTTGCCGCTAAATATAGCAGCAACGGTTCTTGTGGTTTAGGCACGACTAGAGCTGGCATAGAGGACAAGTATCTTTTCAAGTCTTATAGCGCAGCCTCTGCTTCCAGAGTCCATTTTACCGGACCTACTTTTTTCAAGATCTTGAAAAACGATAGGGCGCGCTCAGCAGACCTTGATGTGAACCTGCTCAAAGCTGCAACACAACCGGCAAGACGCCTCACATCCTTGATGGTCTTGGATGCTTGGATCTGCTCAATGGCCTTAATCTTGTCAGGGTTCACTTCGATCCCACGCTGTGATATAAAGAATCCAAGGATCTTGCTGGAGGGGACACCAAACACACACTTCTCGGGGTTGAGCTTCATGTTGATCTTTCACCAGTTGGCGAATGTTTCCTCCAAATCCTGGACCAGAGTGGACTTGTCTTTGGTCTTGACCATGATATCATCCATGTAGGCTTCTATGTTTCTGTGCAACTGAGGTTCAAAACCAATCTGAACAGCTCTTGTGAATGTTGAACCCGCACTCTGAAAGTGCGTTATATCGACTAGAGGGGGGTGAATAGGCGATTTTTACAAATTCGTCACTGAGGAATTTCAAGGTGAGGAAATTCCTAAGCGACGAACTACTTAGCAGCGGAATGAGTACTCAGATGCAAGCATAACAGAGCAGTAGCACAGTCATCATGATGAAATGAAAACAAGCACAGAGTACGAGTAGCGTAAACACAGGATAAGCAGGCTGAAGACAAACTGACTGAAGAAATTGAACTGAGGAAATTGAGAAGGTCTTCAGACAAAGTCTTCAAACAGTAATGATCAAATACATAGCAAGTATGCGAGGAAATGAAAGGGTTGAGGAAATAGAACCAGTAGCTTGGTGAAGACACTGATTTGGTAGACCAGTTCCAACTGCTGTGACAGTTGTACGTCTGGTTGGAGCGGCTAGGTATTTAAACCTGAGGACACACAGTCCCGGACACCCAGTCCTGAACACACAGTCCAGGACACCTAGTCCTCACCGTATTCTCCTTGAGCTAAGGTCACACAGACCTCGCCCAACCACTCGTGGTAAGTCTTCAGGTGACTTCCAAACCTTCACATACTCGGTCACTCGGCAATCCACAATTTCCTCTTGGATGCTCTAGACCATGACGCCTAACCGTCTGGAGGATGCACAGTCCTCAAAGGTAACAAGCGTCGGTTCCACACAGGAACAATCTCTTCAGTGATGCTCAATCACTTTGGGTTTGTAGGTGTTTGGGTTTTTGGGTTTTTCCTCACTTGATGATTTTCGCTCAAAGTCCTCGGAGGATGGGATGCTCTAAATGACAAGTGTCAATCTATTTCTTGGAGCAGCCAACCAGCTAGTGGTTGTAGGGGGCGGCTATTTATAGCCTAGGGAGCAGCCCGACATGATAAGACATAAATGCCCTTCAATGATATGACCATTAGTTGGGTAGATATTTTGGGACAGCTGGCACGTAGCACAGCAACGGTCTGAAATTTGAGTATCAAATTCCTCAGGGCTATCATAATCCTCACTTGTAGGCAATCCGCACTGGCGAATTCCTAACTCCTCAGTCAGAACAAATTCCTCAGAGAACAGAAGAACTTCGTCTCTGTCACTGAAGAACTTGACTAAACTGTATGAGATTTCCAATGGCTTCACTCGAAAGGATTGGGTAGGTGTAGGATTTTGAGTTGAGCATCACTTGGAAATTTTTCCTTAGTTTTACCTCGACCCCCTTTATCAGTACGGTGTTTCCTATGACTCAAGAAGAAGAAAATGAAACTACGAAAACAAAAGTCTTCACGCTTCATAATCCTCGCATGAATATCAAGTCTTCAGGGTCACACCAATTTCTTCACTTTCAAAGTCTTCAAGAAAACCAAAGTCTTCAGTTGAAGACATTCATTTTTAGGGGTCAACATTCATCGTAAATAACAAACTCCTCATAGACTTATAGACCTGTGTACACTCACAAACACATTAGACCCTTAACCTATAAGTCTTCAATACACCAAAATCACTAAGGGGCACTAGATGCACTTACAATCTCCCCCTTTTTGGTGATTGATGACAATATAGGTTAAGTTTTCAACGGGGATAAACATATGAAGTGTAAATACTAATATTGAGGAATTTGATTGCAAGATATAGAGGAACTCCCCCTGAAGATGTGCATATTTGAAGAATTTGCTTTGAAATAGCAAATGCACATTGTTGAGTAATATCATGGAGATCTCCTCCTATATCTTGAAATTCATACACGCATTTATCATATGATATGAAGAATTTGAAATGCATGATGAAATATGGTGTCTGACGGAATTCAGCATGCGTGCATTAAGGTACTTGAGGAAATAAGCATGCAGAAAGCAGTTCAAAAGTATCAGACCACCATAGGACTTAAGTTTACAACTCATCAGAGCAAACACCTCAGAAGAGCAAGAGTTGAAACTTAACAGAAATATAGCCCATATATAAGACCCGCTTGAGGACTAAACTCAAATTTCTCCCCCTTTGTCATCGAATGACCAAAAGGGACGAAAAATGAGGACTAACGCCCCTGAAGAATATCATCATGATGTCGATGGAGGAGCGCTAGCATTGTTGGGGTCGTCTGTTGAGGTAGGGCCTGCCGTAGTGTCGTTCAAGTCTTCAGCTTCATCCGTCTCGCGCGATGAAGAGTATGAACTGGCAACAAGCTGAGGAACTTTGACTTTCTTGAATTTCTTCGAAGGTGGCTGGGACCAGTCAAAGTCCTGTTGGAAGCCCATCTCCTTGAGTTCTTCAGCACTATGAAGATTAGACAGAATCGCCCAAGTGCGGTCAAAGACTTCATGCAAGTAGTAGTGATTCTTCTTCACAGTATTTTGAGTGACTGTCATGTTCTGAAGAATTGCACCAAACTGACGCTTGACCCACTTGTGATTTCGATCAACTTTCTGATGAAGACTAAGGAGAAGTTCACGATCAGTCATCACACGCGGAGCTGTGGCTTGAGGATGATGTTCTGAAGCTTTGGCGACAGAATCTTGAGTTGCAGAGTCATCATTGGTGGAATAGGAAGTAGCTTTGCGAAACTGTCCATCCAATGGACGAGTACCTTCATCAATAACAGCAGCCTTGCCCTTCTCGTCAGCTGAGGAAATAGTCCATTTGAGGACTTCAATAGGGGGCAAATAGCTGAGATGATTTTGAAAGTCAGCCTTATAATGAATTGAAGACCTTGATCTGATGAATCTCATGATCCAGGGAGCATAAGGCTTCAACTCAAAAGGCGACAGAGCAGCATTGGCCAAAGTCCTCATGAAGAAATCATGGTAGTTGATAGGAATACCGTGAATGATATTGAACAGCAGATTCTTCATAATGCCAACAACTTCTTCATCATCAGAGTTGTGGCCCTTGATTGGACTGAGGGTTTTGGTCAATATGCGATAGACTGTCCTTGGCACATAGAGCAATTCCTTGATGAGGAATTTGGTCCTTGGAGCTTGGCCTGGCTTCAAAGGCTTCATCAGCACTTGCATCAGATGATCAGACAGTTCAGGTTCAACATAGAGAAGCCTAGCACCTTTAGTGGGAGGACTGACTGGGACGGCATGAAGCAATTCAGAGACCGGTGCTTTGAAATGAGTATTATCGGTCATCCAGTCCAATACCCATGAATTGACATCATCAACATTTCCAGTGATGTACAGCGTGGCGAAGAATTGAAGAATGAGTTCTTCATTCCAATCGCAGATGTCGGTGCAGAAATTGAGTAACCCAGCGTCATGAAGAACACTGAGGACTGGGGTGAAGCAGGGTAGCGATTCCATATCTACATGAGGAATTTGCTCATGTTCAAAGATCTTATCCTTATCAACCAACAATGAGGAGTAGAAGTTCATCTGGCTTGCAGTCCAGAAACGCTTGCGACGAAGACGAGCAGAGTCATAGGGATTGTAGTCAGTGAAGAATATGTGCTCGTTGAAGAAATCCTCAGCATTAAACTTATGCTTCTTGGAGTGAGGGTTCTGTGGCTTGGGCTGAAGATTTATAGTTGAAGTCTTCACAGCCTCTTGAGGTATAGCCACTGGAGCCTCTAGCTGAGGAATTTCAGTAGCAGCCTTGGCCTTCATTTCTTCAGACATATGTACATCAGCGCTAGTGGCTGGAACTTCTTCAGGTATAGAGTGAAGTGAAGCTTGACGTTCATCAGAGCCCGTATGAATTTCTTCAGTTTGCACAGGGGACTGAGGAACATGATGTAGAGGGGTTGTCAGAGGTGAATTGGGGTGATGACTTTCCCAAAAGTCATCATTCAGAATAGGTGTTGTAGACCCAATATCCACATCCTCATCTTCTTCAGTCCCTTCGACGCCTGCCTCTTCAGCTGTGAACTGAGGCATGGGCGATGATACCAGTGGGGTTGAAGAGAAAGTATCCACTTCAATTTCTTCATCCATCTGCTCTGTCGAAGCAGCAGAAGGATCTTCTTCATCAGATTTACTTGGAATTTCATATTCCTCACCAAAGGGAATGATCTCCTTTGATGGCATGCTTGATATTGGAATAGCATCAATTGGGTTTTCAGATGAACTCGTCAAAGTCTTCAATTTCTTGGGAGCTGAAGACTCTGAAGATGCAGATGCTTTCCTTTTCTTCACAGCTGCTCGCTCCGCAGCCTTGGTTTTCTTCGCTTCTGATGCAGAAGGAAGGTTGATGCTTGTCATCGGTGCAGGAGGAGCAGAGGAAATTGGTTGAATTTCTTTAGGCACAACTGATGCAGTTGCCCTGGCTTGTTCAGATTCCTCAGGCACAGTAGCAGATGCTTCAACTGGCCTGGATTGCTCTTGAGGCGCAATATTGGAGGTTGCCCTGGCATTTTCTTCAGAGACTGGAATTTCTTCATCAGCTCTGGCGCTTTCATTTTCTTCAGCAGACTGAACAGATGTTCCAGTCTGAGGAAATTTGGGTTGCGATGAAGCTGCAACACTTGGAGTAAATCCTTTTGCCATTCTGACGAATCTGACTTTGGCACCTAGCCAATCTGCACGATAAGCGTCAAATTCATCACTGAGTGCTTTGATCTCAGCCTGCATAGACACAAGTTCTTCAGGAGACATTTTCACAACATTATTCTTCAGAAAACGTTACTTCTTGTACTGAGCCTTCTTCACCTGCCTGGCCTTTTCAAATTTCCATTTCTCTTCATTTATGAAGGCCGTCAACATGTGACTTTGACCAGGAGTGAGGTTTAATTCAGGCAAAGGTGTGTTAGGGTTCTTGTGCCATAGATCAATAAAATCAAGGATCTTCCTTGGATCCAGCATGAGGGGCACAGCACTGCCTTTGGCTCTAGCGGCCCTTTGTTGTCGATCTCTGATGAGCTCAGCTAATTCTTCATCATCAGCTTCGTCTTCGCTTGATGGAACCTGAAAGGCGACTTGCTTCTTGTGAGGACTTGGCCTTGTGCCTCGTCCAGCAGTGGCCTTTTTCTTCAGCAAGGTCGGAGTTGTTGAAGACTGAGGTGGAGCTGAAGAACTTGCAGAGACTCCTGAAGCAATTGAGAATCCAGTAGTCCTTTGGCATGTGGCAAGATGCACAGGTGCTGAGGACTTTGCAGGAGCAGCTGAGGATTTTGCAACCGAGGGAGTTTGAGCTGCTTTTGAGGAATTTGCTTGAGGAACAGGCCGTGAGGGCATTGCAGCTGAGGAACTTGTCTTGACAGCTGATTTCTTCAGCATAGCCTTCTTAGGCTTGATAGCAGAGGCCTCAGCGGCGGCAGCAACAGAATCTTCATTGAATTTCTTTACTGCCTCTTTAGCCACTTTGGCCAGCTTGGCTTGACGCTTAGCCCACTCCTGAGGAAATTCCTCGCCTCTTCTGATGCTAGTGGGATCAGCTTCTTGGCCAGGAGCCAATGGAGGTCTTGGACATGGAGGGTTAACAACAAATTTCTTCATGTACTTGGGAGTGACATAGCGATATTCCCTCCATTCTCTTGCCCATCTCCTCTCAATCTTCTGAATGCGCACTTTGCGCTGATTTTTGTTCTCCTTGCCATGAGTTGCTTCATCAGGAGTACAATATTCATCATAGATGTCATCAGGGATCTCAAAAGCAGTATTTGTTTCTGGCCTCTTTCCTCCCTTCTGAGGTCTTTTACCATCAGCCATTTTCTTCACTTGAGGGTTTTGAACAATCGAATTTTCTGATGAGGTATGTAATTTTTCTTCATGGAACGCTGCAAATGAGTTAAGTTGATGAGAACCTAGAGATTCAGCAGCGGACATGTGTACCTATGAACAGAATATAGGTGCGAAGAGTTTTGGAGAGGTCATATGCGTTCTCAGAAGATTTTCAAAAGTATCAAGTTTGAGGAAGATGACCAGGGGTGTCTTGAGGAATTTCACTAAGCATTTTGACTTAGGTTCCAGAGTTGTGTAGATTGAAAATCCTCACAATTGAGGAATCTTGAAGAAAAACGTTGCTTAGAGAAACTGATCAAGGACAGAAGCAAGTTGGTGTTTAAGAACATGAAAGTTGAAGAATAAACACCTTTTGAAGATTTTGTGAAAATCATCAGAATCAACAAGGGCAGTAAAAATAAATTTTATTTACCCTTGAGGAAGAACACGACGAACTGAGAGTGGCAGTGGAGATGTTCGTCCGTTCAGATCTTCCACGCCCTAACTTGGCGATGGAAAACAGCTACGGCGGCGGCGGAGTGAGGATTTCCGCGGCCGGCGTGAGTACGACGGCGACGAGGTCGAGGCAGTGAAGCTCTTCCTCACCGGCGACGATGGAGTGTAGCGGCGGCGCTAGGTCTGAGAGCTCGAGCGAGGGAGTAAGATCGAGCGGGGTAAATGAGCTCTGAGGAGGGTGAGGGGTATTTATAGCAGAGGTGAAAAACCGCTCGTCCAAAGAAAATGGACAAACGTGCCCCTGACCCTTCTCATCCTAGCGACATGTGTCACCCACGAACTTTGAAGTGGAGATCGTGTTAGATCGTGGGTGAATAGATAAATCTTATCGAGGGATAAGGAATGGTTTGAGCGGCAAAAGCCGAAAATTCAGATAAGAATATTTTAATGTTTCATTCGCAAATTCTTCAGCTGTCAAGGACACAGTGAAGACTTTGAACGGGTTTCAAATAGAACGCACATGAAGAATTTGTGAACGGACTGGATTGAGTTTAGCATTGAGGGGGAACGGGTCCGATCACATTCACTTAGAAGAAACACAACTTGAAGAATTAGCAATAAGTGAATGCTGTAGAGGACAGAAAACTCAAATATATATATATAGTCAATGTAGAACATAGACGGAAAGAGTGAAGATTTTGCAAAGTTGAAGAATTTGAAAATTTGAAGAATTTGCACAATGATGAAAAACTCAAATTTTGAAGATTTTCAACTTTTTGTGGTGGCGTGACCCACCGTGTAAGAATGATGATTTCAGACACCGTGTACAATTGTCGTAGGGCTCTGAGAATCAAATTCTTCATTAATTTCTTCACACTTAGAGGGTTAGTCTTCATTGATTGAAGAAAAACATTTCTTCGTGTGTTGCACATCTAAGTCATCAATTTGCATAAGTGTTAGGATGTGTGTCCTTTTCAAAGGACATTCAAAGATTCTAAGATATTTAGCTCACACCGCAACTTGCTAAATCTCTTCTCATCCAAGGGCTTTGTGAAGATATCCGCTAGCTGTTCTTTAGACTTCACGGGATCAATAGAGATGTCACCCTTCAACACATGATCTTGAAGAAAATGATGACGAATCTCGATGTGCTTTGTCTTCGAGTGCTGAACTGGGTTATGAGCAATTTTGATGGCACTCTCGTTGTCGCAGTAGAGTGGCACATTCTTCACATTGATGCCGTAGTCCTTGAGGGTTTGCTTCATCCATAGCAATTGAGCACAGCAAGAACCAGCAGCAATATACTCAGCTTCAGTAGTAGAGAGTGATACGCAGTTCTGCTTCTTCGAGGACCAACATACTAAGGATCGTCCGAGGAAATGGCATGTGCCTGAAGTTGACTTGTGGTCCACACGATCACCGGCATAGTCAGAGTCAGAATATCCAATGAGATCAAAAACCGAGCCCTTGGGATACCATAATCCAAGTGTTGGAGTGTGAGCTAGATATCGAAGAATATGTTTCACAGCCTTATGGTGTGATTCCTTCGGTGTAGCTTGAAAACGGGCACACATGCAAACACTAAGCATAATATCCGGCCTAGATGCACATAGGTACAATAAAGAACCAATCATGGAGCGGTATACCTTTTGATCGAAGTCTATTCCATTTTCATCAGTGCATAGATGGCCATTTGTGGGCATAGGGATTTTGACGCCTCTGCATTCTTGCATACCGAATTTTCTCAGAACGTCCTTGAGGTATTTCTCTTGAGAAATGAAAATGCCATTATGTTGTTGACGAATTTGAAGACCTAAGAAGAATTTCAATTCTCCCATCATGGACATTTGATATTCCTCACTCATCATGTAAGCAAATTCGTCACTGTAATGTTGGTTAGTACAGCCAAAGATAATATCATCAACATATATTTGGCACACGAATAATTCATCATCATAGGTTTTGGTGAAAAGAGTTGGGTCGAGTGAACCGGGTTTGAAGCCTTTCTTCATGAGGAATTCCTTCAGAGTATCATACCACGCCCGAGGGGCCTGCTTGAGGCCATAGAGGGCCTTATTGAGTCTGAACACTTTGTCAGGATGTTTAGGATCTTCAAAACCTGGGGGTTGAGCAACATATACTTTTTCCTCAAGCTTACCATTGAGGAATGCACTTTTCACATCCATTTGATATAAGATGATATTATGATGGTTAGCATAAGCAAGCAATATGCGAATAGCCTCAAGTCTAGCAATAGGTGCAAAAGTCTCATCGAAATCAATTCCTTCAACCTGTGTGTAGCCTTGAGCTACAAGACGAGCCTTGTTCCTCACCACTAGGCCATTTTCATCTTGCTTGTTGCGGTAGATCCATTTGGTACCGATGATATTGTGCTTGCATGGGTCCGGTCGCTTGACAAGCTCCCACACATTGTTCAGCTTGAATTGATGTAATTCCTCTTGCATTGCTTGAATCCATTCAGGCTCCAGAAATGCCTCATCAACTTTGGTGGGCTCTGTGATAGAGACGAAAGCAAAATGCCCACAAAAGTTAGATAAATGTGAAGCTTTTGAGCGAGTCAGAGGACCTGGTGCGTTGATGTCGTTGATGATTCTCTCAATCTGTACTTCATTTGCAACGCGGGGATGAGCAGGTTGACGACTTTGATTTGGCTCAGCATTTTCTTCAGAGCCATTTTCTTCAGATGCGCCAGCATGCTGTTCTTCATGTTCTGGAATGATTTCTTCAGCAGATTCTTCGGTAGGAATGACATCCTCAGTAGATTTGAACTTGAGGGTTTCCTCAGGCGTCTTTTCATCTAGCACAGGAGGTAGGTGCTCTCTTTGCGAGCCGTTAGTTTCATCGAACCGCACATCTACAGTTTCAACAACCTTGTTGTGATAGGCATTGAAGACCCTGTAGGTGTGCGAGTCCTTTCCATAACCAAGCATAAAACCTTCATGTGCTTTCGGTGCAAATTTAGAATTGTGATGTGGATCTCTAATCCAGCATTTAGCGCCGAAGACTTTGAAATAACTCACATTGGGTTTCTTGTCAGTGAGGAGTTCATATGAGGTCTTCTTGAAGAAATTGTGAAGATATACCCTGTTGATGATGTGGCATGCAGTATCAATTGCCTCAGGCCAGAAGTGACGAGGTGTCTTGTATTCATCAAGCATGGTGCGAGCCATCTCAACAAGAGTCCTGTTCTTGCGCTCCACAACGCCATTCTGCTGAGGAGTGTATGGGGCAGATAGCTCATGAGTAATACCAAGTTCATCGAGATAGTCATCAAGACCAGTATTCTTGAACTCAGTCCCATTGTCACTACGTATATGGTTGATCTTCACGCCGAAATTCGTCGAAGCCCTTGAGGAAAATTGTCTGAAGACTTCCTGCACTTCAGTTTTGTAAGTAATGACATGCACCCATGTGTAATGAGAATAGTCATCAACAATGACAAAGCCATATAGAGATGCTGCATTTGTTAGTGTGGCATAATGAGTAGGGCCAAAGAGATCCATATGAAGCAATTCAAAAGGATGAGAAGTAGTCATGATAGTCTTCGAGGGGTGCTTGGCTCTGGTCATCTTTCCAGCCTCACAAGCCCCACAAAGAAGATCTTTGAGGAATTTGACACCCTCGATGCCAATGACGTGCTTTTTCTTCACGAGCGTGTGTAAGTTCCTCATGCCAGCATGACCCAGTCGTCGATGCCATAGCCAGCCTTCTGAAGCTTTAGCAAGTAGACAAGTGGCAGGCTGTGGTCCTGCAGAGAAATCAACAATATACAAGTCTCCTCTCCTAACGCCTTCGAAGACTTTGGAATTGTCAGATTCCATGAGCACTAAGCAACGATATTTGCCAAAGACAACAACCATATCAAGATCACAAAGCATTGAGACAGACATGAGGTTGAATCCGAGGGACTCGACAAGCATGACTTTATCCATGTGTCGATCCTTTGAGATTGCAACCCTACCTAGACCCAATACCTTGCTTTTGCCTTTGTCAGCGTAGGTGATATGCTTCAAGTGTGATGGAGATAAAGGAGTGTTCATCAGTAAGCTCTTGTCACCGGTCATGTGATTTGTACATCCACTATCGAGGACCCACTCAGTAGCTTTGGGTAAATCGTCCTGCAGATGAATTAGTGCATCTTACGAACTCATATACTTCAGAGTGAAGAATATGACATCAAATTCATCATACATATTTCATCAATTAAAGCAACATATGTATATATAGCAATGTGAGGACGTGAGAAATGAATAAATCATTTCTTCATGACTAGCTTGCGTCCTTTCAAGCATTTCAGGTCTCCAGCAAATTCTTCAGACGATTTAGTTCGTCTGGAGACCTGACCCTGCATAAGAGATTAGTTCCTTTTCTTCACCACCCACATCTGGAGGGGTGGCAAAGAACTCATCATTCTGCGAGCTCCATAAGAGAAAGGTGGCATAGACGCCAGACCACTTCGTTTCACATAAGAGGGGTTAGGGTAAGCATATGAATAAGCAGAGAAATTCTTCGAGGACTTCTGAACATAATGATTTGAAGAATAATGCATATATTCATAGCCCTTAGGCTTTCCCTGCGAAACAGAAGTGTTAGCACGATGATGTTCATGTGAGGACTTTGATCCATGTGAGGAATTTGATCCATATGAAGACTTTGGTTCATATGAAGAATTTGATCTGGGGTTCTTATTCTTCACAGGTGGTGTCATGAGGACATTCACCTGAAGACTTTCAAGGTACTTTTTGGGAACCCAGATTTTCTTCATAGGGGGACCATTCCTGCAGTTAGATCCAACATATCTAGCAAATACCTCACCATTCTGATTTTTGAACAGCTTATAGTTGGAGTCAAATGACTCATCAGATGAATATGAGGATTCACAAGTAAAGCCAGATAAAGTGGATGGATCTACGGGAGGTCCCTTCGCAACAACCTATGAGGTTTTGGGATACTGCTCTGGTTTCTAGTAGGTTCCATCAGCATTGAGTTTCCTCTCAAAGGCAATACCCTCTTTCCTAGGGTTCCTGTTCAAGATCTGCTTTTTGAGCACATCACAAAGAGTCTGATGCCCTTTGAGGCTTTTGTACATGCCTGTCACATACAATTCCTTCAACCCTGCATTTTCGTCAGTGATACTAGTGGTATCCTCAGATGAGGAATTTGTGACCACAGAGATAGTTGAAGAGTTTGCAGCAATAGAAGCATTTGAACATTCAGGTGAAGAATTAGCAGTTTCACGTTCAATGCATTTCAAGCATGGTGGAATAAATTCTTCCTGAGCGGAACTGATCTGTTGAGTAAGCAAGGAATCATTTTCCTTCTGAAGATCTTCATGACTCACCCTTAGCTTCTCAAGATCTTGCTTTCTTTGAAGAAATTCATAAGAAAGCTTCTCATGATCGGCTAGGAGAGTGTCATGACGACCTTGAAGGTTGTCAAACTTAGACTGTAGTTGCTGAAGATTATCAGTCAGTGTTTGAGTTCGATCCATTTCCTCACCTAACAGGTCATCGCTTTTGTCTAGCATATTTTGAACCTTTTCCAAAGCCTTTTGTTGTTTAACAGCAATATTAGCAAGTTTGGAATAGCTGGGTTTGAGGTTATCATCAGATTCATCCTCACTTGACTCAGAGGAGGGATATTTGAATACCTTGGCACCTTTTGCCATGAAGCAATAGGTGGGAGCATAGTCATCGTTGCCGTCATCAGCAGTGTTGGGGAAGCCATTTTCCTCAGTGTTGAAGATGGACTTGCTAACGTAAGCAGTAGCAAGGGCTAGGCTCGCCACACCAGAGTCTGACTCCTCAGATGCCTCCTCTTCCTCATGTTCCTCAGATTCAGCTTCAGAGTCCATTTCCTTGCCAATGAATGCTCGAGCTTTCTTGGAGCTGCTCTTCTTGTGAGATGAAGACTTTGAAGATCTTGACGATGAGGACTTTGAAGATTTCTTCTTCTTCTTAGAGTCATCTGAACTATCATCCTTGTATTTCTTCTTCTTTGATTCCTTCTCCCACTGAGGACAATCAGTAATGTAGTGACCAGGTTTCTTGCATTTATGGCAAGTTCTCTTCTTGTAATCACGGGATGAGGAATCTGATTTCATGTCATCACCTCTTGAGGATTTTCCAAATCGGCCACGTCTAGAGAACTTCTGGAATTTCCTCACGAGCATTGCTAGCTCATGACTCAGTTCTTCAGGATCACCAAGGCTGCTACCAGAATCTTCATCTTCAGATTCAGAGACTGCCTTGGCTTTCAGTGCACGAGATCTACCATAGCTCGGTCCGTAGAGATCTCTCTTCTCAACTAGTTGGAATTCATGAGTATTTAGCCTCTCGAGGATATCAGCAGGATCAAGTGACTTGTAGTCTCCACGTTCTTGAATCATCAGTGCCAGTGTATCGAATGAAGAATCGAGTGACCTCAGCAATTTCTTCACCACCTCATGGTCGGTGATGTCAGTGGCACCCAGTGCTTGAAGCTCGTTTGAAATGTCAGTGAGGCGATCAAAGGTTTGCTGAACATTTTCGTTGTCGAGTCTTTTGAAGCGGTTGAAGAGATTGCGAAGAACGTCAACTCGAGAGTCACGTTGAGTTGAGACTCCTTCGTTGACCTTGGACAGCCTATCCCAGATAAGCTTAGCTGTCTCCAAAGCACTCACTCTGCCATACTGCCCTTTGCTCAGATGGCCACATATGATATTCTTCGCTTGAGAGTCGAGTTGCTTGAATCTCTTCACATCAGCAGTGTTTACGGAAGGAGTGACAGAGGGAACACCCTTTTCCACAACATACCAGAGATCGTTGTCAATTGCCTCAAGATGCATGCGCATCTTGTTCTTCCAGTAGGGGTAGTCCGTCCCATCGAAGGTAGGACACCCAGCTGAGACCTTGATCATGCCTGCAGTCGACATAACTAAAACTCCAGGTGGTTAAACCAAAATCACAAAGAACAAGGGAGTACCTCGCTCTGATACCAATTGAAAGTGCGTTATATCGACTAGAGGGGGGGTGAATAGGCGATTTTTACAAATTCGTCATTGAGGAATTTCAAGGTGAGGAAATTCCTAAGCGACGAACTACTTAGCAGCGGAATGAGTACTCAGATGCAAGCATAACAGAGCAGTAGCATAGTCATCATGATGAAATGAAAACAAGCACAGAGTACGAGTAGCGTAAACACAGGATAAGCAGGCTAAAGACAAACTGACTGAAGAAATTGAACTGAGGAAATTGAGAAGGTCTTCAGACAAAGTCTTCAAACAGTAATGATCAAATACATAGCAAGTATGCGAGGAAATGAAAGGGTTGAGGAAATAGAACCAGTAGCTCGGTGAAGACACTGATTTGGTAGACCAGTTCCAACTGCTGTGACAGTTGTACGTCTGGTTGGAGCGGCTAGGTATTTAAACCTGAGGACACACAGTCCCGGACACCCAGTCCTGAACACACAGTCTAGGACACCTAGTCCTCACCGTATTCTCCTTGAGCTAAGGTCACACAGACCTCGCCCAACCACTCGTGGTAAGTCTTCAGGTGACTTCCAAACCTTCACATACTCGGTCAGTCGGCAATCCACAATTTCCTCTTGGATGCTCTAGCCCATGACGCCTAACCGTCTGGAGGATGCACAGTCCTCAAAGGTAACAAGCGTCGGTTCCACACAGGAACAATCTCTTCAGTGATGCTCAATCACTTTGGGTTTGTAGGTGTTTGGGTTTTTGGGTTTTTCCTCACTTGATGATTTTCGCTCAAAGTCCTCGGAGGATGGGATGCTCTAAATGACAAGTGTCAATCTATTTCTTGGAGCAGCCAACCAGCTAGTGGTTGTAGGGGGCGGCTATTTATAGCCTAGGGAGCAGCCCAACATGATAAGACATAAATGCCCTTCAATGATATGACCGTTAGGTGGGTAGATATTTTGGGATAGCTGGCACGTAGCACAGCAACGGTCGGAAATTTGAGTATCAAATTCCTCAGGGCTATCATAATCCTCAATTGTAGGCAATCCGCACTGGCGAATTCCTAACTCCTCAGTCAGAACAAATTCCTCAGAGAACAGAAGAACTTCGTCTCTGTCACTGAAGAACTTGACTAAACTGTATGAGATTTCCAATGGCTTCACTCGAAAGGATTGGGTAGGTGTAGGATTTTGAGTTGAGCATCACTTGGAAATTTTTCCTTAGTTTTACCTCGACCCCCTTTAACAGTACGGTGTTTCCTATGACTCAAGAAGAAGAAAATGAAACTACGAAAACAAAAGTCTTCACGCTTCATAATCCTCGCATGAATATCAAGTCTTCAGGGTCACACCAATTTCTTCACTTTCAAAGTCTTCAAGAAAACCAAAGTCTTCAGTTGAAGACATTCATTTTTAGGGGTCGACATTCATCGTAAATAACAAACTCCTCATAGACTTATAGACCTGTGTACACTCACAAACACATTAGACCCTTAACCTATAAGTCTTCAATACACCAAAATCACTAAGGGGCACTAGATGCACTTACACACTCCTTAGTCCAAAAGGCATTCGTATGAAGCAGTACATGCCACATGGAGTAATGAATGCGGTTTTCTCTTCATCTTCCTTGGACATGAATATCTGGTGATATCCAGAGTAGGCATCAAGAAACGAGAGCAGATCACAGCCGGCAGTGGAGTCCACAATCTGGTGGATGCGCGGCAAGGGGAAAGGATCCTTTGGGCATGTCTTGTTGAGATTAGTGTAATCAATACAAAGTCTCCATTTCCCATTTGCCTTGCGCCCGACGACCAGATTTGGCTACCAGGTTGGATGTAGCACTCCTCTGACCAGGCCAAGCGCCTCGAGTTTCTTGATTTCTTCTGCTATGAATTGTTGTCGTTCCAAAGCTTGCTTCCTGACCTTTTGCTTGACGGGCCGAGCGTGAGGGCAGACATCAAGGTGGTGCTCAGTTACCTCCCTGGGAACACCAGGGATGTCAGATGGTTGCCATGCAAACACATCTACATTTGCCCGCAGGAAGGCAATGAGTGCGCTTTCCTATTTGCTGCCTAGGGCGACACTGCTGGTGAAAGTACCATCCTCTCTTGCCAGCATTTTCTTGGTCGTAGGTGGAGTGGCCTTGGATCTCTTGCTGGTAGAGCTTTCCGGTAAGTCCTCGACGGGCGTGCAAGACTCCGAAAAGGTGTGCTTCTCGGAAGGCTCACTGGATGTCTTGCCGGGATTTTTGCAGCTTTTCATCTTGGCGGGAGTTGTTGTTTTACCAGTTTCTGCTGCGACCACGTCCCTATAGAGATTGTCCATACAAATGATTGCATCTTTCTGATCTGAGTTAATGCAGATGACACCCATAGGCCCCGTATTATAGGCATAGTGAGATGCTGCCATCAGGGTCGTCCTCGGCATGAAAAATGATAGGTGTGTGGGACCACTTGAGGGGCTTTCATGCATCTGTTGTCGGTTTCGCTGCAATGACTTCCCGCACCCACTACTAACAGTGGGAGGAGTGCAAAGATGCACCTCCATCAATGCACATGGCCTCTGTTGCCTTCTCGAATTCCTACTCGCTAGACTCATCATCCCCATCCTCACTTTCTTTGTCTTCTTCTTTCTTTTCTCTGCCCCTGGTGGGCTTTTCTTTCTTCTGGCCAGCGTTTCCACGGCGTCCACCTCGTCCGCCACGGCCCTTCTTGCCTGATCCACCAGTACCTTCCTGACCTTCCTCCTTGTCCCGCTTCTCGTACTCTGCTTTCTGCTTCTCAACCAGCCGCTCGACTTGGCGGTTGAAAGGATCGAGAAGAGGGGTCTAGAGGGGGGATTAGACCCTCAACAAGTAAAAGTGGCAGTTTTTAAGTTCTTCAAGTTGAGATAGAGTTTTAGCACAAGTTTAAGCCTTCACAATATGTTTTAAGCAAGCATGACAAGAGTATATGCAGCCGAAAGAGTAAAGCATGCTAATTGCAAGAAAGTAAAGGGATGGGATTGGAGTGTGCAAACGCAATGAAGACACAGAGATTTTTGGCGTGGTTCTGATAGGTGGTGCTATCGTACATCCACGTTGATGGAGACTTCAACCCACGAAGGGTAACGGTTGTGCGAGTCCACGGAGGGCTCCACCCACAAAGGGTCCACGAAGAAGCAACCTTGTCTATCCCACCATGGCCATCGCCCATGACGAACTTGCCTCACAAGGGTAGATCTTCACGAAGTAGGCAATCTCCTTGCCCATACAAACTTCTTGGTTAAACTCCACAACTTGACGGAGGCTCCCAAGTGACACCTAACCAATCTAGGACACACCACTCTCCAAAAGGTAACAAATGGTGTTTTGATGATGAACTCCTTGCTCTTGTGCTTCAAATGATAGCCTCCCCAACACTCAACTCTCTCTCACAGATTTGGATATGGTGGAAACATGATTTGAGTGGAAAGCAACTTGGGGAGGGCTAGAAATCAAGATTCTTGTGGTTGGATTGGAATATCTTGATCTCAACACATGAGTAGGTGGTTCTATCTCAAAAAATGTATGGTGAAAGTGTAGGCACGTTTTGATGGCTCTCTCACATATGGAGAAGGAGGTGGAGGGGTATATATAGCCTCCACACAAAATCCAACCATTACACGCATTAGACCCATCTCGATGAGACCGAATAGCTAGACTCGGTTGGACCGATTAGTTGAAAATGTGAACGTTAGGAATCTCGGTGGGACTGACTGGAACAACTCGGTGGGACCGATGTGCTAGGGCTTATGGAAAAACCTCATCTCGGTGGCACTGATTGCATCAACTCGGTGAGACCGAAGTGAGGCAATAGGCAAATCGAGAATTGGTCAAGCCATCTCGGTGAGACCGATTGCAATTTCGGTGAGACCGAAATAAATGCAAAAGATAACAGGGAGTTGGCAAGGCCATCTCGGTGAGACCAAGATCCGTATCGGTGTGACCGAACTGTTAGGGTTTCTGGCTGTGGCTATGTCATATGAACTCGGTGGCGCCGGATAGAATGAATCAGTGGGGCCGAGTTGGAGTTTACGGTTTTGACATATTGGGATGGAGAAAGTGGTTGAGGGTTTATGAGTAATATCACTAAGCATTTGAGCAAGCAAGCCATTAAGCGACACCTCATCCCCTTTTAGTAGTATTGGCTTTCCTATGGACTAAATGTGATCTTGGATCACTAAAACAAAAGATGAAGAGTCTTGAGCTGTTGCCAATATGTGTCCTTGACACCTTGCAGGGTTTCCACATCCTCTTGTCCTTTCTACGCCATTGTTGAACTTGTCTGAAATACACTAAATAAAAGCATTAGTTCAAAAAGAGATATGTTGACATTAATTACCAAAATCACCTAGGGAGCGCTTGTGCTTTCAATCTCCCCCTTTTTGGTAATTGATGACAACATACATCAAAGCTTTAGGTAAATGATATAAAGAGTAGCAAGTAAAGCTTTGGAGGAACATGTAACATACATAAGGTCCCCCTACATATATGCAATCATGTGAAGATAGAATATACTAACACGTGAATGCATAACATGACAGAGTAAGCAGAGAGTTACATGTATCTTGGCTATATGCATCAGAGCAAAAGATATGATTGAGAAATTTGCCTCCATGTTTATGAATCCCTCTTGCAAACAATATGTACAACAACAACAACAAGAGATCATCATGCACATGAGTGTGATGCATATACTTACCTCGTGGTCTTGATCTGACTTTTGAGAGAGTGGACTTGAGAAAACAGGGCTAGATAACACAAGAACACTCCCAGTAAGGCAGATTTGGGGAACCACAAGAATACCAAGACTGGGATGACATGTGATGGGTGAGTACCATAAGTACTTCATTTAGATATAGACATGTCATGTCCCCAGAGGTTTAAAGATGTGCAATAAATTCCAAGGATTTTTCTCCCCTTAGGCATAGAATCTTTCTCCCCCTAAATCTGTTATTGGATAATGGGAGAAAGTGGGTGAGATAAAATTAGAGCAAATAAAATAAGAGCACGTAAAATCAGAGCAAAAAGAATTTTTAACAATAGCTAGGATCAAACATATTTGCATGTCTTCCCCTCTTAAAGACATGTGACTTCTCTTGTCTTTGTTAACAAGCATCTGTAGAAGAGCTTAGATGTGCTCATTTGATTAGCTTTGATGTGTTCTCTCTCCCCCTTTGACATCAATTTCCTAGAAGGGCACTTCTGGAGCATGAGCCAAGTAGGTGTGGTCCTTGAGAGTCACTACAAAGCAGTAGGTAGCTTATGATGCTGATAGAGTGAAGAATCATTGAGTGGAGCTGAAGAAAATAGGCAATAAGAAATGGCAAAAGGTTTTCTCATAGTTGAAATCGGTGACGCCGATATACTGCCGTCGGTGACTCCGATATGACAGAATCACAGAGGGTGCTCATCGGTGAGACCGAGCTATTCCATGTCGGTTGTACCGATGAACTATATACAAGGTAACCTTGTATTTCGGTCGAGCCGATATGTTTTGATAGGAGGGACCAAGTTCAACGCTGAGTAACGATTTTGTCAACTCAGCTCACTTGACAAATGAAATCTCACAAGGATTTGCATGGAATTAGCAGAAAGATTTGCAATGAATTAAAAACAGATGAAGAACAGAAATTAAAAAGATCTAGATGAAGTTTTTTTTTGTTTTGTTTTTGTTTTTATAGGGAGACAAAATGACAAGAGAAACGTACAATTGAAAGAGAATTCAACTAAGTAAAAGGTCACTGTTGGTGTACTAAGTATTGGGCCACTAGTACCCCGTACTTGTGCACGGGCAGTTGTAGCCATCCTCGCGGCAAGGCTTGCCAGGAACAGTTCAAGGTCGATTCAAGCCATCAAGGAAATCATCAAGTCAGAGATCTGAGGATCAGCAGATAAGCAAAGCTGGAATTCGAAGGCTAGCTTCCCCGGCAAGATCCTTATCGGGATGGCCGGTGGAGCCCGGCAAGGCTTGGTTCCCAGCAAGCCCTGGCGCCCGGCAAGGCTTGGCGCCCGGCAAGGCCTGGCGCCCGGCAAGGTTTGGTGCCCGGCAAGGATTAGCGCCTGGCGAGATTCCGCCACTGTGCCACAGCTTCGGCACAGTAACAAAACCTGACATTCTGGGTCCTTCTCTGGATGCGTGGCAACGCGCCAGTGGAAGAGAGCTTAAGCGGTGCTGATGGGATGGCCCCTTTTTCCATCCCCAAGAAAGTGAGGACACCTAAACGGACACCTCATGGTGCATTAAATGCGCTTGTCCTAATCCGTCAGGGGTTAGGTATGATACCCTGTAGCTACTTTACACCTCAATGTATGTACATTTTGCCACTGTGGAGACCCCTTTGAGCATATAAAAGGAGGCCCAAGGCAACTGCTAAGGGGGAGGAGAACTGCTGGCCCATTCTGCATGCGTAGCTGCTCTTTGAACATACTGTTCATTGTGAGCGCTCCTGAAGGCTGGGCTCAAGAACATCAATAAGAACACAAAGCAGGAGTAGGGTTTTACGCTGATCAGCGGCCTGAACCTGGGTAAAAACTTCCCGCATCGATCACTGGTTCTGCTCTTTGCGTATACCTCTCCCCCCGCCGAATCGTAAAGGGGTCTCTCGGGATCCCATAGGTGTCGTACCCCGACATCTTTGGCGCGCCAGGTAGGGGGATTGAAGGTTGCGTGAACCCGATCTAGTGCCCGGCGCCTAGGTTTCTTCATCATCTTCATCATCATGCCACCCAAGAAGAAGAGCGCTGCGACAGCGCAACCGTCCGCGTCCGTTTTGCCTACACCTTCGCGTACTGGCGACGGCGTGGGTGCAGAAGGAAGAGGACTAGAACCCCCGCGGCGTTCTGGTGATCCGAGCCAAGCGAGCGGTATCGTTCGCAGTGGCAGTGGTAACCTGCACACCGCTGGATCTAGAGATGGCGCTGTGTTGCCTACGGGTGGCACAACGAACTCGAGAGATTGAAGGGCGCCTGCTGGAGCTCCCGCGTTGGCCCAAGCCTCATGACCTACCCAGGTCGTGCATGATGAGCGACGTCATGGCGCTGGTGGTTCAGGGCGTCCCCATGAAAAGGTTTCTGCGCATAGATCCCAAGATGCGCGGGACCAACATGCACACCGAGCTGCCGGCGGAGGTGGCGCATGGTCGCGTGACCGTGGTGGTTCTCCTTCTAACATGGTTAGGAGTCAGAGCACCTCACGTAGCTCGCACTTGTCGCCGCCACCTACACCAGCGGAAGCCTTGGCACGTGCGCAGCTGCTCCTCGATTTTCCTCGTGCCCCGGAGAAGATGGAGGAGTGGCGAGCTACCATCCAGAGCCTCATCGGCTTCACCAACAAAGATGGACCGCAAGAGGCAGGGCCCTCGCAGCGGAGGCCCATCGATCCAGCGCGAGCCGATGTAGAGAAAACCGGAGGTGGTGCAACCACAGTGCACTCCCCTCCATGGCACCAGCGGCGGCCGACAACCCAGGAAGTCGACCACCATGAAGAAGTTTCCACGGCGTCGTCCGATCCATGGATGCGCCGCGATCAGCGTCAAGTTCTCCAGGAACGAGGCAAGGAGGACGCTCGAACTACCATCGAGCGGCGATGGGAAGCGCGCTATCAGTCTGATAAGCACGCGGGGCCGGCTGTCGACGAGCCTACGCCAGGGGACGTAGGAGACTTGCCTTATGAGGTAGGGACTCCAGTGTTTACCCGTGAGCTGCGGCAAGTCTGGTGGCCCAATTCCCGAACCTTCAAGCCGGAGGTCCCGGAGAAATATGATGGTAAGACCCATCCCTCGGAGTTCCTGAGCATCTACACCATTGCGGTGCAGGCTGCCGGGGGCTGAGATGACAAGATACTTGCTAACTACTTCCCGTTGGTGCTCAAGCCCAACGTCAGGTCGTGGTTGATGCATCTGCCGGAGAATTCTATTTCTTCCTGGTTAGATTTGTGCCATCAGTTTGTTGGCGCCTTCGTTGGAGGCCACCAAGCTCCTGGCCAAGAGAGCGATTTGCACATCATCCCTCCGAAGGAGGGCGAGTCCCTGCGCAAGTTTATCCAGAGATTTAGCCGGGTGCAGTACAATATTCCTGACGTTCATCCTGCCGCTATTGTTAGCGCGTTCCATCAGAACGTGCGTAACCGCAAAATGCGGGAAGAGCTGGCAATGAACAAAGTCAGGAGTATCGCCGAGCTTTACGCTCTGGCCGACAAGTGCGCTCGAGCTGAAGAGGGGAGGAAACTTCCTGGTGAGGCTGTTGGCGCGGCGGGCGAGTCCGAAGATGAAGACGCCGCGGCCCCATCAAGGAAAGGCCGGCGGCGGAACAGGAAGCGCGGATGCAAGGCCGTGCTTGCTGTCGAGGAATCTGACAACCCCGGCGCCGCCAAGAAGGCCAAGGTTGGTGACCCCGGCAAGGATCTTGCCGGGTGCCCTTCCTGTCAGGCCTTGGCGGCTGCCGACAAGTCGGAGAACTCCGGCAAGTAGTATTGCAAGATCCATCGCACCAAGGGCCACGATCTTCAGAACTGCCGGTAAGTCGAGCAGCTTGCCGAGAAGCAGAGGGCCGAATATGAGAGGCGAGATAAGGAGAAGGCCCAAGATGGTGCTGAGGGGTCCGGCAAGAAGCGCGGTGGCCGAGGAGGTCACCGCGGCAAGGCCAAGCAGCAGAGGGATCGGCCCGCTCGGGGCCGAGACAAAGAAGGAGATGATGATGAGGAAGATGATGAATCCAGTGAGCAAGAATTCCAGAAGGCTACAGAGGCCATGTGCATTGATGGGGGTGCCTCGCTGCATTTCTCCCACCGCCAACTCAAACAGTGGGTGCGGGAGGTCAATGCGGCGGAGCCATCCCCAGATGCGTGTAGGCCCCTAAAGTGGTCCAACACGCCTATCATTTTCGACGCCGAGGATCACCCTGATCGCACAACTGCGGTCGGGTGCTTGCCATTGTTGGTTTCGCCAACAATTCGCAACCTCAAGGTGACGAAGATGTTAGTTGACGGCGGGGCCAGCCTAAACTTAATCTCACTGGATGTGCTCAGAAAGCTTCAGATTCCCGACGAGGACCTCGAGGAAACGGGTACGTTTCAAGGGGTCAACCCGGGAAGAACCCAGCCTAAGGGCAAGATTACGCTGCCTGTAACATTTGGCAGCGAGCTTAACTTCAGGACCGAGAAGGTGGTGTTTGATGTCGCCAGGATCCCTATGTCATATAATGGGATCCTTGGTCGGCCAGCGCTGGCTAAGTTTATGGCGGCATCACACTACGCGTACAACGTCTTGAAGATGCCTGGGCCGTTGGGCGTCATCACTATCCATTCTGATAAGAAGGATGCACTCATCTGTGCCGACCAACTTTACCGGAAGCAGTTGCAGCACCTGCCATCAAGGCATCCGCTCCTGCCGCTGGAACTCCCGGGGGGAAGAAGAAGACCAGCAGGAACCTTGGCGTGAACTCCGGCAAGCGCACCTCCTCGGAGTGCTGCGCTTCCGTCGAGGACGTACCAGAGAGTTCCACTGGCAAGAACAAGAAGTCCAAGGCCGCTCCACCGGAGACCAAGAGGGTGCCTGTCAGAGAAGACGGAATGGGGGGAACTTTCACCATAAGTTCCACCCTAGATGACAAATAGGAAAGCGCGCTCGTTGCTTTCCTGCGGGCGAACGTCGACGTGTTTGCATGGAAACCGTCTGACATCCCCGGTGTTCCCAGGAAGGTAATTGAGCACCACCTTGCTGTCTGTCCTCATGCATGGCCTGTCAAGCAAAGGGTCAGGAAGCAGGCCTTGGGGCGGCAAGAATTCATTGCCGAAGAAATTAAGAAGCTGGAGGCGGCAGGACTGGTCAAAGGAGTACTTCACCCAACCTGGTTGGCCAATCCGGTTGTAGTGCGGAAAGCGAATGGGAAATGGAGGGTTTGTATCGATTATACAGATATCAATAAAGCTTGTCCAAAAGATCCTTTTCCCTTGCCGCGCATCGACCAGATTGTGGATGCCACCGCTGGTTGTGATCTCCTGTCCTTCCTTGATGCCTATTCAGGGTATCATCAGATTTTTATGGCAAAGGAAGATGAAGAGAAGACCGCCTTTATCACCCCATGTGGTACGTATTGTTTCATACGAATGCCTTTTGGGTTGAAAAGTGCTGGTTCAACATTTCCCAGAGCAATCCAGATTGGTTTTGAGCCACAACTCCATAGAAATATGGAGGCGTATATGGATGATATAGTGGTCAAAACCAAAGACAAAGCAACGCTCATTCAAGATTTAGAAGAAACATTTGCAAACTTGTGCAAGATCAACTTGAAGCTCAATCCTGAGAAGTGCGTGTTCGGTGTTCCTTCCGGCAAGCTCCTCGGATTCTTTGTATCTTGCCGGGGAATCGAAGCAAACCCCAACAAGATCAAAGCTATTGAGCAAATTGAAGCGCCGAGACACGTCAAGGATGTGCGTCGTCTTGCCGGCTGTGTTGCTGCTCTAAGCAGGTTTATTTCCAAATCTGCTGAGTGCGCCCTGCCCTTCTTCAAAATTTTGAAGAAGGCAGGTCCAATGAAATGGACTCCGGAGGCGGAGGCTGCGCTGCAAGATTTGAAGAAATACCTTTCCTCTCCGCCAACGCTAGTTGCGCCTAAACCACAAGAGCCGTTGCTGCTGTATCTGGCAGCAACAAATCAAGTGGTTAGTGCTGCGCTAGTGGCGCAGAGAGAAGCTGATGAGGAAGCAACACCAGCGGCAGGACCGCCAAATGACGCAGCAAGATCTTCCCCGGCAAGGGTTGATCCCGGCAATACAGGATCTGCGCAAACAGAAGAACCCATGCAGAAGAAGAAGGTGGTGCAGCGCCCAGTTTATTTTGTTAGCTCTCTTTTACAAGGAGCTAGGTCAAGATATTCTGGTGTGTAGAAGTTGCTTTTCGGCCTCCTTATGGCCTCGAGGAAGCTGCGCCATTATTTTCAAGCACATGAGATCACCGTCGTCACTCGCTTTCCGTTGCAACGGATTTTGCAAAATCCGGAGGCAACTGACAGGATCGTGGAGTGGACGTTGGAGTTGTCCAGCTTTGGCCTCAAGTTTGAAAGCACTTCGACGATTCAGAGCAGGGCATTGGCAGAGTTCATTGTAGAGTGGACCCCGACGCCAGACGAGGAAGTTCAAGAAACAACCCTCCCCGGCAAGGAAATCGATCAGCAATGGGTTATGTACTTTGACGGGGCTTTCTCGCTGCAAGGCGCCGGTGCTGGCGTGCTGCTTGTCGCACCCACCGGAGAGCACCTCAAGTACGTAGTCCAAATGCACTTTCCCCGGGAGAGTTCAACAAAAAACACTGCAGAATACGAGGGTTTGCTTGCCGGTCTCAGGATCGCGGCAGACCTTGGTATCAGAAAGCTCATCATCAAAGGCGATTCACAACTTGTCGTCAGGCAAGTTAACAAGAGTTATCAAAGTCCATTGATGCAGGCCTACGTAGATGAAGTGAGGAAATTGGAAGAGCGCTTTGACGGTCTGCAGATGGAGCATGTTCCTCGTGCCGAGAACAATATTGCTGACGACCTGTCAAAGCGTGCCGCCCTCAAGTTGCCTGTGGAACCAGGAACTTTTGCGCTTCAATTGACTCAACCGTCCGTGGCGCCATCGATGTGGCAAGAAAAGAGAAGAAAGTTGAACTCTGGCCAGTACTTCCCGGCAGACCTCCCAGAGCCGCCGGTAAGGAAGTTGCCGGGATCGACATGCCTGCCGGGGAACAACAGGCTCCGGCAGGGCCTCAGGCCCTTGCTGTCGAGACAAACGTTCCCCCGGCAGAGGAGATGCCTTTAGTCCTAGCTGTCGAGCCTCAGGCTCTAGCATGGGCGCAGCACATTGTCCATTTCCTTCAGACAGGTGAACTCCCTGAGGAACAGGAAGAAGCAGAGAGAGTAGCCCGTCGGTCTGTTATGTACAAGTTCGTCGATGACGTCCTATACAGAAAGAGACCAAACGGTGTGAAGTTGAAGTGCATTCCTCGGGAGGATGGACTAGAGTTGTTGGCAGAGATACATGGGGGCATATGTGGTTCTCACATAGGGTCAAGAGCGCTTGCCGGGAAAGCATTCCGGCAAGGTTTCTTTTGGCCTACCGCCCTCCAGGATGCGACTGCACTAGTAACCAATTGTGAAGCATGCCAGTTTCATTCCAAGAAATTACATCAGCCAGCTCAAGCTCTTCAGACAATCCCTCTCTCCTGGCCATTTTCGGTCTGGGGCTCGACATACTGGGCCCTTTCCCCCGTGCTACCGGGGGTTTTGAGTACTTGTGCGTTGCTATCGACAAGTTCACAAAGTGGCCGGAGGTGGAAGCAGTGAGGAAGGTGACAGCGCAGTCAGCTGTCAAGTTCTTCAAGGGAATTGTTTGCCATTTCGGTGTGCCCAACAGGATCATCACCGACAACGGCACGCAGTTCACAAGTCGCACCTTCATGCAGTACGTCCAAGAACTTGGCGGCAAGATTTGTTTTGCCTCTGTTGCTCACCCAAGAAGCAACGGCCAAATGGAGAGGGCCAATGCTGAAGTGTTGCGCGGTCTTAGGACCAGAACCTTCGATAGGCTGAAAAAGTGCGGAAGACACTGGATTGATGAGTTGCCGGCGGTTCTTTGATCAATCAGAACGACACCAAATCGAGCCACCGGCCAGACGCCCTTCGCTCTAGTCTACGGAGCAGAAGCAGTTCTCCCCACGGAACTCATATACGGATCTCCTCGAGTGCTTGCTTATGATGAGCTCGAGCAAGAGCAACTGCGGCAAGATGACGCTGTGCTCCTTGAGGAGAATCGTCTTCAGGCTGTTGTGCGAGCTGCACGCTACCAGCAAGCTTTGCGCCGCTACCATAGCCGCAAAGTTCATGCTCGAAGCCTTGAGGAAGGTGACCTTGTTCTTCGACAAATTCAATCCGCCAAGAATTCAAACAAGTTGACGCCGAAGTGGGAAGGCCCTTATCGGCTAGTACGAGTCACCAGGCCTGGCGCTATCTGCCTGGAGACCGAAGATGGCGTTCCAGTGAGTAATTCCTGGAATATCGAACATCTTCGCAAGTTCTACCCGTAAGGCGCGGTTGCCGGGGGCTCCCGACAACCACCCTTTTGTACAAGTCTTGCCGGCAAGGCATGTGATCCTTTGTACAAAGCCAGGCGCAGACCCTGAGCACAGATGAATAAATTTAAGTGTTGTACATTCCCTTATTGATTCCCATGTTCATATCTATATATATGCATGTTTGTCTAAGATGTTGTATGACACCTGATCCCGGTAAGTTCTAACGAACCGCCAAGGTTTCATGCCTTTATTTTCTCTTCTTTCTTTTTCTCAAAAGACAAAAGGATTCCTTGCGTGCACATTTGCCGGGGGGAAGGGAGATATGAATACCAGTTGGCGACGTTCGGAATCGACGCTTGCCGGAGGAAGAACAAAGACAGGAAGCTAAGTCTTAAAAACTCAGAGCAAGTTTTTCTTTTATTACCAAGTTATTTCCTTGGACGATTCCGACTCTTGTATGGAAAATCTGCACGCGAAGGAACCTTTGTTGTAATCGGTCACGCCCTTATTTTGTTTCGAGCCTGCTCTGTGATTTAAGTGGCTGCACTGAGACCACCAAGGAGTCTTGCCGGCCGCTGCGCCTCCAGCAAGCTGCTGAAGTCCCGCACCCAGCGCTCGCGGCAGGTTGCGCGCCGGCAAGTTTTTCAATAAGCGTAGGATGAACTCCATACATAAAGGAATCAGACAAGGAAAGTAGCAAGCATGAGCCTAAACATAGTCAAATTGTATTACATCCATGAGTTGCCGCAATTCTAACTTGAGACTTAATTGTCTTTTACATGAGATGACGACGGCAAGAAAAAGGGAGAAGCACTCAATCCCTGCGCTGGCCTTCGATCCTTCTGATGGAGTCCACCTTCTCAAGGATAGGCGCGATGCACTCTTCAAGCGCCTCAACATTTGCCTCCTTTGGCAGATGGCCGAGTGCGTTAGAGAGGTCGATGCCAGGATTGCTGTGCACCACCTTGATGAGCACCTTGCAGAGGACGGCCCGGCAAAGCCGGCGAGTCTCGTTCGCCAGTTGGGTCGCCCGGCTAGACTGGAGCACCCTCAACGCGTTGCTGATGCTTTCAAAGAACATCGTCAACCTGGCACTTGGAGATATTCTTTCCTCGGAAGAATACTTGAAGTTCGACAAGCCCATGGTTGACAGTTCTGCGGTAAGCTTCTCCGCGGTGGCGATGAGACGGCCAGTCCAGATCTCCACTCCCTTCTCGTAGTCGTTTTGGGCAGCGGCGGCGCTCTTGAGCAGGTTCCTCTCTCCTTGGAGATCCTTGAGTAGAGCCTTCTCACGGGCCTTGCCGGCCTCGAGAGACTTCTGCAGCATGGTCAGCTTCAGCTCCAGAACCGCAATATTATCAGCCGCAGAGGAGAGCTGCTTGGTCTTGTCGGACAGGGCAACTTGCATCTCCGCCAAGGAGTGGAGGGTTTTTTCCCTGTCCCCCTTGAGCGTCGAGAGCTCCTTGCCGTGCTCTTCAATATCTGTTTCCAGCCTCTTCACTTTGTTGTTCAGCTCGTTCTTGGCGGCCTCTGCAGCTTCGGTAGCATCGACGGCCTCCTTGAGCTTGCCGGCGTGACTTGCAGTCAGAGCTTCGAGCACCTCCTTATGTTTTTGATCCAGCTCCTGGGTCCGCCGCGCGACAAGATTTTCAATATCCTCATCCTTGCTGCGAAGCTTGGCGGCGAGCGCCTGCTCACGAGCAGTGAGATCTTCCTCATGAGCATCAAGAGCAACGCGGCGCCTCGTCAGGAGGGCATCTTCGGCGGTGATCCTTTGAATAGCTTAATCATGTGCCTTCTCCATATCGGATTGCTTCAGGAGGATCTCATTCCACTGCTGGCTCACTTGTTCCCGGTCGGCAACCAACTCTTGGAGGGCCTCGGCATGCCAGATCTGCATTTGTGCGACGCGTGTCGGGGACGAATCCGCGATCACCTATGGGACCCAGCGAAGGACCCCTTTACGTTCGGCAGGGAGAGACGGTCGCACGAAGAGCAAATCTAGCGAAGAACACGACCGTGCACGAGAGAGATTTACCCAGGTTCGGGCCGCACGGATGCGTAAAACCCTACTCCTGCTTTTTGGTTTATTATCTATATGATTGTTCTAGCTCCAGGAGCGCTACAGTACCGAGTAGCTGCGTACAATACTGGAGTTCTCCATCTCCCAGTTCCTCTTTTTTTTCCACGTTGCCAATGGGCCTCCTTTTATACGCACAAAGGGGTCACCAACAGGTGGCAAACAGTAAAGGTAGAGGTGGAAAGTTGCTACAGTAAGGCCACTATTACCAGGATGACATGTCCTACCTACCACTGACGGCAGGGGACAAGGGCATTAAATGCCCATGCCTTTGCTGTCCACATACATGTACCCGGACGTCTTGGACGTGGGAAAAGCCTATCCCACCTGCTCCTGCACCGCTAGCTACAGTGTACCGCCGTCTACACAGTGCCCTGCCACACATGCTTGGAAGGACCCAGAGCGCCATGCTGGTAGAGGCACCGGAGCAGCACAGTAGCACAGTGGTACAGTAACGCTTGCCGCGGCAAGACCTTGCCGCACCTGACAGCTTGCCGCAGCCCATAGCCTGCCGCACAAGGTAACTTGCCGGGGCAAGTACCTTGCCGCAGCTGCTATCTTGCCATAGCCAATACCTTGTCGTAGCCAATGACTTGCCGGGGCAAGTACCTTGCCGCGGCAAGTATCTGCTACAGCATTTACATGCTTATCACTGACGGGTCAGGACAAGCGCATTAAATGCTCTGTCTAGGTGTCCCTTAGCTTCTTGGGGATGGGAAAAGGGGCCATCCTATCAGCGCCGCTTGGCACAGTGCTCTGCCACGCATGCCTGGAGAAGGGTCCAGAGTGCCATGCTGGCGGCCGCACTGGAGCAGCAGCATAGTGGCATAACCTTGCCGGGTAGGAACCTTGCCGGGCTCAGCTGGTCATCCCGGCAAGAACCTTGCCGGGGCCTTGTCTCCAGTCTAGCTGTCCCCCGGCAAGCCTTGCCGGGTTCAGCTGGTCATCCTGGCAAGAACCTTGCCGGGGCCTTATCTTTAGTCTTGTCGAGTCCTGAGCTTGCCGGCCCTGATCTCGCCGGCAGTAGTAGACTCGATCTTCTGGTCGATCCGCCTGGAGTCTTTTCTTGCCAGCTCTGCCTTGCCGGCGTTGCGTGGACCCATTCCCGGCAAGTAGACCTTGCCGGGAACCGGACTTCGAATGTACTCTTGGGTGGATTCCTGCTCTGCCATGTCCTTCCCGCCTGGAGGCTGCGACTTGCCGGTGCGTGTCCAGGGGTAGTGAACACCCCCCTGTTTATTACACCGACAGGAGCCCCTGGGCCTGGGCCGGACAGGCGTGCACAGTTGTTGTCCGGGCTAGGCCCAACGACGCACACCGGCAACATGTAGATCTGTTCCCTGCCGTTCCTCCTGCCTGGAGGTCGCAACCCTGTTGCTGCAATGGCACGCATAAAGAAACAATTTACCTTGATTAGGCCAAGCTTTATGGCACAAGAGATATTCCTTCATGCTAAATGAATGCATGCTTCCCCCTTGATTGATTCCGTCCTTGCATGTATCTTGTACCCTACGCTGTCTGGAAACCCTGCCGGTGCGCACGCTTGCCGCGAGCGCTAGGTGCGGGTCTTTAGCAGCCTGCTGGAAATGCCGCCGCCGGCAAGGCGACTTGCCGGGCCAGAACGCAGCTGCTAAGTTTGCCGAGCGGACTCGAGGCGAAACCAGAGCGCAGACTAACCACGGCAAGGTCCTTTCGCGTGCAGGTCGATATACGAGAACGAGGAATCAATCAAGACGACCCACGCTTGCTGGAAAGCTTTCCGGTGCGCACGCTCCTGGCAGCGGCGCTTAGGGATCGGGTCCTTAGCAGCTCGCCGGGAACGCCGCCTCCCGGAAAGGTTTACCTTCCCGGTTCTGGTGCAGCTGCTCACATCGCCGAGCGGACTCGAGGCGACTAGGAGCACAACTAGCCCCGAGAAGGCTCCTTCGCGAGTAGGTGTAAGAAGCGAGTGAGGACAGTAAAATGAATGCAATTGCCAAAAAATCTATGCAACTTAGCTTTTTCTGCTAGGGCGCCGCTAGCCCCCGAGCTTGTTTCTTGCTCAAAGAGTGGTTGTCGGAGCCCCCGGCAAGGGAGGCTCTTAACTCTGGCGGAGAACTTTGACGTTCTCGACGCCAGCTTCCGGCAAGGGGTTGCCGTGAAGGCTCTTGACTCTGGCGGAGAACCTTGACGTTCTCAACGCCAGCTTCCGGCAAGCTTGTTGCCGGGGAGGCTCTTGACTCTGGCGGAGAAACTTGACGTTCTCAACGCCAGCTTCCGGCAAGCTTGTTGCCGGGGAGGCTCTTGACTCTGGCGGAGAACCTTGACGTTCTCAACGCCAGCTTCCGGCAAGCTTGTTGCCGGGGAGGCTCTTGACTCTGGCGGAGAACCTTGACGTTCTCAACGCCAGCTTCCGGCAAGCTTGTTGCCGAGGAGGCTCTTGACTCTGGCGGAGAACCTTGACGTTCTCAACGCCAGCTTCCGGCAAGCTTGTTGCCGGGGAGGCTCTTCAGGGGGTTACTCTCTGGGGCGTTGCCAGCCCCCGAGCACGCCTTCCATGCGTGTTCCTGCAACACTGACTGGGCATGAAATGCCACAACAGCGTTTGAGCACAACAAGTTGATTAGCTTCTGGTTAATGTCGGATTTGCTGCAATCTTGACTCCTGCTGAATTTTCCCTTGCTTGCCGGAACACTTTCCGGTGCGCACGATCCAGTCAGCAGCGCTTTGAGGAACGGATCCTTAGCAGCATGCCGGGAACGCCGCCTCCCGAAAAGGTTTACCTTCCCGGCTCTGGCGCAGCTGCTCATGTTGCCGAGCGGACTCGAGGCAACTAGGAGCGCGACTAGCCCCGGGAAGGCTCCTCAGCATACGGGTTTACGCAGGAACCTTAGAATAAAACTCGCTAAGTCCTTCTCCTTAAACGACTGCATTTTTGCACAGTGAGCCCCCCACGCTTGCCGGAATACTCCCCGAATGCGCACGTTCCGGTCGATGGCGCTTAGGATCGGGTCCTGTTCAGCAGCCTATCGAGAACGCCGCCTCTTCGGGAGCTTAACGCCTTAGAAACAATCGCAGCTGCGTTTTCATTGTTGGGCGGACCCAAAACAACCAGGAGCGCAGAATGTTTCAGGAGCGCTCCTTCGCGCACAGGTTATGCAAAAAAATATCGTCCAGGATAAGACTTAACAGCAGAAAGTAATTAAAGCTTTAAAACTTAGCTTTTTGCGAAGGTTCAGGCCCTTCTTCTTGGACGCTATGGCGGTGAAGATGATGAAGAAACTGCCGCGCTGATCGCCAGATCAGGTTCGCGCAGCCCCTCACCCCCTACCTGGCGCGCCAAAGATGTCGGGGACGAATCCGCGATCACCTATGGGACCCAGGGAAGGACCCCTTTACGTTCGGCAGGGAGAGACGGTCGCACGAAGAGCAAATCTAGCGAAGAACACGACCGTGCACGAGAGAGATTTACCCAGGTTCGGGCCGCACGGATGCGTAAAACCCTACTCCTGCTTTTTGGTTTATTATCTGTATGATTGTTCTAGCTCCAGGAGCGCTACAGTACCGAGTAGCTGCGTACAATACTGGAGTTCTCCATCTCCCAGTTCCTCTTTTTTTTTCCATGTTGCCTATGGGCCTCCTTTTATACGCACAAAGGGGTCACCAACAGGTGGCAAACAGTAAAGGTAGAGGTGGAAAGTTGCTACAGTAAGGCCACTATTACCAGGATGACATGTCCTACCTACCACTGACGGCAGGGGACAAGGGCATTAAATGCCCATGCCTTTGCTGTCCACATACATGAACCCGGACGTCTTGGACGTGGGAAAAGCCTATACCACCTGCTCCTGCACCGCTAGCTACAGTGTACCGCCGTCTACACAGTGCCCTGCCACACACGCTTGGAAGGACCCAGAGCGCCATGCTGGTAGAGGCACCAGAGCAGCACAGTAGCACAGTGTTACAGTAACGCTTGCCGCGGCAAGACCTTGCCGCACCTGACAGCTTGCCGCAGCCCATAGCCTGCCGCACAAGGTAACTTGCCGGGGCAAGTACCTTGCCGCAGCTGCTATCTTGCCGTAGCCAATACCTTGTCGCAGCCAATGACTTGCCGGGGCAAGTACCTTGCCGCGGCAAGTACTCTGCTACAGCATTTACATGCTTATCACTGACGGGTCAGGACAAGCGCATTAAATGCTCTGTCTAGGTGTCCCTTAGCTTCTTGGGGATGGGAAAAGGGGCCATCCTATCAGCGCCGCTTGGCACAGTGCTCTGCCACGCATGCCTGGAGAAGGGTCCAGAGTGCCATGCTGGCGGCCGCACTGGAGCAGCAGCATAGTGGCATAACCTTGCCGGGCAGGAACCTTGCCGGGCTCAGCTGGTCATCCCGGCAAGAACCTTGCCGGGGCCTTGTCTCCAGTCTAGCTGTCCCCCGGCAAGCCTTGCCGGGTTCAGCTGGTCATCCCGGCAAGAACCTTGCCGGGGCCTTATCTTTAGTCTTGTCGAGTCCTGAGCTTGCCGGCCCTGATCTCGCCGGCAGTAGTAGACTCGATCTTCTGGTCAATCCGCCTGGAGTCTTGTCTTGCCAGCTCTGCCTTGCCGGCGTTGCGTGGACCCATTCCCGGCAAGTAGACCTTGCCGGGAACCGGGCTTCGAATGTACTCTTGGGTGGATTCCTCCTCTGCCATGTCCTTCCCGCCTGGAGGCTGCGACTTGCCGGTGCGTGTCCAGGGGTAGTGAACACCCCCCTGTTTATTACACCGACAACGCGCCTTTGGAAATCTGCTTCGGCCGCCTCAACAACTGCCATTCTGGAGTCCGCTTTGTCTTTCCGGGCGCGATGGAGAGCCTGGAGTTTGCGGAAATTCTCGCCCATGGCCTGAAGGAGCTGATCCTCTTCAGATTTGCCGCTGCTAGTGCTGGGATCGTCGACAACTTCAAGCCCGGTAGCAGCGATGATTTCTTCGAAAACTTCTCCTTCGGCTGGTGCCCCAGAGCTTGCCGTCCCCGGCAAGTTGATGAACATGTTCTCGCCAACCTTGAGGTACTTGCTGGATGAGGGGCCTTCAGATGTTGATGGCTGGTCTTCAGTGGCCGCCTCACCAGTGACAGGGGGCTGTGTGGCTGGTGCAGCGCCTGGCGCTCCTGCGGCAGGAAAGTTGTCAGTGCGGTCCTCAGCCTCCCTGTCGCCCCCTTCAGCAGGTTCTTCGACAGTTTCCTCTTGTGTTGTCTTGGCGGCCTCCCCGTCAAGAGCACCACCAGCCTCGACAATGTCATCCTTGGTGGCCTCGCTGGCAGCGATCCTGTCTGCTTCGGCGACGGCATCCCTGGCGGTCTCCTCGATCACAACGTCGACGTCCATGTGTTCCATCACAGGGAACTCTGAAGGGCGAAGGAGGAAAACCGGATAAGATCGAGGTTGAGGTTTGAAGTGACCGAAGACAGAGAGATAAGAGAAAAAGAATAACAAGCACTCTGAGGCAATCGAGTACCTGCATCGGGCTGTCAGGAGGTGGCTTCACCCCTCCCGGCAACTCCGGTTGCCGGGGGCGTGTCGCCGGAGTCCGCGCTTGCCGGCTCCTCCTCAGTTAGGACGGGCTCGTCGGCAGGATCTCTTGCTGGGGACGTGCTTGTGGGCGGAGCGGTTGATGAAGGAGGCACAATGGGGATGTCTTCTCCTTGTTGCCGTTCTTCTCCTGCGAACCCAAAGATATTAGTAGCAATAATGAAAACCTCGGCACCCGCCAGCCGAAAAAGAACAATGAACTTACGCTGGTGGCTGTGCTGGGGGCTACGCTGGGGGCTGCGTTGAGGACTAGACTCCGGGCTCACAATGACGGTTTCTGGCACGCTAGTGGAGCCTGCCGGGGGCTCGTCGCCCGTAGAAATCCTTGACCTCTTTGCCATCCTCTCCAGCAAGGTTTCTGTGTCACTGCAGAGACAATACAAGCAAGTCAGTAAGATTGATGCAAGATTGGAAGGTAAAAGCTGTGGCAAGGTACTTACTCTTCTTCCTCTCGCTCCGGACTAAAGCCGGAGATGTCAAAGTCGACCTCCGTTGCGGTGTCTGAGTGGGGAGGCGGAGGAGGAGTCCTAGGCCACTTGGCTGCGGCAGGCGCCGGGGCAGCTTCCGGTGCGGTGGTACGAGACCCTCCTGCCGCCCCGGCAGTGGCCGCTGGTGTGGGTCAAGCGCTGTGTAGGCTGTTGACGAGCCCCCTGCCGTGGTCCAGTCTTGCCGGCCACTTTCTTGCCAGGGGCTTCGCCGCTCGAAGAGGGCTGGCTTGCCGGGATGCCAGATGCAACCTTCCGAAGAACACGCTTCGTCTTCTTCTTTGGGGGTGGGGGCTCTTCTCGCGTCTCTTCTTCTTCGACCGAGTCCTCGCCGGATGAGCTTTCAGCGGCTGCGCTGCTCTCCTCCCCGGCAACCTCGCCCTCCCCGGCAGGCTTCACCTCCACTACCACCTCTGCGTCGCTAGCTTCCCACTCTGTGAAGCCGACACTGCCGGCCTCTGCGGCAAGATTTGCCTCTTCCACCCTAGTAGCAATGTAAGCTACTTCTTGGTCGGTGGTGGCTCGGATGAAATCTGACTCTTTCCGGACAGGCCTCTCCGTCAAGCTGTCAAAAACTTCTGCGCTTCCTCCTCGCTTGGCTCGGCCCAGGTCGGGTCAAGGCTGTGGGCGTTGAACATCGGCAGGAAGGCAATGATTGACCCCAAGGCAGAGTTGTTGCACAGAGGGACAATCCTTGCCGGCAGCCGGTGCTTGTCTTCGCGCTGGAATAACTTCTGACGGAGAGTGCCAAGCTGCATAGCGGTCAGATTGTTGTTCAGCCCAGGGCGCAATCTCATGATATCTGCCGCGTTCTTGTATTCCCAGGCTGCCCTTCCCCTGTTCTCCAGAGGGGCGGTGCGGCGGCAGAGAAAGTCGAAGCCGATCATCTCCATCGTCAGCCCGACAGCCTTCAAGCGAAGGATCCTGGTGGTGGCGATTGTGAGCCTCTCGTCTTCTGCAGCGAGATCGCTCCAATCCTTGGCGCGGACCACCTTCTGTTGCCGGGGATGACAAAAAGGATGGGGATCTGCTTCCTGGATCCAGCACCATTCGGCCCGCCACTCGTCCCACTTTTCGCGGTAAACTCCCTCTGGGTATATTTCTTTATTCCAAGCCCTTGGAATCCAGGCAATAGAACCAGAGAGAGCCTCTCCTTTTTGGATACGAGGGAAGAAATAATGGCGAAAAAGAGCAGAATTGGGGATCACGCCAACAAAATTCTCACAGAGATGGGCAAAGATAGACATGCAAAGTACTGCATTCGGCGTGAAATCAAGAAGGCGGAAGCCGTATGTGTACGTGATGTCATTGAAGAAGTCGGAAAAGGGGGGACAAAGCCCGCAATAGAAATATGCTGTGAAGAAAGGGTATCTGTCCGATCCACCTTTGGAGCAAGCACCTGGGATTACGCGTGTGGCGGGGTGAGCTTGCGTTCCCTTCGCCCACATGCATTGGTATCGCCCCTTCAGAGCTTCAGCATCGAGCATCGGAGGGAAGATGACGAGCCTCTTCCGCATCTTCGCCAGTTCGCTCTCCGGAACTTCGGCTTTCACCTCCTTGCCCTTGCCTTTGCTGGCCTTGGGCGGCATGGCGACTGTGAGGACGGAAGCTGGGGGTGGAGCGAGCGTGGGAGCGGTGGCCGGAAGAGGAAAAGGTTTCGCTCTGAGCTCGAGAGGAGGAAGGCGATGGTGATGGCCAGATTGAGAAGAAGAGGGGGGTAAATAGGTTTGTGCCTCTGTGACTTCTCCTTTTTATGGGGAAGGAGCGGGGCCGCCTCTTTTATTCCCCAATGTGAATGCGCCTCTATAGGCGCGAGGCAGTTGTAGCCTTTTTGGCACGCTTCCCACGTCGTGCGCTCTGTGCGCGTAGTGGGGGGCACAGTAAAACGACATATTTACGAGCACTTAATCCCCTGCCACGCGTGCCCGTGCACTGTTTGGGCCTAGCCCAACAACGCCTCGCACTCGTGTATGGCCTAGGCCCGGGGGCTCCTGTCGGTGTACTAAGTATTGGGCCACTAGTACCCCGTACTTGTGCATGGGTAGTTGTAGCCATCCTCGTGGCAAGGCTTGCCGGGAACAGGTCGAGGTCGATTCAAGCCATCAAGGAAATCATCAAGTCAGAGATCTGAGGATCAGCAGATAAGCAAAGCTGGAATTCGAAGGCCAGCTTCCCCGGAAAGATCCTTGCCGGGATGGCCTGTGGAGCCCAGCAAGGCTTGGTTCCCAGCAAGCCCTGGCGCCCGGCAAGGCTTGGCGCCCGGCAAGGCCTGGCGCCCGGCAAGGTTTGGTGCCCGGCAAGGATCGGCGCCTGGCGAGATTCCGCCACTGTGCCACCGCTTCGGCACAATAACAAAACCTGACATTTTGGGTCCTTCTCTGGATGCGTGGCAACGCGCCAGTGGAAGAGAGCTTAAGCGGTGCTGATGGGATGGCCCCTTTTTCCATCCCCAAGAAAGTGAGGACACCTAAACGGACACCTCACGGTGCATTAAATGCGCTTGTCCTAATCCGTTAGGGGTTAGGTATGATACCCTGTAGTTACTTTACACCTCAATGTATGTACATTTTGCCACTGTGGAGACCCCTTTGAGCATATAAAAGGAGGCCCAAGGAAACTGCTAAGGGGGAGGAGAACTGCTGGCCCATTCTGCATGCGTAGCTGCTCTTTGAACGTACTGTTCATTGTGAGCGCTCCTGAAGGCTGGGCTCAAGAACATCAATAAGAACACAAAGCAGGAGTAGGGTTTTACACTGATCAGCAGCCCGAACCTAGGTAAAAACTTCCCGCGTTGATCACTGGTTCTGCTCTTTGCGTATACCTCTCCCCCCGCCGAATCGTAAAGGGGTCTCTCGGGATCCCATAGGTGTCATACCCCGACAGTCACTAGAGAACTTCATCTAGAAAGGGGTCGGTGACAAAGTCACCTATGTTAGAGTATATTCACTTAGGAGTCAAGTGAAATCACTTGATCATAGGTCATACTCATCGTTTTAAGCTTAAAATGGGTTTACCATTTTTCATTTAAGCATTTTGATGTATTCACATCTTGTTGAGTTGCTTTAGCTCATGACTTGGAGTAAAGCTTCTCTAAGATGGAATGACATACCTTGGGTTGTGGTGTTGGTCTTGATCATGTAGTTGAACTTGTGTTGGATGCTCGAGGTTGATGTGGTTGGGAGCACCCTTTAGAGTTTGAGTTCATCTTCCTAAATGGGTTAGTCTTGCAAGGAAGAGCTCTTGTGTATCCAAATTGAAAAACCATGAAATTTGATTCTAATTGAAATAGTCAAAGGATATGTTGAGTGAGTTCATGCTTCCTTGAATTCAACAACCAAATCATACGAACTTGGTGATGTAGAAATTGCTCAAAATGTGAGTGATTTGCAATTTCATAGATTTGGGCTCATCCATGTACCTACAAGAGTTAGATAACATGCAAGGGTACAAGTATAGATCCAAGATAGATGATCATTATCATAAAAGAAATATCAGGGATTAGTCACAAAAGGCTCACGCCTTGCATGTATCCAAATGGAGCTTCTACTCCAAGTTTGAGGCATCAATGATATTCATTTCACCTCTCAAACGGCAAAATACTTTCTCATCAAGCGGTTTGGTGAATATATCCGCCAATTGCTTATCGGTTCGAACATGCTTAAGATTGATGTCTCCTTTAGCAACATGATCCCGAATGAAATGATGATGCACTTCAATGTGCTTAGTTCGAGAATGTTGCACGGGATTGTGAGCAATTTTAATAGCATTTTCATTATCACAAAGCAATGGCACATGTTTCATATGTATCCCATAATCCTTAAGAGTTTGGGTCATCCAAAGTAATTGAGCACAACATGATCCGGCGGCAATGTATTCCACTTCGGCAGTGGATAAGGATACCTAGTTTTGTTTCTTGGAGGGCCAAGACACAAGGGATCTACCAAGAAATTGACAAGTACCCGAAGTGGACTTTCTATCAACCTTGTCACCGACATAGTCCGAATCGGAGTAGATAACAAGATCAAAGGATGACCTCTTAGGATACCAAATGCCAAAGTTTGGTGTATGAATTAAGTATCTCACTATCCTTTTCACGGCCTTAAGATGACACTCTTTAGGGGCCGCTTGATATCGTACACACATGCACACACTTAGCATAATGTCGGGACGGGAGGCACATTGATATAACAATGAACCAATCATAGAGCGGTAAACCTTTTGGTCAACCGATTTTCCATCCTTTGTCAAGTCAAGACGTCCACTAGTAGGCATGGGTGTTTTCATACCTTTGCTTTCTTGCATGTTGAACTTCTTGAAAAGATCCTTGGTATACTTTGTTTGAGAGACAAAGGTACCTTCCTTAGTTTGCTTGATTTGCAAACCAAGGAAAAATCTGATTTCACTCATCATAGACATCTCAAACTTCTCCGACATTAGCCTTCCAAACTTTTCACTAAAATGGGGGTTAGTAGAACCAAATATGATATCATCCACATAAATTTGGCACACAAGTAATTCTCCATTAACCCTTTTAGTAAAAAGTGTAGAGTCAATCTTCCCAATTTCAAAGCCTTTTTCAATAAGAAACTTGGTCAAGCATTTATACCATGCTCTAGGAGCTTGTTTAAGACCATAAAGGGCTTTATGAAGTTTGTAGACATGATTAGGTTTCTTGGGATTGACAAAGCCGGGAGGTTGTCTAACATAAACTTCCTCCTCAAATTCTCCATTAAGAAAAGCACTTTTAATGTCCATTTGGTATAAGGTGGTACCATGGTGATTGGCATAAGCAAGTAAGATGCGTATGGACTCATGTCTAGCAACGGGGGCATATGTCTCACCATAGTCCATACCTTCAACTTGAGTGTAGCCTTGAGCGACGAGACGGGCCTTGTTGCATACAACTTTTCCATCTTCATCTTGCTTATTCTGAAACACCCATTTGCTTCCAATGACACTGTGATCGTTGTCAGGCTTTTCAACCAATGTACACACTTGATTCCTCTCGAAGTTGTGTAGCTCTTCGTGCATAGTGTTCACCCAATCCGGATCCTCAAGAGCTTCTTCTACCTTCATAGGTTCAACACTCAAAATGAATGAGTAGTGTTCACAAAAATTAGCCAAACGAGTTTTAGAGCAAGTGATTCTCCTGGTTTGAATATCATCGAAGATTTGTTCAACGGGATGGTCTCTTGTGACTCTTGCTCTAACTCGTGAGAGCTTTTGTTTGGGTTGGGGTGGAACATCCTCTTCATTGTCTTCTTCTTCTCCTTCATTGTTGTTGGTGTTGTCAATCTGTAGTGGAGGTGGAGAGGGAGGATGATGTGGTTCATCTTGTTGCACTTCCTCATATCCTCCGTATTAACGTGTTCCACTTGTGGATGCCACCAAGTCAACTTGTGGTTCACCTTGATGTGAAGTTGAGGCATCCACTTGAGTAGATGAAGTACTCTCCTTCACCTCCGTTGGGCGAATTTTGCCAATGGACAAATCTTGGATTGCTTCTGAAGGATCTTTGTCTCCTACATGAATTGGCATTTGCTCTACTTGCGAGCCATTAGATTCATCAAACTTCACATCTACAGTCTCTTCAACCTTTCGGGTGAAATTGTTGTAGACACGGTAAGTGTGAGAGTTTGAGACATAACCGAGTAGGAAACCTTCATGAGATTTAGGTGCAAATTTTGAGCGACGATGCTTATCAAGAATGTATCACTTTGAGCCAAATACTCAAAAGTATCCAACTTGGGGTTTGTCACCGGTGAGAAGCTCGTATGCCGTCTTGCCAAGAAGCTTGTGAAGATATAATCGATTCGTAGCATGACAAGTTGTCTCAACCGCTTCCGCCCAAAAGTGTCTTGGCGTCTTGTATTCATCAAGCATTGTTCTTGCCATCTCGATAAGTGTCTGGTTCTTCCTCTCAACAACTCCATTTTGTTGAGGCGTGTACGTAGCCGAGAACTCATGTGAGATCCCTTCCTCGTCAAGAAAGGTATCCACATTAGCGTTCTTGAACTCCGTTCCATTGTAGCTTTGAACCTTATTGATCTTCACTTCAAATTGGTTTTGGGCCTTCCTAGTGAAGTTCTTGAAGATCTTTTGGACCTGCGATTTGTCATCAAGAAAGAACACCCACATAAATCTTGAAAAGTCGTCAACAATGACCAAACCGAACGAGTTACCACCGAGACTCTTGTAGGCATTGGGACCAAAAAGATCCATATGAAGTAGCTCGGGCGGTCTTCTCGTGGTCATGATGTTCTTCACGGGATGACTTCCTCCAACCTATTTTTCTGCTTGACAAGCACTACAAAGTCTATCCTTGTCAAATATGACATCTTTAACACCAAGGATATGATCAGCTTTAATAAGCTTATCAAGATTTTGCATGCCCACATGACCTAACCTTCTATGCCATAACCAACCTTTAGAAGATTTAGCAATTAAGCAAGTATGAGGTTGAGCTCTCTTAGTGAAATCAACAATGTATAGATCACCTCTACGAATACCGGTAAAGACCATATTATGAGTATCTCTATGAAACACTTGGCAATCTACTTTAGTAAATAGAACATTGAAACCAAAGTCGGCTAGTCTAGATACGGAAAGGAGATTGTAACCAAGAGATTCAACAAGCATAACATTTTGGATAGAGCTATCATTGGAAATGGCAACCTTACCAAGGCCAAGTACCTTACCCTTGGAGTTATCTCCAAAAGTGACATACTTGCGTGGGCCGTCGTTCTTAGCAAGCTCACAGAACATGTCCTTATCTCCAGTCATATGATTTGTACATCCACTATCGAGAATCCACTCTTTCCCTTCGGCCATGTAACCACGAAGGTTAGCCATAAGACCAAAGTGTCTCATCGACTCCTCAAGGTCAAAGTCACTATCTTCATCTTCATCATAATATCCATGCTCGCTACCATCATGTAAATGATCATCACCTAGGGCAAGTGATTCATTAGATTTATGACCATGACAATGTGCATGTTTATGAATTCTAATAGTTTGTGAAATGATGCTACTAATGACTTCAACATTTCCTTTGGCACGCATAAGGTCACGGAGCTCAAATAGACATTTATCAAACTTAGGATCATTAGGGTTCATATTATGAAAAGTGACGGACTTTTGAAGAATCTCATCTAGATTTTTCAAAGAATAATTTGGAAAGCACTCCTCAAGATATTTCCATATAATATAAGCACATTCAAAGGTAGGCAAGCATACAAGCAAATTTTCTTGGCTATCCTCTAATGATAAGATCAATAGTTATAAGATTGTGAGTCATGTCAAGATACTCATCGGGTGTAGGATGCAAAGGATCAATAGTGGGCACATAAGGGCTAGTAATATAATTGTTCAAATCATAGTCATTGAAAATCTCAAGCATCTCATTCTTCCAAGAATTACAGAACTCTCCATCAAGCATAGGTACTCTACGTCTAATACACCCGATCGTAGACTCATCCATCTTCCTCTAATGGTGATTAAACCAAAGCAATGGAGACCAATGCTCTAATACCAATTGAAAGGATTGAGAAGAGGGGTCTAGAGGGGGGGTGATTAGACCCTCAACAAGTAAAAGTGGCAGTTTTTAAGTTCTTCAAGTTGAGATAGAGTTTTAACACAAGTTTAAGCCTTCACAATACATATCAAGCAAGCATGACAAGAGTATATGCAGCAGAAAGAGTAAAGCATGCTAATTGCAAGAAAGTAAAGGGATGGGATTGAAGTGTGCAAACACAATGAAGACACGGAGATTTTTGGCGTGGTTCCGATAGGTGGTGCTATCGTACATCCACGTTGATGGAGACTTCAACCCACGAAGGGTAAAGGTTGCGCGAGTCCACGGAGGGCTCCACCCACAAAGGGTCCACGAAGAAGCAACCTTGTCTATCCCACCATGGCCATCGCCCACGAAGGACTTGCCTCACTAGAGTAGATCTTCACAAAGTAGGCGATCTCCTTACCCTTACAAACTTCTTGGTTCAACTCCACAACTTGACGGAGGCTCCCAAGTGACACCTAACCAATCTAGGAGACACCACTCTCCAAAAGGTAAAAAATTGTGTGTTGATGATGAACTCCTTGCTCTTGTGCTTCAAATGATAGTCTCCCAACACTCAACTCTCTGTCATAGATTTATATATGGTGGAAAGATGATTTGAGTGGAAAGCAACTTGGGGAGGGCTAGAAATCAAGATTCTTGTGGTTGGATTGGAATATCTTGATCTCAAGACATGAGTAGGTGGTTTTCTCTCGAAAAATGTATGGTGGAGATGTAGGCACGTTCTGATGGCTCTCTCACATATGGAGAAGGGGGTGGAGGGGTATATATAGCCTCCACACAAAATCCAACAGTTACACACATTTGACCCATCTCGGTGAGACCGTATACCTAGACTCGGTGGGATCGATTAGTCCAAAACATGAACATTAGGAATCTTGATGGGACCGACTGGAACAACTCGGTGGGACCGATGTGCTAGGGCTTAGGGAAAAACCTCATCTCGGTGGCGCGGATTGCATCAACTCGGTGAGACCGAAGTGAAGCAATAGGGCAACAGAGAATTGGTCAAGCCATCTCGGTGAGACCGATTGCAATTTCGATGAGACCGAAATAAATGCAACAGATAACAGGGTGTTGGCAAGGCCATCTCGGTGAGACCGAGATCCGTATCGGTGTGACCGAACTATTAGGGTTTCTGGCTATAACTATGTCATATGAACTCAGTGGCGCCGGATAGAATGAATCGGTGGGGCCGAGCTGGAGTTTAGGGTTTTGACATATTTAGATGGAGAAAGTGGTTGAGGGTTTAGGAGCAATATCACTAAGCATTTCAGCAAGCAAGCTATTAAGCAACACCTGATACCCTTTTAATAGTATTGGCTTTCCTATGGACTCAATGTGACCTTGGATCACTAAAACAAAAGATGAAGAGTCTTGAGCTTTTGCCAATATGTGTCCTTGACACCTTGAAGGGGTTCCACATCCTCTTGTCCTTTCCACGCCATTATTGAACTTGTCTGAAATACACTAGATAAAAGCATTAGTCCAAAAAGAGATATGTTGACATTAATTACCAAAATCAGCAAGGGAGCACTTGTGCTTTCAGCGGCACTCTTGGAGGTCATGGCACTTGGTACGATGAATCTTGCAGTATGGCCCGTCGGACTTGCCAGTCTTCTCCCCCGCAGCGGCAACCTGGCAATCAGCGCATAAAGCTGCTTCCTTGCCGGTACTCTCCTTTTTGTGTTTCTTGGCAGGGCTGGAGTTGCCGGACCCTTCCATAGCCATAACTTCCTTGCCTCTATGCTTTCTGTTGCGTCTCTGATTCTTCTCTCCTGAGGCAGTTGCATCATCATCATCAGAATCGATCTACGCGCGTCTTCCTCCCTGGGAAGCCTTCTCCCTTCTTCAGCGTGCGCACATTTGTTCGCCAACGTATAAAGTTCATTGACGGTCTTCGGCAAGCGGATATGCATCTTCTCCCGCATCTTGCGGTTGTGCACATTCGTGTGGAATGCGGCAACCATGGCCGCGGGGTGGATATCCGGTATGCTGCGATGCACACGGCTGAACCTCTGGATGTACTTGCGCAGGCTTTCTCCTTCCTTCTGTGGGATCACTTGCAAGTCGTTGGGCAACCCTGGACCTTTCTATCCTCCGGTAAAAGCACCAACAAACTCATTGCAAAGATCTGACCACGAGGAAATGGAGTTTTTCGGCAAGTACATCAACCAAGATCTCGCGTTGGGCTTGAGTACCAACGGAAAGTAGTTGGCTAGGATTTTCTCGTCTCTTCCCTCGGCAGCTTGCACAACAATCGTATAAATGCCCAAGAACTCTGTTGGGTTTTGATTGCCGTCGTATTTTTCCGGGACTTCAGGCTTGAACGCGCGGACAGACAGCCGGTGGACTTGCCACAGCTCACGTGTGAAAGTGGGGCACCCAACCTCATAAGGTAAGTACCCGCCAACAACGGGCGATGGCTCATCGACGACTGGGCCATTGCGCTCGTCTGATTCACGGCGTGTCTCCCGACGCCATTGGATAGTGGTGCGAGCGTCTTCCGTCCTCCTTTCTAGCAACACTTGCCTCTGATCTCGCTACGTCTACGGATCTGAGGAAGCCATGGATGCGTCGTTGGGCTGCACGTCCTACTGGTTTTGCTGCGAAGGTCAAGGTTGCCGCTGAGATTGATACTGGGGAGGGGACTGCACCGTGGGTGCACCACCCACCCCACGGCCCTCAGCTTGATCCGCAGGCATAGTCGGCGGACGCCACGAGGGCTCCACCAACTGGGACCTGTTCACGTCGGCAAACTCGATCAAACTCCGAATGGTAGCCCTCCACTCGTCCATCTTGTCAACCACTTGAGGGAAATCTAGCAGCATCTGCGCCTGTGCCATCGCCCCTGTCACCGTTTGAGAATGTTAAAGTGTGAGGAACGTGATGTTACCCGACTCCTGGCAGAGCCAGCAGGAGCAGCGTTGCGGTCTCGTTGCCGAATCATGAGGGCGGCAGTGGGCTGGAGTGGCGGGAGTGGCACCTGAAGATCTTGAACTTGATCAACTAGCGATTTACCATGCGGACGCTGTTGCGGAGGCACAACAGCACCGCTCGGCGTCTTGTCGCGTCCATCTTGCGACAGGCATGGCGCGTGTCTTGATGTTGTATCCCTCGCGGCTGTTGGGGTTGGTGCAGCGGGAGGATCTTGCCTCGCGCCGGACCGGGATGTGTTGCTCCGGTGGCGGCGCTCGTCGTGGCGTGGGGGAAGTGGGAGCTGCACGTCCGCACCACCCGCACCATTGTTGTGGTCGTCACCAGTGGGTCGCAGGAGCTGACCGGCTCCGGCGTTCCTACCATCCGCTCCCGCCACTGCGGGCACGGCGATGACACCTCCTATATTGGCCGTGCCCCCCATGGCTTCTGCCCCGCCCGCCGAAGTGGCGCTGCCCGCGCCATCCCGAGGCGAATGCGGCGGGAGTCTGGACGAGGATGGTTTCGTCATCATCGAGCCTTCTTCTTGGGTGCCATGGATGATGAAGAAGACATAGAGCTTTTCACGGCCAATGTGCCGCTCGCTGTCTTGATTCACGCCAATGCAGCAGCCCTGCCTAGCGTGCCAAGGATGTCAGCGTGGAGCCGGCGATCTATGGGGCAGTGTAGCCCCTTTGCTGGTTCGGCGAGGGATGGCGATGGTGCAAAGAGCAACTACAACAAGGAGCACACGATTGTACCCAGGTTCAGGCCGCCTGGAAGTGTAAAACCCTACTCCTGTCATTGGGTGTATTGGTGGTGTTTGAGCACAAGTACACGGAGCACTCTCCCCTAAAAAGTGGTGGAGAGGGAAAAGCTACACAAATGCCTATGCGTGAGGGTTGCAAAGATTCGAACCCCTTCTAAGGTTGCCCTGGCCCACCTTTTATAGCTCAAGTGGTCACCACAGTGGCAAAAAGGTCATTACAGGGGTGATTAGACTGATACAGAGCCATCATACCTAAGTCTGCTTGTTAGGATAAAACGCATTGAATGCGCTGCTAGGTGTCATGTGGAGGTTGAATCCCGGCAAGGTTGCCGTGCCACTTATCCAGCTACCTCCTATTAGCATGACATGCCATCAAGATGGGTGTCAATAAAGGTGATTTACTCCTCAAGAAAGCTGACACGAATAGGTTATGTCCACCTAAGAACCTGCGGGCTCGACACCTCACTAATCAGGAGCCAGCTGGTAAGATAGGTAGAGCACTGGTGTTTGGCGGGAAACCCATTCCCGAAGGGCTTGTCGGGTCTTGACCTGCCAGCTATTTCTTACCGGAGTTGGTTGTTTCCATTGGGATATTTGAAGCTTGTTCCAATGTTTGGTCTTCTTCATGCTCTCCTTGATCTCACGAAGATATGCTTCTCTGGTCAAGAGACTTGGCACTTGATGTAGGAGTTCTAACGCGCCTGCGCATAAGTCAGGGCGGCAAACCCTTATGTTTGCTACACCGATAGTAAGGAGAAGGAGAAAGATAAAGGTAAAACTAAGAAGACACTTCCTTATCCTAAAGTTGTGAGACCACCTTAAAATGATGCACTTTATTCCTCTTTTCTACAAGCTATAGCTGATCTTAAAGTCTCCTTGCATGTAACTGATATATTGAAAATTCCTACCTTTGCTAAGTTCATGCTAGATATCATTAACAGTAGGAAGAGTTTGAATTCAAAAGCAAAGGTGGCTACAATAATGGAATATGTATTTGCAGAAAAAATACCAGAAAACTAGGAAACCCAGGTATACCTACCATATCTTGTTCAATTGGGAATCTCGATATAAATAATGCTCTTTGTGATGTTGGAGCAGGAGTGAGTGTAATGCCTCTAGCTCTATCACAAGCTGCAACTTGGCAGAATGTGTGCCTACAGGTTTAACCTTGTAGATGGCAGATAAATCTACGAAGAAGCCAATTGGAGTGGCTGAAAATGTGCTATTAAGATTAGATGGGCATATTATACCTATTGACTTTGTTATTCTTGATATCCACAAAGATGAGAAATTATCTATTATTCTCGGTACGCCATTTTTTAATACCACAGGTGCAGCGTTGGATTGTGCAGAAGGAAAAGTAACCTTTAGAATTTACGATGAAGAAATAATAAGATACTTCGCAAAGAAGCCATGAGAAAAAGAGAAGTATATCCCACCACCTAAGAGAGTATGTGCGGTAAGTAAAGAGAATCTCAGGCCACCGGAGACCTGAAACACTACTAAGGTACGAGGTTGAGCTTAGCAACCAAAAAACATACGCTTAATGGGAGGAAACCATAATTTAGTCAAATTTTTGCTTTGTTATTTTTCTCTCATAAATAATCTAATGAAGAACTCTCAAAAAAGCTTGTTTTTTACTTTGTGTCGAAGGAGAAAGATCGAGGAAAGAAGATAGGAGGAGGAGATCTAGGAGAAAAGAAGAACAAAGAGAATGGCGGCGTAATATGCGGGCAGATGCGGTCGTTTGGGCGATCACATGCAAATGTGGAGGAAACGTCGAAGAAGACCAGAGTGTTCAATGATGTTCCATATGACCGCAAGCGCTCGTATGCATGGTCGTATGGAACCTTCATCAAAAATCATCATAAAAGTCCAGAGCAGACGATGATGTTCTGTGCAATGGAAAGCGCTCGCAAGGACAGTCGTATGAGGCTTCGACCAGAGTGTGCAAAGGGAATAGAATAAAAAACAGTCTTTCATACAGGCGCTCACGCTTGTATGACTACCCGTATGGAGTTCTGCCCCGAATGGTTTTCACCTCCAGAGATATCAACAGCCTTTCATACGAGCCCTAGTGCTCGTATGGGCGGTCGTCCAAGGTACACGAACCCTAGCCATCTTATTTGAACACGAGACAATGTTCCATACGAGCGGCCCTGCTCTATGGGCGGTTGTATGGTGTGAAATTTCATATATGCAGTCGCCGGCACAAGGGGATCTTCTTCTTCCTCCCCATTGCGCTCACCCCTCTCACATCTCTCTCTATCTCAAACTCTAACAAAAATCCTCCAAAACCTCCGTTTATTCGTGGTTTCGTTCATTGGATCTGTGCATCTTCATCCTCGGTGAGTTTCTCCTCCGATCCATGGTTCATTTGCAAGTTTCCACGATGATTTCCTCCTTGTTCTTAACCTAGATGAGATGCAAATATTTTTGTTCATCCATTCAATTTGTACATTATGATTCAAAGTAATTGGTTAGGATCAATCTTAGGTAGTGTTAGAACTCGATCCCCACGTAAAACTTATGTTTTTCAGTTTTTAATTTTGTGTTGCGTAGGAAATGATGAGGTCGGTGATCGCCGCAGGGAAGAAGGCTATAGGCTCGCAGTCCAAGCGTGCCCAGAACAAGGGGGAAGACCTCCGTGCTGTTGTGAACAAGGACTTCGCATGAGTCAACAACCAGGGGTGGACGTCCCTCGAGGTGGAAGCGTGATGCATTCTTGGAGTCCCAAGAGCTCCACAATGACTTTGCATGGCTAGCGGATAACACATGGATGAGATTTTTCAGCAATTTCTAATACTTCACCTACCGTGACATCATCGTCGAGTTCCTCTCCACCTTCGAGCACTATCGATGATTCAAGGGTACCGGCGAGCTACTCCTTCACACTTGCAAGGGTGCCACATTCGTTGACACTCTAATAGTGATGCAACATCTTTCAGTTTGAGAACCGGCGACTTCTCAACAGCAGAGGCATGCCAACCAACGAGGCGTTGGGGACATGGGACCACATTTGCGTCAGGGATGAGCATGACCTCTCCGGCAGGAAGGTATCAAGCATATAAAACCCCACCATTCGCTATTTCATGACTTTCATCGGGAACACTATCCTTGGGAGAGAGAACCTTGGGGGCATATTGAGCTATGATATGTGTGTGCTCCATGCAGCACTCCACCCCAACTTAGCCCCCAAGACAAACTTGGGAGCTTTTCTTATGATCCACCTCAGTAGGCAGCACAAGCAGCCGAATGAGAGTATTCTTGTGGGAGGCCTAGTGAGTCAGCTTGCCGAGCATTTCCATCTAAAATTGGAGGATGTTGAGCACGTTCCTGGGCCAATGGTACTTAGCCATATGGTTATGACTAACTATCATTTCCTTGGGCCTGTGCAAGGGGAGCATTGCTACAAATGCCCCCTACCTAATGTTCACACCACCGATGTGTGCTTGCCCTTGCCATAAGCTTTTACTACTTATGCATCTGATATATGGGTTCTCTCTATTGATGAACTATATGAGTTTAGACATGCAGCTGGGTTGGAGAATGATGTACATCCCTAGCCAGCACCAGAGTGAGATGCCGCCGCTGAGGGGTTAATTCGCGGTTGAGATGCATGGGGTAATGCACCCTGATACGTCCATTTTGCATCATGTTTTCCTACTGTTGTTTATAGTGTTTTCATTCAATATAACACTTTGTGGTGTAATTCTAATGCCTTTTCTCTCATAACATGCAAGGTTTATACAAAGAGGGAGATTGCTGGCTGTTGGAATTCTGGACCTGAAAAAGCTACGTCAGAGGTACCTATTCTGCACATCTCCAAATGAGCTGAAATTTTACGGAGATTTATTTTGGAATATATAAAAAAATACGGGAGAAAAGAAATACCAGAGGGGGCCACCCAGGTGCCCACTAGGCACCATGGCGTGCTTACCCCCCTGGCGCGCCCTAGTGGGTAGTGGGGCCCCTGGCCAGCCTCCAGTGCCCATCTTCTGGTATATAAGCCTATTTGAACTAGAAAAAATAAGAAGAGGATTTTCTGGACGGAGCGCCGCCACCTCGAGGCGAAACCTGGGCAGGAGCACTTTTGCTCTCCGGTGGAGCGATTCCGTCGGGGATACTTCCCTCTGGGAGGGGTAAATCGAAGCCATCGTCATCACCAGCAACCCTCTAACCATGGGAGGACCAATCTTCATCAACATCTTCACCAGCACCATCTCATCTCAAAACCCTTGTTCTTCTCTTGTGTTCAATCTTTGTATCAAAACCTCAGATTGGTACCTGTCGGTGACTAGTAGTGTTGATTACATCGTATAGTTGATTCTAGTTGGTTTATTTGGTGGAAGATTATATGTTCAGATCCATTATGCTATTTATTGACCCTCTGATCTTGAACATGAATATGATTTGTGAGTAGTTTCTTTTGTTCTTGAGAATATGGGATAAGTCTTGTCATAAGTAATCATGTGAATTTGGTATTCGTTCGATATCTTGATGATGTGTATGTTGTGATTCCCTTAGTGGTGTTATGTGAACGTCGACTACATGACACTTCACCATCTTTGGGCCTAAGGAAATGCATTGTGGAGTAGCTATTAGATGATGGGTTGCTAGAGTGATAGAAGCTTAAACCCTAGTTTATGCGCTATTTCGTAAGGGGCTCATTTGGATCCATATGTTTAATGCTATGGTTAGATTTTATCTTAATTATTCTTTCGTAGTTGTGAATGCTTGTGAGAGGGGTTAATCATAAGTGGGAGGCTTGTTCAAGTAAGGACAGCACCCAAGCACCAGTCCACCCACATATCAAATTATCAAAGTAGCGAATGCGAATCAAACAAACATGATGAAAGTGACGAGATGAAATTCCCGGTGTGTCCTGAAGAACATTTTACTTATTATTAGAGACCGTTCTGGCATGTCCTTTACTACAAAAAGGATTGGGCTACCTTGCTGCACTTTTTTTACCATTACTATTACTTGCTCATTACAAATTATCTTGCTATCAAACTATCTGTTACCAACAATTTCATTGCCTGCAGAAAATAGCTTACTAAAAACCGCTTGTCATTTCCTTCTGCCCCTCGTTGGGTTCGACACTCTTACTTATCGAAAGGACTATGATTGATCCCCTATACTTGTCGGTCATCAAGACTCTTTTCTGGCGCCGTTGCCGGGGAGTGAAGCGCTTTTGGTGAGTGGAATTTGGTAAGGAAAAATTTATATTACGTGCTGAAATTAATTGTTACTTGTTACTATGGGAAACAATCCTTTGAGGGATTTGTTCGGGGTATCTTCACCTCAACCGGAAGCACAAAGGCTCCTCAACCTACTGCACCTACTGAAAATATTGGTTATGAGACCCCTTCGGGTATGATAGAGAAACTGCTAGCTAATCCTTATGCAGGAGATAGATAGAACACTACATCCTTATATGCACCTAATCTATGCGGATGAAGTTTCTGGATTATTTAAGTTTGCAGCTTTACCCGAAGATGAAGTTAAGAAGATGGTTTTCCCTTTATTTTGGGGGGGGGAAGCATTGACATGGTATAGGTTATGTGATGATATTGGAGCTTGGGACTGGAATCGGTTGAAATTGGAATTTCATCAAAAGTTTTATCCTATGCATCTAGTTCATCGTGATCGGAATTATATATACAATTTTTGGCCTCGCGAAGGAGAAAGTATCTCTCAAGCTTGGGGGAGGCTTAAATACATGATGTATACATGCCCCAATCATTAGCTCTTAAAGGAAATTATCTTACAGAACTTTTATGCTCGGCTTTCTCATGATAATCAAACCATGCTCGATTCTTCTTCGACTGGCTCTTTTATGAAGAAAACAATTGAATTCAGATGGAACTTCTGGAAAGGATTAAACGCAACTCCGAAGATTGGGAACTCGACAAAGGTAATGAGTCTGGTATAAAACTTAAGTTTGATTGTGTTAAATCTTTTATGGATACCGATGCTTTTAGCAAGTTTAGCACTAAATATGGACTTGATTCTGAGATAGTAGCCTCTTTTTCTGAATCATTTGCTACTCATGCTGATCTCACTAAGGAGAAATGGTTTAAATTTCATCCACCTATTAAAGAAAATATTGAGGAGCCAGTTATAGTTAAAGATGAAACTGTCATTTACAATGTTGATCTAGTTGTGCCTACTGCTTATATTGAAAAACCACCTTTCCCTGTAAGGATAAAGGAACATGCTAAGGTTTCAACCGTGGTTAACAAAAGTAATATTAGAGCACCTAGACCCGCCGAACAAGTAGAACCTAGTATTGATATGGTTAAAGATCACTTGGTTGATAATATTTATGGGCATGTTATTTACTTCTGTGGTGAAGCTGCTAGAATTGCCAACCAAGATACTAAGGATGAGAATAAATCCATTGTTGGCATGCATGTTGTCTCAGTTAAAATTAGAGATCATTGTTATAATGGCTTATGTTACTTGGGTGCTAGTGTTAGTGCTATCCCTTTTACTCCATACCAAGAAATTATAAATGATATTGCACCTGCTGATATAGAAGATATTAATGTTACTATTATTAAGCTTTCTAATAGAGATACTATCACACCACTTGGGATTGTTAGAGATGTTGAAGTCTTGTGTGGGAAAATAAAATACCCTACTGATTTTCTAGTCCTTGGTTCTCCACAAGATGATTTTTGTCCCATAATATTTGGTAGACCTTTCTTGAACACTGTTAATGCTAAGATAGATTGCAATAAAGAAACTGTCAGTGTTAATTTTGGTGACATGTCTCATGAGTTTAATTTCTCTAAGTTTCGTAGGAAACCTCATGATAAAGAATTGCCTAGTAAGGATGAAATAATTGGTCTTTCTTCCATTGCTGTACCACCAACTGATCCGTTAGAACAATATTTGCTAGACCATGAAAATGATATGCATTTGCATGAAAGAAATGAAATAGACAAGATGTTCTTTGATTAACAACCTATTCTTAAACACAATTTACCTGTTGAAACTCTAGGAGGCCCTCCTCCACCCAAGGAGGATCATGTGTTTGAATTGAAACAATTACCTGATACTTTGAAATATGCTTATCTTGATGAAAAGAAGATATATCCTGTTATTATTGGTGCTAACCTTACAGAGCATGAAGGAAAGAGATTATTAAAAACTCCGAGGAAGCACCATGCTACTATTGGATATACTCTTGATGATCTTAAGTGCATCAGTCCCACTCTCTGTCAACACAAGATTAATATGGAACCTGATGCTAAACCAGTTGTTGATCATCAGCGACAATTAAATCCAAAGATGAAGGAAGTGGTAGGAACTAAAATATTAAAGCTTCTGGAAGATGATATAATTTATCCTATAGCTAATAGTACATGGGTAAGTCCTATTCATTGTGTCCCTAAGAAAGGAGGCATTACTGTTGTTCTTGATGATAAAAATGAACCTATCCCACAAAGAATCGTGACTGGTTATAGAATGGTAATTGATTTTAGAAAATTAAACAAAGCCACTAGAAAAGATCATTACCCTTTACCTTTTATTGATCAAATGTTAGAAAGATTATCTAAGCACACACACTTTTGCTTTCTTGATGGATATTCTGGTTTCTCTCAAATACCTGTATCACAACTAGATCAAGAGAAAACAACATTTACTTCTCCTTTTGGAACTTATGCTTATAGACATATGCTTTTGGTTTATGCAATGCACCTGCTACCTTTCAAAGATGTATGGCTGCTATATTCTCTGACTTTTGTGAAAAGATTGTTGAAGTTTTCATGGATGATTTTTCCATTTACGAAACTTCTTTTGATGATTGCTTAAGGAACCTTAATCGAGTTTTGCAGAGATGTGAACAAACTAATCTTGTCTTGAATTAGGAGAAGTGCGATTTTATGGTGAATACAGGTATTATCTTAGGGCATAAAATTTCCGAATGAGGTATTGAGGTGGATAAAGCTAAAGTTGATGCAAATTGAGAAAATGCCATGTCCTAAAGATGTTAAAGGTATAAGAAGTTTCCTCGATCATGCTGGCTTCTATAGACGGTTTATTAAAGACTTCTCTAAAATTTCTAGGCCTCTTACTAATCTCTTGCAAAAAGATGTTTCATTTGTCTTCGATGATGATTGTGTAGAAGCCTTTAAAACACTTAAGAAATCCTTGACCTCTGCACCTATTGCTCAACCACCTGATTGGAACTTGCCTTTTGAAATTATGTGTGATGCTAGTGATTATGCTGTTGGTGTTGTTCTAGGACAAAGAGTTGATAAGAAATTAAATGTTATCCATTATGCTAGTAAGACTCTAGATAATGCTAAAAGAAATTATGCTACTACTGAGAAAGAATTTCTAGCAGCTGTGTTTGCTTGTGATAAATTCAGATCTTACATAGTCGATTCTAAAGTGATTGTTCACACCGATCATGCTGCTATTAAATACCTTATGGAAAAGAAAGATGCTAAACCTAGACTCATTAGGTGGGTTCTTTTGCTACAAGAATTTTACTTGCATATCACTAATAGGAAAGGAGCTAATAATCCCGTAGCTGATAACTTGTCTAGGTTAGAAAATATTCTTTATGACACACTACCTACTGATGATAGCTTCCCCGATGAACAACTTGCTGTCATAAATGCTTCTTGTAATACTCCTTGGTATGCAGACTATGCTAATTATATTGTTGGTAAATTTATACCACCTAGTTTTACATACCAAAAAAAGAAAAAAAAATCTTCTTTGATTTAAGACATTACTTTATAAAGAAGGAGTAGATGGTATTATTAGACGTTGTATGCCTGAGCATGAACAGGAACAAATCCTACAGAAATGTCACTCCGAAGCCTATGGAGGACACCATGCGGGAGATAGAACTGCACATAAGGTATTACAATCTGGTTTTTATTGGCCTACTCTTTTCAAGGATGCTCGTAAGTTTGTTTTATTTTGTGATGAATATCAAAGAAGTGGTAATATTGGTAGACGTCAGGAAAAGCCTGTGAATTATTCACTTGTTATTGAACCATTTGATGTTTGGGGCTTTGATTATATGGGACCTTTTCCTTATCAAATGGGTATACAAATATTTTTGTTGCTGTTGATTATGTCACTAAGTGGGTAGAAGCTATTCCAACTAGTAGTGCTGATCATAACACCTCCATTAAAATGCTTAAAAAAGATATGTTCCCGAGGTTTGGGGTCCCTAGATATTTAATGACTGATGGTGGTTCACATTTTATTGATGGTGCTTTTCATAAACTGCTTGCTAAATATGATGTCAACCATAGAATTGCATCCCCTTATCACCCTCAATCTAGTGGTCAAGTTGAGTTGAGCAAAGTTAATATTGCGAAAGAGTATCAACATATCTCGAAAGAATTGGTCTAAGAAACTTGATGATGCACTTTGGGCTTATAGAACAGCTTATAAAAATCCTATGGGTATGTCTCCATATAAAATGGTATATAGAAAAGTTTGTCATTTGCCTCTTGAGTTAGAACATAAAGCATACTGGGCAATTAAAGAACTCAATTATGACTTCAAACTTGCCGGTGAAAAGAGGTTATTTGATATTAGCTCATTAGATGAATGGAGAACCCAAGCCTATGAAAATGCTAAATTGTTTAAAGAAAAAGTTAAAAGATGGCATGACAAAAGAATCCAAAAGCAGGAATTCAAAGATGGCATGACAAATGCTAAATTATGTTTTATTGTACAATTCTCATTTTAGATTTTTGCAAGAAAAATTCTCTCCAAGTGGGAAGAACCATATATCATTGAAGAAGTTTATTGCTCTAGAGCTATTAAGATCAATAATGCGGAAGGCACTAATCCGAAGGTGGTCAATGGACAAAGAATTAAGCACTATATCTCAGGTACACCTATTAATGTTGAAACTAACATTATTCAAACCATGACACCGGAGGAGTACATAAAAGATACCTTCCAGAACACTACAGAAACCTTAAAAGGAAGAGGTACGTGATACGATCCAAAGATCTTTGGGGATATCTATCCCTACCTATGGGCCACAGATGAGAAGGAACATACAGACTTGGAGCAGATGGAGAATGCTGGTTCAGATGAAGATGAAGTTCCACTACCTAAGCCTAGAGACATGCACGTGAAATTCAAGAAGTCAAGTCTCCCAAACGGAGTAAACAAATCTAAGACCCAATTTATCCCGTCCCGTTTTCTGCAGGAAAGCAAGGAGACATTATGCAAAAAGATATTGAAGCTTGAGCAGGAAAACGATGATTTGAGGGAGGGAAATTTTATCCTCAAACTTAGGCTTGAGAAGAAGAATGCCACCTCATCACCACCACCATCACCCAAGAAGGAGACTTGAGTACAAGGGTATGGGCACTCCCCTTGACTTGTGCTAAGCATGGAGGAGGCGCCTCGGTATTGTATCACCATCACTTTTATTATCTTTACCTATCTTAGTTCGATCCTTATTTATTTAGTGATTTAGTAGAATATAAGTTTAGTATGATGTATTTTTGAGTGCTAGTTTTGTGATCTATCTATGTAATCGATTGAGAGTTATATAATAAAGTTTAGTTTGAGTTTTTGCATCTTTACTTTTATGTTTCAATCAAAATAAATAAAGTAATGAAAAAAATCATATGCTAATCTCATGGAAGGTAATGACATTACATAAGAAGGAGTATAAGTAGTAAAATTTATTGAAAGTTTAGAAACATAGCATTGGTCAATGATGCAATTAATGAAAGAAATTAATAAGGGAAGAGAAGATTCACATGCAAATATACTATCTTGGACATCTTTTATGATTGTGAGCCCCCATTAAATATTTTATGTTAAATTATTGACGTTGGACAAGGAAGACAACATAATGATTTATGTTTGTTCATACTCACATAGAAGTTATATTGTCATCGATCCTCCAACATGTGTTGCTTGCCCAATATGTTTGCTAGCCAAAAATCCACACCAAGTAGAGATACTACTTGTGTATCCAAAAACCCTAAACCCAATTTCAAGTTATGAGAGTCCACTATACCTACCCATGGACTGAATAAGATCCTTCAACTAAGTTGTCATTGGTGCAGAAGGCAATAAAAATTGCTTCTAAATATGTATGATCTTTTAGTGTAAGGGAAAATAAGCGTTGTAGGAACTTGTGATGGCAAAGTAATAAAAGCGACAGACTGCATAATAAAGGTTGCTATCACAAGGGGCAATATAACATGATGTTCTTTTGCACTAAGAGCTTGTGCATCCAAAATAAAAAAACGCATGACAACCTCTGCTTCCCACTGCAAAGGGCCTATCTTTTACTTTTATGTATTTACTTTTTATGCAAGAGTCAATAGTATCGTCCTCTATTCATTTTTATTTTTCTCTTTTGCAAGCATCATGTGGTGGGGAATGAGCTAGGCACATATACCCAGTTGGATATGAGTGATCATGAGTTATTATTGTTTACATCACCCTTGAGGCGAATAAGTTGGGAGGCAAAATTATAAGCCCCTATCTTTCTATGTGTCTGGCTGAAACCTTTTGCTTCATATATATGGTGTGAGTGTTAGCAATCATAGAAGACTAAATGATGGTTGAGTATGTGGACTTTCCAAAAAGGCTCCGACACGAGACCCTTCCTGAAAATATGATGAATTGCAATTGCATTGTTGACTAAGAACATAGTTTGTTAGTTTTCAAGAAAGTTTATTCCTTATACTTTGATGTTGTGATGAATTGTTACTTGCTCATGAGAAGTTATATGATAAAATTTATTACTGTTATAATAATGATCATGATGCTACTATGTTCGTATTCTATTTTTATCGACACCGCTCTCTCTAAACATGTGGGCATGATTATTGATATCGGCTTTCGCTTGAGGACAAGCGAGGTTAAGCTTGGGGGAGTTGATACGTCCATTTTGCATCATGTTTTCCTACTCTTGTTTATAGTGTTTTCATTCAATATAACACTTTGTGGAGTAATTCTAATGTCTTTTCTCTCATAATATGCAAGGTTTATACTAACAGGGAGATTGCCGACAGTTGGAATTCTGGACCTGAAAAAGCTACATCAGAGAAACCTATTCTGCACAACTCCAAATGAGCTGAACTTTTGTGAAGATTTATTTTGGAATATAAAAAATACTAGAGAAAATAAATACCAGAGGGGGCCACCAAGGTGCCCACTAGGCACCAGGGCGTGCCTACCCCCTGGCGCGCCATGGTGGGTAGTGGGGCCACTGGCCAGCCTCCGGTGTCCATCTTCTGGTATATAAGCCTATTTGACCTAGAAAAAATAAGGAGAGGATTTTCAGGATGGAGCACCGCTACCTCGAGGCGGAACCTGGGCAGAAGCACTTTTGCTCTCCGGCGGAGCGATTCCGCTGGCGATACTTCCCTCGGGAGGGGGAAATCAAAGCCATCGTCATCACCAACAACCCTCTCACCTTGGGATGACCAATCTTCATCAACATCTTCCCTAGCACCATCTCATCTCAAAACCCAAGTTTATCTCTTGTGTTCAATCTTTGTATCAAAACGTCAGATTGGTACCTGTGGGTGACTTGTTGATTACATCTTGTAGTTGATGCTAGTTGGTTTATTTCATGGAAGATTATATGTTCAAATCCATTATGCTATTTATTACCCCTCTGATCTTGAGCATGAATATGATTTGTGAGTAGTTGCTTTTGTTCTTGAGGACATGGGATAAGTCTTGTCATAAGTAATCAAATGAATTTGGTATTCGTTCGATATTTTGATAATGTGTATGTTGTGATTCCCTTAGTGGTGTTATGTGAACGTCGACTATTAGACACTACACCATCTTTGGTCCTAAGGGAATGCATTGTGGAGTAATTATTAGATGATGGGTTGCTAGAAGGACAGAAGCTTAAACCCTAGTTTATGCACTATTCCGTAAGGGGCTCATTTGGATCCATATGTTTAATGCTATGGTTAGATTTTATCTTAATTCTTCTTTCGTAGTTGTGGATGCTTGCAAGAGGGGTTAATCATAAGTGGGAGGCTTGTTCAAGTAAGACCAGCACCCAAGCACCGGTCCACCCACATATCAAATTATCAAAGTAGCGAACGCGAATCAAACAAACATGATGAAAGTGACTAGATGAAATTCCCGTGTGTCCTCAAGAACGTTTTACTTATTATCAGAGACTGTTCCGGCCTGTCCTTTACTACAAAAAGGATTGGGCTACCTTGCTGCACTTTTGTTACCGTTACTATTACTTGCTCAATAAAAATTATCTTGCTATGAAACTACCTGTTAAAGACAATTTCTGTGCCTGCAGAGAATACCTTGCAGAAAACCGCTTGTCATTTCCTTCTGCTCCTCGTTGGGTTTGACACTCTTATCGAAAGGACTATGATTGATCCCCTATACTTGTGGGTCATCACACCCTAGTATGCTCCTCAGGTTCACTACGGGCAAGGTAGTGACTATGTGCCTAGGGTAGAGTTTCAGAAACTGGAGCAACAGGTTGGAGAGATCTGTACGGACCTCGGTGAGACTAACAACAACATTGAACTGCTCAGTGGGAACATTCAGTCCCTCTTTTCTTTCTGGCAGCTGCACCCTGGCACGGGAGGTCAGTCCTCTAGTGGTCCATCTTAGATGCAGTGGCCTCACACTGCTCCGAGGGGCAACGATGGCGAGGACATGGACTAGAGAGTAGGTAAGAGCCTAAGCTTGGGTGAGCTCATCCCCTAGTTATCCATTCATGCATATTTTATTTTTCTTCTTTTTCTTTTTATTTAGCATGTTTATTTTTAGTTTGCATGATAAATTTGTAGAGCAAGCTTTGCTCTTGCTTTGTTGGAATTCTCTTCCTTTGTGTTTTGTTTGTTCAAGCCAACAAATTTGTTCACCACTAGCAAGTTGGAAATGAAGAAAATGAAGTGGAGAATTGATTGAGGGAGGAAGTGAGAAAGCGTAAGAAGGATAACATATGCCTAATCCCTTGCCTCGCAATTTTATTTAATAAGGAATTTTCAGTTGACTGGCCGCACTTGAGTAAGTTCCCCTCGTTAGTTGAACTGGATGATACCCCGCGCATGCTACAGAAATTACACAATGAAAAACTTAACATATTATAAAATGAATTATAAATAATTTGAAATACTTGCTATAAATAATTAGAAATACTTGATTAAATAGCGAAAGGAAGGATTCTTAATTAAATATACTCTAATTTTGACACATTGAGGCTAACCCGAATGCTACTCTAGACTGGAAGATTTGACCATCAAGGAGTATCAACCATGGCCTGGATTGAACAATGTCCGGCTATAATTGTTGAACAATACAAAAGGAGATGCATAGACATGGAAAATAAGTTGTATCACCATAATGCAGCTAGTAGGTCAGAATTACGCATCCTTTAGAAGAACTATAACAACAAAAGTAACTTGCAAATATGTGATATTTCCATTATTCATAGATGCATGGAGCAAATGTCGATCATCGCGAATAGAAGATGTGTTGAATGACAAAGAAGGCTATGACGCCATACCATCAAAGGAGATTTATGGAAGATAATTTCTTCAAGATATTCTTTAGCAATGCCCGATACTACAATCCGTGCAAACTTAATGCAATCCTCCTAAATACATGGAGGATCCGAAGTTACCTTAAGTAACATGATTTACGCAATGTGCTAAAATAAATCAGAATAGTCATGAAACATGAAATGAGTTACCTTAATCGCCTTTATTTGTCGACAGAATATATATGCAATCTACTAGAGCAAATCTGGAGTTGACCGATAAAGAAGTAATTCCAAAATAGATACACAGTCTGCTTGAGCAAATCTGGAGTTATCTCAATCACGTTGTGATGCCATGAAAGGATCTGGAGCAATCTAGAGTTGACCGACAAAAGGAGTAATTAACTTAATCACAAAAAAAGGTAATCTGGAGTTGTCGATCAAAGGAGATTATGGAACGACAAAGAAAGGATCTGGAGCAATCTGGAGTCGAACGAAAAAGAAGTAACACAAAATAGATACGCGTGCAATCTACTAGAGCAAATATGGAGTTACGTTAATTGCCTTGTGATGCCATGAATACCTACCTTGCCCTTTCACCGGGATCACAAAGTCAAAGACTACATCCAATTACCGTCTGGTGCACGCACTGATCAACAGGCACATGCATGCCCTTGTGTGACTGCACGCCTCGCGAGAGAAAACCACAGGGACAGAAGAATGTCCTGCTTGGGGTCCGCCACCCTGGATGGAGAGCGGTCGTGCCTATTCCTATTCCTTTGGCAGTCTGCGACAGCAACTGAAAGGAAGTGGAGAAGATGCCCCGAGATTTGGGAAAAGGGAGGGGAGGGGATCATGAAGGAAAAGGGAGGGTCAATCGGAGTAGAATAAGAAGCGGTGGCCAAGAAGGGGAAGAGGAGAAGACCAACCTGCTTGTTAATGTGGCGCACTGAGATTTTTATTTCTTCTGAGGTGGCACATTTGCTGATGTGGAAGGCTGCATTTGGTTGTTGATGTGGGCAATCTGCATGTCAAGAGAAATCATGTAGTGGGGGCTCCTATTTAGATATAGTTGATATCAATTCGTCATAACTCCCAACTTCAAATTTTTTTAGTGAAACCTTGTTGTGAAGCATGATTTTTATCTAAAAGAAATTCTAAGAAAAACTTAGGGGCTCGGATTTTTGAAGAGAATGAGCATTCAAACACTTCAATTTCATAGTGCTGAATTTGACTGTCTTGATAACACCAATTGATAGAGTTATTTGGAGGAATGAATATTTGAAGTGACTGAGGTTATGCCAAAATTTATTGCCGATACTAAAATTATGGAGCTCCAGCTCATGGCTGGCTTCATGTCCTGTTGTTATATGTTGAGATAATTCATGTAACTGCGACGCCGTCGCAGACTTGGAGATTGAGTGGTAAATGATCGACCCTCTCCAAGGAGTTGTGTATGTGGTAAATAAGAGCATTTATTGCTGAGCTCAAAAGAGACAACCATTCTTGATTCATAGTGCACAAAATTAAGCCACAGTAGAACCCAATTGCATATAGTAAATTTTGGTATAACCCCATCAAAGAAAGTTGATGTTCTGAAGAAAAATGATTGAGAGAAGTGTTTGAAAGCCATGATTAGGAGGTACTTGAGGGTGTTATTGAAATGCTTGAATTCTTTGGTCTCTTTGCTTTGAAAACCCCCTATTGCAGTTCTTTTATGAAGAGTGTCAGAATATTGTCCAACCAAAGAAAGAAAAGTTTTCGCTTGCCTAACACTTGGTTAACAATGAAAAATTTGGTTTGAGAAATTATAACTAGTGCATAGCGGACGGCTAAAGCATGCGGAGAATTTCAAGAGAGGTCAGGGTAGACCGAATTTGACATGGGAGGAGTCCGTTAAGAGAGACCTGTAGGATTGGAGTATCACCAAAGAACTAGCTATGGACAGGGGTGCGTGGAAGCTTGCTACCCATGTGCTAGAGCCATGAGGTGGTCGCGAGATCTTATGGGTTTCACCTCTAGCCTACCCCAACTTGTTTGGGACTAAAGGCTTTGTTGTTGTTGTTGTTGAGAAATTATAACTAGTGATAAAAAACTACACGTGGTTAGGCAACGAGCTTAAGTGCAGCTATTCGAATGTGGATACTTTCTTGAATGAAATTGCAGGATAAGTGAGGATGGATATGTCTGATACGTCTCTATCGTATCTACTTTTCCAAACACTTTTGCTCTTGTTTTGGACTCTAATTTACATGATTTGAATGAAACTAACCCGGACTGACGCTGTTTTTAGCAGAACTACCATGATGCTGTTTTTTGTGCAGAAATAAAATTTCTCGGAATTGAACAAAACTTTTTGGAGATTTTTTTATGGACTATATAAAAAATACTGGAGCCAAGACCCACTAGAGGGGGGCCACCTGTTGCCCACAAGTCAACAGGGCACGACTAGCCCCTAGGCGTGCCCAATTGCCTTATGGGGCCCACATGGCACCGCTGACCCTAATATCAAGCCTATAATTTCCTTTTCTCCTAGAAAAAAAGATAAGAAGTTTCATCGCGTTTTATGATACGGAGCCACCGCCACCTCCTGTTCTTCATCGTTGAGCCGTCATAAGGAGAAGACCGAAAATGTTGAGTTGCTCTCATATGCATTATTGTTAATCTAACAAAGAGCCAATATTACCTTGTCTTCTCCTTTGAATAAAATGTTTGCAGATTCCAGCTTAGTCCACAACACTCTTGCACTATTATCATTTTCATATCATTCGGTCGTGCAAGTGAAAGGCAATAATGACAATGATTTGATGAAGTGGCTGTGGCAAAGAAAAGCGGGTATGAACTGTCCTTGTTTTTGTTTTTGTAAATATGTTTAACTCAGCATCCATGATTCAGCATATTATGAGTAAACATGTTTATGATGACAATTAGAGATTATAGTTGCTCATGCCATGCTTAAGTAGCTAGGAGTGGTTAAAGATTTATCTTGAGTATCAACATGCATTAAAATGATCATGATGTAGTATGTTAGTATGGTATCCTCCTCTGAATGTTTCAATTGGCTTGATTTGGCACATGTTCACACATGTAGTTGATTCAAAACCAACACAACCTCCACGATATCTATGTCCATGGTGCTTATATCCTACTCATGCTAGTATTCAATGTTAATTATTCACAATGCATGATTATGATTGTTGTCGTTCTCTGGTTGGTCGCTTCTCAATATATTTGCTAGCCTTCGCCTGTACTAAGCGGGAATGTTGCCTGTACATCTAAATCCTTAAACCAAAGTTATTCCAGATGAGTCCACCATATCTACCTATATATGCGGTATTAATCTGCCATCCTAAGTAAATTTGCATGTGCCACCTCTAATCCTTCAAATAATCATCTGTTTTGTGTGCCCGTACTGCTCATGGAGTGATAGGGGGCGGTCAGTATCTTCCATGCTAAGCGGGTTATTCTCACGATGGGTGTTTATTCACTTGTCATTGCACGAGAGAGTCTAGTAATTTGAATGCCCAGTCCTGTAATCAAAATGAAAAAAATATGTAGTGAAGCAAACTCCCCTAGAAAGTTGTTGGTATGGAGGGTACCCATGAATTCGGCTAGCCATGGCTTGTGTTTGTTGGTTGCGGGGCAGTAAACTTTATCTTTCCGCTTGGGAACCGCCGATAGTGTGTTTAGCATGGAAGATATTGAAAATCCTCGGTCATGACGTTGATAGGAAAGGCATGCCTCTCAAAATTTTATTTATCTTTGATTTAAGCTTGAAGCTCTGGCACCTCTTCAAATCTCTGCTTCCCTCTACGAAGGGTCTGTCTATTTACTTTTATTATTGAGTCATCACCTTCTCAATAAAAAGCACTAGTCCTGAGAGAGCTATTATCATTCTTATGCATTGTGTATAGTTAATACTGTGTGCACCATTACTGGATCTCATCTACCATGAATTACAATGTTTAGTCGTTGCTTGAATTTTGGAGGTGCTCTGCATTTATGTTTTGCGGTCTCAGAAAGGGCTAGCGAGATACCATGTTATCATATTATATCATGATTGTTTTGACAAATTGTTGGCATTTGAGATATGTTATTATTGCACGCTAGTTGATTATTGCATTGATATGAGTAAATGTTATTTCTAAGTGTTATCATTTTCATGGTTAGTTCATGATCTTTGCTGAAAACTTGGGTGCTATTAAAGCTTATATATGGATACAAGAACAAAAGAGTTTGTAAAAGTTTCTCTTTATCACTTTCAGTTTGTCAACTGAATTGCTTGAGGACAAGCAATGAGTTAAGCTTGGGGGAGTTGATACGTCTCCATCGTATCTACTTTTCCAAACACCTTTGCTCTTGTTTTGGACTCTAATTCGCATGATTTGAATCAAACTAACCCGGACTGACGCTATTTTCAGTAGAACTACCATGGTGTTATTTTTTGTGCAGAAATAAAAGTTCTCGGAATTGGACGGCAATTTTTGGAGATTTTTTATGGAATATATACAAATACTGGAGCCAAGACCCACCAGTGGGGGGCCACCTATTGCCCACAAGGCAACAGGGCGCGACCACCCCCCTGGGCGCGCCCTGTTGCCTTGTGGGGTGATGACCCACAAGTATAGGTGATCAATCATAGTCCTTTCGATAAGTAAGAGTGTCGAACCCAACGAGGAGCAGAAGGAAATGACAAGCGGTTTTCAGCAAGGTATTATCTACAAGTGATGTAAGTAACAGTGATAAATAGTTTTATAGCAAGATAATTCACAACGGGTAACAAGCAGCAATAGTAACAAAGGTGCAACAAGGTGGCCCAATCCTTTTTATAGCAAAGGACAAGGCTGAAAGTTCTCTTATATAAAGGAAAGTGCTCTTGAGGACACATGGGAATTGTCGTCTAGTCACGTTCATCATGTTTAGTTGATTCGCGTTCGCTACTTTGATAATTTGATATGTGGGTTGACTGGTGCTTCGGTGTTGTTCTTACTTGAACAAGCAACCCACTTATGATTACCCCCTCTTGCAAGCATCTGCAACTACGAAAGAAGAATTAAGATAAATCTAATCATATCATGAAACATATGGATCCAAATCAGCCCCTTACGGAATCAGGCATTAACTACGGTTTAAGCTTCTGTCACTCTAGCAATCCATCATCTACTTATTACTGGACATTGCCTTCCCTTAGGTCCAAGTATGGTGAAGTGTCATGTAGTTGACATTCACATGACAACACTAAAGGAAGCAACAACATACATATCTTCAAAATATCGAACAAATGCCAACTTCACATGATTATTTATAACAAGACTTCTCCCATGTCCTCAAGAACAAAAGTAACTACTCAAAAATCATATTCATGTTAAAGATGAGATGAGTATTGAATATCATTAAGGATCTGAACATATAATCTTCCACCAAATAAACGAACTAGTATCAACTACAAGATGTAATGAACACTACTAGCAACCCACATGTACCAAGCTGAGGTTTTGGGACAAAGATTGAATACAAGAGATGAACTTGGGTTTGAGATGAGATGGTGCTGGTAAAAATGTTGATGAAGATTGGTCCTCCCATGATGAGAGGATCGTTGGTGATGTCGATGGCTTTGATTTCCCCCTCCTGGAGGGGCGGAATCGCTCCGCCGGAGAGCAAAAGTGCTCCTGCCCAGGATCCGCCTCGAGGCAGCGGCACTTCGTCCCGAAAGCCTTCTTCTGATTTTTTTTCTAGGGAAAATGGCATCATATAGGAGAAGATGTGCCCAGAGGCCTGCTAGGGGCGCCACAAGCTCGGGGGGTAGGGCACACCCCCCAGGCTTGTCGCTTAATGGTGGGTCCCCTCCTGGTGTTTCCTCTGCAATATTTTTTATATATTTCAGAAGAATGCTTCATAAATTTTTAGGTCATTTGGAGTTGTGCAGAATAGCTATCTCTACAGTAGCCCTTTTTGGTCCAGAATTCTTGCTGCCGGCAATCTCCCTCTTCATGTGATACTTGCAAAATAACATAGAAAAGGCATAAGAATTGCATCATAAGGTGAAATAACAGTTCCAAATCATAATAAATAATAGTAGGAAAACATGATGTAAAATGGACATATCAACTCTCCCAAGCTTAGACCTTGCTTTTCCTCGAGCGAAAGCCGAGATCGATAATCATGACCACATGTTTAGAGAGAGAGTTGTCGACAAAAATAAAATATGGACATGAAAGCATCATGGTCATTATCATAGAAGAAATATATCAACATAAAACTTCTCATGCTAAAGTAACAATTCATTCACAAAAAAAATATGAAACATAAACTTCATTGGAAACTAACAAACTATGATCTCAGTCATTGAAACATTCATAATCCATCATATTTTCAGAAAGAGTCTATGTAAGAGCTTTGCTTAGAAAGTTCACATACTCAACTATCATTTAGTGTTCTATGATTGCTGACACTCAAGGCATATTTATAGAGCAAAAGTTTTGGTCAAACACATAGGAAGATGGAGGTTTATAGTTTTCACCACCCAACTTATTTATCTCGAGGATAATGTCAACAATAATAACTCATGATCACCTACATTCAACAGGATATATATATCAGGATTGTCATGCTTTTGTCATGGCAGATGTCCTAGTGAAAGGACTTAGGTGCGAGGCCATCGCGACGGTGATTAACTTGTCGGGGTTGAGCGGGACAAGAGACACGAGTTTACCCAGGTTCGGCTCATAACGGTGGAGGTAACAGCCTACTCCTGCTCTTGTCGCTATTGATTGAGTATTGATTACAAGGGAGCGGATTCGCTTGACCTAGCTATTGATTGATTGTTACTTGCCCTATCCTATGCCGGGGACTCGCCTTTATATACAGGTCGAGGCCACCAGCTTACAAGAGTCTAGGTCGGGTTACAATTGGTGACCGAGCCCTACTCTAAGTCACCTTACCTTACAAGACAAGTCATCACATGGAGGCTTACACCTCTGGGCCTCCTTCTGACCCTGGGTTCTAAGCCAGCTCATCTTGGGAGCCGCCCTTCTTAATCTTGTATCCTGACCATCTTGGCCCATCTGAGGCCCAGCTCCCTAAGTCGCCAATGATCTGACCCGACCCTATTAGGGCGGGTTATACCGTGGGGTTATATCCCCAACATTAGACACCAGATTGATTTGAACTTGTTCATGTCAATCTTCCATCCCTCCATCTGGAGAGTCTTCTCTTTATCTTCTTTCGTCTGGACAATCTTGTAACCCGCCATGAGAAAAGCTAACGTCATCTTCGTGATTTCGAGAAAACCTTCATGACGTCATAATGAATCTTTGTATAAATCCATCATTCCAAAAATCGAGGCGTCCCTTTATTGCGAAATTTATTGTGCCTCCTCGATCTTCGCACCTGTCATTCACTATTCCTCTTTTCCTTATAAATAGGCACGAGGACCCCTCCTTTTACTTTTTACCTTGCCTCCTCTACTTCTTCTTCTTCTTCCTCGCAAGTCTCTTCGTGACCGGAGCTCCAGCGTGCCCGTCGAGCCGCACCAGCCTTCTTCAGTCAAGGCCGTGACACCACCCCATCGTCATTGGGACTCAACGACACACCTTCGCCTTCCTCCATCGACAACAGGTACTTCTCTTCTTTCTCAAATTTGCATTAGGTCACCTGAGTTCCTGGAGTTCATTGGCGTTCATCCCTTTCCTAGTTCATCATATCTTTGAATAGAAACTATTTTTGATCCGAAACACCATAGAAGTATTGCGGTATTAGTTTTGACACCATCTTACATCTTGGAGAACTCGTATTCCCTCTAGAATCAATGGGTAGCATGCTAGTTCTTCCATCTCCACCTTTTAGGTTTTGTAATTATTTTTCTTTCTGAACTGCCCATAGAACCATATATATAGCTGTTGATTGTGAAACTTGTTTGCTCCACACTTACTAGAATTTTCAATAATCCTGAATTTTTAGATAACCCGCTTCTATGTCTTGGTCGACTTACCAATATATCCTTAATCTGCCAGCGTTCTAAAAACTGCATCTTTACATAACCCGCCTCTGTTTAGGGTGACTTATCTTTATATTTCTCTACTCATATGACAGTGATAGTGAGTCATTACTTCTTTTATGCAACCCGTCATATTCTGATTCTGCAATTTCTGTCATTCTTTAGGCGCCTCAGTATGACAAAGACCACTCTTTCTAACTGGGGTCCTTCCCTGGTTACTAAAGAAATCCTTAAGGATTATGTGGGCTAAGGTATCTTGGCGACTCAAGAAGAGATTGGTTGGCGGGTTAGCCAAGGAGAGAATGTGCCCAATCCTGGTGAAGGAGAAGTGATAGTCTTTACTGACCATATCCTCAGAGGCTTCACACCACCTGGGTCAAAAAAATCGTGATGTCTGACACTATTTCAATCTTCATCCTCAAGATATAGGCCCAAACTCAGTGACAAACCTTTGCCACTTTCAAATTTTCTGTGAGGCTTATCTGCAAGTAGAGCCCACTGTTGCTCTTTTCAAAGAATTCTTCTACATAAACCGCCAGACTGAATGCACCAATGGTCCAAGTCAAGAATTAGGCGGAGTCACAATCCAGAAACGCAGAGACGGCGGCTTTCCTACCGCCACCTTACCAAGCCACCCCAAAGGATGGATAAAAACTTGGTTTTATTGCATGAACGTTGCCCCAGTTAATGAGAACCCTCTGTCGGGTTATAGGGCTGACCGCCTTCCTATCAATTTTGACCCACCAAGTGTCGGCGTGCGACACCTATGGGATCCTAAGGGACCCCTTTACGATTCGGCGGGGCGAGAGGTATGCGCAAAGAGCAGAACCAACGATCGACGCGAGGAGATTTTACCCAGGTTCGGGCCGCTCATCAGCGTAAAACCCTACTCCTGCCTTGTTTTATTATCAATGTTCTTGAGCCCAGGCTCCAGGAGCGCTCGCAGTGAACAGTACGTTCAAAGAGCAGCTACGCATGCAGAATGGGCCAGAAGATCTTCCTCCCCTGCAGCAGTTGCCTTGGGCCTCCTTTTATACCACAAAGGGGTCACCACAATGGCAAAATGTACATACATTGAGGTGTAAAGTAGCTATAGGGTCATCATACCTAACCCGTGATGGATTAGGACGAACGCATTTAATGCACCGTGAGGTGTCCGTTTAGGTGTCCTCACTTTCTTGGGGATGGAAAATGGGGCCATCCCATCAGCACCGCTTAAGCTCTCCTCCACTGGTGCGTTGCCACGCATCCAAAGAAGGACCCAGAATGTCGGGCTTGTTGTTGTGCCAGAGCGGCGGCACAGCAACAAAATCTTGCCGGGCGCCAAGCCTTGCCGGGCGCTGAACCTTGCCGGGCTCTGCAGGCCACCCCGGCAAGATCTTGCCGGGGAAGTTGGCCTTCGGATTCCAGCTCTTCTTATCTGCTGATCCTCATATCTTTGACTTGAGAATTTCTTTGGTGGCCTGAGTCACCCTCGAACTATTCCCCGACAAGCCTTGCCGCGAGTATGGCTACAACTACCCGTGCACAAGTACGGGGTACTAATGGCCCAATACTTAGTACACCGACAGGAGCCCCCGGGCCTAGGCCACACACGAATGCGAGGCGTTGTTGGGCTAGGCCCAAATAGTGCACGAGCACACGTGGCAGGGGATTAACTACTCGTAAATATCCCATTTACTGTGCCCCCCACTACGCGCGTCGAACGCGTGACGTGGGAAGCGTGCCTCAAAAGCTGCAACTGCAACGCGCCCGCAGAGGCGCATTCACATTGGGGTGTAAAAGAGGCGGCCCCGCTCCGTCCGGGAAGAAGCAGACTTCGTCCGAGCCACCACCGACAAAGAAGTGGCATACAACGCCACTAGGGTGGAGGAGGCAAATCTTGCCACGGAGGCTGGCAGCGCTGGATCACAGAATGGGAAACCAGCGATGCAGAGGTAGTGGTGGAAGTAAAACCTGCCGGGAAGGACAAAGCTGCCGGGGAACAGAGCTGTACAGCTGCTGAGAGCTCGTTCGACGAGGACACGACTGAAGAAGAACCGCAAGAAGAGCTCCCAGCCCCGAAGAAGACAAAGCGTGTTCTTCGAAAGGCTGCATCTGGCATCCCGGCAAACCAACCTTCCACGAGCAGTGAGGCTCCCGGCAAGAAAACGACCGGCAAGACTGCGCCGCGGCAAGGGGTTCGACAGCAACCTGTGCGGCGTGCGAGACCCACATCAGCGGCAACTGCTGAGGCGGCAGAGGTGTCTCGCACTACCGCACCGGAAGCTGAGGTGATGGAAACACGCCAACCCCCGGCGCCTGCTACAGCCAAGTGACCTAGGACCCCCCCCCCCCTCCGCCTTCCCACACAGGCACTGCAACGGAGGTCGATTTCGACATCTCCCGGCTTTAGTCCGGAGCGAGAAGAGGAAGAGTGACTACCTTGCCACAGCCTTTATTTTCCAATCCTGGATCAATCTTATTGACTTGCTTGTATTGTCTCTGCAGTGATGCAGAAACCTTGATGGAGAGGATGGCGAAGAGGACAAAGACTTCTACAGGCGACGAGCCTCTGGCAGGCTTTGTGAGCGCACCGGAAACTACTACCATCAGCACGGATCTTAGTCCTCGACGTAGCCCCCAGCGTAAGTTTATTACTCTTTTTCTGCTGGCAGGCACTGAGGTTTCTATTCTTGCCGCTGATATCTCTGGGCTTGCAGGAGAAGAATGGCAACAGGGAGAATTATTGGAGGATGCCCCCGTCGTGCCACCTTCATTGACCACGCCGCCCACAAGCGCGTCCCCGGCAAGAGATCCTACCGACGAGCCTATCTTGATTGAGGAGGAGCCGGCAAGCACGGGCACCGGCAACCGAGGTTGCCGGGAGGGGCGAGGCCACATCCCAACAGCTCGACGCAGGTAACTGATTGCCTCAGAACGCTTGCTATTCTTTCCTTTATCTCTCTTTGTTTTGTCTTCTTGAGCTTCAATCTTGATCTCATTCTGTTTCTCCCCCTTGTCCTTTAGAATTCACTGAGATGGAAGACATGGACATTGACACTGTCATCGAGGAGACCGCTAGGGATGTTGCCGCCGAAGCTGACAAGATTGCTGCCACCGAGGCCGCCACGGATGCCACTGTCGAGGCCGGCGGTGTTTTTGCCGACGAGGCTGCCAAGACTGCACAGGAGGACCCCGCCAAAGAGCCTACTGAAGAGGGCAGCAAGGAGGCTGGTGACCGTACTGACGGCATTCCTACCACAGGAGCGCCAGGCGCTGCGCCGGCCACGGAGCCCCTGCTACTGATGAGGTGGTTGTTGAGGATCAACCGTCAACATCTGAAGGCCCCTCATCCAGCAAATATCTCAAAGTTGGCGAGAACCTGTTATCAACTTGCCGAGGACGGCAAGCATTGGAGCACCGACCGAAGGGGAAGTCTTCGATGAAGAAGTCATTGCTGCTGCCGGGCTCAAGGTTGTTGATGATCCAAGCACTAGCAGCGGCAAGTCTGAGGAGGATCAGCTCCTTCAGGCCATGGGCGAAAATTTCTGCCAGCTCCAGGCTCTCCACCGCGCTCGGAAAGAGAAAGCGGATTCCAGAATGGCAGTTGTCGAGGCGGCCGAAGCAGATTTTCAAGGGCGCGTCAAACAAATGCAAGTCTGGTACGCCGAGGCCCTCCAAGAGCTAACTGCCGGCCGGGAACAAGTGAGCCAACAGTGGATAGAAATCCTCCTGAAACAATCTGACATGGAGAAGGCGCAAGATGAAGCTACGCAAAGAATTGCTACTGAAGATGCTCTCCTGACGGGGCGTCGCATTGCACTTGATGCTCATGAGGAAGATCTCACCGCACGTGAGCAGGTGCTTGCCGCCAAGCTTCGCAGCAAAGATGAAGATATCGAGAAGCTTGTCGCGCGGTGGACCCAGGAGCTGGAGCAGAAACACAAAGAGGCGCTCGAAGCTCTAACTGTAGATCATACCGGCAAACTCAAGGTGGCCGTCGATGCTGCCGAGGCTGCAGAGGCCACGAAGAATGAGCTGAGCGACAAAGTAAAGAAGCTGGAAGCGGATCTCGAAGAGCACGGCAAGGAGCTCTCGACGCTCAAAGGTGATTGGGAAAAAATCCTCCACACCCTGGCGGAGATGCAAGTTGCCATGTCCAACAAGACCAAGCAGCTCTCCTCAGCAAATGACGCTATTGCCGTTCTGGAATTGAAGCTGACCACGTTGCAGAAGTCTCTCGAGGCCGGCAGGGCTCGCGAGAAGGCCCTGCTCAAAGATCTCCAGGGAGAGAGGAACCTGCTCAAGAGCGCTGCCGCCGCCCAAATTGATTACGAAAAGGGGGTGGAGATCTGGACTGGACGTCGCATCGATGCTGCGGAGAAGCTCACGGCAGAACTGTCAACCATGGGCCTGTCAAACTTCAGGTATTCTTCCAAGGAAAGGATATCTTCGAGTGCCAGGTTGACGATGTTCTTCGAGAGCATCATTGATGCCCTGAAGTTGCTTCAGTCTAACCGGGCGACTCAATTGGCCAACGAGTCCTGTCGGCTTTGCCGGGCTGTCCTCCGCAAGGTGCTTATCAAGGTGGCGCATAACAATCCCGGCATCGACCTCTCCAACATGCTTGGCCACCTGCCAAAGGACGCAAATCTTGAGGCGCTTGAAGAGCTTGTTGCGCCTATCCTCGAGAAGGTGGACTCAATCAAAAGGATTGAAGGCCAGCGTAGAGATTAACTGCTCCACCTCTTCTTGCCATCGTCATTCCATGCCAAAGACAATTAAGTCTTAAGTTAGAACTACGGCAACTTATTAATGTAATATAACTTGCTTATGTTTGGGTACATGCATGCTATCTCCATTGTCTGATTCCTTTATGTATGGAGTTCACCCTACGCTTACTGAAAAATTGTCGGCGCGCAACCTGCCGCGAGCGCTGGGTGCGGGACTTCAGCAGCCTGCTGGAGGCACGGCGGCCGGCAAGACTCCTTGGCGTTCTTAGTGCAGCCACTTAAATCGTTGAGCGAACTCGAAACAAAATAAGGGCACAACCAATTACAGCAAGGGTTCCTTCACGTGCAGGTTTTCCATACAAAGGTCGGAATCGTCCAAGGAAATAACTTTGCAATAAAGGAAACTTGTTCTAAGTTTTAGAACTTAGCTTTCTGTCACTGTCCTTCCTCCGGCAAGCGTCAATTCTGAACATCGCCAACTGGTACTCATATCTCCCTTCCTCCCCCCCGGCAAATGTGCACGCGAGGAATCCTTCTGTCTTTTAAGAAAAAGAAAGAAGAGAAAATAAAGATATGAAACCTTGGCGGTTCGTTAGAACTTACCGGGAGTAGGTGCCATACAACATCTTAGACAGACATGCATATATATATGAACATGGAAATCAATAAGGGAATGCACAACACTTAAATTCATTCATCTGTGCTCAGGGTCTGCGCCTGGCTTTGTACAAAGGATCATATGCCTTGCCGGCAAGACTTGTACAAAAGGGTGGTTGCCGGGGGCCACCGGCAACTCCACCTTATGGGTAGAACTTGCGAAGATGTTTGATATTCCAGGAATTACTCACTGGAACGCCATCTTCGGTCTCAGGCGGACAGCACCGGGCCTGGTGACTCGTACTACCCGATAAGGGCCTTCCCACTTCGGCGTCAACTTGTTTGAATTCTTGGCGGACTGAATCGGTCGAAGAACAAGGTCGCCTTCCTCAAGGCTTCGGGCATGAACTTTGCGGCTATGGTAGCGGCACAAAGCTTGCTGGTAGCGTGCAGCTCGCACAGCAGCCTGAAGACGATTCTCCTCAAGGAGCACAGCGTCATCTTGCCGCAGTTGCTCTTGCTCAAGCTCATCATAAGCGAGCACTCGAGGTGATCCGTGCGTGAATTCCGTGGGGAGAACTGCTTCCACTCCGTAGACTAGAGCGAAGGGTGTCTGGTCGGTGGCTCGATTTGGTGTCGTTCTGATTGACCAAAGAACCGTCGGCAACTCATCAATCCAGCGTCTTCCGCACTTTTTTAGCCTGTCAAAGGTTCTGGTCCTGAGACCGCGCAGCACTTTAGCATTGGCCCTCTCCGCTTGGCCGTTGCTTCTCGGGTGAGCAACAGAGGCAACAAAAAATTTGCCGCCAAGGTCTTGGACGTACTGCATGAAGGTGCGACTTGTGAATTGCGTGCCGTTGTCGGTGATGATCCTGTTGGGCACACCGAAATGGCAAACTATCCCTTTAAAGAACTTGACGGCTGATTGTGCTGTCACCTTCCTCACTGCTTCCACCTTCGCCACTTTGTGAACTTGTCGATAGCAACGTACAAGTACTCAAAGCCCCCGGTAGCATGGGGGAAAGGGCCCAGTATGTCGAGCCCCCAGACCGAAAATGGCTAGGAGAGAGGGATTGTCTGAAGAGCTTGAGCTGGTTGATGCGATTTCTTCGAATGAAACTAGCATGCTTCACACTTAGTTACTAGTGCAGTTGCATCCTGGAGAGTGGTGGGCCAAAAGAAACCTTGCCGGAATGCTTTCCCGGCAAGTGCTCTTGATCCTATGTGAGAGCCACATATGCCTCCATGTATTTGTGCCAACAGCTCTAGTCCATCCTCCCGAGGAATGCACTTCAATTTCACACAGTTTGGTCTCTTTCTGTACAGGACGTCATCGACGAACTTGTACATAATAGACCGACGGGCCACTCTTTCCACTTCTTCCTGTTCCTCCGGGAGTTCTCCTGTTTGAAGGAAATGGACAATGTGCTGCGCCCATGCTGGAGCCTTGGGCTCGACAGCTAGGACTAAAGGCATCTCCTCTGCCAGGGGAACGTTTGTCTCGACGGCAAGGGCCTGAGCCCCTGCTGGAGCCTATTGTTCCCCGGTAGGCATGTCGTTGATCCCGGCAACTTCCTTGCCGGCGGCTCCCGGGAGCTCTGCCGGGAAGTACTGACCAAAATTCAATTTTCTTCTCTTTTCTTGTCGTATTGATGGCGCCACGGATGGTTGAGTTAAATGGAGCACAAAAGTTCCTGGTTCCACAGGCAACTTGAGGGCAGCACGCTTTGACAGGTCGTCAGTGACACTGTTCTCGGCACGAGGGATGTGCTCCATTTGTAGACCGTCAAAGTGCTCATCCATTTTTCTCACTTCATCCATGTAGGCTTGCATCAATGGATTCTGATAACTCTTATTAACTTGCCTGACGACAAGCTGTGAATCGCCTCTGATGACGAGCTTCTTGATACCAAGGTCTTTCGCGATCCTGAGACCGGCAAGCAAACCCTCGTATTCTGTAGTGTTGTTCATCGAACTCTCTCGGGGAAAGTGCATTTGGACTACGTACTTGAGGTGCTCTCCGGTGGGTGCGACAAGTAGCACGCCAGCACTGGCGCCTTGCAGCAAAAAAGCCCCGTCAAAGTACATAACCCATTGCTGGTCAATTTCCTTGCCGGGAAGAGTTGTTTCTTGAACCTCTTCGTCTGGCGTTGGGGTCCATTCCGCAACGAACTCCGCCAAGGCCCTACTCTGGATTGTCGAAGTGCTTTCAAACTTGAGGCCAAAGGTCGACAACTCCAACGCCCACTCCACGATCCTGCCGGTTGCTTCAGGATTTCGCAAAATCCGTTGCAACGGAAAGCGAGTGACGACGGTGATTTCATGTGCTTGAAAATAATGGCGCAGCTTCCTCGAGGCCATAAGGAGACTGAAAAGCAACTTCTGCACGCCAGAATATCTTGACCTAGCTCCTTGTAAAAGAGAGCTAACAAAATAAACTGGGCGCTGCACCACCTTTTTCTTCTGCAATGGTTCTTCTGACTGCACAGATCTTGTCTTGCCGGGATCAATCCTTGCCAGGGAACATCCTGCCGCGTCACCTGACGGTCCTGCCGCTGGTGTTGCTTCCTCATCAGCTTCTCTCTGCGCCACTAACGTAGCACTAACCACTTGATTTGTCGCTGCCAGATACAGCAGCAACGACTCTTGTGGTTTAGGTGCGAATAGCGTCGGCGGAGAGGAGAGGTATTTCTTCAAATCTTGCAGCGCAGCCTCCGCCTCCGGAGTCCATTTCATTGGTCCTGCCTTCTTCAAAATTTTGAAAAAGGGCAGGGCGCGCTCAGCAGATTTGGAAATAAACCTGCTTAGAGCAGCAACACAGCCGGCAAGACAACGCACATCCTTGACGCGTCTTGGCGCTTCAATCTGCTCAATAGCTTTGATCTTGTCGGGGTTCGCTTCGATTCCCCGACAAGATACAAAGAATCCGAGGAGTTTGCCGGAAGGAACACCGAACACGCACTTCTCATGATTGAGCTTTAAGTTGATCTTGTGCAGATTTGTAAATGTTTCTTCTAAATCTTGTATGAGCGTCGCTTTGTCCTTGGTTTTGACCACTATGTCATCCATGTATGCCTCCATATTTCTATGGAGTTGAGGCTCAAAACCGATTTGGACCGCTCTCGCAAATATAGAACCAGCACTTTTCAACCCGAAAGGCATTCGTATAAAACAATACGTACCACATGGGGTGATAAATGCGGTCTTTTCTTCATCTTCCTTCGCCATGAAGATCTGATGATACCCTGAGTAGGCATCAAGGAAGGACAAGAGATCACAACCAGTGGTGGAATCCACAATCTGGTCGATGCGCGGCAAGGGAAAGGGATCTTTTGGACAGGCTTTATTGATATCTGTATAATCGATACAAAGCCTCCATTTCCCATTCGCTTTGCGCACTACAACCGGATTGGCCAACCAGGTTGGATGAAGCACTCCTCTGACCAATCCTGCCACCTCCAGCTTTTTAATATTCTCGGCAATGAATTCTTGCCGCTCCAAGGCTTGCTTCCTGACCCTCTGCTTGACGGGCTGTGCGTGAGGACAGACAGCAAGGTGGTGCTCAATTACCTCCCTGGGAACACCGGGGATGTCAAATGGTTGCCATGCAAACATGTCGACATTCGCCCGCAGGAAGGCAACGAGCGCGCTTTCCTATTTGTCATCTAGGGTGGAACTTATGGTGAAAGTTCCCCCTGTTCCGTCCTCCCTGACGGGCACCTTCTTGGTCTCTGGTGGAGCAGCCCTGGATTTCTTGTTCTTGCTGGTGGAACTCTTTGGTGCATCCTCGATGGAAGCGCAGCACTCCGAGGAGGCGCGCTTACCGGAGTTCGCGCCAAGATTCTCACCGGTCTTCTTCTTCCCCTCGAGAGTTCCAGCGGCAGGAGCAGATGCCGTGACGGCAGGTGCTGCAATTGCTTCCTGGTAGAGTTGGTCGGCACAGATGAGCGCATCCTTCTTATCGGAATGGATAGTAATGACACTCAACGGCCCGGGCATCTTCAAAACATTATAAGCGTAGTGTGATGCCGCCATGAACTTAGCCAGCGCTGGCCGACCAAGGATCCCATTGTATGACATGGGGATCTTGGCGACATCAAACACTACCTTCTCGGTCCTGTAGTTGAGCTCGCTACCAAATGTTACCGGTAGCGTAATCTTGCCCTTAGGCTGGGTTCTTCCTAGATTGACCCCTTGAAACGTGCCCGTTTCTTCGAGATCTTCATCAGGAATTTGAAGCCTCTTGAGCACATCTGTTGAGATTAGGTTCAGCCCGGCCCCACCGTCAACTAGCATTTTCGTCACCCTGAGGTTGCGAATTGTTGGTGAGACCAACAATGGCAGGCACCCGACCGCGGTTGTGCGATCAGGGTGATCCTCGGCGTCGAAAATGATAGGCGTGTTGGACCACTTCAGGGGCTTACATGCATCTGGTGACGGCTCTGTTGCATTGACTTCTCGCACCCACTGTTTGAGTCGACGGTGGGAAGAATGCAACAAGGCGCCCCCATCGATACACATGGCCTCTGTAGCTTTCTGGAATTCTTGCTCATTGGACTCATCGTCTTCTTCATCATCATCTTCTTCCTTCTCCTGGCCTCGAGCGGGCCTCTCCCTCTATTGCTTGGCCTTGCCGCGGTGACCCCCTCGGCCACCGCGCTTCTTGCCGGACCCCTCAACACCATCATGGGCCTTCTCCTTATCTCGCCTTTCATACTCAGCCCTCTGTTTCTCGGCAAGCTGTTCAACTTGCCGGCAGTTTTGGAGATCGTGGCCCTTGGTGCGATGGATCTTGCAATACTGCTTGCCGGAGCTCTCCAACTTGTGAGCTGCCGCCAAGGCCTGACAGGAAGGGCACCCGGCAAGTTCCTTGCCGGGGTCATCAACCTTGGCCTTCTTGGCGGCGCCGGGGTTGCCGAATTCCTCAAGCAAGCACGGCCTTGCCTCTGCGTTTCTTATTCCGCCACCGGCCTTTCCTTGACGGGGTCGCAGCGTCTTCATCTTCCGATTTGCCCCCCGCGCCAACAGCCTCGCCAGGGAGTTTCCTCCCCTCTTCAGCTCGAGCGCATTTGTCGGCCAAAGCGTAAAGCTCGGCGATACTCCTGACTTTGTTCATTGCCAACTCTTCCCGCATTTTGCGGTTACGCATGTTCTGATGAAACGCGCTAACAACAGCGGCAGGGTGAACGTCAGGAATATTGTATTGCACCCAGCTGAATCTCTGGATAAACTTGCGCAGGGATTCGCCCTCCTTCTGAGGGATGATATGCAAATCACTCTCTTGGCCAGGAGCTTGGTGGCCTCCGACGAAGGCGCCAACAAACTGATGGCACAGATCTGACCAAGAAGAAATAGAATTCTCCAGCAGATGCATCAACCATGACCTAACATTGGGTTTAAGCACCAACGGGAAGTAGTTGGCAAGTATCTTGTCATCTCGGCCCCCGGCAGCCTGCACCGCAATGGTGTAAATGCTCAGGAACTCCGAGGGATGAGTCTTGCCGTCATATTTCTCCGGGACCTCTGGCTTGAAGGTTCGGGAATTGGGCCACTGGACATGCCGTAGCTCATGGGTAAACGCCGGAGTCCCTACCTCGTAAGGCAAGTCTAATGCGTCCCCCGGCGCAGGCTCATCGACAGCCGGCCCTGCGCGCTTATCAGACTTATAGCGCGCTTCCCGTCGTTGCTCGATGGTAGTTTGAGCGTCCTCCTTGCCTCATTCCTGGAGAACTTGACACTGGTCGCGGTGCATCCGTGGATCGGACGACGCCGTGGAACCATCATCACAGCGATCGACCTGCTGTGTTGTCGGCCACCGCTGGTGTCGCGGAGGGGAGTGCACCGTGGTTGCACCACCTCCGGTTTTCTCCACATCGGCTCGCGCTGGATCAACGGGCCTTCGCTCTGAGGGCCCTGCCTCTTGTGGTCCATCTTTGTTGGCGAAGCCGATAAGGCTCTGGATAGTAGCTCGCCACTCCTCCATCTTCTCCGGAGCAGGAAGGAAATTGAGGAGCAGTTGCGCACGTGCCAAGGCTTCCGCTGGTGTAGGCGGCGGCGACAGGTGCGAGGTACGTGAGGTGCTCTGACTCCTAGCCAAGTTAGAAGGAGCACCATCATGATCACGCGACCGCGCGCCACCTCTGCTGGCAGCTCGGTGTGCGTGCTGGGCCCGCGCATCTTGGGATCGATGCGCAGAAATCTTTTCATGGGGACGCCCTGAACCACCAGCGCCATGACGTCGCTCGTCGTGCACGACCTGGGTAGGCCGTGACGTTTGCGCCGGTGCGGGAGCTCCAGCAGGTGTCCTCCGATCTCTGGAATTCGTTATGCCACCCGTAGGCAACACAACTCCGTCTCTGGATCCAGCGGCGTGTGGGTTGCCACTGCCACTGCGAACGACGCCGCTCGCCTGGCTTGGATCACCGGAACGCCGTGGAAGCTCTAGTCCTCTTCCTTCTGCACCCACGCCATCGCCCGTATGCAAAGGCACAGGCAAAACGGACATGGATGGTTGCGCCATCGCAGTGCTCTTCTTCTTGGGTGGCATGATGATGAAGATAATGAAGAAACTAAGGCGCCGATCACTGGATCAGGTTCACACAACCTACAATCCCCCTACCTGGCGCGCCAAAGATGTCGGCGTGCGACACCTATGGGATCCTAAGGGACCCCTTTACGATTCGGCGGGGGGAGAGCTATGCGCAAAGAGCAGAACCAACGATCGACGCGGGGAGATTTTACCCAGGTTCGGGCCGCTCATCAGCGTAAAACCCTACTCCTGCCTTGTTTTATTATCGATGTTCTTGAGCCCAGGCTCCAGGAGCGCTCACAGTGAACAGTACGTTCAAAGAGCAGCTACGCATGCAGAATGGGCCAGAAGATCTTCCTCCCCTGTAGCAGTTGCCTTGGGCCTCCTTTTATACCACAAAGGGGTCACCACAGTGGCAAAATGTACATACATTGAAGTGTAAAGTAGCTACAGGGTCATCATACCTAACCCCTGACGGATTAGGATGAACGCATTTAATGCACCGTGAGGTGTCCGTTTAGGTGTCCTCACTTTCTTGGGGATGGAAAAAGGGGCCATCCCATCAGCACTGCTTAAGCTCTCCTCCACTGGTGCGTTGCCACGCATCCAAAGAAGGACCTAGAATGTCAGGCTTGTTGCTGTGCTAGAGCGGCCGCACAGCAACAAAATCTTGCCGGGCGCCAAGCCTTGCCGGGTGCTGAACCTTGCCGGGCTCTGCAGGCCACCCCGGCAAGATCTTGCCGGGGAAGTTGGCCTTCGGATTCCAGCTCTTCTTATCTGCTGATCCTCATATCTTTGACTTGAGAATTTCTTTGGTGGCCTGAGTCACCCTCGAACTGTTCCCCGACAAGCCTTGCCGCGAGTATGGCTACAACTGCCCGTGCACAAGTACGGGGTACTAATGGCCCAATACTTAGTACACTGACACCAAGCAAGATTCTTTCGGATGAACACACTGAGGCACTTCAACATTATCCAAAGGTGAAAGCTTTGATAGCCAATGGGTTAACCGGAGTCGACTTAGCCACCTGCTGGGTCTCGTGGAGAATTCTTCCCTTAAGCCGCCGGTCTGGCTTAATGTGTGAATATTTCGGCGAGTCAGATGACCCTCAGCGGTACAGCTTTGATAACTTTACCGCTGAAGAAATCTTTCAAACTGTGAACTCTTTGCTTGGGGAGACTCAAGAAAACTATAATAAGATAGGGTTGTTACCATTCTTCAAACTCAACCAGGCCCCAGCTATAAGTATCCGTTTATGTCCGGCTTAAATATCCTTCATTTATTCCGTATCTCATTTGTTAATTCCATCTTTATCACATAGTCCGACTCTGCTTTCTGGAAAAGGAAGATAAAGACTGATGTGGCCAAGATCAGGACTGGCCCAAAATCAAAGAAGAATAAGGCAGCTGAGCTGGCTGTTGTAGGCGAGTCAGCTGACACTGACAACCAATCAGAGGTAGAACTCGACTCTCTTGGCTGACTCTTTATTGAATTAGCTGACACCTCTTATTCTTAGGATGAGGTTGCCACAAGCCGGGCAGACGACATTGAGGTAATTCCTATCTCTTCCGGCTCAGACCCCGCACCTTCAGAGAAGTTACGGCAGGTTGTCCGGAAAGTAAAATTTTCTCACCCAGATGCTAAATTTGATCCACACTTTATTTTGAAGAAAACCCAGCATGACCTAAGATGCCAGACTCGAGGTGGTGGCTCAGGCGATTTAGTGGCCGGGTTAACTGATGAACCCTCTGCCTGCCTGCTGAGGTGCCACACAGTCCAACTTCTTCTTTACCCAAAGTTGGTCTTATGAGACATCCTCTTAACCCTTCTAACTCCAATTACCAGGAGTCGCCACCATCCTCAGGCAGCTCATCTCAAACCCAAGTACCTGTCTTCATTGTAAACTGAGGGTGAGTCATTGTATTTACTTATAGTCTTATAGCTTATTATCATATACGTCTTAACACTCCAATGTGATCACAAGGTCAAAGCCAAGGAGAAGAAGAAGAAAGGTTGGCGACTCTTCCAAGGCTCCCAAAGTCCCCGAGTCGGAAGAACAGGGGTTGGTAACCCTTGAGGTCAACATCGAACAGCCTGAAGAGCCTCACAACCAACAAGATGACCCGCCTTCGCAGACGGACGTGAGGACCTCCGAAGCCATGGATACTGAAGCTAACCTGGCGGATAATTGTGACCCACCAAATCCAATTCCTTCTTCAACCCCTGTTAAAACCATTGAAGAAGCCCATCATGAGGAGAATACTGACAATGTTGCCATTATTAGGGCGAGTCATACGTCTCCAACGTATCTATAATTTTTTATTGTTCCATGCTATTATATTATCTGTTTTGGATGTTTTATATGCATTAATGTGCTATATTATATTATTTTTGGGACTAACCTATCAACCTAGAGCCCAATGCCAGTTTCTATTTTTTCCTTTTTTTTGACTTTTACAGAAAAGGAATATCAAACGGAGTCCAAATGGAATAAAACTTTACGATGAATTTTCTTGGACCAGAAGACACCTACGTGACATGGAGAGATGGCCAGAAGAGTCCCGAGGAGGCCACAAGCCTCTAGGGCGCGCCCCAGGGGGGGTGGCCTGAGGGCTTGTGGGCCCCTCGTGTGTCCTCAAACCCTAATTCCACCTCTATAAATTCAGAAATATTGCCCAAACATCAGAACATTCACCAAAATACTTTTCCGTCGCCGCAAGCCTCTGTGAGATCCCATCTTGGGGCCTTTTTCCAGCGATCTGCCGAAGGGGGATTCGATCACGGAGGGCCTCTACATCAACCTTGCTATGCTTCCAATGTTGCGTGAGTAGTTTACCACAGACCTACGGGTCCATAGCTAGTAGCTACATGGCTTCTTCTCTATCTTTGATCTTCAATACAATGTTCCCCTCGATGTTCTTGGAGTTCTATTCGATGTAATACTTTTTTGCGGTGCGTTTGTTGAGACCGATGAATTGTGGATTTATGATCAGATTATCTATGAATATTCTTTGATTCTTCTCTGGACTCTTTTATGCAAGATTAAGATATCTTTGTATTTCTCTTTGAACTATCGGTTTGGTTTGGCCAACTAGATTGGTTTTTCTTGCAATGGGAGAGGTGCTTAGTTTTGGGTTCAATCTTGCGGTGTCCTCACCCAGTGACAGAAGGGGTAGCGAGGCATGTATTGTACTGTTTCCATCATGGATCAAAAGATGGGGTTTATATCATATTGCTTGAGTTTATCCCTCTACATCATGTCATCTTGTTAAGGCGTTACTCCGTTCTTATGAACTTAATACTCTAGATGCATGCTGGATAGCGGTCAATGTGTGGAGTAATAGTAGTAGGTGCAGGCAGGAGTCGGTCTACTTGTCACGGACGTGATGCCTATATTTATGATCATGCCTTAGATATCGTCATAACTTTGCGCTTTTCTATCAATTGCTGAACAGTAATTTGTTTACCCACCGAATGCTATCTTCAAGAGAGAAGCCTCTATTGAAACCTATGGCCCCTTGTCTATTTTCCATCATATATTTTCAGATCTATAAACCAAAAAACCCAAAAATACCTTGCTGCAACTTATTTATATTTACTTTAGTTTTCTCTTTTATTTATCTTTTATACCTATCTCTTTTAGATCTCACTTTTGTTCGTGACCATGAAGGGATTGACAACCCCTTTTTCGTGTTGTGTGCAAGTGTTTGTTAGTTTGTGCAGGTGCATAAATTGGAGACTTGCTTGTGCCTCCTACAGGATTAATACCTTGGTTCTTAACTAAGGGAAATACTTATCTCTACTTTGCTGCATCACTGTTTCCTCTTCAAGGAAAAATCAACGCAAGCTCAAGAAGTAGCCGAAAGAATTTCTGGCGCCATTGCCAGGGAGGTTCTATATCAAGCCTACCAAGTACCCATCAAGAACTCTCATCTCTTGCACTTACAGTATTTTCCATTTGCCTCTCGTTTTCCTCTCCCCCACTTCTAAAATGTTTTCAGAAAAACACAAAAATATTTGCCTTTTTATTCGCCTTCTTTTCGTTCGCCTTTATGTATTATTTGGTTTGTTTGCTTTTTTGCTTGGCATAATTGTGGGTTTATTGGAAATCAAAAACAAAAATATTATGGATCCTCATCCACTTGCTAATCTCTTTAAAAGATCCAACTATGATGAACCAATTGCTAGTGAGTTGAGTGCAGTAGATTATCTTTATGAAGTTTTGCTTGAAATTCGTGAATCTAAAAATTGTGACGAAATTTATGAAGTGATTCACGATAGATCCTTGAATGAAAATCATGATTGCCATGATGTTATTATAAATTCTATTAATTTCAACTGTGTTAATAATACGCAAAACCCTAAGCTTGGGGAAGCTAATTTTGATTTGTCTACTACTTATTGCTATGATCATGATTGGGGTGATTCTTCTTATGATCTTGAAAATTTATTTAAGCCTCATGATAAATATGTTTGCAATAATATTGAAAGTGGGTTTGTAAGAGTGTCAACTCTAGGTAATAATGATCCCACTACTTTGGAGTATGATGAATCTTATGAAATTTTTGATAAAAGTGGGCTTGGAGAAGTAATGACTTCATTCTACGTTAATCCCACTATTTTGGAAGATTGTCAACTTTGCATGCATGTGGATCATGTAGAGAATAGGTTATGTGATAGCTATATTGTTGAATTTGATTATGATCCTACATGTAATTATTATGAGAGAGGAAAATATGGTTGTAGAAATTTTCATGTTACTAAATTACATCTCGTTATGTTGAGATTGCTATTATTTCTTTCTTCTTCCTTGCATATGCTAATTTTTGCTTGTCTTGATAAATATTTTCCCTATAAAATGCCTATGCATAGGAAGTATGTTAGACTTAAACTTGTTTTTCACATGCTACATGATGCTCTCTTCGTGTTTCAATTGCTATTTTTTGTGAGCATCATTAAAATTATCAATGCCAAGCTAAAAGGCTTCAAAGAAAAGCGCTTGTTGGGAGACAACCCAATATTTTTATTTTATGTTTTTATGAGTATACATATTATTACCTCTGTAGTAATTGTGTTTTGGTGTTTTAATTAGTGTTTGAGCCAAGCGAGACCTTTGGGGTGCTTTGGTATATCGTTTATTTGGTTTTTGCTGAAAAACAGAAACTTTTGCGTCCAGTAACAGAATTGTTTAAATTTACTGGAGCATGGAAAATTTCTGAGTTTTTTACAAAAGATTTATATATGAATTGCCTATGTTTTTAAAAAAATTCAGAATTTTTGGAGTTACATAATTATGCGAAATTTCCAGATTACTACAGACTGTTCTGTTTTTGACAGATTCTGTTTTCTATGTGTTGTTTGCTTATTTTGATGAATCCATGGGTAGTATCAGGGGGTATGAACCATGTATAAGTTGAAATACAGTAGATATAACACCAATATAAATTTAGAATGAGTTCACAACATTACCTAAAGTGGTGATTTATTTTATTATACTAACGGATCTTACGAGTTTTTTGTTGAGTTTTGTGTTGTGAAGTTTTCAAGTTTTGGGTAAAGATTTGATGGACTATGGAATAAGGAGTGGCAAGAGCCTAAGATTGGGTATGCCCAAGGCACTATTCAAGGACAACCAAGCATCTAAGCTTGGGGATGCCCCGGATGGCATCCCCTCTTTCGTCTTCAATCCATCGGTAAATTTACTTGAGGCTATATTTTTATTCACCACATGATATGTGTTTTGTTTGGAGCGTCTTGTATGTTATGAGACTTTGCTTTTTAGTTTGCCACAATCATCCTTGCTGTACACACCTTTTGAGATGGACACATTTTAATCATGAATTTATTAGAATACTCTATGTGCTTCACTTATATCTTTTGAGCTAGGCAGTTTGCTCTAGTGCTTCACTTATATCTTTTTAGAGCACGGCGGTGGCTTTATTTTATAGAAATTGTTGAACTCTCATGATTCACTTATATTATTTTGAGATTCTTAAACAGCATGGTAATTTACTCAGGTTATGAATTTATTCCTACTATGATGGGCATCCAAGAGGGATATAATAAAAACTTTCATATAAAGAGCATTGAATAAGATGAGAAGTTTGATTCCTTGCATTTGTTTTGAGATATAAAGATGGTGATATTAGAGTCATGCTAGTGAGTAATTGTGGATTGGTAGAAATACTTGTGTTAACGTTTGTGATTCCCGTAGCATGCACGTATGGTGAACCGTTACGTGATGAAGTCTGAGCATGATTTATTTTTTTATTGTCTTTCTTATGAGTGGCGGTCGGGGACGAGCGATGGTCTTTTCCTACCAATCTATCCCCCTAGGAGCATGCGTGTAGTCTTTTGTTTCTATGGCTAATAAATTTTTGCAATAAGTATGTGAGTTCTTTATGACTAATGTTGAGTCCATGGATTATACGCACTCTCACCCTTCCACCATTGCTAGCCTCTCTAGTACCGCGCAACTTTCGCCGGTGCATTAAACCCACCATATACCCTTCCTCAAAACAGCCACTATACCTACCTATTATGGCATTTCCATAGCCATTCCGAGATATATTGTCATGCAACTTCCACCGTTCCGTTTATTATGACATGCACCATCATTGTCATATTGCTTTGCATGATCATGTAGTTGGCATAGTATTTGTGGCAAGTCCACCGTTCTTATTTTTTATACATGTCACTCTTGATCATTGCACATCCCGGTACACCGCCTGAGGCATTCATATAGAGTCATATCTTGTTCTAGTATCGAGTTGTAAGTAAATAAAAGTGTGATGATCATCATTATTAGAGCATTGTCCCATGCGAGTAAAGGATGATGGAAGCTATGATTCCCTCACAAGTTGGGATGAGTCTTCGGACTTTATTAAAAAATAAAAGAGGCCAAAGAAGCCCAAATAAAAAAAGAGGCCAAAGAAGCCCAAGCAAAAAAAATGAGAGAATGAGAGAAGGGACAATGTTACTATCCTTTTTCCACACTTGTGCTTCAAAGTAGCACCATGATCTTCATGATAGAGAGTCTCCTATTTTGTCACTTTCATATACTAGTGGGAATTTTTCATTATAGAACTTGGCTTGTATATTCCAATGATGGGCTTCCCCAAATTTTCCTAGGTCTTCGTGAGCAAGCAAGTTGGATGCACACCCACTTAGTTTTCTTTTTGAGCTTTCATATACGTATATCTCTAGTGCATCCGTTGCATGGCAATCCCTACTCACTTGCATCGATATCAATTTATGGGCATCTCCATAGCCATTAATTTGCCTAGTTGATGTGAGACTTTCTCTTTCTTTTTGTCTTCTCCACAACCACCATATTCTATTCCACCTATAGTGCTATATCCATGGCTCACACTCATGTATTGCGTGAAAGTTAAAAAAGTTTGAGAACACCAAAAGTATGAAACAATTGCTTGGCTTGTCATAGAGGTTGTGCATGATGAAATACTTTGTGTGATGAACATGGAGCATAGCGAGAATATATGATTTTGTAGGGATAACTTTCTTTGGCCATGTTATTTTGAGAAGACATGATTTCTTTATTAGTATGCTTGAAGTATTATTCTTTTTATGTCAATATTAAACTTTTGTTTTGAATCTTATGGATCTGAATATTGTTGCCACAATAAAGAAGATTGCATTGATAAATATGTTAGGTAGCATTCCACATCAAAAATTCTGTTTTTAACATTTACCTACTCGAGGACGAGCAGGAATTAAGCTTGGGGATGCTTGATACGTCTCCAACATATCTATAATTTTGTATTGTTCCATGCTATTATATTATTTGTTTTGGAAGTTTTATATGAATTAATATGCTATTTTATATTATTTTTGGGACTAACCTATTAACCTAGAGCCCAGTGCCAGTTTCTGTTTTTCCTTGTTTTTTGACTTTTACAGAAAAGGAATATCAAACGGAGTCCAAACGGAATAAAACATTACGATGATTTTTCTTGGACTAGAAGACACCTACGTGACTTGGATAGAGGGCTAGAAGAGTCCCGAGGAGGCCACAAGCCTCTAGGGCGCGCCCCAGGGGGGTGGCCTGAGGGCTTGTGGGCCCCTCTTGTGTCCTCAAACCCTAATTCCACCTCTATAAATTCAGAAATATTGCCCAAACATCAGAACGTCCAACAAAATACTTTTCCGCCGCCGCAAGCCTCTGTGAGATCCCATCTTGGTGCTTTTTTCCAGCGATCTGCCGGAGGGGGATTCGATCACGGAAGGCCTCTACATCAACCTTGCTGTGCTTCCAATGATGCGTGAGTAGTTTACCACAGACCTACGGGTCCATAGCTAGTAGCTACCTGGCTTCTTCTCTCTTTTTGATCTTCAATACAATGTTCCCCTCGATATTCTTGGAGTTCTATTCGATGTAATAATTTTTTGCGGTGCGTTGATTTATGATCAGAATATCTATGAATATTATTTGTGTCTTCTCTGTACTCTTTTATGCATGATTAAGATATCTTTGTATTTCTCTTCGATCTATCGGTTTGGTTTGGCCAACTAGATTGGTTTTTCTTGTAATGGGAGAGGTGCTTAGTTTGGGTTCAATCTTGCGGTGTCCTCACCCAGTGAAAGAAGGGGTAGCGAGGCACGTATTGTATTATTGCCATCAAGGATAAAAAGATGGGGTTTATATCATATTGCTTGAGTTTATCCCTCTACATCATGTCATCTTGCTTAAGGCGTTACTCCGTTCTTATGAACTTAATACTCTAGATGCATGCTGGATAGCGGTCGATGTGTGGAGTAATTGTAGTAGATGCAGGCAGGAGTCGGTCTACTTGTCGCGGACATGATGCCTATATTCATGATCATTGCCTTAGATATCATCATAACTTTGCGCTTTTCTATCAATTGCTCAACGGTAATTTGTTTACCCACCGTATGCTATCTTCAAGAGAGAAGCCTCTAGTGAAACCTATGGCCCCCGGATCTATTTTCCATCATATATTTTCAGATCTATAAACCAAAAAACCCAAAAATACCTTGCTGCAATTTATTTATATTTACTTTACTTTGCTCTTTTATTTATCTTTTATACCTATCTCTTTTAGATCTCACTTTTTTTCGTGACCGTGAATGGATTGGCAACCCCTTTTTCGCGTTGTGTGCAAGTGTTTGTTAGTTTGAGCAGGTGCATAGATTGGAGACTTGCTTGTGCCTCCTACTGGATTGATACCTTGGTTCTTAACTAAGGTAAATACTTATCTCTACCTTGCTGCATCAACCTTTCCTGATGCGGGGCATCCTATGGTCATCTCCATGTACACCTTCATAGCACCTCAAGCCCCAAGTGGACCTACCGGACTTAAGGTGAACCCACTCCTCTTCGAGATTGACATGAATATCCATTGGACTTGGTTGCTACCTCACCATGGAACATTGTGCATCATTAGGTACGAGGACGACCATCACCAAGCAGCTAGGGAGCATCCCGGAGGCCAAGGAGAAGGACCCCAAGGCCACGAGGAAGAAGAAGCATGGTTCAGAAGACCCCGTGTGCACGGCCCCTTCTGGACCCTGTGCGCACGGCCTACCAAGAGAGTTCTTGGATACCCCGTGTGCACGGACCCCAAGAGACCCCGTGCAAACGGGCCCTACTTACCCCGTGCTCACGGGCTCAACAGGATGTTGGCCGAGGGATGCCTGTTTTGGCCCTCCACTCGTCCCTCACCTCCAGCCACCTATATAACTCGTGCCTAGGTCATTTGTTAGGGTTAGCAAAGGATATGGCATGATCTAGTTGATCTTTGCTCCTTGTACCTCCTCTTGAGAGAGAGAGACCTCTCCCATGGAGATCAAGACCTCCATAGGGGAAGATCCCTAGTGGATTCAAGACCCCATCTAGGGAAGGATCCCCATCATAGGATCAGCAAGACCTCACCTCCCTTTGGGATTTGGGATGAACTCTATCTTGTATCTCTCCCTTTGTTGTTCTTGTACCTTTGTGGATCTTGTCTGGATGTGAGTCTAGTGGATGTGTGATTTGGGCTTGTTTTTGAGTGTTCCTCTTGTGTTTTCCCCTTTGTGTTCATCTTGTTCTTGCGGATTTCCCCTCCAATTCGTGAAAGGTCCATCTTAGGGTTCCACCCTACAACATCTTGGTATCATGAGCCGTGGTTTCTCACGAAATTGGAGCCCCCTCCTTGTTTTCTAGCCTAATTTTGCTTGTTCTTTCCCAATTTCGAAAATCCCCACAAAAATAGCCCCAAAAATTTTCTTGCAATTTGTCGATTCTTGTGAGATTTGTTGTGTTTAATCCACGATTTGGATGTTTGGCAAGTAGATCTAGCTTTCCCCCATCCCCCCACACAATCCCCACCATGAAATCCTTCAATTTTGACCGCAAAATCGCGAAATTTCCGCCACCCCCGTGCCCACGGGCCCCCGCGAAGTCTCTGGTGACCCCGTGTCCTCGGTACGTGTACCATGCACATGGGACCCCGTGTCCACGGGCCCTAGACCCCGTGCGCATGGCCCCCTACAGCAGTCGCGAGCGCTTCACTGTTTCAGCCATATCTTCCACATCCGGAGTCCGATTTTGACGTTCTTTAGCTCGTTGATCTTGCTGGGTGCAAGGCTTGCCGAGTCTTTGCAGGCCATCCCGGCAAGGATCTTGCCGTGGTTCCGGCCTTTGGGCTTCTGTCTTCTAGTCACTGGTTTGAACGCCTTCTTGATAATCTTGCAGTTGCTTCCAGCTATCCCCCGGCAGGCCTTGCCGCTGGTATGGCTACAACCATCCATGCAGAAGTACGGGGTACTGAAGGACCCAAACTTTAGTACACCGACAGGAACCCCTGGGCCTAGGCCATACACGGGTGTGAGGCATTGTTGGGCTAGGCCCAAAAGGTGCACGGGCACGCGTGGCAGGAGTTAGCTGTCATAATTATCTCATTTACCGCGCTTCCCCACAGTACATATTGAATGCACGACGCGGGATATGTGCGCGGAACAACCGCTGTAGCAGCGCGCTCATGAAAGCGCATTCACATTGATTAGAAAGGAAGCAGTTCCGCGCCTTCCCCATAAAAAGGAATCCGCAGAGGCGCTGTTCATTTACCTCCAATCCTTTTCAATCTGGAAACCACTGTCGCCTTCTTCCTCGAACTCAAAGTAGAGCCTCTCCCATCCATCTGCCACCCCCACTCTCTAATCGCCCTCGGCCCTAGCTTCCTCAGTCGCCATGCCGCCCAAAGCGAGCAAGGGCAAAGAGGTGAAAGCTACTGGCTCGGGTGCGCAGGCGGAGGAAAGCGAGCTGGTGAAGATGCGGAAGGAGCACGTCGTCTTCGCCCCGACGCTCGACGCGAGCGCCATGAAGGATCGATATCTGTGCATGTGGGGGAGGCAGACGAAGGCTCATCCCACCACTCGCGTAAACCCAGCTTCCTTTGAGGGTGGCCCAGCTAAATTCCCTTTCTTTGTCGCATACTTTTATTGTGGGCTCTGCCCTCCGTTTTCTGATTTCTTCAACGACATCATGTACACATACGGCTTCCATCTCTTGGATTTCACGGCGAATGCCATGACATGCATGGCAATCTTTGCCCATCTCTGTGAAAATTTAACCGGAGTAATCCCCGGCACAGCCCTCTTTCGCCACTATTTCATTCCTCGCATCGAAAAAGGAGACGCCCTTTCTGGTTCTATCACCTGGATTCCAAGGGCATGGAATAAAGAGATATATCGAGAGGGGCTCTACCGTACGAAGTGGGAAGAATGGCGGGGCGAATGGTGCTGGATTAAGGAGAAAGATCCCCAGCCTTTCTGTTTGCCTCGACAAACAAAAGTGGTCTGCGGCAATGACTGGAGCACTCTCGATCCTCAGGACGAGAGGGTCAGAATCGCAATTACCAGGATCCACCGTCTCAGGGCTGTCGGGCTCACAATAGAAATGGTTGGCACTGATTTCCTCCATCGCCGCATCGCTCCTCTGCATAACAAAGGGAGACCAGCCTGGGAGTTTCGAAATGCGGCAGATATCATGAGGCTGTGTCCTGGGCTGAACAACAACTTGACAATCATACATCACACAACTCTCTACCACAAACTGTTCAGGCCCGGCGGGAAATATAAGTTGCCGGCGAGCATAATTCCTCTATGCAACAACTCCGCTCTGACCTCAATCATCGCCATGATGCCGGCATGTAATGCCCACGGCCTTGATGGAACCTGGGTCGAGCCATCCGCAGAGCAAGCATAGGGGTTCTTTGGCAATCTGTCGGAAAGAGCCGTCCGGGAAGAGACAAATTCATCCACCCCACTACTGACAAAGAAGTGGCGTATATCGCCAGCAGGGCGGAAGAGGCGAATCTTTCCACGGAGGCCGGTAGTGCTGGCTTCGTGGAAGAGGAAGCCAACAAGGAAGAAGTAATGTCAGAGGAAAATCTTGCCGGGCAGGGTGAGACTGCCGGGGAACAGAGTGGCACAGCTGCCGGGAGCCCTTCTGTTGAAGACACAACCGAGGAGCAGCTGCACGAGGAGCCCCTAGCTCCAGAGAAAAAGAAATGTGTGCTGCGGAAAACCGCCTCTGGCATTCCAGCACGTCAACCTTCCTCGAGCGGTGAGGTTCCCGGCAAGAAGGCGGCCGGCAAGACTGCGCAGCGGCAAGAAGTTCAACAGTAACTCGAGCGACGTATGAGACGCACGGCCTTGACAAGAACTGGATTGGCGGGGGCGTCTCATACGACAGCACCAACAGCCGGAGCAACAGGGTCACATCGACCCACCGCTTCCGCCGTAGCCAAGCAACCCAGGACCCCTTCTCCGCGCCCTCACATGGACACTGAAGTGGAGGTCGACTTCCACCTCTCCGCTTTTAGCCCGGAAAGAGAAGAGTAAGGGTCCTGCCGGATCTTTTAACTTCTGAGTTCCTGATTTACTTAATTCACTTGTCTTGCTTTGGCCTGTCTCCGCAGGGATATGGAAACATTGGCGCAAAGGATGACGAAGAGGGAAAAGACTTCAACGGGTGATGAGCCCCCGGCAGGCACCGTAGGTGCGCCAGAGCTCATCGTCGTCAGCCCAGAGCTCAGTCCTCAACGCAGCCCCCAACCCAGCCCCCAGCGTGAGTCCACTACTCATCTTCCGCTGGCAGGCGTTGAGGTGTTTTATCTTTGGTACTGACATCACCAGGCCTGCAGGAGAAGAACGGCAACAGGGAGAGCCATCGGAGGCTGTCCCTGACGCGCCGCCTCCATCAACCACGCCGCCCAGAGATGAATCTCCGGCAAGGGCTTCCACTGGCGAGCCCATTCGTGTTGGAGAGGAGCAGGCAAGCACGGGCACTGGCAGTCCTACATCAGCAACCAATGTTGCCGGGAAAGGAGAAACCACCTCTCAACAGCTCGACACAGGTAAACCACTTGCCTCTGAGTACTTGTCATTCTTTCTTTATTTTTGTCTTCTTGAACTTCAACCTTGGTCTCATCTTGTTTCCTTCCCCGGTCTTCAGATCTTCCTTCTATGGAACAAATGGATGTTGATATCGTCATTGAGGAGGCCGCCAAAGATGCTGCCGCCAAGGCCGACAAGATCATTGCTGACGAGGCCACCAAGGTTGCACAGGAGGAAACCGCCAAGGGATCTGCTGAGAGGGCCGGCAAGGAGACCGGTGACCATACTGATGGCATTCCTGCCACACGAGCGCATGGCGCTGCACCAGTCACTGAGCCCCCAGTTGCCAGTGAGGCAGTTGTCGAAGACCAACCGTCTACATCCGAAGCCCCTCCTTCAAGCAGATACCTTAAAGTTGGTGACAACATGTTCGTCAGCATACCAGGGATGGCAAGCAGTGGGATGCCAACCGAAGAGGAAATTCTCGATGAAGACGTCATCGCCGCTGCTGGACTCAAGATCGTTGACGAGCCATGCACCAGCAGTAGCGGGTCCAAAGAAGAATAGCTCCTCCAAGCCATGAGCAGCAACTTCCAGAAGCTCCAGGCGTTTCACCGCACCCGAAAGGAAAAGTTGGATTCCAGGGCGGCAGTTGTTGAAGCAGCGAAGGCAGAATTCCAGAAGCGCGTCGAGCAAACGTCGGTCTGCTAGGCTGGGGCTTTCCAGGAGCTGATGACTGGCCGGGAACAGCTGAGTCAAAGTTGGAGCGAGTTCTTCTTGAAGCAATCTGACGCCAAGAAGGCACAAGAAGAGGCCGCACAACGGGCCGCTGCAGAGGAAGCTCGCTTGATGGAACGCCGCATTGGGCTCGATGCTCATGAAGAGGACCTTTCCGCTCACGAGGAGGCGCTTGCTGCCAAACTCCACAGCAAGGACGAGGAGATCGAAAGGCTTGTCGTGCAGCGAACCCAGGAGCTGGAGCAGAAACACAAGGAGACGCTCGAAGCTCTGGCCATAGATCACGCCGGCAAGTTGAAGGAGGCCGTCGATGCCGCCGAAGCTGCAAAGGCCGCCAAGAACGAGCTGGGCGATAAAGTAAAGAGGCTGGAGGCGGATCTGGAAGACCATTGCAAGGAGCTCTCAATGCTCAAAGACGACAAAGAGAAGACTCTCTATAGCTTGGCGGAGATGCAAACCTCCATGTCCGACAAGATCAAAAAGCTCACCTCAGCCAATGAATCCATCGCTGATCTAAAACTGAAGCTGACCACGCTGGAGAAGTCCCTGGAGGATGGCAAGGCTCGAGAGAAGGCTTTGATCAAAGACCTCCAGAATGAGAAGGACCTGCTCAAGAGCACCGCCGCCTCTTATAATGATTTAGAGAAAGGTGTAAAGATCTAGACCGAGCGCCTGGTTGACGTCGCGAAAAGGATTGCAGCAGAGCTGTCCACCATAAGCCTGCAGAACTTCAACTACTCTTCTAATGACAGGGTGTCCTCGAGCACCAAGCTGACCATGTTCTTCGAGAGCGTCGTTGATGCCCTGAAGCGGCTCCATTCTGAACAAGCAACTCATCTGGCCAACGAATCCCGCAAACTCTGCCGGGCCGTTCTCCTCAAGGTGCTCATCAAAGTGGTGCACAAGAACCCTGGCATCAATCTCACCAACGTTCTCGACAGCTTGCCGGAAAATGTCGACCTCGAGGCACTCAAAGAGCTTCTCACGCCCATCGTCCACAAGGTGAGCCAAGTCAAGAGGGTCGAAGGCCAGCGCAGGGACTAGCCACTCCACTTCATCTTTGCCGCCACCATTCCATGCCAAAGACAATTTCATCTTAAGTTAGAATCGCGGCAACTATCAATGTAATATAACTTGCTATGTTTTGGATGAATGCACGCTATTTCTCTTGTCGGATTTCTTTCTGTATGGTGCATGCCCTACGCTTATTGGAAAACTTGCCGGCGCGCGCACCCTTGCCACGAGCGCTTTGAGGAACGGATCCTTAGCAGCCTGCTGAAAGTGTCGCTACCGGCAAGATACCTTGACGTTTTCAGTGCAGCCACCTAGGCTGTTGAACGGACTCGAAATAGAGTATGGGCGCAACCGATCACGACAAGGTTTCTTCGTGTGCAGGTTTTCCATACAAAGGCCGAAATCGTTCAAGGAAAATAACCTCAAAGTAAAAAGAAATTCACTTAAAGTTCTGCAACTTAGCTTTTTGTTGCTGTGCTCCTTTCTGCAACATGTCAACCTTGAATGTCGCCTATCGGTATCCATACCATCACTCCCCCCGGCAAACATGCACGCGAGGGAACCTTCTATCCTTTGAGAAAAAGAAAGAAGAGAAAACAAGGATATGGGACCTTGGCGGTTCGTTAACACTTACTGGAAGCAAGTGTAATACAATATCTCAGACAAGCATGCATATAGATTAACATGAAAATCGACAGGAATTGTAAAATAGTTAAACTTGTTCAACTACGCACAGGGTCTGTGCCTGGCTTTATACAAAGGATCACATGCCTTGCCGGCAAAACTCGTACAAAAGGTGGTTGTCGGGGGACCCAGCAACCGTGCCTTATGGGTAGAACTTACGAAGATGCTCGATATTCCAGGAATTGCTCACTGGAATGCCATCCTCGGTCACCAGGCGGACATCACCAGGCCTGGTGACTTGTACTACCCGATAAGGGCCTTCCCACTTCGGCGTCAACTTGTTGGAATTCTTGGCCGACTGAATGCGTCGGAGAACAAGGTTGCCTTCCTTAAGACTTCGGGCATGAACCTTGCGGCTATGGTAGCGGCGCAGGGCTTGCTGGTAGCGTGCAGCTCACACAGCAGCCTGAAGACGATCTTCCTCAAGGAGCATAGCGTCATCTTGCCTCAGCTGCTCTTGCTCAAGCTCATCATAAGCGAGCACTCGAGGTGACCCGTATATGAGTTCCGTGGGGAGAACTGCTTTTGCCCCATACACTAGGGAGAAGGGTGTCTGGCTAGTGGCTCGATTTAGTGTCATTCTGATTGACCAAAGAACCATCGGAAGCTCATCAATCCTGCGTCTTCCACACTTTTTCAGCTTGTCGAAAGTCCTTGTCTTGACACCTCGCAACACTTCAGCATTTTCCCTTTCCACTTGGCCGTTGCTTCTTGGATGAGCAACAGAAGCAAAATAGATTTTGCTGCCAAGGTCTTGGACGTATTGCACGAACGTTTGGCTCGTGAACTGTGTGTCGTTGTCGGTGATGATCCTATTTGGCACACCAAAATGGCAAACTAGTCCTTTGAAGAACTTGATGGCTGATTGTGTTGTCACCTTTCTCAGTGCTTCCACTTCCGGCCACTTTGTGAACTTGTCGATTGCGACATACAAGTACTCAAAGCCCCCAGTAGCACGGGGAAAATGGCCCAATATGTCGAGCCCCCAGACCGAAAATGGCCAGGAAAGAGGGATTGTCTGAAGAGCCTGAGCTAGCTGATGCAATTTCTTTGAATGGAACTGGCACGCTTCACACTTGGTTACTAGTGCAGTTGCATCCTGGAGGGTAGTAGGCCAAAAGAAACCTTGTCGGAATGCCTTACCGACAAGAGCCCTTGAGCCTTTGTGGGAGCCACATATGCCTCCATGTATCTCTGCCAACAGCTCCAGTCCATCTTTCTGAGGAATGCACTTCAATTTCATGCCGTTCGGTCTCTTTCTGTACAGGACATTGTCCACGAATTGGTACATACTAGACCGACGGGCTACTTTCTCTGCTTCTTCCTGTTCTTCAGGGAGTTCCCCTGTTTGGAGGAACTGGACGATGTGTTGTGCCCATGCTAGAGCCTAAGGCTAGACAGCAAGGACTAAAGGTATGTCTTCTGTCGCGGGAGAGTTTTTCTCTACGGCAAGGGCTTGAGGCCTTGCCGGAGCCTGTTGCTCCCCGACAAGCTTGGCGTTGTTCCCGGCAACTTCCTTGCCGGCAGCTTCTGGGAGCTCTGCGGGAAAGTACTGGTTGGAATTCAACCTCCTTCATTTATCTTGCCTCGCTGATGGTGTTACGGATGGCTGAGTCAATCGGAGCACAAAAGTACCTGGTTCCACAGGTAACTTGAGGGCAGCATGCTTTGACAGGTCATCAGCAATATGGTTCTCTGCTCGAGGAACATGCTCTGTCTGCAGACCATCAAAGCGCTCGTCCAATTTCCTCACTTCATCTACGTATGCTTCCATCAAAGGGCTCTGATAGTCTTTGTTCACTTGCTTGACGTTAAGCTGTGAATCACCCCTGACGATAAGCTTCTTAATTCCAAGGTCCGCCGCGATCTTGAGACCGGCAAGCAGCCCTTCATATTCTACAGTGTTGTTTGTTGATCTCTATCGAGGAAAGTGCATTTGAATTACATATTTGAGCTGCTCTCCGGTGGGTGCGACAAGCAGCACGCCAGCACCGGCGCCTTGCAACGAGAAAGCCCCGTCAAAATACATAATCCACTCTCGATCTGTTTCCTTGCCGGGGAGAGTTGTCTCTTGACTTTCTTCGTCTGGCGTTGGGGTCCATTCTGCAATGAACTCCACCAAGGCTCTACTCTGAATTGTTGAAGTGCTATCAAACTTGAGACCAAATCTTGACAGTTCCAACGCCCATTCCACAATCCTGCCGGTCGCATCTGGATTTCGTCAAATCCGGTGCAACAGGAATCGAGTGACGACGGTGATCTCATGTGCTTGGAAATAATGGCGCAGCTTCCTCGAGGCCATAATGAGGCCAAAGAGCAACTTCTCTACGCCAGAGTATCTTGACCTAGCCCCCTGCAAAAGGGAACTGACAAAATAAACTTGGCACTGCACCATCTTCTTCCTTTGTGTTGCTTCATTTGACCTTGCTGATTCTGCCTTGTCGGCACCAGACCCTGCCAGGGAAGATCCTAGCTCGTCATTTGACGGTCTTGCCATCGCCGCTGCTTCCTTGTCGACTTCTCTCTGCGCTACTAATGCAGCACTAACCACTTGATTTGTCACTGCTAAATATAGCAGCAACAGCTCTTGTGGTTTAGGCGTGACTAGTATTGGCAGAGAAGAGAGGTACCTCTTCAAATCCTGTAGCGCTGCCTCCGCTTCTGGAGTCCATTTCATTGTGTCGGAGAACACAGACAGGGGTATATGTTTTCCCCTGACTGTGCACGGACGGCAAGCCAACAGGCTCGAAGACAAGATTACAAGACCAAGATCAGACCAAGCAAGGAGGATCAATTCCTTTGAAGGATCCAAGTGCAAGTCAAGAAGGCCAAGGTGAGCTAGAGGAACAAGGCATCGCCAAGGGAAGGAACTACCTTGCCGGGCAGGTGAGCCTAGCAGGGTTGGGTTTCGCCCCGGAAGCAAGCTCCTAGATCATCTCAACAGGCCTGCCGGGGCTGGCGGAGGCAAGCCACTCCACCGCTCCACCTCACAAGCGACGCAAGTCAGTAATCGAAGCGGTGTCGAGCTCCAAGGTGACTAAGTGGCTGCTTTCTGCCACATGGCAGCCACTTCCTACAGCAAACACCTCCATATGACACCCGTCCTGAGACGTGTGAAGCGAGCAGGCGCAAAGCTAGCAAAACAGCCCGGCAGGGCCTGCCGGGCGAGCTGTGATGTGACACTGAGTGGCGCATTTAATGCGCTCTGTCAGCCTGCTGAGTTAGATATGATAGCACTGTTAGCTATCTAATCAGTATGCAAAGAATGATTTGCCACTATGGTGACTGCTTAATCTATAAAAGGAGGCCCATGGTGACCGTAGAAAGGGTTGGATCCTCGCATATCCATACACACATAGCCACTCTCGCCCCCAGAACGACCTTGCTGGGCGAGTGTGCTACGTTCACCACCATCAATCCACCAAAGCAGGAGTAGGGTTTTACTCCTCACGGCGGCCTGAACCTGGGTAAAGACTGCCCATGTGATCTCTGCCGTGCTGCGCGACGCTTCTCCGCTCTTTGTGCAACGTGCCCATCCCCCCGTCGAACCAAAAGTGGCACATGGCCCATAGGTGGCCGTGGTTTCCCATGACATCTTTGGCGCGCCAGGTAGGGGGATCACTTGCGCGAAACCGAGAGCGTACACCACGTGTCATCTTCATCGACATTTTTGTCGTCGACGGCGTCATCGACTATGGCGCCCAAGAGGAAGCCCAGAGCTGCAAACCACCCGTCCACCTCGAAGGCTCCGCCGCCCGCGACCGCCGATGTCGCAGGGAACACGGGGGCTCGCGAGGGTGTGGATGCTACAGGGGACGTGGTTGGCACAGGCGGCGTCGTCACCACCTCCCCCACGGCCGAAGCAGGAATGGGAGGTACCGGGGAATGACAACATCGGCAACATCCCGACGGCCATGCTCCACGAGGTATGGATGGAGGGATTGTTCCGCCTAAACCCCTTCTCCTCGCCAACGGGCACAGCCGCAGTGATGGTGCTCGTTCTAGGGCGAATCGCAACCCTCCGGCTGCCCCCACTATGGGCGCGACCGCTGGGCATGCGCCACCCCCGGGGCGGGATGACCCAGCTATTGTGCCCAATGGAGCCGCTGGCCCTCAGGCGCCTCCGCCGCATCACCATGCCGTCCAAATGGCTGGTTCACAGCAGCAAGGGCGCGGCGCAGTCGCCACCGGCAACGTTAGGAGCCGAGCGACACTACGATCTACATCGTCATCACCTATGCCAAGCACTGCCTCACAAGCCATGGCGCGAGCCCAACAGCTGTTGAGATTTCCACCGGCGGCAGACCAGATGGATGAGTGGCGAGCCACCATCCAAAAGTTTGATTGGTTTTTGCCGAGGTAGAAGGATCACAGTGGCCCGGACCGCCATGGCCTTCCAAGGCAGCAACGACGACTCGTGCGGCAGGTCGTGCGGGAGGGGCCACCCTCACGGTGCAATCCCCACCACGGCAAGCCGCCCGGGAGTCGCAAGTCCAGGCGCTCGATGACATCTCGATGGCCTCGTCAGATCCTCGAGCGCGTCAAGGCCGACAGCGTGCCCCGGAGGGCAGGCGAAGGGAAGGCACGTGCTTCATCGATGAGCGGCGCTGCGACAACCACCGCCGGTCCAATGGGTGCGATGGCCCCAACATCGACGAGCCCACGCTCGGAGATGGCGGGTGCTTGCCTTTCGAGGTTGGGTGCCCTGCCTTCACCCGTGAGCTGCAGCAAGTCCGTTGGCCGTCCACTCGCACGTTCAAGCCAGAGATACCCGAGAAGTATGATGGGAGACTAAACCCGGCAGAGTTCTTGAGCATCTACACCATCGTCGTTCAAGCTGCCGGGGGAAGAGATGAGAAGGTGTTCGCCAACTACTTCCCTTTGGCCCTCAAGTCAAATGTGAGGTCTTAGCTGATGCACCTGCCGGAGAACTCCATTTCGACCTGGGCTGACTTATGCCATGAGTTCATTGGTGCCTTTACAGGCGGCCATCAAGAACCAGGGCGGCCCAGCGACTTGCAGCTTCTCCAGCAGAAAGAAGGAGAAACTCTGTGGAAGTACTTGCAGAGATTCAGTCGAGTCCACAGAAATATCCTAGATATCCACCCAGCTGCCATGATAGCTGCCTTCCAATCCAATGTGCGCAACCACAGGATACGTTCCAAGATGAACGTTCGGTTGCCCAAGACTGTGAAGGAGCTCTACACTTTGGTGGACAAGTGTGCTCAGGTGGAGGAGGGGAGGAAACTTCCTGGAGAGGAAGATTGCGTTGACATTGACTTAGAAGATGACGACGAAACCATCAGTAAGAAGAAGAAGAACAAGAAGCACAACAAGAAGTGCAAGGATAAGACAGTGATGGCCGTTGAGGGGTCAGGCACCCCTAGTACCGAAAAGAAGGCCAAGGTTGAAGCCCCCGGCAAGGAGGCTACCGCATGCGCTGACTGCCGGGAGGCGGCGGCTGCCGAAAAAGCTAGGAAAGGTGATGGGCCATACTATAAGATTCATTGGACCAAGGGCCATGATCTTCAGGAGTGTTATCAAGTTGAGCAGCTCGTCAAGAGACAGAAGGCTGAGTATGAAAAGCATGATAAGGAAAAAGGTCAGAATGGCGCTGGCGGGAAGGGCCGGGGTGGTGAAGTAAATCGCCCCGGCAAGGCTCCTCGGAACCAAGGGAAACCCGCCAAGGGCCGAGAGAAGGAGGATTGCAATAATGAGAGTGATGGAGGGAATGAAGAGGAAACCAGCGAGCAGGAATTCCAGAAGGCTACTGACGCCCTGTGCATTGACGGGGGTGCATCTTTGCACTCCTCTCACTGCCAACTTAAACAGTGGGCGCGTGAATTCAATGCCATGGAGCCAGCGGCAGATTCTCAGAAGCAGCTCAAGTGGTCATGCACGCCCATCATCTTTGATGAAGATGACCACCCCGACCGCATTACTGCGGTAGGGTGCTTGCCGTTGTTGGTCTCACAAACAATTCGTAATCTCAAGGTCACAAAGATGCTGGTTGATGGCGAGGCTGGGTTGAATCTGATTTCCCCAAAGGTTATCAGCAAACTCCAGATAGCAGAGGAAGAACTTAAGGCCACATGCATGTTTCAAGGAGTCAATCCCGGCAGGAGCCGTCCTAAGGGAAAGGTTACGTTGCCAGTGACATTTGGAGGGGAGTTGAACTACATGGCTGCGAAAGTTGTGTTTGATGTGGTCGACCTCCCTCTGCCATACAACGGGATCCTTGGGCGCCCGGCCCTGGCCAAATTCATGGCAACATCCCACTATGCCTACAACACCTTGAAGATGCCAGGGCCGATGGGCATCATTTCCGTTCCGTCGGACAAGAAAGACGCAATTATTTGCGTGGATAAGATGTACCTTGACGCGGTCATGGTAGAGGTCGCGGAAGCCATAGTTCCCGCCAAGGAAAAGCATAGCAGAGGCACTGGCAAGGAATCCAGGAAGCGTACCTCTGTGGAATGTGTCGCGCCCGTTGATGACACACCAGAGAGTTCCAACAGCAAGAGATCCAAGGCTACTCCACCCCAAGTGAAAAAGGTCATGCCAGGGCTGGCTGGCGCTGATGGTACTTTCACTATTAGCGCCATCCTTGATGATAAATAGGAAAGCGCGCTCATTGCCTTCCTGCGGGCGAATATCGATGTGTTTGCCTGGCAACTATCTGATATCCCTGGTGTTCCCAGGGAGGTAATCGAGCACCACCTTGCTGTCTGCCCACATGCCCGGCCCGTCAAGCAGAAGGTTTGGAAGCAGGCCTTGGAACGGCAGCAGTTCATTGCCGAGGAAATCAAGAAACTTGAAGTAGCTAGTTTGGTCAGAGGAGTACTGCATAAAACATGGTTAGCAAACCCAGTGGTTGTTCGCAAGGCTAATGGAAAATGGAGGCTTTGCATAGATTTTACGGATCTGAACAAGGCATGCCCAAAGCACCCATTTCCCTTGCCGCGCATCGACCAAATCATGGATTCTACTTCAGGATGTGAGTTGCTCTCTTTTCTGGATGCATACTCTAGATACCATCAGATTTTTATGTCCAAGGAAGACGAAGAAAAGACCTCATTCATCACCCCATGCGGCACGTAGTGCTTTGTGCGCATGCCTGTCGGGTTGAAGAGTGCCGGGTCCACTTTGGCAAGAACTGTCCAGATTGGCTTTGAACCACAGTTGCACAGGAACATTGAAGCCTATATGGATGATATCGTAGTCAAGACCAAGGACAGATCAACCCTCATCCAGGATTTAGAAGAGACATTTGCTAATCTGCGCAAGATCAACTTGAAGCTAAATCTGGAGAAGTGCGTGTTTGGCGTTCCCTTCGGCAAGCTACTTGGTTTCTTTGTGTCCTACCGTGGGATAAAGGCCAACCCCGATAAGATCAAGGCCATTGAGCAGATACAGGCACCCAAGACAGTTAAGGATGTGAGGCGTTTGACAGGATGTGTTGCCGTGCTTAGCAGATTCATCTCCAAGTCTGCCGAGCGCGCCTTGCCGTTCTTCAAGATTTTGAAGAGGGCAGGACCCATGAAGTGGACCCCGGAAGCAGATGCAGCGCTGCAGGATTTGAAGGCCTACTTATCTTCTGTGCCTACTTTGGTCGCACCCAAACCACAAGAGCCGTTACTGCTATATCTGGCAGCAACTAATCAAGTGGTTAGTGCAGAACTAGTAGCACAGCGAGAAGTGGAAGAAGCAGCCACCTTAGCAAGTGTCCCGCCTGGGGAAGAGGAAGAGAGCGGCCCGGCAAGGCCAGATACGGATTAGGACAAATAAGAGCACGGCAGTAGAAGCAACCCCAAGGACACGAAGAGGAAGAAGGTGGTGCAGCACCCAGTATACTTCGTCAGCTCCCTGTTGCAGGGGGCTAGATCCAGGTATTGTGGAGTGCAAAAGTTGATCTTTGGCCTTGTCATAGCCTCAAGGAAACTGCGCCACTACTTCCAAGCCCATGAGATCACGGTTGTCACCCGCTTCCCATTACAAAGGATACTTCGAAACCCAGAGGCCACCAGCAGGATAGTGGAGTGGGCATTGGAGTTATCCAGCTTTGGCCTGAAGTTTCAAAGCACATCAACAATCCAGAGCAGGGCGTTGGCAGAGTTTATTGCAGAATGGACGCCAACCCCTGATGAAGAAGTACATGAAATAGTTATCCCCGGCAAGGAAGCGCCCCAAGAATGGATCATGTATTTCGATGGTGCCTTCTCCCTACAAGGTGCAGGGGCTGGCGTGCTTCTCATGGCTCCCACTGGAGAGCACCTGAGGTACGTCGTCCAGATGCACTTTCCCCGGGAGGAGGCAACCAACAATATAGCAGAATATGAAGGGCTTCTTGCCGGGCTCAGAATTGCCACAGAATTGGGAATCAAGAAGCTGATCATTCGAGGAGATTCACAACTGGTGGTGAGACAAGTCAACAAGGATTACCAAAGCCAAATGATGGAGGCATACGTCAAGGAAGTGAGAAGACTGGAGGAGCACTTTGACGGGTTGCAAACAGAGCACGTACCCCGTGCGGAAAACAGCATTGCTGATCACCTGTCAAAGTGCACTGCGCAGAAGCTTCCTGTGGAACCAGGGACTTTTGTTCTCCATCTTACTCAGCCCTCCGTATCCCTGACAACAATGGCTTGAAATAGGAGGAAATTGGACTCCGGTAAGCCTCTCCCGGTAGAGCCTTTTGGGGCTCTTGGCAGGGACCCTACCGGAAACAACTCCCCTTCGCTTGCTGGGTTGCACCCTCCTGCCGGGCCACCGGCCCCCGTAGTCAAGGGATGTGCCCCCATGAATGAGGAGGTGCCGCTAGTCCTTGTTGCCGAGCCTCAAGCTCCAACTTGGGCAAGGCACATAGTCCATTTCCTCCAAACCGGAGAACTTCCCGAAGAGCAAGAAGAAGCTGAAAGAGTAGCTCAGAGGGCCAGTATGTATCAGTTTGTCGATGACACACTATACAGAAGAAGGCCCAACGGTGTGAAATTGAAGTGCATTTGCCGGGAAGGAGGAAAGGAACTGCTGGCAGAGATACACAAAGGCATGTGCGGCTCCCACATTGGATCAAGGGCTTTGGTTGGGAAAGCATTCCGTCAAGGATTCTATTGGCCCACAGCCCTCCAAGATGCGGTTGAGCTCGTCACCAAGTGTGAAGCCTGTCTGTTCCATTCCAAAAGTATCCATCTGCCTGCCCAAGCACTCCAAACAATCCCTTTGTCATGGCCATTTTCGGTCTGGGGACTCGATATCCTTGGCCCTTTCCCACGAGCTGCCGGGGGCTTTGAATTCTTGTTCGTTGCAATCGACAAGTTTACAAAGTGGCCGGAAGTAGATGCTGTGAGAAAGGTGACTGCTCAGTCAGCTATCAAGTTCTTGAAAGGATTGGTTTGCCGCTTCGGGGTCCCTGCCCGGATCATCACCGACAACGGCACCCAGTTCACGAGCCGCGCCTTCATGCAATATGTTCATGCCCTCGGAAGCAAGATCTCGTTTGCATCTGTCGCACATCCTAGAAGCAATGGACAAGCTGAGAGGGCGAACGCTGAAGTGCTGCGAGGACTCAAGACAAGAACGTTTGATAAGCTCCGAAAGCACGGCAGGCAATGGATCAATGAGCTGCTGGTGGTTCTTTGGTCCCTCAGAACGACACCAAACCGAGCTACCGGGCAGACTCCCTTCTCCCTAGTCTATGGGGCAGAAGTTGTTTTCCCCACGGAACTCATTTACGGGTCACCTTGAGTGCTTGCCTACGATGAAGTAGCGCAGGAACAGCACATGCGTGATGATGCCGTGCTTCTCAAGGAGAACCGTCTCCGGGCTGCTACGCGTGCTGCACGCTATCAGCAAGCCCTGCGTCGCTATCATAGCCGCAGGGTTCATGCACGGTGTTTTGAGGAAGGCGACCTTGTCCTTAGGCGCGTTCAGTCCATCAAGGGTACAAACAAGCTGTCGCCAAAGTGGGAAGGCCCTTACCGGGTAGTACGAGTCACCAGACCTGGCGTAGTCTGTCTGGAGACTGGAGATGGCATTCAATTGCAAAACTCATGGAATATTGAACATCTCCGCAAGTTCTACCTATAAGGCACGGCTGTCGGGCCCTGCCCGGCAACCACCCTTTTGTACAGGCCTTGCCTGAGCTGCATGTAACCCCTTGTACAAAGCCAGGCGAAGACCCTGAGCAACAGTGAAATAAATGAAGAGCTGGGGGCCCCTGACAAGTTGCATGCATGCATAAGCATTTCATAAGCATTGCATGATTCATGTAGATAGGTTGCATGATCATGTAGGTAGATTGCATCTGGCATCATCTTCATTTGCATAAACTACAGGCTCCTGCCGTGGACTTAGTCCTAGGAAGAGGATGCGAAGACAAGCCAACACTGCGATCTCTGGCAAACCAAATAGATAAGTTCCATCTCTTATCGATGCATGTTCCGTGAGTAGAAAGTTTGCATACGAAAACCTCGCCGCCTCGGAAAAAAAGGTGCTCCCATCTACTGGCACAAATGCTGCTTCGGTTAGGATGGTCGTAGTGGCCTTTGGCTGAAAGGGGTTGGCGGGGGGCTGGTCTCTCCCAATAGGTTCTGCGCCCGGCAGGCTTAGCCTCATTGCAGCAGTCCTATGGGGTGCAGGCAAGGTAGCTTACCGGGATCTACTTGTTTACATGAAAGTATGGAGGCGTTTCACCTCTGCAGTGATATCATACATGCACAAGTGCCCGGCAAAGCTTATGTTTTTCATTAATATGCTGATCAACAAGTACAAATCTCACAGAGCATAAACATGGATGCAAGAGATTACATTATTTTGAACTAAAATTTGGCAAGTGCCTACAAATTTAAGACTAAAAAAAGATAAGTGCCCCGTAAAGCCTTTTCTTGTCCCTCTCCTCCTAGGCACGGCGGTAGAAGGCGAAGAGGGCAAGAGGAGTGCCTGGGCAGAAGCCGAGCTTGACCCTGTCGGGCTCCAGGAGAGGATGCCCGGCGGGGGCGAGAAGGCGTGGAGCGGGGACGCAACACTCCAGAAGTTACTGTTTTACATTAACTGCAACAGTCCCACGACCCCACGACTCGCAATAATTGCGCGAAGTGGATGTTGGATTGACTGGTCATCATGACGAACCATGATGCGAGCAGCCCTTTTTAGCCACGTGTCCGTGCACTGGTTTGGGGCCTAACCCAACGTGCCTAGCGACACGTATGGCTTAGGCCCGAGGGCTTATGTCGGGGAACACAGACAGGGGTATATGTTTTCCCCTGACTGTGCACGGACGGCAAGCCAACATGCTCGAAGACAAGATTACAAGACCAAGATCAGACCAAGCAAGGAGGATCAATTCCTTTGAAGGATCCATGTGCAAGTCAAAAAGGCCAAGGTGAGCCAGAGGAACAAGGCATCACCAAGGGAAGGACCTACCTTGCCGGGCAGGCGAGCCTAGCAGGGTTGGGTTTCTCCCCGGAAGCAAGCTCCTAGATCGTCCCGGCAGGCCTGCCGGGGCTGGCGGAGGCAAGCCACTCCACCGCTCCACCTCACAAGCGATGCAAGTCGGTAATCAAAGCGGTGTCAAGCTCCAAGGTGACTAAGTGGCTACTTTTTGCCACATGGCAGCCACTTCCTATAGCAAACACCTCCATATGACACCTGTCCTGAGACGTGTCAAGCGAGCAGGCGCAATGCTGGCAAAACAGCCCGACAGGGCCTGCCGGGCGAGCTGTGATGTGACACTAAGCGGCCCATTTAATGTGCTCTGTCAGCCTACAGAGTTAGATATGATAGCACTATTAGCTATCCAATCAGTACGCAAAGATTGATTTGCCACTGTGGTGACCCCTTAATCTATAAAAGGAGGCCCATGGCGACCATACAAAGGGTTGGATCCTCGCATATCCATACGTGCGTTGCCACTCAAGCCCCCAGAATGACCTTGCCGGGCGAGTGTGCTACGTTCACCACCATTATCCACCATCAATCCACCAAAGCAGGAGTTGGGTTTTATGCCTCATGGCGGCCCAAACCTTGGTAAAGACTGCCCGTGTGATCTCTGCCGTGCTGCGCGACGCTTCTCCGCTCTTTGTGCAACGTGCCCATCCCCCCGCCAAACCAAAAGGGGCACATGGCCCCATAGGTGGCCGTGGTTTCCCACGACACATTGGACTTGCCTTCTTCAAGATTTTGAAAAAGGGCAGGGCGCGCTCAGCAGATTTGGAGATGAACCTACTAAGAGCAGCAATGCAACTGGCATGTCGACACACAACTTTGATGCGCCTTGGTGCTTCAATCTACTCAATTGCCTTGATCTTGTCAGGATTTGCTTCGATCCCACGCTGAGATACAAAGAACCTGAGAAGCTTGCCGGATGGAACGCCAAACACACACTTCTCGGGATTGAGCTTCAGATTGATCTTGCACAGATTTGCAAATGTCTCTTCTAAATCTTGTATGAGCGTTGCTTTGTCCTTGGTTTTAACCACTATGTCATCCATATAGGCTTCCATATTTCTATGTAGCTGAGGCTCAAAACCGATCTAGACCGCTCTCACAAACGTTGAACCGGCACTTTTCACCCCGAATGGCATACGTAAGAAACAATATGTACCACACGGGGTGAAAATGCGGTTTTCTCTTTGTCTTCCTTTGCCATGAAAATCTGATGGTACCCTGAATAAGCATCGAGAAACGATAACAAATCGCAGCCGGCAGTGGAGTCCACAATCTGGTCGATGCGCGGCAAGGGGAAAGGATCTTTTGGACAGGCTTTATTGATATCTGTATAGTCGATACATAGCCTCCATTTTCCATTCGCCTTGCGCACTACAACTGGATTGGCTAACCACGTCGGATGGAGCACTCCTCTGACCAAACCTGCCGCTTCCAACTTCCTGTTTACTTCGGCAATAAATTCTTGCCGTTCCAAAGACTACTTCCTAACTTTCTGCTTGATGGGCTGTGCATGAGGACAAATAGCAAGGTGGTGCTCAATTACTTCCCTGGGAACACTGGGGATATCAGATGGTTGCCATGCAAACACATCGATATTCACCTGTAGGAAAGCAACGAGCGCGCTTTCCTATTTGTCATCGAGGGTGGAACTTATGGTGAAAGTTCCTCCCGTACCATCCTCCTTGATGGGCACCTTCTTAGTTTCTAGTGGAGCTGCCTTGGATTTCTTGCTCTTGCCGGTGGAGTTCTCCGGCACATCCTCGACGGGAGCGCAGCACTCCGAGGAGGTGTGCTTGCCGGAGTGTGTTCTATTGGTCTTGCCAGTCTTCTTCTTCCCCCCAAGAGCTTCAGCGGCAGGAGCAAGTGCCTTGGTGGCAGATGCTGCAACCGCCTCCCGGTAGAGTTGGTCAGCGCAGATAAGCGCATCCTTCTTGTCGGAGTTGACGGTGATGATGCTCATCGGCCAGGGATCTTCAATACATTGTAAGCATAGTGCGAGGCCGCCATGAACTTGGCCAGCGCTAGACGGCCCCGAATCCCGTTATATGGTAACGAAATCTTGGCACCGTCGAAAATGATCTTTTCTATTCTGTAGTTCAGCTCACTACCAAATGTCACCGGTAGCGTGATCTTGCCCTTCGGCTGGCTCCTTCCTGGATTGATCCCATGAAAAGTGCCCGTTTGCTCGAGATCTTCGTCAGGAATTTGCAACCTCTTGATCACACTAGGCGAGATCAGGTTCAAATCGGCCCCACCGTCAACTAACATTTTTGTCACCTTGAGGTTGCGAATCGTTGGTGAAACCAACAATGGCAAACACCTGACCACGGTTGTGCGATCAGGGTGATCCTCAGTGTAAAAAATGATAGGCGTGTTGGACCATTTCAGAGGCTTTCGGGCATCGACTGACGGCTCTGTCGCATTAATCTCGCGCACCCACTGTTTAAGTTGGCGGTGAGAAGAATGAAACGAGGCGCCTCCATCAACACACATAGCTTCTGTAGCCTTTTGGAACTCATGCTCGCGGGACTCGTCGTCCTGTTCGTTATCATCGTCACCCCCCTCTTCCTTATCGCGGCCTCGAGCGGGCCTCTCCTTCTGTTGCTTGGCCTTTTTGCGGTGACCTCCTCGGCTATCGCGCTTCTTCCTAGACCCCTCAACACCATCTTGGGCTCTCTCCTTGTCTCACCTTTCATACTTAGCTTTCTGCCTCTCGACAAGCTGCTTAACTTGCCGACAATTTTGGAGATCATGGCCCTTAGTGCGATGGATCTTGTAGTATAGCTTGTCGGAGCCCTCCGGCTTGTCGGCAGCCGCCAAGGCCTGGCAGGAGGCACACCCGGCAACCTCCTTGCCGGGGCCATCAACCTTGATCTTCTTGGAGGTGCTGGGGTTGCCGGATTCCTCGACGGCAAGCATAGCCTTGCCCTTGCGCTTGTTGTTACGCCATTGACCTTTCCTGGTCGGGGCGGCGGCATCTTCACCTTCAGAGTTGATTCCTGCACCTGCATCCTTGCCGGGGAGTCTCCTTCCCTCTTCAGCCCAAGCACATTTGGCCGCCAGAGCATAGAGCTTGGCAATATTCCTGACCTTGTTCATCGCCAGCTCTTCCCGCATCTTGCGATTGTGCATGTTCTGATGGAACGCGCTAATAACAGCGGCAGGATGAACGTCTGGGATATTGTGCTGTATTCGGCTGAATCTCTGTATATACTTGCGCAAAGGCTCACCCTCTTTCTGAGGAATGAGATGTAAATCACTTTCCTGTCCAGGAGCTTTGTGGCCTCTAGTAAAGGTGCCAACAAACTGATGACACAGGTCTGCCCAGGAAGAAATGGAATTCTTCGGCAGATGCATCAACCATGACTTGACGTTGGGCTTGAGCACCAACGGGAAGTAGTTGGTGAGTACCTTGTCGTCTCGAGCCCTGGTAGCCTGCACCGCAATGGTGTAGATGCTCAGGAACTCCGATGGATGAGTCTTGCCATCATATTTCTCTGGGACCTCTGGTTTGAACATTCGGGAATTGGGCCACTGGACTCGCCGCAGCTCGCAGGTAAACGCTGGACAACCCACCTCATAAGGTAAGTCACCAGTGTACCCCGGCGCAGGCTTGTCTACAGTGGGCCCCGCACATCTATCAGATTAATAGCGCGCTTCCCGTTGCCGCTCGATGGTAGTTCGAGCATCTTCTTTGCTTCGCTCCCAAAGATCTTGACGTTGATCGCAGCGCATTCGCGGATTAGACAATGCCATGGAATCGCCATCACAGACGTTGGTCCGCCGAGTTAGCGACCGCTGTTGCTGTCATGGAGAAGAGTGCATCGTAGTCGTTCTTCCTCTAGTCTTTTCGCCATCAGCACGCGTCGGCTCGATGGACCGCCGCCGCGAAGGCTCTGCCAGCTGATGAGGCTCTAAATAGCAGCTCTCCATTCTTTGAGCTTCTCCGGAGTGGGAGGGAAATCCAGGATCAGCTGCGCTCGCGCCAACGCTTCTGCTGGTGTAGGCGGGCGCGAAAGGTGCGAGGAACGTGCGGTGCTCTGACTCCTAACCGTGGTAGAAGGAGCTCCATCACGGTCCAGCGACCGTGCCGCACTTCCACCGGTATCTTGGCTTGCATGCCGGCCCCACGCGTCTCGGGAATGATGCGCAAGGGTCCTTCCTTGGGAACGCCTAGAACCACCGACGTCACGGCGCTGTTCATCGCGCACAACCTGAGAAGGCCGCAGCGCATGCGCCGGCGTGGGTGCCTTGGAAGGCGCCATCTCATCCTTGGAGTTCGCCGTGCCACCCGTAGGCGGCACGGCTCCGTCCTTAGACCTAGCGGCGTGTGGGTTGTTGTCGCTGCTGTGAATAACGCCGCTCGCCTGGCTTTGATCGCCAGAATGTCATGGAAGCTCAAGACCTCCACATGTATCCACGCCATCGCCCGTCCATGAAGGCACGGGCAAACCGGACGCAGATGGACCAACCGCCACCAAACCCTTCTTCTTGGGAGCCACAGCGACGAAAATGATCAAGAGACTGACGTGCTGATCGCTAGATCTGGTTTGCGCAACCTACCCCCCCTACCTGGTGCGCCAAAGATGTCGGCGTACGACACCTATGGGATCATGTGGATCCCTTTTACGGTTCGGCAGGGAGAGAGGTGTACACAAAGAGCAGATCCAATGATCAACGCAAGGGGATTTTTACCCAGGTTCGGGCCGCTAAGAAGCGTAATACCCTACTCCTGCTTTAGTTTATTGTGGGTGATTAAGCCCAAGCTTCAGGAGCGCTTGCGATGAACGGTATGTTCGAGCAGCAGCTACGCATGCAGAATGGGCTAGAGTGTCCTCCCCCTGTAGGTACACCTTGGGCCTCCTTTTATACGTCAAAGGGGTCACCAACAGTGGTGTACAGTACACACAAGAGGTGTAAAGTTGCTACAGTGTTTACATGCTTATCACTGACGATTTAGTACAAACGCATTAAATGCTCTGTTTAGGTGTCCCTTACTTTCTTGGGGACGGAAAAAGGGCCCATCCCATCAGCACCGCTTAAGCTCGTCCACCACTAGTGCCATGACACGCATCCAGGAGGACCAAACCCAAATGATAGGCTGGTCACTGCGCTGGAGCGGTGGCAGGGTGGCGTGATCTTGCTAGGTGCAAGTCTTGCCGGGTCTTCGCAAGCCATCCCGGCAAGGATCTTGCCGGGGATCCGGCCTTTGGGCTTCTGTCTTCCAGTCACTGGTTTGAACGCCTTCTTGATAATCTTGCACTCGCTTCCAGCTGTCCACTGGCAGGCCTTACCGCTGGTATGGCTACAACCATCCATGCACAAGTATGGGGTACTGAAGGACCCAAACTTTAGTACAGCGACAACCATGGCGACGAGCGCAAACCTCTCCAACAACATGAAGACGGTGCCCCATTGGGACTCTTACTCCGAATTGAGCTACGACACCGCACATGAGACCTTATCTTTGGTCTTGGAGGAGAGTGATGATTTGCCTCTTACTACGGCATTCATCTTTGGAGGCGTTATGGATGAGGAGGTTGAGCATGGGACTATCCCTTCAACCAAGGCAGCGATAGGAGTTGAGCATGGAGACATTTGCACCTACATCTCTTTGACACCCACATATGACGAGATGCCCCATTTGCCATGTGGGGAGAGCCACCACCCCATGAGTGAGATGAGTGATTCCACCATATATGACATTGAGTGCATTTCCTATGAGAGGATGAGTGTGTTCACCACTAGCCCCACACATGAGAGCATGCCACACACCCTATGTGAGGTTGAGAGCCATTTGAGTGACTCCACCAACCATATGAGTGAGTGCTTCTTAGCGGGAGTGAATGAGACACAACACTTAGTGAGTGAGGTAGTTGAGAGGGCGCGTGAGACCACTATGATTTCTAACGACTTAACCTCTACTCCAAGTGTGTTTTCTTCTTTGGTGTTAGGTCTCCTACATGACGACATGCCTACCCTCAATCATTCCATACCTCCAACGACGACGACGATGTCCATGGTGGACGATGATGCACCCCCCACATGGTTCCATCACGAAACCTCACCTACACCACATGAGTGGAGCTCCATAGGTAACATAGGTGATGGTGCTTCACTTGTCCCACTAGTGGACTATCTTCACATTGATTGCTTGCATGATGATGATCACCTTATGGATTCACCACATACTATGTATTCTACATGCTTAGATGTGCCACCTATTTATGATTAATATAATGATGAGCATGTCGAATTGCCTAGTTGTGATCTTATGCTCCATAGGATATCATGTGAAAATTCTATCGGTCATGTCACGTTTGACAATCCTTTAAACTTGTCATATGCTATGAGTGAGATCTCCCATATTGAATCATTACAATCTCAACATAGTACATATGCATGCCCCATTAAAATAAATCCAATTTGCACTTATGGCATAGATGACGAGATGATGTTTATTGGATTTTGTTTCTCTTGCGATGATATTGCTATGCTACTATTGCAACATGTATGCAATTCATCACATATACCATGCCATGAACATGAATGTAGTTCCCAAGGTTCCATCCCTTGTGTGCACCACATGCATACCATTCATAACTATGCTCTAGATATTACTCGTGATGCATTACACAATTTGAGTCTCCATTGTGCTATACATCACAACAAACCTATCATGATGAATGACATGTTTCTATATCATGCATCTCATTTATTTGAGCATTGGATATTTTGTGCTAACCAACACATGCACGTGCGCATCATAAATGGATGATGTGTACATATACCACACGCACACAATTTTTCCTTTGTCTTTGTTTTGTGTAGGTACTCAAGAATATTTGTCAACTTCACAATCCCATGAGTTGACAAAATGAGCTCTTGAGAGCAACGACGACTTGGGATCCGGTGGATTACACTTCCCACCATTCCATTCGTGCAAGGATTTCACGCATAACTTTTACTTGGCTCTCACACGGCTATGGGTTATATACCACTTGTCTCATTATGCCCATTGTATCATGTTCACTTTGCATGTTATGCCTCTTTATATGCCTTTGCCATGCAATTGTGACCCTTGCTTGCACTTACATATGATCCACCATTCTACTCATATTATGTGTATTTGCATGCTTGGTAGAGATACTAGTAGCTATTGGCATGATTTTCTTGTGCCCCATGCTATTGTTGATTCTTGTATTGGGAGAGTCATGATGTTCCATTGCTATTTACATAGGACTTCTTGCCACTACAATGATGATACATTGCTCCTATCTTTCTTTCATGCTTGTGATATGTCATGCGCATTATTCATGCCCACTATTTACACACATGCCATGCTTGACATGATTACCTCTAGTACGTTGCATCTTCGCACTACTAGCTTGCTAGACTTGATCGCTATGATTGCTTACTATGTTGCATCACCGATGATCCATTCTTGCTCGTTTCATTGGGTTGATGACGTATATCTTCATGCCTCTCGCATAATTTATCTTGCTCATTGTCAATTGTCTCCATTAGTTGCATCTCTCATATTGCCTTGTGGTGAGTGCAACCATGCTATTTTTATTTATCTTGGAGACTTGGACATCTTACATGTGACGCATGCTTGTTTGATTGCGCTAAATGCATTTGGTTGTTCTAGCATCTTATGCCTACATACCATGCACTACACCCTTGTCCTTTCTGATGATAAGAATGTTGAAAACACTTGTTGGGTAACCCACCACATGAATAGGTTTGCAATTCCGCTAACCTCATTTGTTTTTCTGAGTGTTTGTCATGTTCTCTCGTTTTGAAGGATTCACAAGGCGATACCGTCATGAGACATATTGGTTATGTGAAGGCGTACTTGATGTGCAACTCCAACATCTTCGGGAATATTCATCAGGTGAACTCCTTCCCTTTGAGCCATCCTCAAATACGCATATTGGATGGGTCATTATTTCATTGTTGTCTCCTTCTTCTTGTCTACATGATACATCTATTGGATGGAGGACCAACATTGGAGATGGACCAGATGGATATTCAAGTTGATGAGTGCTCGACCTTAGTGGATGCACCTACTTTGGAAGCATCATCGGACCACCACTTCTACCACGACATTGAGACATGGTACAACACCACCCATAACAAATTTGCATCTTATGCATGTATTGACTCACATTATGATTGCCTTGTTGTATCTTGTATTTCTATGTCATCCGTGATATATGAGCTTATACACTTCCTTAGCAAATTTGTTGTGATCTTTCTTGATGGCCTCTTCATACAAAATGATCACATTACCCATCATCAATTGCATGATCACATAGTCACATTGAGCACCAATTACCATGTTCATGCTTTTGATACACCATCTGATGCGGAGCATCCTACGATCATCCCCATGTACACCACGACTACTCCCCAAGCCCCAAGTGGACATACGACGAGACCTAGACCTCAAGCATACGCCATTGGACACAAGGTGAACCCATTCCTAAATGCTTCCCCTTTCCATTCAAGTTAGACATGGTTGCTACATAAGTCAGGGACACTATGTGTGATCAGGTACATCGATCGTCCCGAAGAAGGACGCGGAACGGCCAGCATCAAGACTTGTGCAGAGTTTCTGCCAAGCTTGGAACTTCCGGCCACAGCCCGGAACCCCCTGGACCTTCCGTCCTGCCCAGAACCTCTGGCCCCCGGAGTCCAGACTAGCCCCGAGCGCGCCAACTCTCTGGATAGCCTGAAACCTGCCCGGAACTTCCGGAGCCAGGAACTTCTGGCCCTGCCCGGAACTTCTGGCCTGCCTGCGTGCAGTGACTCTGGGCCAAGGCCCATGTACCCCTTTTCCCCCTTAGACTATATATACTCTTCCCCCACCTACGTTTTAGGGTTAGCAAAGTAGTAGCTCATTTGAGAAGCTTTGCTCTCCATTTGATCCCTTCTCCATCGGAGTTCACGGCCTCTACGGAGAAGATTCCCCAAGTGGATTCAAGACCCCTCACAGGAAGACCCCTCAAGACCTCCTTTCAGAGAAGAACTTTCTACTTGTATCGTCCCTTGTTGATCGTGGATCTTGTATCTCTTTGTGTTTCGAGGATCTAGCACATGTGTAACCGAATCTTGTTGTTTGAGTGATTTCCTCTCGTGTTTCCCTTCGTGTTTCCCCTCATTATCCCCTCGTGTTCTTCGCGGGATCCGCTCCTATCATGAAAGATCGGGCGTCTAGGGTTCTACCCTACATCATCTTGGTATCATGAGCCACGTTGATCACGAATTTGGAGCCTCCCCCATCGTTTTCTAGCCTTCTTTTGTTTGAATTCATCCTAAATTCAAAAATCCCCACCAAAAATAGCCCAATTTTTTTTGTGATTTGTTTGTTTGATGATGGTTTGTTGATTTTGATCCATGGATTCATTGTGTCTTGAGTAGATCTAGCATTCCCCATCATTTCCCCACTTTCCATCCACGAAATCTTCTCAATTTTGACCTTGGAAATCAAGTTTTTCCGCCCCCGTTCACAGATCCGGAATTTAGGGTTCGTCCCGGAAGAAATTCCATGACCCCCGGAACTTCCGGCATCCCCCTGAACTTCCGTCCCCCGGAACATCCGTCCTCACCCCGGAACTTCTGGCTAACCAGAGAGTTTACCCAAAATCCCCAGGCTTCCCCGTGACTTTTTCCGCGACCCCCGGAACTTCCGGCCTAACCAGAGACTTTCCCCGAAATTTCAGCATCACCCTTCTTCACCATTTTCATCACAACTTTTCGGTCCGAACTCCGATGTGAGTGTTCTTTGACTCGTTTTGAAGCTATCGACGTGCCCAAGGTCCTCACATTGGTTTCACCACCTTTTGACTCCATCAAAATTTTGGAAATTTGGCATCTTTGCCTAGGGCTTCCACCATATCATCTGCATTGCCACCACCGACTTCCGCAACCTAACCCATTTTGTTCCCCATAGCATTTGTGGTTGTTTTAGTAGTGATTTGAGTCTCCTAAGGTGTTTTGGCTACTTAGGGACAGTTACTTCTTCATCAACCATCACCATAACTTCCGCATAACCTTGCCCACCATACATTTCCCCAACTTAACCCGATTTTGTTTGATCTTGTTCGAGTTGTGGCTTGTGTCTCCCAAGGTGTTTCGGCTACTTGGGGGTCGTGACTTCAACTCCTACAACGTGTATAGCCCCAGCATAATCTTCCGCCACCTTAACCCATTTTTTACTGGGTTTCCACCAATACTTCCGCAACCACCACCGCGTTCCGCTACCACCATTTGACATTTGACATTCGAGATTTTGAGTTTGCAGTTTTTCCATTTCCTAAGGTGTTTCGGCTAATTAGGGACGGGTCTACATCATCTTGGTCTCTACATCAAGAACACTGCCACTCATCATCGCCACAGACAGTAACCTCCATATCATCACAGTATCGTGGTATCCCGTCATTGTACATTCTTGCCATTGCATTGATAACCCATAGCCCATTTTGCGTCACTTGCCTAACGAGACTAGCATTTGAGTATTGCCGGGCCATGCTACTTGTGCACATTAGTGATCATCGATCCGCCCTTCCATTGCATACATACCATATCATCTTGGTATCATCATATCATCTCGTGTGCCAAAAGTTTGTTCCCGCATATACACAATTGCTATCTTGGTTTATGCATCGTGGCCATACAAAAAAAAGAATAAGCTTTTAAGCAAAAAGAGTGAACAAAGAGCTTGTAAGCAATAGCCATAGCATCGCCACATTATATATATCATATGCCATCATTGATCATCTTGGATCATTGTGAATACAACACCGGGAACCATACATACATAGCATATTTGGGATAGAAAGTTTATCCATTTTGCATCTTATAGGTTGTGCACAAGTGTCGTATCCGCCTATTGAGCAATCGTGCTAGCATCTCTCTTGAGTTGTGCAACACGAGCGTTTTCTGTGGATTCCACATTTTGTGCTCATTCCTTAGTTGCACGACCCCATTTATCTATCCGTGTGTGCCGGGGCCGGATTTCGGGGACACAACATATCCCAGAAAATTAACCCCTCGTGTCATCACCAGGCCAGGATTACCGTTACTGGTGGACACGTCCTTGTTACAGATTACCAAGCTATTACAAGAATTGGATACAAGACCATAAAGGTCTAATGATACAACAGTGATTCTGGTGGTGGATGACGGAATTGTCTCGCGGTTCTTCAACGTCGATGGGGCTCCATTCCCACAGGAACGGCTGACCTGGATAATTCCTATCCCGCATGGCTGCCATCCTAGGCTTCGCACGGACATCGCTATGGTACTCCTTGTAGAAATCCTGACCTGGCCAAGTAAATAGCCAGGGACAAGCCTGTGAGTACGTTTGATTGTACTCGCAAACATCAGGAACAAAAGATATACCGAATGCAACAATTAAATTATATGATCATGATGAACCACACTATATGCGTATGCTCATGATGGACTTAAATGCCTACTGACAGGAATTAAATCATGGCATGATAAAATATTAGCATATGCAAACATATAAAATTGTTAGTGATAAACAAGGAAAGTTAAAGGAAATAAAATAAAAGAAATGCCGGTCGGATGTCAAGTGACACCACGGTAGGTCTTGAAGAGAAATGCCAATCGGGTGTCTAAAAGAGAAATCGGACGAAACAGGACCATCCGAGAACTCAGGCGACGCTACGAGAGGTCTTGAAAAGAAATGCCAGTTGGGTGTCAAGTGACGCCACGGTCTGTCGGGGACGAATCCGCGATCACCTATGGGACCCAGGGAAGGAACCCTTTACGCTCGGCAGGGAGAGACGGTCGCACAAAGAGCAAATCTAGCGAAGAACATGACAGTGCACGAGAGAGATTTACCCAGGTTCGGGGCGCACGGATGCGTAAAACCCTACTCCTGCTTTTTTGGTTTATTATCTGTATGATTGTTCTAGCTCCAGGAGCGCTACAGTACCGAGCAGCTGCGTACAATAGTGCAGTTCTCCCTTTTTCAGTCCCCCCTTTTCACGTTGCCTATGGGCCTCCTTTTATACGCACAAAGGGGTCTCCAACAGGTGGCAAACAGTAAAGGTAGAGGTGGAAAGTTGCTACAGTAAGGTCACTATTACCAGGATGACATGTCCTACCTACCACTGACGGCAGGGGACAAGGGCATTAAATGCCCATGCCTTTGATGTCCAGATACATGTACCCGGACGTCGTGGACGTGGGAAAAGCCTATCCCACCTGCTGCTGCACCGCTATCTACAGTGCACCGCCGTCTACACAGTGCCCTGCCACGCACGCTTGGAAGGACCCAGAGCGCCACGCTGGCAGAGGCACCAGAGCAGCACAGTAGCACAGTGGTACAGTAACGCTTGCCGCGGCAAGACCTTGCCGCACCTGACAGCTTGGCGCAACCCATAGTTTGCCGTGCAAGGTAACTTGCCGGGGCAAGTACCTTGCCGCAGCCGCTATCTTGCCGCAGCCAATACCTTGCCGCAGCCAATGACTTGCCGGGGCAAGTACCTTGCCGCGGCAAGTACTCTGCTTCAGCAATGCCCAGGCTGGGCCTCAGCTGTCCCTCCCGGCAAGCTCCTCTTGCCGGGGCCTTAACTCTTGCTTTGTATACTTTGTCCTCGAATGGCTTAATAATCTTGAGCTTCTCTCTGGCCGTCCTCCCGCAAGCCTGGCTGCGGAATGCTACTACTGCCCGTGCACAAGTACAGGGTACTAGGGTACCCCTATTCTAGTACACCGACAGGAGCCCCCGGGCCTGGGCCACACACGGTGCCGGGCGTTGTTGGGCCAGGCCCAAACAGTGCACGGGCACGCGTGGCTGGGATAAGCCGAAACGTCTCTATGCTGTTTAATTGCACGCTCTCCCACGCATCGCGCGTTGAATGCGGAGCATGGGAAGCGTGCGCAGTTATCTCGAATGACGAAGGGGCGGATGGTTCCGCATCTTTCCCCATAAAAGGAGGGACCTGCAGAAGCATTCACACACCCCTCTCACCATTCTCGATCTCCAAATCTCCGCCTTCTTCTTCCTCCGCTCCAAAACAAAGCGGTTTCCCAATCCTCCGCCACCGCGCGCGTCCGCATCTCCCTCGGTCCTAAGCTCCGCCTTCGCCATGCCTCCCAAAGGAGAAAAGGGGAAGACGGGGAAGTCCTCAAAGACGGAGACCCAGGCGCAGATGAAGAGGCAGAAGTACGCGCTCTTCGCTCCGACGCTCACGGGGGCGGATCTGAAGGCCAAGTTCCAAGGCATGTGGGCCGCGAGGACCAAGGCGCATCCGGCCACCCGCGTTCGCCCAGCCACCGACGAGAGCGAAGTGAGCAAGTACCCCTTCTTCGCTTGCTACTTTTGGTGCGGGCTCTGCCCACCGTACTCGGATTTCTTCAGCGACGTCATGTACACCTTCAACCTCCGGCTGCTGGATCTCACACCGAATGCCGTATCTACCATGGCAATATTTGCGCATCTGTGCGAGAACTTCGTCGGCGTCGCACCCAACACCGCGCTGTTCAGGCATTACTTCACTCCCCGTGCTGAAAAGGGGGAGCCTCTCACTGTTGGCGTCTCGTTCGTTTCAAGATTGGGCGCCAAGGAGCATTATCTGAAGGGGGATCTCCGCCCAAGATGGGGAGAAATCCGGTCTGAATGGTGTTGGATCATTGACGACGAGCCGCCACCATACTGTGAGCTTCGCAAGACCCCAGCAGCGCGTGGCACAGACTGGAGCGATCTGGATCCCCAGGACAAAAAGCTGGAGATTGCCGCTGCCAGGATCATACGGCTCAGGGAGGCCGGGCTCACCATAGGGATGGTTGGCGCAGACTTCCTCCACCGCCGCATTGCTCCTCTGCAGCAGAGAGGAAGGCCGGCCTCTGATTGGAAGAACCCAGCTGATATCATGCGGCTGCGCCCTGGACTGATCAACAACTTCACAGTTCTGCAGCACGACTTTTTCATGCGAGAACTGTTCAAGCAAGAGACAGATCCAGAAAAGCGCGACAAGGCGTTCACGCTGCCGAAGCACATCGTGCCCCTTTGCAACAACTCCGCATTGAGTGCAATCATCGCTATGATGCCGCTCTGCAATGCGCACAGCGTTGAAGCAACTTGGGACGTGCCGCTCGAAGAAGACGTGCGGCGATTGTTTGACTCCACGGTCGAAAAGCAGGTCCGGGTGGAAGAGTGGCTCGTCCGCAACACCACTGAGCAAGAAATAGAATTCATTGCTCGAAGAGTGGAGGAGGACAGGCTCGCCAGGGAAGCTGGCGATTTTGGTTATACTTTGGCGGAGCTCGACGAGGCACAAAAGAAGAGCCTTGCCGAGCAGGGGATGCTTGCCGGGAAGGGCGAGCTCGCCACACCCGGCAAGGATGTCGGGCCAAGCCAGCCTGCCGACGAGTCAGGCAGCTCGGAGGATGAGGGCTCCTCTTCCGAGGAGGGCACCGAAAGCCCACCGCAGTCAGAGTCCCCAGCCCCTCTGGGGAGGAAACGCCTTCGCAGGCTTGGCAAAGTGGCTGAGCGGCAAGAAGTTCAACAACCGCCGGAGCGCCGTTCGACGCGCTCGACCGCGGCAAGGGCTGGTGCTGCGGGAGTGTCTCACGCGGCCCCGGCAACTGGAGCAGGGTCATCAAAAACCGCTGCTACTACCCCCGCCAGGCGGCCAAGGAGCCCAGCTCCCCCTCCTCCCCCTCCTCACACGGAGGCGGACTTTGATTTTTCTGCTCTCAGCGAAGAGGACGATGAGGAAGAGTAAGTTCCCTTGCCGCGACCCTCAATCTTTGTGAGGTTTTGTTTCTGTCCTCACTTGTCGCGCTCCAGCCTTGCTTCCGCAGGGAGGAAACTTTGGCGGAGAGGACAAGGAAGAGAGCTAAGGTCTCGGCGAGCAAGACCGTGGTGGTCGTCGAAGATGAGCCCACGGCAATCACCGAGAGAGCGTCTGAGACCGTCCCGACCAGCTCGGAGCCCAGCCCTCGTTGCAGCCCCCAGCGCAGCCCCCAGCGTAAGTATTTCAACTACCTTTCGCTGGCGGTCGCTGAGGAACAAGCATTTTGTTACTGACATCTTTGGGCGTGTAGGAGAGGAGCAGCAAGTGGAGCCATCTGAAGGTGCTCCAGAAGTACCACCCCCCTCGACCACACCGCCAAGGAGAAGATCTCCGGTAAGGGCTCCCACTAGCGAGCCGAGCCACGAAGAGGAGCCGGCAAGCGCCGAAGTGCCAAGCACCAGCGCTGGCGACCCCACCCCAATGACAAACGTTGATGGGGGAGGGGAGCCCACCGCTCTTGAGCTCAACATGGGTAAACCCACTTGCTGCAAAACTCTTTCTGCTTTCTTTCTTTTGTCTTCTTGAATTTCTTCCTGAAGCTCTTTTTGCCTTACTTCTCGGGTTGGCAGAGCCCTCCTCGGTGGAGCCAATGAACATTGACTCTTCTGCCGAGGAGAACACCACAGGGGCCGTCGACGACGAGGCCGCCAAGGCCGCCGCTGCCAAGGCCGACAAGCTGGCAGCCGACAAGCTTGCCGACGAAGAAACTGCCAATGCTGCCGAAGAGGCCGGCAAGGCCGCCGAGGATAATACCGCCAAGGCGCCCACCGATGAAGCCGCCAAGGCTGCTGAAGCTGAGGCCGCCCAGAAGGCTGCTGAGGAGGCCGGCGAGGGAGCCGGTGGTCGTACTGACGGCCCTGAGGCCATAGGAGCGCCAGGCGCTACTCCGACCATGGGTCCTTCAACCACTGACGAGGCGGCAGCGCCCAACTCGCCTCCGCCAAGCAAATACGTCCGGGTCAGCGAGAACGTCTACGTCAGCCTCCCCTGGATGGTGGGCTCCAGAGCGCCAACCGAGGAGGATGTTGTGGACGAGGAGATCCTTGCCGCTGCCGGGCTCCAGCTTGTGGATGCGCCAGGCGCCAGCAGTAGCAGCACGTCTGAAGAGGAGCAACTGCTTCAAAAGCTGCTGAATCTTCATCGCGCCCGACGGGAGAAGCTAGCTTCCAGGGAGGCGCTCATCGAGATGGCCGAAGCTGACATGTTGAGGCGCACGGAGATCTTGGCGGATGTCCACGCGCGATCTCTTAATGCGTTAGAGGCCAAGCGGGCACAGCTGGCCGAAGAACGGCAGGCCCTCCTCCTGATGAAGCAAGACATTGAACAAAAACAGGAGGAGACCGCCAAGGAGTTGTCTGCTCGGGCCGGTGATCTGAACCAGCGGAAAGTGGACCTTGACGCCCACGAAGAAGAACTTGCCGAGCGCAAGAAGAAACTTGCCGAAACCCTCCGACAGAAAGACGAGGAGGTGGCAAGACTTGTCGCAGAGCGGACCCAGGGGCAGGCACAAAAACACCAGAAGGAAATCGAAGCCTTGGCCCAAGAGTACGCCAGCAAGTTGGTGGAGGCCACCAACGCTGTCGCTGCTGCAGAAGTGAACAGGAAGGAAACGGAGGAGAAAGTGGCAAGACTAGAGGCCGCCCTCAAGGCAAACGGTGACAAGCTCTCAACGCTTGAAAGTGAGAGGGCAAAGGTGACCCACACTTTGGCGGAGATGCAAGTTACCATAGCCAAGAAGAACAATCTGCTTGCCGCCGCCAATGACTCTAGAGCAGACCTGAAGCTGAAACTGACCACGCTGAAGGAGACGCTCGACACCACCAGAAAGCGCGAAGGGCTTCTAATGGCAGAGCTCCAGAAGGAAAAGGGTCTGCTTCAAGACGCTATTGCAACCCACAAGAAGTTCAGGGATAAGGTGGGGATCTTCACAGACAGGCTTGCCAGCGCAGCCGAGGGCATCGACAAGGAGCTGACTACCCTGAAGGTGCCGGACTTCGGGTACTCCACCGACAAGAACACGCAAACTAGCGTCAAGCTAGCCGAGTTCTTCGACGGAGTAGTAGAAGCTCTCCAACAGCTCCAAGTCAATCACAAGGCTCAACTGGCCGACGAGTCACGCAGGCTTTGCCGGGGAGTTCTCCGGAGGTTGTTGGTGAAGATAGCATACAGAAACCCGGGCGTCGACTTCAGCAACATCTTCAAAAGCTTGCCGAAGGGATACGACCCCGCGCCACTAGAGGCCCTTGTCGCGCCCATCGTGGAGAGGGTGGACCAAATCCAGAGAGTCGAAGGGAAGCACCGCAATTAGAGAGCCCATTCTTCTCCCTCCTTGCCGCCGCTAGACATGTTAAAGAACAATCTGTTTAAGCCGCGGCAACTTATCTTGTAATATAACATGCAATATTTTGAAGTTAATGCATGTCATCTCCCTTGAGCAATTTCTTTCTTTGTGTGTACTTGCCCTATGCTTATAGGAAACTTGCCGGTGCGCGCACCATCGCCGCGAGCGCTGGGTGCGGGACTCCAGCAGCCTGCTGGCGGTGCCACTGCCGGCAAGCAACCTTGTCGCGCTCAGTGCGGCCACTTAGGTTGTTGAGCGGACTCAAAACAAGGTAAGGGCGCGACCGATTACGCTTAGGTTCCGTCGCGCACAGGTTTTCCATACAAAGAGTAGTATCGTTCAAGGAAAATAACCTTGAAAATAAAAAAGAATTTGGTTATTCAAACTTTGGCACTTAGCTTTGTCGCTGATCTCTCCGCGGCAAGGTCTTGTCACTGCTTGCCGCTGCCTTCTACCCGGCAAGGCAAAGTTTCTTTGAACGACGCCTGGTCCATATCATTATCCCATCCCCCCCGGCAAACTTGTGCGCGAGGGAAGCTTCTGTCTTTTTGAGAAAAAGAAAGAAGAGAAAATAAAGATATAGGAGCTTGGCGGCTTGTTAGTGCTTACCGGGGAGGCTGTACTGCACAGTATGTCAGATAATCATGCAAAATAAAAGTAAACATGAAATCGTCAAAAACTGCGAAATACAAAAGCTTTATTTATGCACAGGGTCTGCGCCTGGCTTTGTACAAAGGATTACATGCAACAGCGGCAAGACTTGTACAAAAGGTGGTTGCCGGGGAAGGGCCCGGCAACCGCGCCTTATGGAAAAAACTTACGGAGATGCTCAATGTTCCAGGAATTGATCACTGGAATGCCATCCCCGGTCTCCAGGTGGACAGCGCCGGGCCTGGTGACTCGTTTCACCCGATAAGGGCCTTCCCACTTCGGCGTCAACTTGTTTGAATTCTTGGCCGACTGAACGTGCCGAAGAACAAGGTCGCCTTCCTCGAGACTTCTGGCATTAACTTTGCGGCTATGGTAGCGACGCAAAGCTGCCTGGTAGCCAGCAGCTCTCACAGTAGCCTGAAGACGATCCTCCTCGAGGAGCACAGCGTCATCTTGCCGTAGTTGCTCTTGCTCAAGCTCATCATAAGCGAGCACTCGAGGTGACCCGTATACGAGTTCCGTGGGGAGAACTGCGTCTGCTCCATAAACTAGAGCAAAAGGCGTCTGGCCAGTAGCTCGATTTGGCGTCGTCCTGATCGACCAAAGAACCACTGGCAACTCCTCGATCCAGTTTTTGCCGCACTTGCGCAGCCTGTCGAAAGTTCGCGTCTTGAGCCCACGCAGCACTTCAGCATTTGCCCTTTCAGCTTGACCGTTGCTTCGGGGGTGAGCAACAGAAGCGAAACAGACCTTGGCGCCAAGGTCTTCGACATACTGCATGAAGGCGTGGCTCGTGAACTGGGTACCGTTGTCGGTGATGATCCTGTTAGGAACACCAAAGCGACAAACAATTCCCTTGAAGAACTTGATGGCTGATTGTGCTGTCACCTTCCTCACTGCTTCCACTTCTCGCCACTTCGTAAACTTGTCGATGGCCACATACAAGTACTTGAAGCCCCCGGTGGCACGGGGAAACGGGCCGAGGATGTCGAGCCCCCAGGCCGAAAATGGCCAGGATAGAGGGATTGTCTGGAGAGCTTGAGCCGGCTGATGAATCTGCTTGGAATGAAACTAGCACGCTTCACACTTGGTTACTAGTGCAGTTGCATCCTGGAGGGCGGTGGGCCAAAAGAAACCTTGCCGGAAAGCCTTTCCAACAAGGGCTCTTGACCCTATGTGGTGACCACATATGCCTCCATGAATCTCCGCCAACAGCTCCTGTCCTTCTTCCCAGGGAATACACTTCAATTTCACACCGTTTGGTCTTTTTCTGCACAGCATGTCATCGACAAATTGATACATATTGGACCGTCGGGCTACTTTCTCCGCTTCTTCCTGCTCTTCGGGAAGTTCTCCTGTCTGAAGGAAACGGACGATCTGCTGCGCCCACGCTGGAGCCTGTGGCTCGACAACGAGGACTAAAGGCATTTCTTCTGCTGCGGGAACATCAGGCCCTACGGGAAGAGCTCGTCGCTCTACCAGAGCCGGCCGTTCCCCGACGAGCTTGGCGGGAACAGCCGCCTCAACGACAAGAGCCTGGGGCCCTGCTGGAGCATGCTGTCCTTCAACAAGCTTGTCGGGAGCAGTTGCTTCAACGACGGAAGCCCAAGGCCTCGTCGGAGCATCTTGCTCCTCAGCGCTTCGATCAGGAGCGCCTGCTTCAACGACAAGGACCTGAAGTCTTGTCGGAGCAAGTTGCCCCTTTGCCTCTAGCCTAGGAGCACCCGCTTCAACGACAAGAGCGTGAGGCCTTGTCGGAGCAAGTTGCCCCTTTGCCTCTAGCCTAGGAGCACCCGCTTCAACGACAAGAGCGTGAGGCCTTGTCGGAGCAAGTTGCCCCTTTGAATCTTTGGCGCTGGCTTTGGCAGCCTTCTTGCCGGTGGCTTCGGGGAGCTCTGCCGGGAAGTAGTCGCCAGAAGCCAACTTCCTCTTCCTGCCTTGCCCTACTGATGGCGTCACGGATGGCTGAGTTAGTTGGAGCACAAAAGTGCCTGGCTCCACAGGCAATTTGAGTGCGGCGCGCTTTGACAAACCATCGGCAATGTCATTCTCAGCACGTGGGACGTGCTCCATTTGTAGGCCATCAAAGCGTTCTTCCAACTTCCTTACCTCATCTACATAAGCTTCCATCAATGGGCATTGGTAGTTCTTGTTCACTTGCCTGACGACAAGCTGCGAATCTCCCCTGACACTAAGCTTCTTGATCCCAAGGTCTGCCGTGATCCTGAGACCGGCAAGCAACCCCTCATATTCTGCAGTATTGTTCGTCGCCTGTTCCTTGGGAAAGTGCATTTGGACCACGTACTTGAGGTGCTCTCCGGTGGGTGCGACAAGCTGTACGCCAGCACCGGCGCCTTGCAGCGAAAAGGCACCATCAAAGTACATAAGCCACTCTTTGCTTGTCTCCTTGCCGGGGAGAGTCAACTCTGGGATTTCTTCGTCTAGCGTTGGTGTCCATTCTACGACAAACTCTGCCAAAACTCGGCTCTGTATGGTTGATGTACTCTCAAACTTGAGAACAAAGCTCGACAACTCCAACGCCCACTCGACAATCCTGCCCGTCGCTTCTGAATTTTGCAAAATCCTTTTCAGCGGGAAGCGAGTGACGACGGTAACTTCATGTGCTTGAAAGTAATGGCGCAGCTTTCTCGAGGCCATGAGAAGGCCAAAAAGCAGCTTCTGCACACCAGAAAACCTTGACCTAGCTCCCTGCAGAAGAGAGCTCACAAAGTAGACCGGGCGCTGCACCATTTTCTTCTTTTGTATCACTTCACCTGACTGTGCAGATGAATCCTTGTCGGCAGCAAAACTTGTTGCCCCCAGCTTGTCGCTGGGCGTGCTTGCCGCAGTTACTGCCTCCTCATCCACCTCTCTCTCTGCTACCAGCGCAGCACTAACCACTTGATTGGTTGCCGCTAGATACAGCAACAACTTCTCTTGTGGTTTAGGCGCGACAAGTATTGGAGGAGAGGAGAGGTATCTCTTCAAGTCTTGCAGCGCTGCCTCCGCCTCCGGAGTCCATTTCAATGGACCTGCCTTTTTTAAGATTTTGAAAAATGGCAGGGCGCGCTCAGCTGACTTGGAGATAAACCTACTGAGGGCAGCAACACAACCGGCAAGTCGTCGTACATCCTTGACGCGCTTCGGTGCTTCAATTTGCTCAATGGCTTTGATCTTGTCAGGATTGGCTTCAATTCCACGTTGAGACACAAAGAACCCGAGAAGCTTGCCGGAGGGAACTCCAAACACGCACTTCTCGGGGTTGAGCTTCAGGTTGATCTTGCGCAGATTTACAAAAGTTTCTTCTAGATCTTGAACCAAAGTAGCCCTGTCTTTGCTTTTGACCACTATATCATCCATATAGGCTTCCACATTTCTGTGCAGCTGAGGCCTCAAAAGCAATCTGGACGGCTCTTGCAAATGTCGAACCAGCATTTTCAAACCAAAGGGCATACGTATGAAACAGTATGTGCCACAGGGTGTGATAAATGCGGTCTTTTCCTCATCTTCCTCAGCCATGAAGATTTGATGATACCCTGAATATGCGTCAAGAAATGAAAGCAAATCACATCCTGCCGTGGAGTCAACAATCTGGTCTATGCGGGGCAAAGGAAATGGGTCTTTGGGACAAGCTTTATTGACATCAGTGAAATCAATACAAAGCCTCCATTTTCCATTCGCTTTGCGCACGACAACAGGATTGGCCAACCACGTAGGATGGAGCACTCCTCTAACGAGGCCTGCTGCTTCCAACTTCTTGATTTCTTCCGCAATAAACTCTTGCCGCTCCACAGCTTGCTTTCTGGCTTTCTGTTTGACGGGCCTCGCGTAGGGACAAACGGCAAGGTGGTGCTCAATTACTTTCCTGGGAACACCGGGGATGTCGGACGGTTGCCATGCAAATACATCGACATTCGCCCGCAGGAAAGCAACGAGCGCGTTTTCCTATTTGTTGTCAAGTGTGGCACTGATGCTGAAGGAACCACCAGTGCCATCCTCCTTGGCGGGCACCTTCTTTGTCGCCGGCGGAGCGGCTTTGTTCTTCTTACACTTGCCGGTGGAGCTCTCTGGTGCGTCCTCGACAGCAGCGCAGCACTCCGAAGAGGTGCGCTTGCCGGAGTGGGCACAGGAGCTCTTGCCGGACTTCCTCTTGTTCTCCCGCCCGAGAGCTTCAGCGGCAAGTGCATTGGCGGCAGTTGCGGCAGCTGCTTCCCGGTAGATCTTGTCGGCGCAAATAAGCGCATCCTTCTTGTCGCAGGGAACTGTGATAACACCTACTGGACCTGGCATCTTCAACAAGTTGTAGGCATAATGAGAGGCTGCCATGAACTTGGCGAGCGCTGGACGGCCAAGTATCCCATTATAAGGCAATGGAATATCGGCAACATCAAAGGTGACCTTCTCGGTCTGGTAGTTCAGCTCGCCGCCAAATGTCACTGGCAGCGTGATCTTCCCTTTCGGCTTGCTCCTTCCTGGATTGACTCCTTGGAAAGTACCAGTTTCCTCAAGCTCGCCGTCAGAGATTTGAAGTTTTCGGAGCACAGCGGGCGAAATCAGATTCAAGCCGGCCCCACCATCAACTAACATCTTCGTGACCTTGAGGTGGCGGATCGTTGGTGAAGCCAACATCGGCAAGCACCCGACCGCCGTTGTGCGGTCAGGGTGGTCCTCAATGTCAAAGACGATAGGCGTGTCGGACCACTTCAGAAGCTTTCTGGCGTCAACAGATGGTTCCGCCGCATTGATCTCTCGCGCCCACTGTTTAAGTTGGCGGTGAGAAGAATGCAACGAAGCACCACCGTCGACACACAAGACTTCTGCGGCTTTCTGAAACTCGTGCTCACTGGATTCTTCATCATCTAGATCATCATCATCATCATCTTTGTCGCGGCCACGAGGAGGCCTGTCTCTCTGCTGCTGCTTGGCCTTGCCGCGACGCCCTCCTCGGGCAGTGCGCTTCTTGCCGGATCCGCCAGCACCTTCTGGGGCCTTCTCCTTGTCGCACCTCTCATACTCAGCTTTCTGCTGTTCGACAAGCTGCTCGACTCGTCGACAGTTCTGGAGATCGTGTCCCTTGGTGCGGTGGATCTTGCAATATTGCTTGTCGGAGCCGTCCTGCTTGTCGGCAGCCGCCAAGGCCTGACAGTTGGCGCACGCGGCAATCTCCTTGCCGGAGCCCTCGACTTTGGCCTTGTCGGCGCTGCCGTTGCCGCTGGACTGCTCGACGGCAAGCACAGCTTTGCCCTTTTTCTTCCTGTTGTTCCGCCACCGGCCCTTCTTTGCCGGGGTGGTACCTTCGCTGTCAGAGCTCCCCCCTGCGCCAACACCTTCACCGGGAAGTTTCCTTCCCTCTTCAGCGCGCGCACACTTGTCGGCGAGAGCATATAGCTGGCCAATGTCTCTGACCTTGGTCATCGCCATTTCCTCCCGCATCTTGCGGTTACGCACGTTCTGATGGAACGCGCTAATAACCGCAGCGGGGTGAACATCTGGGATGTTGTACTGTACGCGGCTGAACCTTTGAATGTATTTGCGCAGGGGCTCTCCTTCCTTCTGGGGGATGAGATGAAGATCACTCTCCTGGCCATGAGGTTGATGACCGCCAGTAAAGGCACCAACAAACTGATGGCACAGGTCCGCCCATGAAGAAATGGAGTTCTCCGGCAAGTGCATGAGCCATGAGACGACGTTGCGCTTTAACACGAGCGGGAAGTAGTTAGCAAGAATCTTGTCGTCTCGTCCCCCGGCAGCTTGCACCGCAATGGTGTAAATGCTGAGGAACTCCGATGGGTGTGTCTTGCCATCATACTTCTCCGGCACGTCAGGCTTGAAAGCCTTGCGATTGGGCCACTGGACCTGCCGCAGCTCACGGGTGAACGCTGGACAACTTACCGCGTACGGCAAGTCGCCAGGATCCCCTGGCGCATGCATGTCAACAGCGGGCCCTGCGCGTCTGTCGGACTGACGATGCGCTTCTCTCCTTCGCTCGATAGTGGTACGAGCGTCTTCTCCTCTGCGTTCCTGAAGAACGAGGCGCTGGTCACGACGAGCTCGCGGGTCAGACGACGCCGTGGAATCATCGCCACGGGCGTCGTTTCGACGTGTCGGCGGCCGAGGCCGTCTGGGTGGGGAGTGTACGGTTGTTGCCCCCTCGCCGTTCTTGTTGGTGACAGCATCGTCACTAGTTCTCTTGTCGGCCGCGCGTACTGGGTCGGCATCAGCGAAGCTGAGAAGGCTCTGAATGGTTGCCCTCCACTCGTCCAGCTTATCTGCTCGTGGAGGGAAGTTCAGGAGCAGCTGCGCACGCGCCAACGCTTCTGCTGGTGAGGAAGGTATCGAGTGGCGTGAGGACTGTGGGATGCTCTTACTCCTAACGGTGTTAGAAGGAGCATCTCCACGCCCAGGCGACCACGCCTCGACCCCGCCAACGTGCTGTTGCGTATGGTGACCCCGCGCATCCCGAGATTGATGCGCAAGTTCATTATCCAGGGAGCGCCTGGCACCTGGGGCGTCAGGACGCTGCCTGTCACGGGCTTCTTGCGAAGGCCGCGGCGTCTGAACCGGCGCAGGCGTTCCAGAACGTGCAGCACCGTTTCTGGAGCTTGCAGGGCCAGCAGCAGCGAGCAGCGCTGCGTTCCCAGACCCAGCAGCGCCAAGATTGGCGTTGCTGGCCCGGTTTTGGACAGGTGGAGGTAATAGGAGCTCTCGCTCTCCAGTCCCCCCAGCAGCCGCAATCACGTCGGCACCCTCCTGCACGGGAGCAGGCGGGTTGGACGTGGACGCACCGATGGCTGAAGTCTTCTTTTTTGGAGCCATAAGACGGAGAATGGCCCAAAAACTAGCGCGCAAATCGCTAGATTAGGTTCACACAACTATCAGTGCCCCTACCTGGCGCGCCAAAGATGTCGGGGACGAATCCGCGATCACCTATGGGACCCAGGGAAGGACCCCTTTACGTTCGGCAGGGAGAGACGGTCGCACGAAGAGCAAATCTAGCGAAGAACACGACAGTGCACGAGAGAGATTTACCCAGGATCGGGCCGCACGGATGCGTAAAACCCTACTCCTGCTTTTTTGGTTTATTATCTGTATGATTGTTCTAGCTCCAGGAGCGCTACAGTACCGAGCAGCTGCGTACAATACTGCAGTTCTCCCTTTTTCAGTCCCCCCTTTTCACGTTGCCTATGGGCCTCCTTTTATACGCACAAAGGGGTCTCCAACAGGAGGCAAACAGTAAAGGTAGAGGTGGAAAGTTGCTACAGTAAGGCCACTATTACCAGGATGACATGTCCTACCTACCACTGACGGCAGGGGACAAGGGCATTAAATGCCCATGCTTTGCTGTCCAGATACATGTACCCGGACGTCGTGGACGTGGGAAAAGCCTATCCCACCTGCTGCTGCACCGCTATCTACAGTGCACCGCCGTCTACGCAGTGCCCTGCCACGCACGCTTGGAAGGACCCAGAGCGCCACGCTGGCAGAGGCACCGGAGCAGCACAGTAGCACAGTGGTACAGTAACGCTTGCCGCGGCAAGACCTTGCCGCACCTGACAGCTTGGCGCAACCCATAGTTTGCCGTGCAAGGTAACTTGCCGGGGCAAGTACCTTGCCGCAGCCGCTATCTTGCCGCAGCCAATACCTTGCCACAGCCAATGACTTGCCGGGGCAAGTACCTTGCCGCGGCAAGTACTCTGCTTCAGCAATGCCCAGGCTGGGCCTCAGCTGTCCCTCCCGGCAAGCTCCTCTTACCGGGGCCTTAACTCTTGCTTTGTATACTTTGTCCTTGAATGGCGTAATAATCTTGAGCTTCTCTCTGGCCGTCCTCCCGCAAGCCTGGCCGCGGGATGCTACTACTGCCCATGCACAAGTACGGGGTACTAGGGTACCCCTATTCTAGTACACCGACACGGTCGGTCTTGAAAAGAAATGATAATCGGGTATCCACAAGAGTAGTGGCGAGATAAACCGCCTGTTAACTCGAGGGACACCACGTAGAGGTCTTGAACAAAATAAAGTTGAGTGCCCGGGGTAGTCTAGCTAGCCCCTGAGACACTCAGGACATTATAAAATAAGAGAAACGGGTTAGTCCACAATAATATGCATAACCAAAATAATATTAACTTACATATCAAAAATATTCATGGGTAGCATCAGGGTAACAATAATTATCCGGCAAAATAATTCAGGCTCAATTTAATTATTTCCTATGGAGACCGACACTAAGACCGATACTTGACCAACCCAGACTATAGCCCTTAACCGCGGACACGGCTATTCGAATAGGTTTTAAAACTCTGCAGAGGGTGTACTCTTTACCCATAAGTAAAGGATTTCCTTAGTCAGCACCGAGACACTGACTAATTCCTATTACGGTCTTTGGGTTGAAAACACACCTAACCCGCACATACCAGCTTTAACTTACCAAAGCCAGGAATCACCCAAGGCAATGATGGAGTAAAACTCTAAGTGCGAAGGCCACAACCTCCAATAGCATGGGATCACAATATTTATATCGGCGCGCAAATAGGTGTGCGACCCCTCTCCGACTACAATCGGAGACACCCATGCCCCCGGACCAAGTGGCATGCCTACCAGTGATCAATGGTATCTTCCACTATGGCCTCTCTGTAAGGTGTGTGCAGGAAAGGGGTTAACAACTTACTGAACCATACCCTACCTGTGGTAGGGACATGTGGTAGCACGGATCAAGTTTGGGGGTTACCGGAACAAGACTCGATCTACGGTCGACTCAGGAGGCTCAATTATTTCCTACAGTGGTTAGCACAACAAGTATTTTCTCAACAGTAATAACAAACAGGGTCACAACCCTTGCATGCTCCACATATATCACGTGACACCATCGTGTCAAAAATGGCCCGTGCCCACCGGCACGTCCAAGGCAGGAGCACGCTCCTGGATTCTCACAATTTTTGCAGGTCAGAACTTGAGTGGAGTGCATGCAAGAGAAAATATATACATGATCATGCATGCATGCAAAAATTGCCATATGCCAAATTTTATTAGAATTCAAATTATTCATAATTCCACTATTCATGCAAATAACCAACCATGCATTCACCATATCAAGTGTTCGAGATGCTTGCCTTTAGTATGTAGAGACATTAGGTGCACTCCAAAAGTTTGAAAAGTTTCTTCCCTCCATTTTTCCTATTTTGAAGATTATTGCAATTACCACATAATTCAAAAACAGTACTAAAAAGTTGTTTGGAAATTTTTGAAATAAATACTAAAATAAACTAGGTGAAATATAAGGAATTTCAGAAAAATAATCAATTTGTTTGGAGTTCATATGAATTACTTAGAGCAATTCTAAGATGGAATAAATGATTAAAAGGACTATTAAATAGACCCAACAAAAACTAAGCTAAGTAAAAATGTTCACCCTAGCTAGAATAATAGAGCATGATTTTATAAGTCTTCAGAAATTTGAATAACTGGATTTGGATTTGAAAAGATTGCTATGGAATTATTGGAAGTTTACTGAAAAAGAAAAATGGAAAGGGACAGAGGTGTGCCCTGGGCGGGGTATAGTCGCATGGGCTATTGGGCCAAGCCCAGAGATGCTCGGCTGCGCGGGAGGCCGATGACGCGGTGCCAGCTCGCTAACAGTGGGTCCTAGGGCCCACCTGTCATATTTGACCGGTCGCCCGCGCCTCCTCCTTCCACGGCAGAACCGGGGCTGAGCTCCGGCGTACGGCGGTGCCAATCAAGGAGGTAAGCACGGGGACGGACTCAGGAGGAGTTGGTGATCCTGTTGAGGTGCGTTACGGTCGTCGGGGAGCCCTATCTCGCCGACGGCGAGGTCTCCCGAGAGGCTCCGGCAGAACCCAAATTGGGGATTTTGCCTCCGATGCCCCTCCGGCAAAATGGAGGTGCGAAGTCGATGGAGGGGTGCTCACTGAGTGGTTTGGTGGCGGAAAGTGGAGTTGAGGGGCTGTGTTTGTGACGGAATCATCAACAGGATGACGGCGGTCGTGTCTGTCGGAGGAGGGGAAGACGGCCTCTTCCGGTCGTCTGGTCGCTCCTGGAGGCTCGTAGGGAAGGGGGAGGTGTGGTGGTCCGGAGTGGAGTGAGCTCGCGGCGGCTTAAATAGCACGGGGTGGCCGTGCCCGTGGCTTCCAGAGGAAGGCACGACGGCGGCAGCCATTTATGGCATTCAGAGGCCGGTGGCGAGGTTGGTCGTGGTCGGCGGAGTCGGTGAGGATGGTGGCAACCCGTATTTACGCCGGGGGTGGCTGGCTGACTCGAGGGCGTGCCACGCGTCCTGGCAGAGCTGTGCCCGAGACGCCAGCGGCGGTGGATGGTGCGGACGGTGGCTGGTCGACGCTAGAGGCCAGGGAAGAGTGTCGGCGAGGGCGGTGACTTGCCCATGAAGCTAGCAGAGGAGGGACACGAGCGAGGGAGGCGGCAGAGGCACGGCGCCAGGGCGATGCCGATGCCTGCAATACCAGTGCTCTGGCCGCACTCTGAGCATGCACTCCAGGTGCTCGACCCAATGCCAGGGGGCACTAGGTTGGTCCTGTAGATCTGGTTTTTGGCAGGGTGGCATTTTCTAAGATGACTAGAATGCTAGAGATGCTAGTTGGGTCAGATGATCAAGTTCCTAATGTAGTTTTGATAGGTAGCCAAATTCTGTCATGCACACAATCTTTTTGACAAAATGATAGAGCTAGCTAGGGAACTTTGTTGGAAATTATACTTGGTAGTATGGTGTCTCTTTAGATGCTAGATATGATGGTGGGGTTGGTTTGTCAATAAGAGAAACTTGCTAGTGCAAGTTTTACCAGAATTCATTTCTGGACGGAAACTACAGGAGAATATTTGGTAGATCTAAATGGTGCAAATGAAGCTGATCTTCTGGACTTAAGGTTTTGGTTGGAAGGACTATAAGTGGGAAAAATTTCAGAATTATTGGAGCAAGGAAAATTGGGGTTGTAGTTGTAACTGAGGAATGGGATAGAATGGAAAAGAGGAAGGTTCACTCAAAATTTCCAAAACACCAAGTTGGGTTTTTGCATAAAAGTGATTTATAGGCATCACATGACCTCCCACAATTTTTTTTGGAATTTTAAAAGAATTATTTAAAAAGGTTGCAGTGCAACAGAGGCATTTCAAACATTGAAAATGCTATTAAAAGAATTGTTTTGGGCAAATTTTATTTTGAAAATAATTCTTACTGTTATTAAAATGTAATTGAAATGATTTAAGAAAGCTCTCAAGGCCACAATATTATTTCAAAAATTTCTATATGGAGGGAAGAATTTTGAAAAACAGAAACAGAAAATGGTTCTGAAATTAATAAAAGACCTAGTAAAAATTCAAAATTTTAATTTTGGCCAAATTTTATTTAGTAAAAACATGATTAAATTTTTGGGGTGTTACAAACTCTACCCCCCTTAAGAAAATCTCGTCCTCGAGATTTGTTATGGACGGAAGAATTAGAAGCAAATCACAACAGACAAGCAATCATGTACAAGAAAATAATGCACAGGCACATCATTCAATCAAATACTACACACTGCTAGAAATATACACATAATCGTCTACGGCGACGGTGGAATTTGCAGGGCAACAGGGTTGCTAAGGACATGACAACTACTCTGGCAGACTCAGTCTACTTCATCGACATCCAGACGGGCGTGTCTTGCGGACGTCGAGGCTTCTCCGGGGGCTTCAACATCAGAGTTGGCTGGAGTGTTATGAGGAGCTGCAGGACTGGGGTAGCGATGATGACCCACGCGGGGTGTAGTGGCTACAGTCCCGTTGGAGGGAATCCCCAAGAGACGACGGAGTTCATCCGTGGAAACGAATGCATTGCCCGGGTGGATGATAGGGGCAGACCTTGGGGGCTCAACTGGCCTCCCAAGCAGCACTATCGGTGTGTCGGTGTCGGGTGCAGCTTCACTTCTGGCCGGGGTCAGGAGAGCGAGCGTCCTACGGGTCTCAATCAGATCATTGGTGACCTGATCGAACAGTGTCTCTTGCGCTCTCAGGTAGCGCACCAGATGCACTAGGGCAGGATCCGTCTCATGGTCTCCGTTAGCGACTTGGGTCGACCTACCATAGCCTTCACAACTAGGGTAGTAGTAGAAGGAGCGGCAGTTAACCCTCGGCGACCGATGCCGGAGTTGAACTATAGCTTCTCGGGCTGCAAGTTGGATAGCTTGGGGCTCGTCGGTGGTCGTCCTCCCGGTGAACCGGTAAGGGCGCTCTGCGGTGATGCCCCTCCCGTAGATGTGCACCGTGGACCAGTAGTGGTGGATGGCATCACTCGCGTGCTCTTGGTACACGACATACTCCGGCGGCTCTTCGATGCCGAGAGCACGACGGGTGAGATTGGCAAGGATGACTACAAAGCCTTCAAGCATGGCCGCGGTGGTGTCGTTGTGCATGATGGGGCCTAGCATCTTGGTGGTTGGATATTGAACTGAGAGTGAGGCTGTGATGTGCTTGGTTGGGGCAAGGCTTCTCTTATAAGCCAGCGGAGTCTTCCATCGCACGCTTGCGGATGGGACAATGCAGGTGTCGGCCACAGGCACATGGCCTATGGGCTAGGTTGATAGGTTGGGCACCGACTATCAAAAGATGTCGGCCGGCCACTGTGCGGTTATCGGATAGGATGGGCTTGACTGTGGACAGGAAGGGATGTGGATGGTGTGGAAACCTAGAGATAGCGACCAGGCTAAGATAGGATTAGCCAATGGTCAGCCTGGCTCTGATACCAAGGCTGCCGGGGCCGGATTTCGGGGACACAACATATCCCAGAAAATTAACCCCTCGTGTCATCACCAGCCCAGGATTACCGTTACTGCTGGACAAATCCTTGTTACAGATTACCAAGCTATTACAAGAATTGGATACAAGACCATAAAAGTCTAATGATACAACAGTGATTCTGGTGGTGGATGACGGAATTGTCTCGCGGTTCTTCAACGTCGACGGGGCTCCATTCCCACAGGAACGGCTGACCTGGATAATTGCTATCCCGCATGGCTGCCATCCTAGGCTCCGCACGAACATCGCTATGGTACTCGTTGGGACAAGCCTGTGAGTACGTTTGATTGTACTCGCAAACATCAGGAACAAAAGATATACCGAATGCAACAATTAAATTATATGATCATGATGAACCACACTATATGCGTATGCTCATGATGGACTTAAATGCCTACTGACAGGAATTAAATCATGGCATGATAAAATATTAGCATATGCAAACATATAAAATTGTTAGTGATAAACAAGGAATGTCAAAGGAAATAAAATAAAAGAAATGCCGGTCGGATGTCAAGTGACACCATGGTAGGTCTTGAAGAGAAATGCCAATCGGGTGTCTAAAAGAGAAATCGGACGAGACAGGACCATCCGAGAACTCAGGCGACGCTACGAGAGGTCTTGAAAAGAAATGCCAGTTGGGTGTCAAGTGACGCCACGGTCGGTCTTGAAAAGAAATGATAATCGGGTATCCACAAGAGTAGTGGCGAGATAAACCGCGTGTTAACTCGAGGGACACCACGTAGAGGTCTTGAACAAAATAAAGTTGAGTGCCCGGGGTAGTCTAGCTAGCCCTTGAGACACTCAGGACATTATAAAATAAGAGAAACGGGTTAGTCCACAAAATATGCATAACCAAAATAATATTAACATACGCATCAAAAATATTCATGGGTAGCATCAGGGTAACAATAATTATCCGGCAAAATAATTCAGGCTCAATTTAATTATTTCCTATGGAGACCGACACTAAGATCGATACTTGACCAACCCAGACTGTAGCCCTTAACCGCGGACACGGCTATTCGAATAGGTTTTAAAACTCTGCAGAGGGTGTACTCTTTACCCATAAGTAAAGGATTTCCTTAGTCAGCACCGAGACACTGACTAATTCCTATTACGGTCTTTGGGTTGAAAACACACCTAACCCGCACATACCAGCTTTAACTTAACAAAGCCAGGAATCACCCAAGGCAATGATGGAGTAAAACTCTAAGTGGGAAGGCCACAACCTCCAATAGCATGGGATCACAATATTTATATCGGCGCGCAAATAGGTGTGCGACCCCTCTCCGACTACAATCGGAGACACCCATGCCCCCGGACCAAGTGGCATGCCTACCAGTGATCAATGGTATCTTCCACTATGGCCTCTCTGTACGGTGTGTGCAGGAAAGGGGTTAACAACTTACTGAACCATACCCTACCTGTGGTAGGGACATGTGGTAGCACGGATCAAGTTTGGGGGTTACCGGAACAAGACTCGATCTACGGTCGACTCAGGAGGCTCAATTATTTCCTATAGTGGTTAGCACAACAAGTATTTTCTCAACAGTAATAACAAACGGGGTCACAACCCTTGCATGCTCCACATATATCACGAGACACCATCGTGTCAAAAATGGCCCGTGCCCACCGGCACGTCCAAGGCAGGAGCACGCTCCTGGATTCTCACAATTTCTGCAGGTCAGAACTTGAGTGGAGTGCATGCAAGAGAAAATATATACATGATCATGCATGCATGCAAAAATTGCCATATGCCAAATTTTATTAGAATTCAAATGATTCATAATTCCACTATTCATGCAAATAACCAACCATGCATTCACCATATCAAGTGTTCGAGATGCTTGCCTTTAGTATGTAGAGACATTGGTTGCACTCCAAAAGTTTGAAAAGTTTCTTCCCTCCATTTTTCCTATTTTGAAGATTATAGCAATTACCACATAATTCAAAAACAGTACTAAAAAGTTGTTTGGAAATTTTTGAAATAAATACTAAAATAAACTAGGTGAAATATAAGGAATTTCAGAAAAATAATCAATTTGTTTGGACTTCATATGAATTACTTAGAGCAATTCTAAGATGGAATAAATGATTAAAAGGACTATTAAATAGACCCAACAAAAACTAAGCTAAGTAAAAATGTTCACCCTAGCTAGAATAATAGAGCATGATTTTATAAGTCTTCAGAAATTTGAATAACTGGATTTGGATTTGAAAAGATTGCTATGGAATTATTGGAAGTTTACTGAAAAAGAAAAATGGAAAGGGACAGAGGTGTGCCCTGGGCGGGGTATAGTCGCGTGGGCTATTGGGCCAAGCCCAGAGACGCTCGGCTACGCGGGAGGCCGATGACGCGATGCTAGGTCGCTGACAGTGGGTCCTAGGGCCCACCTGTCATATTTGACCGGTCGCCCGCGCCTCCTCCTTCCACGGCAGAACCGGGGCTGAGCTCCGGCGTACGGCGGTGCCAATCAAGGAGGTAAGCACGGGGACGGACTCAGGAGGAGTTGGTGATCCTGTTGAGGTGCGTTACGGTCGTCGGGGAGCCCTATCTCACCGACGGCGAGGTCTCCCGAGAGGCTCCGGCGGAACCCAAATTGGGGATTTTGCCTCCGATGCCCCTCCGGCAAAATTGAGGTGCGGAGTCGATGCAGGGGTGCTCACTGAGTGGTTTGGTGGCGGAAAGTGGAGTAGAGGGGCTGTGTTTGCGACGGAATCATCAACAGGATGACGGCAGCCGTGTCTGTCGGAGGTGGGGAAGACGGCCTCTTCCGGTCGTCTGGTCGCTCCTGGAGGCTCGTAGGGAAGGGGGAGGTGTGGTGGTCCGGAGTGGAGTGAGCTCGCGGCGGCTTAAATAGCACGGGGTGGCCGTGCCCGTGGCTTCCAGAGGAAGGCACGACGGCGGCAGCCATTTATGGCATTCAGAGGCCGGTGGCTAGGTTGGTCGTGGTCGGCGGAGTCGGTGATGACGGTGGCAACCCGTATTTACGCCGGGGGTGGCTGGCTGGCTCGAGGGCGCGCCACGCATCCTAGCAGAGCCGTGCCCGAGACGCCAGCGGCGGTGGACGGTGCGGACGGTGGCTGGTCGACGCTAGAGGCCAGGGAAGAGTGTCGGCGAGGGCGGTGACTTGCCCATGAAGCTAGCAGAGGAGGGACACGAGCGAGGGAGGCGGCAGAGGCACGGCGCCAGGGCGATGCCGATGCCTGCAATACCAGTGCTCTGGCCGCGCTCTGAGCATGCACTCCAGGTGCTCGACCCAATGCCAGGGGGCACTAGGTTGGTCCTGTAGATCTGGTTTTTGGCAGGGTGGCATTTTCTAAGATGACTAGAATGCTAGAGATGCTAGTTGGGTCAGATGATCAAGTTCCTAATGTAGTTTTGATAGGTAGCCAAATTCTGTCATGCACACAATCTGTTTGACAAAATGATAGAGCTAGCTAGGGAACTTTGTTGGAAATTATACTTGGTAGTATGGTGTCTCTTTAGATGCTAGATATGATGGTGGGGTTGGTTTGTCAATAAGAGAAACTTGCTAGTGCAAGTTTTACCAGAATTCACTTCTGGACAGAAACTATAGGAGGATATTTGGTAGATCTAAATGGTGCAAATGAAGCTGATCTTCTGGACTTAAGGTTTTGGTTGGAAGGACTATAAGTGGGAAAAATTTCAGAATTATTGGAGCAAGGAAAATTGGGGTTGTAGTTGTAACTGAGGAATGGGACAGAATGGAAAAGAGGAAGGTTCACTCAAAATTTCCAAAACACCAAGTTGGGTTTTTTCATAAAAGTGATTTATAGGAATCACATGACCTCCCACAATTTTTTTTGGAATTTTAAAAGAATTATTTAAAAAGGTTGCAGTGCAACAGAGGCATTTCAAACATTGAAAATGCTATTAAAAGAATTGTTTTGGGCAAATTTTATTTTGAAAATAATTCTTACTGTTATTAAAATGTAATTGAAATAATTTAAGAAAGCTCTCAAGGCCACAATATTATTTCAAAAATTTCTATATGGAGGGAAGAATTTTGAAAAACAGAAACAGAAAATGGTTCTGAAATTAATAAAAGACCTAGTTTTAATTCAAAATTTTAATTCTGGCCAAATTTTATTTAGTAAAAACATGATTAAATTTTTGGGGTGTTACAGTGTGTGTGTTTTCGTGTGCCACCTATTGCTATTGGTCTACTTGTTTCACTTGCGAATTTGTGAATCTCTTTCAACATTATTGACTCTTGCTAACATTTTACAACAAATTTTTGTGCAACTATCCTCACCGAGCTCCTCCATAAGCCTTACTTGTGTAGGTGTGAGAAATGACGAGATACGGTACCAATTGTGCTATTTCCTTGATACATTATTGAGTGATCATTGATCCATTTTCAACATCGGGTAAGGTACATTTGGTCTAGTTCTTCTCTTTATCCCACTCATATTTGCTCGAGTCTTGTCATGGATAGGCAAAGCATTTCATCTCCGGTCTTCGACAACGACGGTGCGAACAACTACATCACCAAAACTTCCATCTTCGATCTACAATGACAAATGCAAGGCGCATAATCAAGATTGCGAGAGCGCATCGACAACCTCGCCATCGACATACGACACTCCGAGCTACCTAAAAGAGACTACCTCGACAACAAGCTTTTCGCACAAAAGGAGGAGAAGGATGCAAGGATGGAGGAGATTCGGGCCTTGTTGGTCAACCGTTCTTCCCCTTCATCATCTTCAAGGCGGCGGCGAGCAAGTAGAACATCTTCAGAGCGCCCAAGCGATGCAAGCGCAAGTCGTCCATGTCCACATCTACATGGCGACCATCATCACATTCGTAACCCACATCGTCATGAAGGGCAAGTCACCTCCAAGCATCATGTGCACGACGACGACAAACGACATCTACTACGAGCTCAAGTACGACAACGACATCATCTACATGAAGATGCTCGAGACGCGCAAACCTACAAGTCCCAACAAGCTCTACATCAAGCTCCGACCAACCTTCACGAGCACAAGAGAAGACCATGAGACAAGCACCACCAAGAGGAAGCTACGGCTACCACCACCACTTTGGCATCTTCGCCAAGTGTTATCAAGGCATCATTGCCTTTGGATGTACGACATCTTTGCCTACTTCCCACGAGTTTGCCTACATCGACATCTTCAACAACAAGGCGACCACCTACAAGTGAGGGCGGCACTTCCATATTCGGAAGCCCCTCAAGGAAGATGGTCGAGCATGGGAAATTCCCTTCGGTCATGGAGACGAGCTACGAGGTGCCACATCATACGGGCCTCCTACAACAAGACGGCGACAAGACGGTCGAGCAAGGGCCATCCCCTTCGACCATGGTGGCGAGTACGAACCTCTTCAACAACATGAAGACGGTTCCCCAATATGTCTCCTACTCCGAGTCAAGCTACGAGACCGCGCATGAGACCCTCTCTTTGGTCTCGGAGGAGAGTGATGATTTGCCACATCCTACGGCATTCATCTTTGGAGGCGTTATGGATGAGGAGGTTTAGCATGGGACTATCCCATCAACCAAGGCGGCGATAGGAGTTGAGCATGAAGACATTTACACCTACATCTCTCCGACACCCACATATGATGAGATGCCCCAATTGCCATGTGAGGAGAGCCACCACCCCAGGAGTGAGATGAGCGACTCCACCATATATGACATTGAGTGCATTTCCTATGAGAGGATGAGTGTGACCACCACTAGCCCCACACATGAGAGCATGCCACACACCCTATGTGAGGTTGAGAGCCATTTGAGTGACTCCACCAACCATATGAGTGGGAGCATCTTACCGGGAGTGAGTGAGCCACAACACTTAGTGAGTGAGGTAGTTGAGACGGCACGTGAGGCCACTATGATTTCTAACGACTTAACCTCTACTCCTAGTGTGTTTTCCTTTTTGGTGCTAGGTCTCCTACATGACAACATGCCTACCCTCGTTGAGTCCATCCCTCCAATGGGAAAACCAATGGCCATGATGGACGATATTGCACCCCCCACATGGTACCCTCAAGTTGATGAAGATATTGACCAAGTGTCAATTTTGGCAACCTCACCTACAACACATGAGCGGAGCTCTAAAGGTAACATAGGTGATGGTACTTCTCTTGTCCCACTAGTGGACTATCTTGCGAATGATTTCTTGCATAATGATGGTCACCTTATGGATTCACCACATACTATGTATTCTACATGCTTAGATATGCCACCTATTTATGATGAATATGATGTTGAGCATGTTGAATTGCCTAGTTGTGATGCTATGCTCCATAGGATATCTTGTGAAAATTCTAGTGGTCACATCATGTTTGACAACCCATTGAACTTGTCATATGCTATGAGTGAGATCTCCCATATTGCATCATTTCAATCTCAACATAGTAACTATGCATGCCCCATTAAAATAAATCCCATTTGCACTTATAGCATAGATGACGAGATGATGGTCATTGGCTTTTGTTTTTCATGCAATGATATTGCTATGCTTCCTTTACATGATTTGCGCAATTCATCTACTATGCCATGCCATGATCACATAGAACCAAATATGCTTTGTTTTGGATGTTGTCAATATTCTCCATGTGATGTTTCCATTAATGCTCTTGAGGAGACCCCCATAGTTTCCTCATACATATTAGGAGATTTTGATGCATTCCATACTTTGCATGAGACCCATGATTGTGTGCACCATATGCATTCCATGAATAACAATGCTCTACATATTTCTTGTGATGCTTTGGACAATTTGAGTCTCCATTATGCTATACATAATAACAAACCTATCATGATGGATGACATGTTTCTATATCACGCATCTCATTTATTTGAGCATTGGCTATTTTGTGCTAACCAACACATGCACGTGCGCATCATGATGGATGATGTGTACATATACCACGCACACACAATTTTCCCTTTGCCTTTGTTTTGTGTAGGTACTCACATATACTCTTCAACCTCTCAATCCCAAGAGTTGATGAAACAAGCTCTTGAGAGCAACAACGATTTGGGATCACGTGGATTGTCCTTACCACCGTTCTCTTCGCGCAACTACTACGCGCACCTCTTTTACTTGGCTCTCACACGGCTATGGGCTATTTACCACTTGTCACCTTATGCCCATTCTATCGTGTTCACTTTGCATGTTATGCCTCTTTACATGACTTTGCCACGCAATTGTGACCCTTGCTTGCATTTACCCATGATTCACCATTATGCTACTCCTATGTGTATTTGCATGCTTGGTCGAGATGCTAGTAGCTATTGCCATGATTTCTTTGTGCCCCTTGCTATTGATGCTTGTTGTGTTGGGAGAGTCATGATATCCCATTAATATTTACATATGGCCTCTCGCCAATACATTGATGATATTTTGCTCATATCTTGCTTTCATGCTTGTGATATGTCATGTGCATTATTCATGACCACTATTTGCACACATGACATGCTTGCCATGATTCCTTCTAGTACGTTGCATCTTCGCACTACTAGCTTGCTTGACTTGATCACTATGATTGCTTGCTTTGTCACATCACCCATGTTCCATTCTTGCTCGTTTCATTGGGTTGATAGCATATATGTTCATGCCTCTCACTTGATTTCTCTTGATCATTGTCTCTTGTCTCCATTAGTTGCACCTCTCATATGCCCTTGTATTGAGTGCCAACTTGCTATGCTTGTTAATTTTGGAGACTTGGATAACTTACCTGTGATGCATGCTTGTTTGATTAAGCTTAATGCCTTTGGTTGTTCTAGCATCTTATGCCTACATACCATGCCCTACACCCTTGTACTTTCTTATGATAAGAATGATGAAAACACTTGTTGGGTTTCTCACCCCGCGGATGATAGGTTTTGCATTTCGGCTAACCTCATTTGTTTTTCCGAGTGTTTGTCGTGTTCGTTCATTTTGAAGGATTCACAAGGCGGTACCGTCATGAGGCAACTTGGTCATGTCAAGGTGTATACGATGTGCGACACCGACATCTTCACGAACATTCCTAAGGTGAACTCCTTCCATTTGAGCCATCCTCAAATATGCATATTGGATGGGTCATTCTTTCATTGTTGTCTCCTTCTTCTTGTCTACATGATACATCTACTGGATGGAGCACCGACATTGGAGATGGACCCTATGGACTTTCAAGTTGAGAAGTGCTCGCCTACTTTGGAAGCACCACTGTACCACCACTTATGCCACGACATCGAGCCATGGTACAACACTACCCAGGACAAATTTGCATTTTATGCATGGATTGACTCACATTATGATTGCCTTGTTGCATCTTGTCTTTTTATGTCATCCATGATATATGAGCTTGTGCACTTTCTTAGCAAATTTGTTGTGATCTACCTTGATGGCATATACACATATCATAATGATTACATTGCCCATCGTTAATTGCATGATAACATAATCATACTGAGCATCCATTGCCATATTCATGCTATTGATAAAATGTCTCACTATGACATCATTTTGCACAATGGTAGAATTTGTTACTTTGTGCACCATAACAATTGCCACACCTTTGTGCATTCAACAAATGAACTTGACAACATGAATGATTTACATGTCATTTTACATCATTTGGACAAGCATCTTGTGCCTTGTCATGAACAATCTTGCCGAACGGACTCATGCTTACTTGATGGACACCTTGTGTGCGCTAACCATTGTATTTCCAAGTGTCGTTTGTGTTTGCTCTTTTTTCATGTACACCACTCCGGAGACACCTTGGAGTACATGGATTGCGCCATGTCTTCAACTCCGTCCAACTACAAGTTCGTCCATGACAACCGTTTCCATGGTGATGAGGATCACGATCCGAGGTCGGATCTTTCCCAAGGGGGGGGAGATGATGCGGAGCATCCTACGATCATCCCCATGTACACCACGACTACTCCCCAAGCCCCAAGTGGACATACGACGAGACCTAGACCTCGAGCATACGCCATTGGACACAAGGCGAACCCATTCCTAAATGCTTCCCCTTTCCATTCAAGTGATTCATGGTTGCTACCTAAGTCAGGGACACTATGTGTGATCTGGTACATCGATCGTCCCGCAGAAGGAGGAGGAACGGCCAGCATCAAGACTTGTGAAGAGTTTCTGCCAAGCCCGGAACTTCCGGCCACAGCCCGGAACTTCCGGCCCCCAGACCTTTCGTCCTTCCCAGAACCTCCGACCCCCGGAGTCTAGACCAGCCCCGAGCGCACCAACTCTCTGGATAGCCCGGAACCTGGCCGGAACCTGCCTGGAACTTCCGGAGCCCGGAACTTCCAGCCCTGCCCGGAACTTCCGGCCTACGTGCGTGCAGTGACTCTGGGCCGAGGCCCATGTACCCCTTCACCCCCCTTAGACTATATATACTCTTCCCCCACCTACGTTTTAGAGTTAGCAAAGTAGTAGCTCATTTGAGAAGCTTTGCTCACCACTTGATCCCTTCTCCATCGGAGTTCACGGCCTCTACGGAGAAGATTCCCCAAGTGGATTCAAGACCCCTCATGGGAAGACCCCTCAAGACCTCCTTTCGGAGAAGAACTTGCTACTTGTATCGTCCCTTGTTGATCGTGGTTCTTGTATCTCTTTGTGTTTCGAGGATCTAGCACATGTCTAACCGAATCTTGTTTTTTGAGTGATTTCCTCTCGTGTTCTTCGTGTTCTTCGCGGGATCCACTCCTATCATGAAAGATCGGGCGTCTAGGGTTCTACTCTACATCATCGTCCCATTATGACATCATTTTGCACAATGGTTGCCTTGATCACATTCACAACACCTTTGTGTGCACAATGAATGAATTTGCTCCCATGAATGCATTACATATCATTCTACATCATTTGGATAAGCATCTCGTGCCTTGTCACGAACAATCTTTTCGAATGGACTCATACTTCCTTGATGGACATATTGTGCGTGCTAACCATTGTATTTCCAAGTGTCCCTTGTGTTTGCTCGTTTTGCATGTATACCATCCCGACGACATCTTGAAGTACTTGGATTGCGCCATGACATACACTTCGTCCGACAACAAGTCCATCCATGCCTACCATGTACATGGCGATACGTTTTACGATCCGAGATCGGACCTTTCCCAAGAGGGAGGGGATGTTGGGGAGCATCCTATGGTCATCTCCATGTACACCCTTCATAGCACCTCAAGCCCCAAGTGGACCTACCGGACTTAAGGTGAACCCACTCCTCTTCGAGATTGACATGAATATCCATTGGACTTGGTTGCTACCTCACCATGGAACATTGTGCATCATTAGGTACGAGGACGACCATCACCAAGCAGCTAGGGTGCATCCTGGAGGCCAAGGAGATGGACCCCAAGGCCACGAGGAAGAAGAAGCATGGTTCAGAAGACCCCGTGTGCACGGCCCCTTCTGGACCCGTGCGCACGGCCTACCAAGAGAGTTCCTGGATACCCCGTGCGCACGGACCCCAAAAGACCTCGTGCACACGGGCCCAACTTACGCCGTGCACACGGGCTCTACAGGAGGGATGCCCCAAGGGCCGGGTTATTATGCAAATGGTAAGCCAATTCTTCCAAATATATTCTATTTCAAGAATCACTTGTAGCCCCCAAGGGCGGGGTTATTATGCAAATGATAAGCCAGTTCTTTGAACTTGCTTAGAAAAGAAACATCATGTAACCCCTAAGGACCGGCTCAGCTTTATAAGGTGAGCCGGGTCTTTGATCACAACCACTTAAAAGAAATCGTCTGTAGCCCCCAAGGGCCGGCTTAGCTTTATAAGGTAAGCCGGGTCTTCTTCAATATAATTTTAATGAAAAAACAATGTACATTAGCCCCCAAGTGCCAAGGACATGGCTTGCAATGTGCTTGGGACTAAAATAGTCTTGCCTGAACATCTGTGTCAAAGGCCGTCTTAACCAAACCAACACCCTTAGAGTTTTCTTGAAATGATAACCCTTTGTTTAACTTTGCAGGAAGCATTAAGCCTAGGCGAGTCAGATTTGGCTAGCTTAAGAAAGAACTTAAAATTTGAACAAGCAGAATGCGCCAAAGCTGAATCAAGCTTGAAGTCTTCTTTAGAGAACTTAGAAAAAATGAAAGCCAAATTTGATGCTAACAAGTCTGCTTTGGAAACGGAAAAACCGCCTTATTAAAGTGCGCAGAAGATGCTGAGAACCAACTTAAGCCGGTGGCTATAGAGTTGGCCAACTTAAAGCATCATGTTTCTCAAATGACTGCTGCCATCTTTGGTAAGTAAGATTTGCACTTAATTGAAATAACTCGCCCATCGACATAAGAAATATGATACTAACTCGCCTAGTGACTCTTGTTTTGAATGGTTAGTAGGTGCCAGAAGTGCCAGCCTTGGGCAAAATGTATTGACAAAGCTGAAAGCCGTCTATTCCTTAATGGAGAAATTATATTCTGGAAGCCTTTGTGCTCTTGTGGCTGTATCCAATGGCAAAAAACCGCGACAACTCATGAAAGATGTGCTGGACCAATTGTCAACGATGCCCAAACAAATTGAAGAATTGAAACTGTTAGCCACCCGTTCAGGGGCAATCACTGCGCTAAGCTGGGCTAAGGCTTATCAATCAGAGCTGGATCCAACAGAAATGGCTGGCGAGTGTCCAAAATATAATGATGATGGGTCTGTCTTCAACGAGGCAGACTTTGCCAGATGTGTCAAAGAGATGCTTCCTTTGGCATGTCAACTTGCACAAGAGCTGGATCTGACGAATTACCAGCTGGCTTATGACCGCAACAACACTCGCATTAAGGCGCCCTCCTTCGATGTTGTGGACTTGACTCCTCAAACGCGTAAGCATATTTTTGCCTCTGACATTGACCCTTCTCTTGTCATGAATGATGAAGCAATCTTCGAAGCTTTAATTGGTATTGACTGGACATTGCACAATCTTCAGATTGCAAGCAACGAAGAGCCAACACGGGATAACCCGGAAGCCTCTACTGCAAGATGCCATGATGATGCTAACTCGGCTGGACATAACCCGGGCGGCTCTGATGCCGGTTCAAAGGAGTAATTTAACTCCTTACAGACTTTGTGAAAAACTTTTGGGCTCATCTTGTAGCCTTGTAATAGCCTTAGCTTAAAATAGTTAACTGCCTTGTCATGCCTAAGTGCATGTTTTTGAATTGATGATCAAGCTATATATGCAGCCGTGCTTTGCTTTACACCATCTTTGAATTCAGGCGCAATCTTTATGTTTTGACATGTAATCTGTAAGAGGTCTGTCAATTATTGTACTAGCGACTTATAGTCAAAAGCCAGGGTGGGTTAATAACCCAATGCCTTATAGTCATGAAAAACATTGAAGAATCACTTGGCGACTCATGGCCTCCATGTTAACCCGGACCTTATTTGATCCAGGGACTTATAGCCTGCATATATGTAAAAACATAAAATTCCTGTCAAGACAGAAATAGAGAATATAAATATGTATATCTCAATGTTGATAAGTCGGCCTTTAAGGCGCGACGACAAAAAGATTGGCCTCTTAAGGCTTAAATCTTGCTTTCCTAAAACATGGCTTAATAGCCTTTCTTCCCGTGACCCGGCTCTCTCGTGACATAATCCGCCATTTTAACCTTAACTAGTTCAAGGTCATATAGATTGACTGTTAAGAGTATGGCGGGTCACATAATGGAGTAGTAACAAACACACGGGTGAGTTTATCCTTGCTCTCTGTAAGCCAGCTCTCACGTGACAAGAACCGCCGTTTTAACCTTGACTAGTTCAGGGTCATAAAAGATTGACTGTCAAGAGTACAGTCGGTCACCTATTGGAGTGCATCTTGCATATAGGCAGGTTTAACCCATATAATGGCGTTTATATGCCGGTCAAGAGGATATTAAAGCTAAACTCGGTGAGTTGGAAGCCCCCAAGTGACCTTATGATCAATTAATAAAGACTCATGCACAGAAAATATGAGATGAAACGACAGAGGCCCCGAATTTTGGGGATGCCGGCTTTATTACGTTGATCATAAAAAGATATATACATTGACAAAGTTATGTACAATGAAAAGAGCCAATGGCTTAAGTGTAGTAAGGCCGAAGATGAGTAATGTTCCAAGGCCTGTTGGTCTCCTCCTCAGAGGTACGTGACTTATCATGTTCACGTATGTCGATGAGATAATAAGATCCGTTGTTGAGTTTTTTGCTAACCACAAAGGGCCCCTCCCAAGGGTGTGATAACTTATGCATGCCTGTCTGATCTTGAATCAAACGGAGCACTAAGTTGCCTTCCTGGAACATCCGACTTCGAAATCTGCGGTGGTGATAGTGATGCAGGTCTTGTTGGTAAATTGCTGAGCGAGCTGCTGTGAGGTCATGTTCTTCATCCAAGGCATCAAGGGCGTTTTGCCATGCCATCTCGTTGTATGTTTCAACGTAAGCCGCCACCCTGGACGAGTCATGATGAATATCACTTGGGAGAACTACCTCAGCACCATAAACCATGAAGAAGGGCGTATAGCCCGTTGACCTGTTGGGGGTGGTCCTGATACTCCAAAGAACTGAAGGAAGCTCCTCAACCCAACAACCCGGCGTTCGTGCCAGAGGAACCATGAGCCGGGGCTTGATCCCTCATAATATCTCCTGGTTAGCGAGTTCTGCTTGACCATTGGACTGCGGATGAGCCACCGAGGAAACATCAAGATGGATGTGCTCTCTTAGACAGAACTCCTTCATAGCACCCTTAGACAGGTTTGTGCCATTATCGGTGATGATACCATGAGGATAACCAAAGCAGAAGATCAACTTTTTAACAAACTGAACTGCATTTGCTGCTTCACAATTGCTAACTGGCTCTCCTTCAACGCACTTGGTAGACTTGTCAACTGCCACCAAAAGGTGGGTCTTCTTGTCCTTAGACCTTTTGAACGGCCCAACCATATCAAGCCCCCAGACCGCAAACGACCAAGTGATGGGAATCATCCGTAACTCCTGAGCCAGAACATGAGCTTGCCTTGCAAATTTCTGACACCCATCGCACTTGCTAACAATATCGTCTACATCAGCATGAGCCGTCAGCCAGAAAAACCCATGATGAAAAGCTTTAGCCACCAAAGATCTTGACCCGGCATGATGACCACAATCGCTTGCATGAATCTCGTGTAGAATCTCACGTCCTTCTTCAGGGGAAACACAACGCTGGAAAACGCCGGTCACACTACATCTATGTAACTCGCCATTGACAATGGTCAAGGACTTGGATCACCTTGTGATCTGTCGTGCTAGATTTTCTTCATCTGGTAACCTTCCTCAGGTCAGGTAAGCCAGATAAGGTATCGTCCAGTCAGGGATTACCCGGAGAGCTGCCACCAATTGTCCCTCCGGGTCAGGGATAGTAAGATCTTCCTCTGAAGGCAATTTAATAGAAGGATTATGCAACACATCGAGGAACACATTGGGGGGAACCGGCTTACGCTGTGATCCAAGCCGAGATAGTGCATCAGCCGCCTCATTCTTACACTGGTCTATGTGATCCACTTGGTACCCCTTAAAGTGACCAGCAATGTTATCAACTGCCTGACGATAAGCCGCCATAAGCGGGTCTTTAGAATCCCACTTTCCTGAGACTTGCTGAGCCACCAAGTCTGAGTCGCCCAAACATCTAACTTGGCTCAGGTTCATCTCCTTGGCCACTCGGAGTCTATGGAGCAAAGCTTCATACTCAGCTGCATTGTTAGTACAAGGGAACATGGGCCTTAAGACATAACAAAATTTATAACCTCGTGGAGATTCCAAGATGACTCCAGCCCCTGAGCCTTCCAACTGTCTGGACCCATCAAAGTGTATAGTCAGTCCAATATGTATTGTCAGGTTTCTCCTCAGGGGTTTGCAGCTCCGTCCAATCATTTATGAAATCCACCAAAGCTTGAGACTTGATAGCCGTTCTAGGAACATACTTCAGATGATGAGGACCAAGCTCAATTGCCCACTTAGCAACCCGGCCAGTAGCCTCCCTGTTTTGAATTATGTCGCCAAGTGGAGCAGAACTGACCACTGTGAATGGATGTCCAAGGAAATAATGCTTAAGTTTACGGCTGGCCATGAACACCCCAAACACCAGCTTTTGCCAATGTGGGTATCTTTGCTTGGATTCTGTAAGGACTTCACTGACATAGTAAGCCGGCCGCTGAACTGGATACTCTTTACCCGCCTCTTTGCGCTCCACGACAACTACGACACTGACGGCCTTACTATTAGCCGCCACGTATAGGAGCAAAGGCTCTTTGTCTATGGGAGCAGTCAATATGGGTGGCTCAGCCAACTGCTTTTTGAGTGCTTCAAACACCTCATTAGCTGCATCACTCCAGACGAGATGATCAGTCTTCTTCATCATCTGATACATAGGAATTGCCTTCTCTCCAAGGTGGCCTATGAACCGGCTGAGAGCTATGATACGACCCGCCAGGCGCTGCACGTCATTGATACACGCCAGCTTAGAAAGAGAGGTTTTTCCCTCTATCTTCTCTGGGTTAGCCTCAATGCCCCTCTCTGAGACTAAGAAGCCTAACAATTTTCCAGCTAGCACGCCAAAAACACACTTGGCCGGGTTAAGCATCATCTTGTACACCCTGAGATTGTCAAAGGTCTCCTTCAGGTCAGCAAGCAAAGTTTCTTTCTTTTTGGACTTAACCACGATGTCATCCACATAAGCATGAACGTTCCGGCTAATCTGCTTGTGAAAGCAATTTTGAACACATCGTTGGTAAGTCACCTGGGCACTCTTGAGCCCAAAAGGCATAGACACATAATAGAAAGCTCCAAAGGGGGTGATGAAAGCTGTCTTTTCCTGATCTTCCATTGTCATCTTGATCTGATAATAACTAGAATACGCATCCAGGAAATACAAACTCTCATAACCCGCCGTGGCATTAATGTGGTCAATACGAGGAAGAGCAAAAGGATCAGCCGGACACGGCTTGTTAAGATCTTTTTAGTCAACACACATGCGCCAAGTGTCATTCTTTTTAAGCACCAGCACAGGGTTAGCCAGCCACTGAGGGTGGAACACCTCAATTATGAACCCGGCAGCTAGGAGGCGGGCCACTTCTTCCCCAATAGCCTTACGCCTCTCTTCATTAAAATGACGAAGGAACTAGAGAACAGGTTTCATCTTAGGATCAATATTAAGTCGGTGCTCAGCGAACTCTATCGGTACACCTGGCATGTCATAAGGTTTCCATCGAAGATGTCCCAATTCTCACGGATGAATTTGATGAGCGCGCTTTCATACTTAGAATCCATCCCTTTCCCAATGGTGAACTGCTGAGAAGAATCACCAGGGACAAAATCAACTTGCTGTGTGTCTTTGGCCGACTTAAACTTAAGTGGCGGGTCTGTCTCGGTGGTGGGCTTCTTTAGAGGGGTCATATCAGCCGGGTCAACATTATCCTTCTAATACTTGAGCTCCTCCGTGGCACAAGCCGACTCTGCGTAAGCCGCATCTCCTTCTTCGCACTCCAGGGCGAGTTTGCGATTCCATGAACTGTGATTGTCCCCTCAGGCCCTGACATCTTAAGCTGCAGATACACATAACAAGGGCGAGCTATGAACTTAGCGTAAGTCGGCCGTCCAAATAGAGCATGATACGGACTCTTGATTTTGACCACCTCAAACCATAGCGTTTCTGCTCTGTAATTACATTCATCACCGAAGGCCATTTGCTGCGAGATCTTTCCAACGGGGTAAGCCGACTTGCCACGCACCACACCATGGAACACTGTGGAGGATGGCTTGAGGTCCTTGTCAGTCAAACTCATCTGACAGAAAGTATCGTAATATAATATATTGATGCTACTGCCACCATCCATGAGAACTTTCGTAAATTTGTAACTCCCTACCTGAGGGGCAACTACCAGGGCTAGATGACCCGGATCATCAACTCGGGGTGGGTGATCCACCCTGCTCCATGTGATTACCTACTCTGGCCACCTTAAATATTGTGACACTGCCGGCTCAACTGCATTGACTGCTCGCTTATGGACCTTCCGGTCATGCTTGCATGTATTCGTAGTGAAGACATGATATTGACCACTATTAAGCTACTTCGGGTTACTCTGGTACCCTGACTGATTGTTATGCTGATCATTACCCTGACCAGACTGTTGATTATGGTCGCCATTGTTACCTTGACCCTGATAGCCAGAATTTGAGCCACCACCACCAAAGCCGGACCCCTGGAAACTAGATCCTGACCCGCCGGGTGGCCCATTGTTATTACCATGATGCTGGTTAAAGCTCTGGTTCCAGAAGTCCCGCGTGGTATAACAATCCTTCCAAGCATGAGTCAACGGCTTGTTAGGATAAATGTGCTTTGGACAGGGATCATTGAGCATTGCTTCAAGATTGAAAGGCTTTCCTCCACTGAACGACAGCTTGCCATTACCATTATGACGCTAGTTTTTAAACCCGGCGTTGGTATTAGCCACAAAATCTGACCCACCATTAGAGTACTTACACTTCCCCCCATTGTTCTGGTTATTCTGACTACCATGTTGAGCCGGAGCGTGTTGGTGCTGGCTCTTGCCACCACCGTTTTCCTTGCCCTTACCAGTTTTATCATCATCAGAGCTGGGATCCTTGGTAGTATCAGAGTCGCCATACATGGTAAGCACATCCATGAGCTTGCCCATAACTGTGCACTTACGCTTGAGCCGCCTAATTTTTGTTGAAGGGGGAAAAAGTGACAGTTTTTCTCTAAGAGCAGCATAGCTTGAGCCGCCCAATACTCTCCGAAGAATGTATTATAGACGCAATTCGGCGTGCCCAATGATGGGCTGACTCATCCTCTCGCTGCACACAGTGCTCCAAATAAACAATCGTCATTGGCTGCTTACAAGTTCCTTGAAAGTTCTTGATAAATTTGTCCTTCAACTCCGCCCAAGTGTTGATAGAGTTGGGGGCAGATTTTTTAACCATGTACGAGCCGGTCCCTCCAACATCATAGTAAAATATTTGGCACAGACTGCATCGTTGACATCCAACATCTCAATCCAAGCCTCTGGATGGAGATCCGCCGTGTAATTGGGCACCTTACGAGGGCCTTTAAAATCTTTAGGCAGGTGCTCGTTATGTAAAGCTGGCACTAGGCATGACACTCCAATGGTCCTGGAATTTGACCTGCCTCCCACCGAGACTGAAGGGGTCACAGGAGGCTGCTGATAAGTCCCCTGGTTAGCCACCACCACTTCGTCATGGCAGGCTCTGGCCTCATACACAATTGCCTGAGCGTCCGTCCTCGGGTTAAGGCGCCGGTTATCATGGGATGGGTCATTACGGGGCGGGTTGCGATGTCGTTCACTACTAGAGACCGCGGGCGTCTCAACATGCCAGCTGTAACTACGGCTCGGTAGGGGAGTTGAGTGCACACGATCATGACTGTATGAATACTTCTCCTCTTGTGCAATCGCCGTTTGAAGTAGCTCAATGGCGTTCCATGCTTCCACCATGATGGGCGACTCACCAGTAATCGGGAGCGCATTGAGCCGCGTAGCTGCCGCTACCATGTTATCCACCGGGTTAGAGAAATGTCCTGACGGTGTTGCGAAACGCTGAGGCGGGGTCTAGCCTCGGCGAGGCGGCTCTGGCTGACGAGGCTGAGCTGCCGCCCTGTTCTCAAGTGCCTCTGTAGTCGGGGGTACACTTGTTGGAGGACTTGGTCCTGCCCCCGGTGTGTTAAACAGATTCATGGGTTCATAAACTAAAGGCAAACGGGAGTGGTGCCTCCTTCGAAGGACTATGTTGGAGGCGTTCTGATCCAGACTTAAATGCCAAGCCTCTGCTTTCAAGCACTCAGACTTAGCATTGTTCTGAGCCTGTATTGTTGCCATCCGAGCATTCTCAGCATTGATATCCTCCTGGGCCTTGGTCATCTGCTCCCTAAGCTTGCGATCTCTGCGTTACGCTCCGCTTGGTTTTCTATCGTGACCTTAGTCGCCAGCAGGGTCATCAAAGTTCCCATTAGATCAGACAAGACTTGAACCGGTGGCCTGACTGAGCCGGACGCGCCAGCCGCCGCAGCCGCCCGGCCAGCTGTTGCAGTTGCACCAGCCGTCAAAGAATTGAGAGCCAGAGTCGTGCCTGGCATGAAGATGGCGGCTCGGCTCCGCGCCTTGTAGTGGTCCGGAATACTATCACCATCGGAGCAGCCCCCAAGCCCACCGTCTTGAAGCTGGTAAATTGACTCCGTCTCTCCGGTCGAGGACTCATCTCCTGAATAGATGAGAGTCTCTCCTCCGGATGCGGAATTTTCCGCAAGTTCCACCCCTTGCATGAAGCCCACGAAAGTGTGCCTCCGCCCGGCTTGGATCCGGGCGGGTTGCGTGTGCTGAGCCGGCTCGATGATGTCGGTGCAGATGTCTGTCTCAGGCTTTAACCCGCCGATCTTGACGATGAAGACATGGATTTTGCCAAAGGGAACCCGGTACCCGTACTCGATTGAGTCGGCCTCGAGGCCCCAGCGAGCATCGTCGATGTGGAGCTTGCCACGGTGACTCTTGGTCATCCTGCCAACGGCGTATCCCTTGATCCCTGGGAAAGAGCTCTTCGAGAACTCGAAACTAGCGTGCGCTGGCCCCACGGTGGGTGCCAACTGTCGTGGTTTTTTCACGGAAGATGACCTAGTGAAAGGACTTAGGTGCGAGGCCATCGCGACGGTGATTATCTTGTCGGGGTTGAGTGGGACGAGAGACACGGGTTTACCCAGGTTCGGCCCCTCACGATGGAGATAAAAGCCTACTCCTGCTCTTAGTACTATTGCTTGAGTATCGAATAAAAGGGAGCGGATTCGCTTGACCTAGCTACTGATCGATTGTTACTTGCCCTATCTTATGCCGGGGACTCGCCTTTATATACAGGTCAAGGCCGCTGGCTTACAAGAGTCTGGGTCGGGTTACAATTGGTGACCGAGCCCTACTCTAAGTCGCCTTGCCTTACAAGACAAGTCATCACATGGCGGCTTACGCCTCCAGGCCGCCTTCTGACCTTGGGTTCTAAGCCGGCCCATCTTGTGAACCGCCCTTCTTAATCTTGTATCCTGACCATCTTGGCCCATGTGAGGACCAGCTCCCTAAGTCGCCAATGATCTTACCCGGCCCTATTAGGGCGGGTTATACCATGGGGTTATATCCCCAACATGGATCTTTCCCCACCACATGATGCTTGCCAACTAAAGAGTACATAGAGCAGAATAGGGATGGACATTATTGACTCTTGCGTAAAAATAAGTACATAAAAGTAAAAGATAGGCCCTTCACAGAGAGAAGCAGAGGTTGTCATGTGCTTTTGTTTTTGGATGTGCAAGCTCTTAATGTAAAGGAACGGCACTTTATATTTCCCCTTATGATAGCAACCTTTACTATGCAGTCTGTCGCTTTTATTTCTTTGCCATCACAAGATCGTACAAAGCTTATTTTCCCTTACAATAAAAGATCATACATATTTAGGAGAAATTTTTATTGCTTTATGCACCGATGACAACTTACTTGAGGGATCTTATTCAATCGATAGGTAATTATGGTGGACACTCATGGCAAGAGACTGGGTTTAAGGGTTTTGGATGCGCAAGTAGTATCTCTACTTTGTGCAAATTTTGGCTAGCAAAAGATCCTAGACGAGCACCACATGTTATAGGATCCATGACAATATAACTTCTATGTGAATGTAAGCAAACATAATTCATTATGTTGTCTTCCTTGTCCAACGTTAACTAATTGATATAGGATATTTAATGGGGGCCACAATCATACAAGATGTCCATGATAGTATATTTATATGTGATACCTCTCTTCCTTTATTACTTTTTCATGGATTGCACTAATGACCAATGCTATGTTTGTCAACTTCCAACAAATTTTATCCACTATACTTGTTTTATGTGAAGTCATTACTCCCCATGGATTAGCATATGATCTTTTCATCTTTATTATTTTTCTTTCATTGCTAAGATTGAAACAAGAAAGAAAAGCAAAACTCAAAACTACTCTTAATTATATAACCGTCACACGATTACATAGATAGATAGATCACGAAACAAACACTCGAAACTAGATCATACTAAAACATTATTCTTCTAATCACGAAATAACTAAGGATCAAACTAAGATAGATAATGATGATAAATGTGATGGTGATAAAATACCGGGGCACCTCCCCCTAGCTTGGAACAAGCCAAGGGTGGTGCCCATACCCGTGTACTCAAGTCTCCTTCTTTGGTGATGGTGGTGATGAGGAAGTGGTGGGCTTGTCCTCTGGCTTCCAAGGCATAGGCTCTCCATCATAAAAGGATGAGCGTGTTTTCGGAGTGCTAAAATTTGCCGCCAAACTAATACCTTTAAACTTGGCTTCATACTCAAAATTTTTGTTTTGTAAGTCATAAACTTGTGCCTGAAGATAATCAATCCGGTCATTGAGCTTGAAGATGACGTCCCCAATATCCTTGCTATCCACCTTGTGCTCACGGATGAATTCCATGATCATGGAGTGGTTAGCATTGAGTCTGCGCTCCACCATCGCTTGACACTTGAAGATCTCCTGTTCCACCGCTTCAAGCCTGGCCTTCTCACTTCCGGTCTTCTTAAGCCCTTGAACGTACCAGATGTGAAGCACCCCCTCATGCATCTCAATGGCTTGAGGTTGTTTCATCACCTCCAGAAGGTAAGGGTTGATGTCCTTCTCATAGAACTTGTGCTTGGATGAGCTTGGAGACGCCATGGCGATCTAGATCTGTAAGAAAAACAGCCCGAATCAAGAACAGAGGAGAAACTTGAGATACAGTGGTCAAAACATCCGAGAGTATATATAATGAATTTTTCCCGTGCAGGACAAGTAATATGGAAGAAAAATGGAGTCCAGAAAGTCCACGAGGGAGCCACTTTCCCAATTGTTTATTATTTTCCCAAATTTTAATATATTTTGAAATGAACAAAAAGTACTTTTATGGAACTTTTGGAGTCGGTTTGCTTACCGTACCACGTACCTACTCCTTTTCAGAATTCTGGAGCGTTTCGGAAGGTCTCTTCTATATGCTCCTCTGGTGTCATTACTTGAATAATATTAGTTTCAACATTAATGGGCATACTTGAAATTTAATGTTTAATTCTTTGCCCATTAACCACTCTCGGATTGGTGCCCTCGGTATTGTTGGTCTTGATAGCTCTAGAGCCATAAACTTCTTCGATGATATATGCTCCTTCCCATTTGGAAAGAAGTTTTCCTGCAAAAAAATATAAAACAAGAATTGTACAAAAGAACTTGATCACCTACTTTAAATTCCTATTTTTGCATTCTTTTGTCATGCCATCTTTAACTTTTTGTTTAAACAATTTGACATTTTCATAGACTTGTGTTCTCCATTCATCTAACGAACTAATATCAAATAACCTCTTTTCACCGGAAGTCTGAAATCATAATTTAGTTCTTTAATTGCCCAATAAGCTTTATGTTCTAACTCAAGAGGTAAATGACATGCTTTTCCATAGACCATTTTATATGGAGACATTCCCATAGGGTTTTTATAAGCACTTCTATAAGCCCATAATGCATCATCATGTTTCTTAGACCAATTCTTTCTGGATCTATTAATGGTCATATGCAAAATTAATTTTATTTCTCTAATGCTCAATTTAACTTGACCACTAGACCGAGGATGATAAGATGATGTAATTCTATGGTTAACATCATATTTAGCAAAAAGTTTACGGAATGCACCATGAATAAAGTGTGAACCACCATCAGTCATTAAATATCTAGGGACTCCAAACCTCGGGAAAATAACTTCTTTAAGCTTTTTAATAGAAGTGTTATGATCAGCACTACTAGTCGGAATAGCATCTACCCACTTAGTAATGTAATCAACAACGACTAAAATATGAGTATACCCATTAGAGGAAGGAAAAGGCCCCATATAACCAAAACCCCATATATCAAATGGTTTAATAACAAGTGAATAATTCATAGGTATTTCCTGACGTTTACCAAGATTGCTTATTCTTTGACATTCATCACAACATAAACAAACTTACGTGCATGCTTGAAGAGAGTAGGCCAATAAACACCAGACTATAATATCTTATGTGTGGTTCTGTCTCCAGCATGGTGTCCTCCGTATGCCTCAGAATGAAACCTCCATAGGATTTGTTCCTATTCATGCTCAGGTACACAACATCTAATAAGACCATCTACTCCTTCTTTATATAGATGTGGGTCATCCCAAACGTAATGTCTTAAATCAAAGAAGAATTTTTTATTTTGTTGGTATGTGAAACTAGGTGGTATATATTTAGCAACAATGTAATTAGCATAATCTGCATACCAAGGACTATTACGAGAAGCATTTATAACAGCTAACTACTTGTCATGAAAACTATCATCAACAGGCAGTGGGTCATCAATAACATTTTCCATCCTAGACAAGTTATCTGCTACAGGATTCGCAGCTCCCTTTCTATCAATAATATACAAATCAAACTCTTGCAATACTAAAACCCACCTAATTAGCCTAGGTTTAGCATGTTTCTTTTCCATAAGATATTTAATACTCACTCTGTCCCAAAATAAGTGTCTCAACCTTAGTACAACTTTGTACTAAAATCAGTACAAAGTTGAGATACTTATTTTGGGACGGAGGTAGTAGCAGCATGATCGGTGTGAATAGTAACTTTGGAATCAACAATATAAGGTCTAAACTTATCATATGCAAACACAACTGCTAAAAAATCTTTCTCAGTAGTAGCACAATTTCTTTGAGCACTGTCTAGAGTCTTACTAGAATAATGAATAACATTTAATTTCTTATTAACTCTTTATCCTAGAACAACACCAATAGCATAATCACTAGCATCACACATACTTTCAAATGGTAAGTTCCAATCAGGTGGTTGAACAATAGGTGCAGAAAACAAGGCTTTCTTAAGTATTTCAAAGGCTTGTACACAATCATCATAAAAAACAAATGGAACATCTTTTTGAAGGAGATTAGTTAGCAACCTAGAAATCTTGGAGAAATATTTAATGAATCTTCTATAGAAACCAGCATGACCAAGGAAACTTCTTATACCTTTAATATCTTTAGGACATGGCATTTTCTCAATTGCATCAACTTTAGCTTTATCCACATCAATACCTCATTCAGAAATTTCATGCGCAAATACTATACCTTCATTCAGCATAAAGTGGCACTTCTCCCATTTCAAGACAAGATTAGTTTCTTCACATCTCTGCAAAACTCGATCAAGTTTCCTTAAGCAATCATCCAAAGAAGTCCCATAAACGAAAAAAAAATCATCCATGAATACCTCAAAAATATTTTCACAAAAGTTAGAGAACATAGCAGTCATACATCTTTGAAAGGTAGCAGGTGCATTGCATAAACCAAAAGGCATACGTCTATAAGCATAAGTTCCAAAATGGCAAGAAAAGTAGTTTTCTCTTGATCTTATTTTGACACAGGTATTTGAGAAAAACCAGAATATCCATCAAGGAAACAAAAGTGTGTGTGCTTAGATAATCTTTCTAACATTTGATCAATAAAAGGAAAGGGGTAATGCTCTTTTCTAGTAGCTTTATTTAATTTCCTGAAATCAATTACCATACTATAAGCGGTTACAATCCTTTTTGGGGTAAGTTCATTTTATCATTAGGAACAATGATTACGCCCCCTTTCTTAGTAACACAATGAACATGACTTACCCATCTACTATCAGCTATAGGATAAATTATACCTGCCTCCAGAAGCTTTAATATTTCAGTCTTTACCACTTCCTTCATTTTAGGATTCCGACGGCGTTGATGATCAACAACCGGTTTAGCATTAGGCTCCATATTAATCTTGTACTAACATAGAGTGGGACTAATGCCCTTAAGATCATCAAGAGTATATCCAATTGCGGCATGGTGATTCTTCAGAATTTTGAGTAATCTCTTTTCTTTATGCTCTGAAAGGTTAGCGCTGATAATAATAGGATATATCTTCTTTTCATCGAGATAAGCATACTTTAATGTATCAGGTAGCTTCTTTAATTCAAACACAAGATCACTCTTAGGTGGGAGAGGATCTCCCAGAGTGTCAACAGGAAAATTTTGTTTAAGGATAGGTGCTTGTTTAAAGAATATCTCATCTATTTCATTTCTTTCATTCATATGTATATAATTTTCATGGTCTAGAAATATTGTTCTAGCAAGTCAGTAGGAGGCACGGCAATAGAAGCAAGACCAGTAATCTCATCTCTACTAAATAATTCTTTCTCATGTGGTTGTCTATGAAAGTTAGTGAAATTAAACTCATGAGATACATCACCAAACTTGACTCTAACCTTTTCTTTAACACAATCAATTTTAGCATTAACGGTACTCAAGAAAGTCCTACCCAATATAATGGGACAAAAATTATCTTGTTGTGAACCAAGTATGAAGAAATTAGTAGGGTATTTGATTTTACCACACAAGACTTTAGCATCTCGAACAATCCGAAGTGGTGAAATAGTATCTCTATTTGCAAGCTTAATAGTGATATCAATGTCCTCAATCTTAGTAGGTGCAGTATTTCATAATCTCTTGATATACAGTCAATGGAATAGCACTCATACTATCAACCATGTCACATAAACCATGATAGCAATGATCTTCAATTTTACCAGAAATAGCAGGCATGCCTGTCGGAGGGATTGACCACGGGTAGCCTCATCCACACCCCTTAGCATTTCAAGACATCTGGGCTGGCAAAGCCCCTCATGCCTTCCAAACACGTGGCCGGCTCCTCGGGACGGCTGGGCCCAAGCGGCCGGCTCCCAGAAGACGGAGCACTCTCAGGAGGCGGCTTCGGGGAAGACCGGCTCCTGGCAGACGGACCCTCCTCCCCTCGGAGTCTGCATTCAACCACTACGACAAGACGGAGCGTGGCTACAGGGCCACCCTCACCCCCAAATCCCAGGGGAGGCATGGCTACAGTGCGAGCTGACCAAGCGGTCACCTACCTGCCATGCGCAGGACTGTAGCCATGCGACACTCAGCATGGCCCTCGTCAGCAAGGGAACTGCAACAGCAAAAGGCAATCAGTACGGCCCGCAGGCGGCAGGCCCTACCTGTCCGTGAGCTCCTAGAGGACGGCGCATTCCTGGAAGGCGGCTTCGGGGGCGGACCGGCCCCGAGCAGGCAGCCTTTCCCCTCCCCTCGAAGTCTGCACTCACCTGCTCCGACGGGATGGAGCATGGCTACAGCGTGCGCTGACCAAGCGGCCACCAACCCGTCAGACGGCGAGACTGTAGCCATACGACTCCTAACGCGGCCTCCGTCATCAAGTACGACGCTACACCAAAAGGCAATCAGCATGGCCCGTAGGCGGTGAGCCCTACCTGTCGGCCGGATTCTCGGCAGCCATCGAGGCGCTCCGGCGGTGGGCCCCAGCAGTCGGCGGAGAACCCGGCGACCCTAGACACTGACGTCCGGGTCCTACACCCGGCCGTGTTACCATTGTACCCCTGGCGGGCAGGCCTATATAAGCCCCCCAGGATCACCCATGCAAAGGGTTGAACAAACACGCCACTCACACACCATAGCTAGGGAGAGCAAGGTAGCAGCTCTGCCCTTCTTCCTTCTCTAGCAACGCAGCTCAAGGAGCAACCTTGTAGCCACCATTCATTCATAGTCACCATGCGGAGACCCCGCAGAGCAGGACTAGGGGTGTTATCTCCCCAGAGAGCCCCAAACCTGGGTACGTCTCGTGTGCGATCGAGCTCGTGCTCACTCCCACTTCCAAGGCCCGATGACGTCCTTTTGGCTCCACCCATGATAAGCCACCCCCTGGCATCTGCCGCGAGAATACCCTGACAGTTGGCGCCCACCATGGGGCCTAACGCAGCGTCGGCCGGAGACACGTTCTGTACGGGAACCCTCTTCCTCTCCGGCGAGCGCGTCGCGGCTGGCCTGATCAGCCAGCCCGGCGCGCCCACTTGCGCTTGCACCAGCGCACCACCCAACGTGGGGGCAGCCTGCCCCGTGAGCTGCCTTGTTGACCTCTTCGGCAGGGCCAGCCTCTCCGACGAGCCCGCCTCTGAAGCCAAGGCCCTCCGCTCTGTCGAACCCCTCTCTGAGCTTTTCGAGGAGCTCACCATCTCCGATGCGGCCTCCACCGATGGGTTCCTCGCCGATGTGGTGGTCGTTGATGATCCGCTCCCTCCTGTCGCCAGTGACGTCGACACTGGCATCGTCGCGGAGGTGCTGGTCATCGGCCACAGCGGGGACTCCGATGGGGCCGCCAAGGACCCGTTGCGAGCGGCCATGCAGGGCCTGGCCACCCCCGTTGCTGCCAACGCCGATGGGGCGACAATAAAGGCATTCCGTGTCACGCTCCTTGACAGCGCCAACAAGATGGCAGCCATGAAGCGCCACGCGTAGGCCAACCAGTGCGAGATCGACCGCATCGCTGGCGGCACACCGGCTGCTGGCGAGCCCAGGCGAGCCGGCACCGTTCGGCAACGCGGCATGGCCATAGCCAGCATGCTGGGGGTCGGACGCCCGATCTACGCCACCCCCGCGCAGAACCTGCGCACCGCCCAGGCGGCGGCAGAAGAATTGGAGCACCTGGAGGGCGACGAGCAGCGCAGCTAGATGGTGCGCCTCCAGGAGCTCCTCGATGCTGCGAATACGCAGCAAGACATGTGCAACCGCGCGGTGGAAGCCGGCAAGCAAGCCGAAAACTACCCCCCCCCCCCCGCAACGAGCATGGAGCGACCTCCCGGTCCCCAAGCAGCAGCGACCGCGGCTAGCGGAACCCGGAGCCGGCTGCTAGCCGCAGCCGGCGCACCCGCCTAACGGTTGTCAATAGCCGGCAAGTTCCTCCAAGAGTGAGGACCGGCGCCAGCAGGACGAGCTTCCGCCTCCCCCTCGCAGGGAGAGGCCGGCCTCTCCGGCGCCGGTAGACCACCCGATTCTCGGGGGCCGGCTGGGCCCCCATGAAGGAGTCGGCGAGAATGATGCTCGCCACCGGATCGAGCGGCTAGCTCGGTCCCTGGCAGTTGAGGAGGAGGACACTGTCAGGCCAGCCTGCTTCGGCCCCCGCATCCGCGATGAGCCCTTCGCCAGAGGGTTCTCGCTCCCCCGAGACACTCCCAAGTGCACCGGCTCCGTGAAGCCGGAGGACTGGCTGACCGACTACGCTACGGCAGTCAGCATAGCAAACGGCAACAAGCGCGTTGCCATGAAGTATGTTCCGCTCATGCTCTGGGGCATGGCCCGGACATGGCTGAACAGCCTCAAACCCTACAGCGTCAACAGCTGGTTGGACTTCGCCGACGTCTTCGTCCGCAACTTCACCAACACTTACAAGTGGCCCCCCAAGCCACGCCAGCTCTCCATGTGCTTTCAGGGCCCGACCGAGTCCACCCGCGACTTCCTAATGCGCTGGGCCGAGCTGCGCAACTCCTGCGAAGGGGTGCACGAGGTGCAGGCCATCGAGTACTTCACCACCGGGTGCAGAGAGGGCACCCTGCTCAGGCATAAGCTTCTATGAGACAAGGCGGCTACATTGGATGAGCTCCTGGTCGTGGCGGACAAGTACGCCACCGCCGACTCCTCCATGAAGTCAGAGATCCGGGTTGACGCGTCCAGGAAGCTGCTCCCGCCGGCTGGTGACCCCAACCGGCGCCAACAGCCAATCGACAACAAGCGCAAGGCCCAGCAGCCGGCTACCAGCAGCTGGTAGGTGGCGACCGTCGAGGATGAGCAGCCGGCATGCCAACCCGGCCCCAAGCGTCAGCGGGGTGGCAAGGGGGCCTGGCTACCGGGCTTCTCCTTTGAGCAGACCCTCGATGCTCCATGCAAGTTCCACAGTGGCGCGAAGCCGTCTAACCACACCACACGGCAGTGCAACTGGCTCGCCAGAATCGCCAAGGGTGAGGGCCTGCCGCCTCCTCCTGCCGGCACAACGGCTCCGCCTCCTCAGCAGCCTGCGGCCCGCCCAGTCGGCATGCTCCAAGACGAGTTCCCCGACGCAAACGTCACCTACGTTGTCTTCACCAGTGAAGCCGGCGACAAGCACAGCCGGCGCCAGCACCACCGCGAGGTGAATGCTGTCGCCTCAGGGGTCCCCCAATTTATGCACTGGTCCAAGAGGCCCATCTCCTGGAGCTATGAAGACCACCCGGCCGTGATACCTTCGTCGGGTGCTTATGCAATGGTGCTGGACTCCACCTTCTCAACGGAGAGGCGGGGCTGCTGTTTCTCCCAGATCCTGATAGACGGTGGTAGCAGCATCAACATCCTCTACCGCGACACCATGGAGAAGCTGGGCATCAAGGAGAAGCAGCTCCTGCCCATCCGGACCGTGTTCCATGGCATCGTCCCCAGGCTTTCCTGCTCCCCAATCGGCAAGATCAAGATTGATGTCCTGTTCGGTGACAAGACCCACTTCTGCCGCGAGCCGATCTGGTTCGAAGTGGTCGACCTGGACAGCCCCTACCACGTGCTCTTGGGCCTCCCTGTGCTGGCCAAATTCATGGCGGTGCCGCACTACGCCTACCTGAAGATGAAAAATGCCGGGTCCCAAGGGCATCATCACCATTGCTGGCGACTACCAGAAGTCGCTCACGTGCGCCGCGGCCAGCTCCCAGCTGGCCGAGTCCATCATCATTTCCCAAGAGAAGTGCCTCCTAGACCGGGCTGTGGCTATGGCCAGCGAGCAACCGGCCATTCCATCTAACCCCAAGGATGCGGAGACCGGGTGAGGGAGTCTTGGATTAAGGGGTCCTCGGGCGTCCGGGCTACGTGATGTGGGCCGGACTGATGGGCCATGAAGATACAAGACAGAAGGCTCTCTCCCGTGTCCAGATGGCATTCTCCTTGATGTGGATGGCAAGCTTGGCGTTCGGATATGAAGATTCCTTTCTCTGTAACCGACTTTGTACAACCCTAGTCCCCTCCGGTGTCTATATAAACCGGAGGGTTTAGTCCGTAGAGGCAATAACAATCAGACAGGCTAGACTTCTAGGGTTTTAGCCATTATGATCCCGTGGTACATCAACTCTTGTAATACTCATATTCATCAAGATCAATCAAGCAGGACGTAGGGTATTACCTCCATAGAGAGGGCCCGAACCTGGGTAAACATCGTGTCCCCCGTCTCCTGTTACCATCGACCATAGACACACAGTTCGGGACCCCCTACCCGAGATCCGCCGGTTTTGACACCGACATTGTTGCTTTCATTGTGAGTTCCACTGTGACGTCGAAGACAGGGTTGATGGCTCGCCTTGTTATCAAGGACGATATCACTGCCGGAGGAGCCTTGGCCTCAGGCCAAACCCTACGGCTGGGCGGCTTTATCATGACCGCCCGTTCGGACGTTAAGCCGACGATGACTTCTCGGGTCATCAAAAATCGCCTCTGCGTTGACTCCGAATACTCCAAACGGATGGATCCGACGGAGTTGTCGTCTTTAAAGAACTCCTGGATCGCATCGCCGCCTTGGGGGTCGCTACAGACTACGATCGGATTGGGCTTAGACCCGATCAGAGAGAAATCAAATCTCCAACGATCACCCATCAGATAGTGGTGGTAGAGGAGCAAAACAACAACTCTTCCCCTATGTTGAGGACGAACTATGTTCAGATTTCTGAGCTCGAAGAGCCGGATACCTGTCTGCGGAACGGCACGCCCTGTCCTCCAAACCTAGAATCGGACGATGGGCTTGAAAAATCAGTCGATATCCCGGAGCCCGAACTATTAAGCTCGGAAGTTTCTCAAACTCCGGATCCTAAACTGGGCCAGGGTTCGGATTTAAAGCCACCCACCCACCCAGATATACGTGATCTCATGTACATACGACAGCAGTCTCAGGAAACAGTCCATCACTTTTGGGCCAGATTCCTCCTTGTCAAAGATAAGATTGAAGATTGCTGCGACGAAGACGCGATATCAGTATTCTGCAATAATTGCACGGATGAAGGAATCCTCAACGCCATCAACCGCTGTCGCGTATCACACTTCGCCGACTTGGCAACCATAGTACAGAAGTACTGCCCAATGGAAAGCACCTGGAAAACTCAGGGAGCTCGTTGGGAACCACTGGTTTCCATTCAACCCCTCGTCCGAGCAAGAAAGATGCACCCCCATGGGGTGCCCGACCCAATAGTAAAGAAATCTAAGCCCATTACGGGGCGCGGAACCATTTTGGAAGGATGGCTCGATAGGCCATGCAAAATACACACAACACCGGATACCGTACCAACTCACAGCCTTAGATCATGTTGGATACTCCGGCAAGTGGCCAAGAGCGGCAAGGATATCCTCACCAAAAACACCTCAGAACAACACCCCCCGGAAGATGACGACCTCAGAGTTTTGACGGTCGTCGAGACCTTCGCTTCAAACAATAGGCGCAAAAGGGCACTCCGCGACCTCGCCGAAGTCTGCCAAGTCGCAGCAATAAACCCCTGGAATGACACGGCCATAACTTTCAATGCCAGTGACGAACCAAAATCCAGGACAGTCCGGGCACCAGCTGCCTTGGTCCTCAGTCCAATCGTGGACGGCTTTCAGCTCACCAAAATACTCATGGACGGCGACAGCGGACTAAACCTCATCTATGAGGACACACTCAACAAAATGGAAATAGACAGGAGCCGCATCAAGCAAAGTAGCATGACCTTTCGAGGAATCATTCCCAGTCGGGAGGAGCGGTGCGCGGGAAAAATCACATTCGACGTGGTATTCGGCACGCCGAAGAATTATCGGTCCAAAGAGATGACCTTCCAAGTGGCCCCTTTCAACAGTGGATATCATGCCCTATTGGGGCGAGATGCATTTACACGCTTCCAAGCTATACCTCATTACGGGTACATGAAGCTCAAGATGCCCGGGCCCAATGGTATTATCACTCTTGCCAGTGACCCGGACATAGCACTCCACGCCGAAAACAAAACCACATCCCTGGCCCTCGAGGCATTGTCCGAAGCCCTCGCGGCCGAACAATTAGCCGCACTACGCTCCACGGTGGATAGGGACGACGTAATCCTGGACAAGCGACCCAAATCCACCTCCTTCAAACCAGCAGACGAAATCATCAAATTTCAGGTCCACCCAACGGACCCCAAGAAGACAGCCTCTATCGGGGCACAGCTGGACCCAACGGTTGACGCCGCATTACGAGCGTTCCTACGTGAAAATTGGGACATATTTGCGTGGCACCCTTCTGATATGCCAGGAATCCCACGCAGGTTGGCCGAACACAGCCTCAATATATTGAAGGGATACAAGCCGGTCAAACAAACACTGTGGCGCTTTTCTGAACCCAAACGACAAGCTATGGGGGAGGAGTTGGCCAAGTTAATCGAGGCCGGATTCATCCGAGAAATAAAACATCCGGACTGGCTAGCAAACCTGGTGATGGTACCAAAGAAGGATAAATCCTGGCGCCTATGCGTCAATTTCAAAGACCTCAACAAAGCCTGCCCTAAGGATCCCTTCCCCCTCCCCCGCATCGATCAGATCATTAATGCTACTGCAGGACACGACTCACTGTGTTTCCTCGACGCATACTCCGGATACCATCAAATCAAAATAAAGGAGTCCGATCAAGCCGCAACGGCATTCATTACCCCATACGGGCCTTTCTGCTTCAACACTATGCCCTTTGGGCTTAAAAACGCCGGCGCTACCTACCAACGCATGATTCAAACATGCCTGGAAAAGCAAATCGACAAGACAGTTGAAGCATACGTGGATGATGTCATCATCAAGACTAGACACGTCGAGTCATTAATAGACGACTTACATCTCACATTCGACAACCTCCGTGCATATGACATCAAGCTCAATCCGGAAAAGTGCGTTTTTGGCGTTCCCGCTGGAAAGCTCCTGGGCTTCATTGTTTCCAGTAGAGGAATTGAGGCAAATCCAGCCAAAATTCGAGATTTGTCACAATTGGCTACACCAACAGACCTTAAACAGGTCCAAAAACTAGCCGGATGCGTGGCAGCTTTAAACCACTTTATCTCCAGACTTGGAGAAAAAGCATTGCCACTCTATCGCCTTCTCCGACGCACCGACCACTTCGAGTGGACGGATGCAGCAAGGGCCAGACTGGAAGAAATAAAGGCTCTTTTAGCAAGCAACCCAATCCTGGCCGCGCCAAACGTCGGCGAACCAATGTTGTTATACATCTCTGCGACACACCAGGTGGTGAGCGCAGTGCTCGTCGTTGAACGAGAGGAGGACGGACACAAATTCCTGCTTCAGAACCAATATACTATGTATCCACTATCCTCACACCATGCAAATCTCGGTACCCTCATTACCAAAAGATAGCATACGCGGTCTTCATGGCATCCCGGAAGCTACGACACTATTTCCAAGAATGCTCGATCACGGTGGCTTCCGAAGTACCACTCAATGACATAATAAACAACCGTGACGCTACGGGCCGGATTGGCAAATGGGCCATTGAGCTCCTGCCATTCGACATAACGTATAAACCACGTCGAGCCATTAAATCCCAAGTGTTGGCGGACTTCATCGCCGAATGGACAGAGGCTGAACTCCCTAAAGAGTACGGCACATATTCCAACTGGGTCATGTACTTCGATGGCTCTAAGATGCTGGCCAGTTTGGGGCCGGGCGTCGTCTTAACATCCCCAACGGGAGACACAGTCCAGTACGTACTCCAAATCTTATATACAGACTCCAATAATGCAGCCGAATACGAGGCCTTACTGCATGGTCTTCGGATGGCCGTCTCCATGGGCATACAACATCTGGACGTGCGCGGGGATTCAAATCTTGCAATATCCCAAATAAACGGAGACTTTGACGCAAAAGATCCGAAAATGGCGGCCTATCGTAACACCGTACTCAAAATATCAGCCCGGTTCGAGGGACTCGAATTTCATCATGTGGCTCGAGAAAGTAATCAAGCGGCGGATGTCCTTGCTCGCATGGGAGCCAAGCGTGACCCCGTCCCGCCTAACATCTTTCTGGAATGGCTCTTCAAGTCATCTGTGGTGTGGCAGGATGAGAGCGACAACACTAGCCCGGACTCGATCATACCTTCTGAGTCCGAGCACAATACCGTTATCTTCGGGGGCTCAGCCACCGAAGCAACACCATCGGCCCATCTCATAATGGCAGTAATTGCCCCATGGACTGAACCCTTCTTGGCCTACCTTAATAGGCGAGAGCTCCCTGAGGATCCTAAAAAGGCTCGCTACATTGTCCGGCGCTCGAAAGCCTACAAGGTCCATGAAGGTGAGCTCTACAAGAAAAGCGCTACCGGAGTCCTTCAAAGATGTATCTCTGAAGAAGAGGGGCGGCAGCTCCTGGCCGAAATCCATGCTGGCCTTGGCGGACATCACACCACGGCTCGGGCCCTTGTGAGTAAAGCCTTCCGTACAGGTTTCTTTTGGCCTACTGCCCGAGCAGATGCACAGGACCTTGTCCAACGTTGTGTCGGATGCCAGGTTTTCGCTAATCAAAGCCATATGCCGCCTACTGCGCTACAAACAATCCCCATTACATGGCCTTTCACGGTCTGGGGGCTTGATATGGTCGGACCCCTTAAAGGGGGAAGCCACAAGAAAAAATATCTGCTGGTCATGGTAGATAAATTCACTCAGTGGATTGAGGCCAAACTGGTTAAAACGGCCGAAGCCGGGCCAGTGATAGACTTTATATCTGGTGTCGTACACCATTATGGTGTTCCACACAGCATTATCACAGACAATGGCTCCAACTTTACAGCCGACGAGGTGAAAACCTGGTGCGCTAACCTGGGCATCAAGCTCGATTATGCCTCCGTCTATCACCCACAAACAAATGGTCAAGTCGAACAGGCCAATGGTCTTATTATGAGCGGCATTAATCCCAGACTAGTGTGGTCTTTGAAAGAATCAGACAAGCACTGGGTTGAGGAGCTCGACTCCGTACTCTGGGGACTGTGGACCACGCCCAATCGCACTATCGGATACACACCGTTTTTCATGGTGTACGACGCAGAGGCCGTGTTACCCTGCGACATTATGCATGACTCACCACGAGTGCGCATGTATGAAGAGAGAGAGGCTGAGCTTGATCGGCAGGACACCTTAGACGCCCTGGAGGAGGAGCGCGACATTGCAAAGGCCCGTTCCGCATTGTATCAACAACAGGCTTGCAGATATCAAAGCAGAGAAGTGCGGGCCAAGACTTATAATGTTGGCGAACTCGTTCTACGCTTGCCAGAGAAGAAAAAGGACAAACTCAAGCCCAAATGGGAGGGTCCCTTCGTCATTGATGAAGTTCTCACTGGAGGAGCGTACCGACTGCGTGGTGCATCAGACAATCACTAGGAGCCGAACCCATGGAACGCTGCCAGACTCCGAAGATTCTACGCCTTGAGCTGGACTCTTTGTTCGTCTTCTTCTCCCTTTTTGTCCATTACCTTTTTTTTCCTCTCTTTCAATTTTTTCCCTAGCTTTAAGCTCTTGTGCGGCTAAACCGCGCACCTATGATGTACACATCCTTAAATATGTACGTCCATAATACCTGGGGGCTTCTTGTACAGAAGCTTATTATTATTATTTTTCGAGCATCAAGCTCACCACATATGTGTCTTTTCCTCATATGTACCTTTTCTTCTCCATTATATGCATCGTTATGACTTAAGTTTTGGCCAAGCTGGGTTGCCTGGCTCCTGTGCTTATGCCCTATGTTCCCGTTAGTTCGGCTAGGGTATAAAGGGAGCACCTCTGCGATTGTTACTGTCGGGTCATCTGGATGTGTACCTCAGACTAGGTGAAGCCGAAAGCTAGCGTTCTTAAGGGAATATTCGATCGGCGGACTAAAGATGTTTCTTTTTTTCACTCATTACACTATGAACCCCCAGATGCTATGTACACTGCGATTTTTTAATCACAGTTCGGACATGAACATTAACGCATGTTCACCCAGGGAAAGGAACCCTTAATGGAACTATTCTCTCTGGAAGATGTTTCTTACAATCACTTGTAATATAACATAGCTAGCCGGATACAACTTGTCTGTTCAAGCAACTATGACCCCTACGCCTGGTTTCCACGCATACCCCAGTTTATATTACCGTGCGGGTATTCGGAAACACACCGCACCTTCGGGTCCGGAGGTTGAAGCAAAAATGTCCGCCATGACAATCGTTTTACAATCCAGCTAGGGACAAATTTGTCAATCGAAGCACATGGTCACTTAGACTCAAAAACTTCTTCCTCTATGCCTTTCAATAGGCTGTCTAGCCTACAATCCTGTTGGGACAATTCGGCGGCTACCTTTACTTGGTCATATACTAAACTAACCAGAACTTCTTTTCCGTCTGATCCTCGAGGTCCGACCCGAGCCATATGATTCGGATCAAGCTTGGTATACCGTGTCTTCACCATGGCCCAGGCCTCTCGCGCACCTTCTCGGCAGGCCGATATCTTCCATAATCGGAAACACCTCCGCGCTCCTTTGAATACCTGTACAAGTTCCTCCATACTTCCTGGAGGGGAGGAAGATGGCCACAAGGCCTTGGCAACACTCCGCATTGCCTGCCGAGCTCGCTCGTGCATTTGCGACAGCTCTTGTAGCAGATCACCTGAAGATCCGGACATTTCCTCTTTGGGACGGCCGGTCAGCATACCTGCAGACATAAATCTGTCAGTTCCTTTCCTCGCCGAATTGCACGGAGGTAAGTTCAAAAGCATACTGAATATGCTGCCTCGTAGCCTTTTATTTTCCTTCACGGAGTCAGCTAGCTGGGCTCGCACATCTTTCAGTTCTTCACCCAGCAGGGTGTTGGAATCCTGCAGCTTGTTTTTATCCTCCCAGACCCGTGTCAGCACATGTTTGCCCGCGGCCAGTAGCCTTTTGGCTTCTTGTTTATCCACTTGCGCGATTTCAAGTGCCTTTTTCAGCTGATCTAACGATCCTACCATGAGATATGCAACACTTTTAGCATTGCTGGTATATGATTATATTTTCTTGATGGAGGGGAACATTACTAGGCGACACCTCCTTGGATTTCTCCAATTCGGCGGTGGCAGCAGTTAGCTGAGTCCGACACTTTTCCAGTTCTTGAGACAACAGGTTGTTCTTTTCTGTAAGCACCTAGTTATACAATGATCCTTAAATCAGTTGTATCAACTGCTTCAAGTCTCGGGGGCTACTGGTATATAATTATTAGCTTTGTACGATGTGAACTTACCCGCATATCTTTCAAATGCTGGTCTGTGGCTCTGGTAAGTCCGTATCGAGCAGCTCGGATGTATGCATCAGCCGAGCTCTTCGGCGCCGATGATTCATGGCACTCTCCACTTCTGACTTTGTGACGGATACATCATCCGAATCCTCTGCCGAAAGACAATCCAGCGTCACTCCCATATCGGCCCTCGCCTTTATGGCAGGTTCTGGAGCCTGGCTGTTGGGAGCGTGACCTGCAGGACCCCCGGACATAGTCCGGCGAACGCTCTTCCTGATGAGACACAAACAGACAATGTCACAGTTGGATGTGACTGCCAAGGGGCATATTTACGAAGCCATACCTCTTTGACGATGGCTCGGTTGTGACTTCATTTGCCTTCCTCTTCGAAGGCTTGCCCGAGGTAGGTGCCGCTCTCTTTTGTGTCGCTTCTGGCGTAACATGATGCGCCGAGCACCTCCCCTTTGGAACACGAGACAGTGCGGTGGGTGAGGCATAATGAGGAAGCTCTTTCGGAGGAGAGGTCTCCTGATTACTTACGTGTGAGGCAGGAAGAAGGCCGGGATAGTCCGCTATAATGGCCACTTCTGTGCCATCGTAGCTCGCCTAGTAAAATACTCCCTCCTCAAGCTCCACAAAATATGTCCAGATCCTCCTCAAATCCGGGGTCAAGATCCCGGTTATGGTCCTCCGGCTGTGGAGCGGAGCTGTAGACCCCCGTGACGATCTTTCGCCATTCCTGTTGCAAATGGACGGGTTAGTATCAGTTAAAAGTGACTCATGGAAAGGATTGAGTATGGTGGTGGGATTAAAACTCACCCAGCTGGGAGGATTGTACATGGAAAATCCCTCTCGACGTTTAAGACGAGTAAATTCCTCTTTCTCCCCTTTGTACAGACCGGCCAATATCTTTGCTAGAGCGGCGGGGGTGTCCGGACCTTTCTGGCCACAGCGTGAGGCGTCATCTTCCCCGTTGTAGTGCCACATAGGGAGCCCTCTAAATTGGAGTGGCTGGACACCCCGCACTATGGAGATCGCCATTACCTCGATTATTGATAATCCGGAATGGGCGAGCATCTTTATCTTGCTCATTAATTGATGGATTTCCGCACTATCTTCCTCCTCGAGCCTCCTAGGGCGCCAGCTGTGCCGTTTCTTCAAAGGAGCGCTGGAAAATTCGGGGAGACCCATTCGGATTGGGTCAGGGAGAGCGACATCCTCAATATAAAACCACTCTGAGGACCACTCCTCGGATGCCTTCTTCGGTGTGCCGGATAGGTATCCGGTCCCGGCTATGCGCCATACTTCGGTGCCGCCCACCTCGAATATGGATCCCTCTTGGGTACGAGGGATGAGGCAGAATAGTTTTCACCATAAATCAAAGTGGGCTTCACAGCCTAGGAAAAGCTCGCAAAGGAAACAAAACCCGCGATGTGCAAGATAGAGGCCGGCGTGAGGTTGTGTAGTTGGAGGCCATAATACTCCAGGAGTCCTCGGAGGAAAGGGTGGATTGGAAACCCAACGCCTGTTGGCAAATAAGAAATGAAGCACACCCGTTCCCCCCTGGTTGGATTGGGGAAATTTTCCGCCAAAACTTTGCCTGAGAAGGAGGTCAAACCTGCTTGAACAGGGACCAGATCCGCGGGGGAAGAAATCCCTGTGTTTGGAGCTTCACCAGCTGATCATGGGATACATAACATCTTTCCCAATCGCCCTTTTTGGAGCCGTGGGGGCGGGTGGAAGAACTGGGAGCACTAGCCATGTTGAAATGGTTTCTCCTAGCAAGCTTTCAGGATTTCCCGCTTGGCGTGGAATGGATTTGAAGATCCAATCTCTTTAAATAGACGCCTTTCTTACATGGTCAGGGAGTTATGTGCAAAGATACCCTGACCTCTCATATTCGCTCGACACGTGGAGACTGAAGTCATGAAGGCGTGGAAGCTGATGAGCACGACATTAAATGGAAGGCCGAATACAGCTCCTTGAGTTAGGTACTTTGAAGTAATCGGAGGAGGAACCCGCCTTGCAATGCCGAAGACAATCTGCGCTCCGGACACATCGTCATTGAAAGCCTGGTTCGGGGGCTACGGAGGGAGTCCTGGATTAAGGGGTCCTCGGGCGTCCGGGCTACGTGATGTGGGCCGGACTGATGGGCCATGAAGATACAAGACAGAAGGCTCTCTCTCGTGTCCAGATGGGATTCTCCTTGACGTGGACGGCAAGCTTGGCGTTCGGATATGAAGATTCCTTTCTCTGTAACCGACTTTGTACAACCCTAGTCCCCTCCGGTGTCTATATAAACCAGAGGGTTTAGTCCGTAGAGGCAATAACAATCAGACAGGCTAGACTTCTAGGGTTTTAGCCATTACGATCTCATGGTAGATCAACTCTTGTAATACTCATATTCATCAAGATCAATCAAGCAGGACGTAGGGTATTACCTCCATAGAGAGGGCCCGAACCTGGGTAAACATCGTGTCCCCCGTCTCCTGTTACCATCGACCTTAGACGCACAGTTCGGGACCCCCTAGCCGAGATCCGCCGGTTTTGCCACCGACACCGGGGCCTCCTTCCAGCCGGCCAAGGAAACCAAGAAGATCGTCTTGGACCCGGCGCACCCGGAGAAGTTTGCTGTCATAGGGTCCGCCCTTGACAGCAATTAGGAAAGTGAGCTCGTTGACTTACTCCGTGAGAATCGGGATATCTTCGCATGGTCCCCCAAGGACATGCCGGGTGGTTCGACAGATTTCGCCGAGCACAAGCTACATGTGAGATCGAATGAAAAACCGGTCAAGCAACTCCTTCACCGCCTATGAGAGGAGAAGAGAAGAATCATTGGTGAAGAAATCGCCCGGCTTCTGGCAGCCGGCTTCATCATGGAAGTGTTCTACCCGGACTGGCTTGCCAACCCATTCCTCGTTTTGAAGAAAAACAACAAGTGGCGCATGTGTATCGACTACACTAGCCTCAACAAAGCCTGCCCCAAGGACCCTTTTGCCTTGCCCCGGATAGATCAAGTGATCGACTCCACGGCCGGCTGCAAGCTACTGTCCTTCTTGGACGCCTACTCTGGCTACCACCAGATCAAGCTGGACCCGGCCGACCGATTGAAGACCGCCTTCATCACCCCTTTTGGCGCCTTCTGCTACATCACCATGACGTTAGGCTTGAGGAATGTCGGCGCCACCTTTCAGCGCTGCATGCAGAAGTGCCTCCTGAAGCAACTCAGCAGGAACAGCCACATCTATGTGGACGACATTGTGCTTCGAGTGGACCGATCAGGCGGACGAGGCGTTCCTCCAGCTCAAGCGGATGTTGTCCATGCCGCCTATTCTAGCCGCTCCGGCTGCTAAAGAGCCCATGTTCCTCTACATCGCCGCTACCAGCCGGGTCATCAGTACCGTGATCGTGGTCGAACGCCCAGAAGATAGGAAAGCACAGCAGGTCTAGAGGCCGGTCTACTTCCTGAGCGAGGTGTTGTCCACCTCCAAGCAGAACTACCCCCACTAGCAGAAGATGTGCTATAGCGTGTACTTTGCCGCCAAGAAGCTGAAGCAGTACTTCCAGGAGCACACCATCACAGTCGTCTGCACCACCCCCCTTGCCAAGATCATGGGCAACAGAGATGCCTCAGGCCGGGTGGCAAAGTGGGCCATCGAGCTAGCTCCCCACACCATCCTCTACCAGCCCCGCACCACCATCAAATCCCAAGCGTTGGCCGACTTCCTTGTCGACTGGGCCGAGATCCAGTACCTGCCGCCAGCACCGGATTCCACGCATTGGCGGATGGACTTCAACGGCTCGAAGATGCGCACCGGTTTGGGAGCCGGCATCGTCCTCACCTCTCCCAAAGGCGACAAGCTCAAGTACACGCTGCAGATCCACTTTGCCGCCTCCAACAACGTGGCCGAGTACGAGGCGCTCATCCACAGGCTCCGGCTAGCCAAGGAGATCGGCATCCGCCGCATTCTGTATTACGGTGACACGGACTTGGTGGTCCAACAGTCTTCTAGCGACTGGGACGCCAAGGTCACCAACCTGGCTAGCTACCGCTTCCTCGTCCAGCAGATGAGCAGACACTTCGATGGGTACAAGTTCCTCCACGTGCCACAGGCCGACAACGAAGCAGCCGACGCCCTGGCACAGATTGGCTCCACTCGACAGGCCATACCAGCTAGCGTCTCCCTCGAGTGCCTGCGCAAGCCATCTGTCAAACCTTCGTCGGAACCAGAATCCATCTTCGTGCCGGCTGACCCTAGAACAGTCGGATCCGGCTCGGGGACTTCAGCAGTCGGCCCGGGGACTTCTGCAGGCGGCCCGGGAGCTGCAGCGCCCGCACCCGGACCGGGGACCCCAGAACCCGGCCCGGGGCCTGCTGCAGTCGGCCCGGGGACTTCAACGACGCAGCAAGCAGCAGCCGGCTCCGACCCGCCGCCTCCCAACCCGGCCGCCCTTATGCCGGTTGCTGTCTTGACGGTGGTTGAAGCGCCATCTTGGGCGCAGCCCATCCTCAATTTTCTAGTTAGCCGCGAGCTGCCAACCGACGAAATCTTGGCCCGGCAGATGCAATGTCGGGTGGCTGTATACACAATTGTCAACAGAGAGCTCGTCAGGCGCAGCGTGACTGGTGTCTTCCAATGCTGCGTAGAGCTGGAGAAGGGCATAGCAATCCTCAGGGACATTCATCAAGGCGAATGTGGCCACCATGCCGCCTCCAGAGCCTTCGTCACCCAAGCTTTCAGCCACGGTTTCTTCTGGCCGACTGCTTTGGATGACGCCAAGGAGTTGGTCCGCAAGTGCAAGGGGTGTCAGCGTTTAGCTCCAAGCAGCACCTGCGAGCTTCTGCACTCAAGACCATTCCCCTCACCTGGCCGTTTGCCGTATGGGGACTGGACATGGTGGGCCCATTCAACACAGCATGCAGCGGCATGACCCATCTGCTGGTTGCCGTGGACAAGTTCACGAAGTGGATCGAGGCAAAGCCAATCAAGAAGCTGAATGGTCCGACTGCTGTCACATTCATCGCGGATATCACCGTCCGGTACGGCATCGCGCACAGCATCATCACCGACAACGGTAGAAACTTCGCCAAAGTCGCCTTGGCCCGTTTCTGCGAGACGCAGGGCATCCGACTGGACCTCGCATCCATCGCCCATCTGCAGTCAAACGGCCAAGTGGAGCGAGCAAACGGCCTCATCCTGTCCGGCATCAAGCCCCGGCTGGTCGAGCCTCTGGAGCGCTCGGCCAGCTGCTGGATCGAGGAGCTGCCGGCCGTCCTTTGGAGTCTTTGGACTACACCGAATCGAGCAACCGGCTTCACACCCTTCTTCCTCGTGTACGGGGCCGAGGCTGTTATCCCAACTGACATTGACTTCGACTCGCCTTGCATCACCATGTACATGGAGGCGGAAGCCAAGGAGGCGCGAGAGGACGACATCGATCTGCTAGAAGAGGCCCGGCTGCTAGCACCCAGCCGGTCCGCCATCTACCAGCAGAGTCTGCGCTGCTACCACAACAAGAAGATCAAGTCGCGCGTCTTCCGCGAGGGCGACCTTGTGCTCCGGCTGATCTAGCGAACAGCCGGCCAGCACAAGCTCTCGGCCCATTGGGAGGGGCCTTTCATCATCAGCAAGGCCCTGGGCAATGACTCCTACTACCTCTTCACCTATGAGTGTTTTCTTTCATTCTTCCGCCCTGTCCGGTTCCGGTCAGCCGGCCCGGGGGCTCGCCGCCTTGACCTAAGTTGGCACCACCCGAAGTCGGCTAAGTAGTGTACCGACGCCAAGGCCCTCTCTTCGCCTCAGCTACAGCTCATAGCACGACTGTCCGGCTGGCAAGAGCTAAAGGCCGGAAACGCTGTCCACACGAAAAATGACTAAGGAAAAACACTAATACAGGCCAAGCCGGCTCCTCGCCTCACCCGTCCGGCTGCCCAGCAGCCAGCTGGCCGGCTTCTCGCTCGACTAGTTACGCTCTAGGCGGCTGAAGTAACTTGCCTATTCTAAACGGCCAAGTCCCTGACCCGGCCACAGACCGCAACGCGGCTGTCCGGCTGGCAGGGCGGTGGCCAGAGGAACGCGGCAAAAGAAAAAGCCAACAAGAGCAAAGGAAAAACCGAGCCAGAGCCCGGCAGAAAGACAAGCATATGAAAATAAGTTATTTACATTGCAAAAGGCCCAAGGCCAGCATTCATCAGAGTTTAATACACCCCCAGTGGGTGGAACTGTGCATGATTAACTCGTTCTTAAGTACAAGACAGAGATTTTATGAAGATAAAAGGCCGCCTAGGCCGAAGGTGCCTGAGGTCCTCGCACAGGTCGGCGGTGGCTGAGGCACCGGCTGGTGGGGCTTCCGGCTGGCGGGTCTCGGCCATGTCGGCGTCAGCGGTGGCTGACGTAGTCTCCCGCGGCTCGCTGGCCGAGACCGGGTCGGGCTGAGTACGGCTGGTCGCTCCACCGTCTGGTGCGACGTCATCGCCTTCCTCGTCCTCGCTCTCCTCCGTGCCTTCATCGCTAGAGGCGATCTCCTCCACCGGGTCCTCCCCATCGTCCGGGTTCAGCCCGAACTAAGAGGGTGGCACCTCAGTGCCATCTTCCGCCCGCTCCGGGACGAAGACGCTGATGTCGGCATAGTCGGCAAGGGCTGCCACGCATTCGGCGATCGCCTTGCGCTCCGCCTCCAGCTCCGGCGCCGCCTCCTGGCGAAAAGTGGCCAGCTGAGCCAAACTCACACCTGGGTACCACGCCTTGATGAATTCCAGCGTCGCCATGGCACCTGCCCGTGCCGCGGCACCCTTCCAAGCCTCGAGCCACTCGGCCGCCACCCCCAACCAGTCGGCGGTCTGACTGGGAGTCCGGGGCACCGGCACACCCGGCAGAGCCCCTCCAAGACCTGGGACCCAGCGCACTGAAATCGGCGGAGCAGCCGGCGGACCTGCACAAGGCGCAGCTGGACGGCCCGAAACTGCTCGCCCATAGTCCGAGGCCGGTCCGGCGCAATCTCCTCACCTACCCGCCTCCGCTCTTCGCGCCGTGCCTCGATTGCCTGGCTGATGACGCCGGCGTGGTCCAGAAAGCACTCTGCATGAAAAGAAAACAAAGGAATAAGAGGCCGGCTTCCAGCAACACTCGACACCTCCAAGCAAGAAAGAAAAGTTACCTTTGAGCATGGCCTCAATCACCTCATAACCTTCCGATAGCAGCTTCTTCCTCTCGGCCTAGTCCGGTCGCTGAGACTCGAACTCGGCCTTAAGGAGCGCCTCCCCGTCTTTCATCTGTCGAAGCTGGTCCGCATGCCGGGTCGCCTGGTCAGCCAGCTCCTTCGCAAGCTGATCATGCTCTGCGGCCGCCTAGCTGCGCTCCTGCTCCTTGGCCTGGAGCTGGCCCTCAAGCTCGCACACGCGCGTCCGCAGCTGGGCGGCGGCCTATGCAAAAGCAAGAAAGAAACATCAACATCGACAAAACCAAGAAGTCGCTAGAAGATCCGGCCCGACTGCTCAGCAGTCGGCCCGAATCTCGAGGCCTACACCCAGTGGGTCCGCGGCTCTTGTTCAGATCAGCAGTCCGGTTGGCGAGCTGCTGGTTCTGGGAGTTGTAGGCTGCCGCGCGGAGGTTGTGGTAGTCCTGCAGCAAGAGCAACACTTCAATGTTCAGAAACATGCTTTGAAGTTCCAACCCGCCTGCTCAGCAGCCGGCTTGGAACTCGGGGGCTATACCCAGTGGGTGCACTGGTGCGCCCCCACTGAAGATGGTAAAAATAAAAAGCAAGATCGAGAGTGTACCTGAACGAATGTCCGCATCGCCAGCATCTCGTTCCTGGCCTGCAGGAGGGTGGCGCCGTGGGCGTTGAACTTGTCCAGGATGTCCTGCACTGCAACGTTCAGAGCGGCCGGGCCGGCTCCTGGCCCCCAGCCAGGTGGAGCAGAGCTCGAGGCTTCGGTGTCAGGCGCAGGCAAACTCGTGGCCCCAACCTCCATCGGCCTCGGCGCAGAAGCAGCCCGCGATGGGCGCAGGTGCGGGGAGGGGCGGGTGATCATTGCCCGGCATGTCACCAGCTCGGTGCTGGCTGGCGGCACCTCTGGCCATTTGGGATGGCCGCCTCCCCGCTCGTCAGCACCTGGCACGTGCTGAGCATCCTCCGGGACAATGGGGTCGGTCGCCCCTGCTCTGGGGCCATCTGGTCAGCTCTGGCTGCTCCAGCCGGCACCCGGTCCTCCACCACCGGTGCCTCCGGTTGCTGCATGTCGTTGGTCTCCGGAACCTCGCCGCGGACCAGGTCGTCTGCGGCCTTGGCGTCGGCCTCCGCCTGTGCCTTGGCCGCAGCCTCCTCCTGTGCCTTGGCCGTAGCCTCGGCCTCCGCCTGCGCTGCAGTCGCCGCCTCGGCCTCCAGTCGCACGGCGGCCTCCCGCTCCTTCCGCGCTTCTCGCGCGTTCTTCTCTGTCGCCTCCCGAAGGGCGGCGGCGGGGTCCATGTGGCGGGCCTCTTCAGAGCTGCCTGCTGCTCCGATCAGCGAGGCGGATGGAGCCCGCGACACGAAAAGAGGAGCCCTGGGCGTCAAGGTAAGCAAAAGATAAGAAACTCGCAAGAGAAGAAAAAGCCAAGATGAAACAACCAAGACAAGAGCAGTAAGAGCACTCACGCAGACACCAGTGGGCATTCCTTAGGGGTCCTCCGGACGGCAGCCGTCTTCACGACCGTCGACTTGGCCTTCTTGGTCAGCCGGCTGCCGAACATCCCCGCGTCGGCGTGGCGCTTAAATGCGCCGGGTGCCCCAGTCGGCGCCCCGCATGTCGGCCGTGCCACCGAGGAGCCGGCACCCACCGTGTCGGTGCCTTCAGGGCGGCGTTGCCCGTCGCTATCTTCATTGTCATCTGGCAAGTCCCAGACATCGCCTCCCGCACCACCTCCTGCGGCTCCGCCTGCTCCAGCACCGCCTCCCCCGACGGCGTCGTCCTCCTCCAACGTGGCCGCCCCCAGCTCAGGGTCGCCCACATCGCTCACCTCCCGGTCCGCCATCCATTGGTGGCCAGGAGCCGGCACGGCGGCTGCCGCCTGGCCGGCGAAGCGCTGCGCCACATTCGGGTGGTCAGGGCGGATGAAGAGCGCAGCGTGAGAAAAGAAAGGGGCCAGATACTAACTGTAGGCGGCGGGTTGGTGCGGCTGTACGGTGGCTTGCCGAAGCTCCAGTCGGTCTCGCTCAGCTGGCTGTTGGAGAAGTAGTTGACATGTCGGACCACTTCGACAGTCGGCAGCTCCTTCGTCGACATCTGGCACGGGTCCCGCGGCCTCTCATGTCGCAGATCGGATGCAGACGGAATTGGAGGGGCGACACTCCTCAGTAGACGAAGGCAGCAAACAGGTCCGCCGGCTGGAGCCCCTCCGAGTCCGTCATCTCCTGAAGCCGGTCGAGGGCGTTGGTGATGGCAGATGGCAATGGTTTGGGCTGTTGCCCCTAGTTGTTCCGCGGTTCAGTAGGCGGGCCAGGCGCAAAGGCCAACAGGTTGATGTAGTCACGAGTCGGGAGGAGGTTGCGGACGTAGAAGTATGACTTCTGCCACAACTTTGCCGACTCATGCAAGACGACGAGGGGAAATCGGGTCCCGACGCCGGTACGCCACACGGCGACGCAAGCACCGCACTGGGCCGACTCGCCCTTGGCCGTGGTACCAAGCTTGAGGTAGAAGAACCTGCCCCACAACTCGAGTGTGGGCAGGACGCCGAGGTAGCCTTCGCAGAAAGTGATGAAGGCGGAGAGAAGGACTACCGTGTTGGGCGTGAGATGGTGAGGTCGAAGGCGGTAGAAGTCGAGGAACTCACGGAGGAAGGCGCTCGCCGGCAAGCCGAAGCCACGGAGTAAGTGGCTGCAGAAGACGTTGTACTCACTGGCCCGCGGCGCCGGCGAGATCTCCCGCGCATCTGGGATGCGCGTCCCCTGTCGGTGTCAAAACCGGCAGATCTCGGGTAGGGGGTCCAAGCTGTGCATCTAAGGATTGATGGTAACAATGGACAATGGGGACACGATGTTTACCCAGTTTTGGGCCCTCTTAATGGAGGTAAAACCCTACGTCCTGCTTGATTGTATTCGATGAGTATAGGGGTTACAAGAGTTGATCTACCTTGAGATCGTAATGGCTAAACCCTAGCTGTCTAGCCTATGATTATTCTAATGGCCTCTACGGACTAAACCCTCCGGTTTATATACACACCGGAGGGGCCCAGGGTCATAAAAAGTCAGTTTACAGAGGAAGGAAAGAGTACATCCGGACACCAAACTTGCCATCCACGCATACAGGAGTCCCACCCGGACACGGGGGATAGCCTTCTGCTTTATCTTCACGGCCCATCAGTCCGGCCCATATCGAATAGACCGGACACCCGAGGACCCCCTAATCCAGGACTCCCTCAGTAGCCCCTGAACTTGCCTTCAATGACGATATAGTATCCGGCTTATGTCTTCGGCTTTGCAAGGCGGGTTCGTCATCATACTCCGGATTGATGACAGTCCGGTTTTGACCTCCATGTTCTACCTTTATGATTCCTCCCTGTCGTCGCCTCGATTTCCATGTGTCGGGCGAATGTGAACAATCCATAATTTTTACAAATAAGCCCCTTATCATGCAAGGGCGGTATCTATAAAAGGAGGTTAGATCTCCTAATGTCATCCCATATCGAGCAAAGAGCATCAAAGCAAACCACGAAAAATCAAAACATGGCGAGCGGTCCTGGTTCTTCCTCGCACCCTCAAACGGGTGATTGGCGAAGCTGCTTAGTGTCTCACCCTCAGCTGAATCAACTTCAGATGCAGGGATATCTCCCTCCCGCAGATTTAGTCTCCGTGCGGACGGGATTGGCTTTGATTGGCCATGATGTGCTAGCAGAGAACTTCCCCAATCCCAACAAGGAGGAGAGGGTGTGATTCATCTCGTTTCTTCTGAGGGGCTTAGGATTCCCAATCCACCCCTTCCTTAGAGGTCTATTGGAATTCTATGGGATCCAGCTGCACAACCTCACACCAGGTTCTATTCTGCACATTTCTGATTTTGTCGCTCTCTGCGAACTATTATTAGGCTGCGAGGCTCATTTCGAACTATGGAGAAAGTTCTTTTGCCTCATCCCCTGTCATAAAGGGGGTTCTATATTTGAAGTGGGCGGCGCCGATGTATGGCGCATAGCCGGATCAGGTTACCTCGTCGGAACTCCCAAGAAGGCATCCAAAGAATGGGCTTCGGAATGGTCTTATATCGAGGATGTTCCCCTTCCGGACCCAGTTCGACGTGGACTCCCCGAATTCTCCAGTGCTCCTTTGAAGAAACGCCTCAACTGGTGCCCTCGGAGCCCCAAAGAAGAAGACAGTGCGGAAGTAAAGAGGTTGGTTAGCAAGGTCAGGTTACTTGCCCATTCATGACTCTCGATAATCGAAGTCATGGCTATCATGATAAAGTGATGCATCCAGCCCCTTCAGTCCAGAGTGAACCCTTTATGGTGTTACAACAGGGAGGACGACACATCTCGCTATAGGCGTGAGGGCCCAGATACCCCCGCCGCTCTGGCCGCCATTCTGGCAGATCTTTATAAGGGGGAGAAAGAAAAATTCCTCCGTTTAAATTGTCGGGAATGTTTCTCCATGTATAATCCCATTGAATGGGTGAGTTTTCTAATTATAAGCATTGTCCTACCCCATTATCGAGGCATACTAATCGAATTGTTCTGGTCATCTTTAAAACATACATGGAGGAAGGTCGTCGAAAATGTGCACTGCCCCTCTCAACAACTAGAGGACTATGCTCGCCATGAAAATCCCGGCCTCTGCGAGGATCCGGATATATTTATAGAGTTTGATGACGGAGTCTTTTATCAAGCAAGCCATGATGGTTCGGAAGTGGCCATTATAGCTGACTACCCCGGCCTCCTCCCTTTCTCTAAGGTAAGTATTCGGAAATCATCCTCAGAAAGAGGAGTCCCCACTTGCAGCTCACCCATCACACTGAATCGTGCTTTATAGGATCGGCGCTCGGCAAGCCGTACTCCATCAAGGGCGGCCCCTAGGAAAGGTAGCATCTGCGTAGGGTGAGCCTTTAAAACGAAAGGAAGCCGGGAGCACCGTCGACCCCCCTCCTTCATCAAAGAGGTATAACCTTTAATATATGCCTAGGCATAAAACCAGATTGTCATATTTATCCTCCCATCTTATTACAGGGGGAGCCCACGGCGAACCGTGTCCAAAATCCCTGTTAGCCGATCATCGGCTAATCCGACACCGGGCTCATCAACCAGGACAAGAGCCAATATGGATGCAGCGCCAAGTCATCTGCCTCATGAAGATTCGGATGACATATCCGTCACAAATTCCGAGGTAGAGAGCATGATGAATCAACGACAACTAAAAGAAACCATGTGCACTCCAGCTTTTACGGAGCAAGAATTTAACGCCCTCAGCACCGTGGATGCATATATCTGGGCCGCCCGGGATGGACTTGCTTGAGTTGCCCACATGTTTTCAAAAGATATGCAGGTAATGATTTGCGTAAATTTAATAGATATATGCCAGTAGCCCCCGAGACATGAAGCGGTTTAGGCCAACCAATTTAAGGATCGTTATGACTGCAGGTCCTCAAAGAGAAGAACAACGCACTGTCCCAGGAGCTTGAAGCGAGCCGGACAAAGCTAGACGCCGCCAACACAGAGCAAGAAGAAATGAAGAAGGTCACGATGACCGTTGATCAAAAGAACAAACTGGAGGAGAAATATGATAAGCAAGCCAGAGATAAAGTGCTTAAAGGCTCAATTATCGGACGCTCAAAAAGAGAATAAAAAGTTAAAAGGCGGCATATTCAGTATGACCTTTGAACCATCCAAGTTGCTCATATTATTCCATAATTCGGAGTGTTATAATGTTGCTCGTGCAGGTCTATTAACCGGGCGTCATGAAGAAGAAGTATCCGGATTCCGAGGCAATGCTTTAAAAGAGCTGTCCGTAGTGCATGAGCGAGCCTAGAAAGCCATGAGAAGTATGGCCAAGGCCTTGTGTCCATCCGATGCCCCTCCAGAAAGTATGGAGGGGTTGGCAAACCTGTTCAAAGGTGCCCGGCGCCGTTTTGAGCTATGGAAGACGTCAGCATGCTGGGAAGGTGCACGAGAGGCATGGGCAATGGTGAAGATGCGCTACACCAGGCTTGATCCGACTCGTATGGCCCGAGTTGGACCGCAGGGACCGGACGGAAAAGAGATTCTCGTGAACTTGGTATATGACCAAGTGATGATAGCTGCAAAATATTCGCAAGAAGACTGTAGCTTAAGTAGTCTTATAGATGACATAGATAAAGAGTAGGTGTTCGATTCAATGTATCAATGTACTTTATCATCGAACTTATCTCCAACCGAACTTGTCAAAATTTGTCATCGCAGGCCTTCGGCTTCAACCTCCAAACCAAGAAGTAGGAGTTTCCGGATACCATGTTAGAATGTAATAAACATTCACTATGTTCAGAAACCAGGCAATCCGGTCATGTTGCTCGAACAGACAAAATTTGTTCGGGGAGTTATGTTATATTACTTTTTAACGTAAGAAACATCTTCCAGGGAAAATAGTTCCATTAATGGCTCCTTTCCTTCGGTCGGACCGCTTAAGTATGCATGCCTAGGCTTTGATCCAAGTTACGGGTAGCCTATCCCATGTTTGTTAGAAGAATTACACAAATGCAAATAATTTGTCGTTGTATGCCGACCAATTATTCTCTTAAGAACGCTAGCTTTCGGCTTCACCCGTCTGAGGTACAGGTCCGGAGTACCCGGTTGTAACAATCACAGATGTGCTCCTTTACACCCTAGCCGAACAATCGGGAATGTAGGGTATAAACACAAGAGCGAGGCAACCCGGCTTGGCAAAAAATTAAGTCATAGTGGTGCATATAATGGCAAAAAGATGTATAGAACAAACGACGTGAACAATGTAAGCAACAAGCTTTCAGTAATAAGCTTCGTCAAAGAAGCCCCCAGTTATAATGGGGTGTATACATTTAAAGATGTGTACCCCTAATAGTTCGGTAGATCTGAACATACCCTGGGATAAAAGAAGGAAAAAATAAAAAAGAAGAGGAGAAAAAAAAGGAACCTAATCGAAGAAAGAAAAAAGGATGCGACCGAACTATCCGTAGAATCATCGGAGCCGAGCATCGTTCCATGGATTTGGCTCAAGGCGATTATTCGATGCGTTACGAAGGCGATAGGCACCTCCTGTGAGAACTTCATTGATGATTAAGGGGCCCTCCCATCTTGGTTTGAGCTTATCCTTCTTCTCCTCCGGGAGACGCAAGACGAGTTCTTCAACGTTATAAGTCTTGGCCCGCACTTCTCTGCTTTGGTATCGCCTGGCCTGTTGTTGATAAAGTGCGGAACGGGCTTGTGCAATGTCACGCTCCTCTGCAAGACCATCTAGGTCGTCCTGCCGATCGAGCTCGGCTTCTCGCTCTTCGTACATGCGCACTCGAGGTGAGTCATGAATGATGTCGTAGGGCAGAACAGCTTCCGTGCCGTACACCATGAAGAAAGGTGTGTATCCGGTTTTTTGGTTAGGTGTAGTGCGTAGCCCCCAGAGCACGAAATCGAGTTCCTCAACCCAGTGTTTATCTGACTCCTGTAGGGAGCGCACCAGTCGGGGTTTGATGCCGCTCATTATTAGGCCATTGGCCCGTTCAACCTGACTGTTTGTTTGAGGGTGGTAGACGGATGCATAGTCAAGTTTAATGCCCAAATTAGCACACCAGTTTTTCACCTCATCGGCTGTGAAATTGGAGCCATTGTCAGTGATGATACTGTGCGGGACACCATAACAGTGTACCACGCCGGATATAAAGTCAATCACTAGTCCTGCTTCAGCTGTTTTTACTGGTTTGGCCTGTATCCACTTAGTGAATTTATCCACCATAACCAGTAAATATTTCTTTTTATGGCCTCCCCCTTTAAGGGGTCCAACCATATTGAGCCCCCAGACCGCAAAGGGCCAAGTAATGGTGTCGGCGTGCGACACCTATGGGACTCTCAAAGAATCCCTTTACGATTCGGCAGGGGGAGAGGTATGCGCAAAAAGCAGAACCAACGATCGACGCGGGGCAATTTTACCCAGGTTTGGGCAGCTAATCAGCATAAAACCCTACTCCTGCCTTGTTTTATTATCGGTGTTCTTGAGCCCAGGCTCCAGGAGCGCTCGCAGTGAACAATACGTTCAAAGAGCAGCTACGCATGCAGAATGGGCCAGAAGATCCTCCTTTTTGTAGCAGTTGCCTTGGGCCTCCTTTTATATCACCAAGGGGTCACCACAGTGGCGAAATGTTCATACATTGAGGTGTAAAGTAGCTATAGGGTCATCATACCTAACCCCTGACGGATTAGGACGAACGCATTTAATGCACCGTGAGGTGTCCGTCTAGGTGTCCTCACTTTCTTGGGGATGGAAAAAGGGGCCACCCCATCAGCACCGCTTAAGCTCTCCTCCACTGGCGCGTCGCCACACATCCAAAGAAGGACCCAGAATGTCGGGGTTGTTGCTCTGCCAGAGCGGTGGCACAGCAACAAAATCTTGCCGGGCTTCGCAGGCCACCCCGGCAAGATCTTGCCGGGGAAGCTGGCCTTCGGATTCCAGCCCTTCTTATCTACTGATCTTCGGATCTTTGACTTGAGGATTTCTTTGGTGGCCTGAGTCAACCTCGAACTGTTCCCCGACAAGCCTTGCCGCGAGTATGGCTACAACTGCCCATGCACAAGTACGGGGTACTAATGGCCCAATACTTAGTACACCGACAGGAGCCCCCGGGCCTAGGCCACACACGAGTGCGAGGCGTTGTTGGGCTAGGCCCATACAGTGCATGGGCACACGTGGCAGGGGATTAACTGCTCATAAATATCCCGTTTACTGTGCCCCCCACTACGTGCGCTGAACGCACGACATGGGAAGCGTGCCTCAAAAGCTGCAACTGCAACGCGCCTGCAGAGGCGCATTCACATTGGGGAGTAAAAGAGGCGGCCCCGCTCCTTCCCCATAAAAAGGAGAAACCGCAGAGGCACAGCCTATTTACCCCCCTCTTCTTCTCAATCTGGCCGTCGCCATTGCTTTCCTTCTCTCGAGCTCAGAGCAAAGCTTTCCCTCATCCGCTCGTCACCTCCACGCCCGCTTCATCCCCGGCTTCCGCCCTTGCAGTCGCCATGCCGCCCAAGACCAGCAAAGGCAAGGGCAAGGAGACGAAAGCCGATGTCCCGGAGAGCGAGCTGGCGAAGATGCGGAAGAAGTATGTCGTCTTTGCCCCGTCGCTTGATGCGGAAGCTTTGAAGAGGCGGTACCAGTGCATGTGGGCGAGGGAGACGCAGGCTCACCCCGCCACTCACGTGATTCCAGGTTCTTGCTCCAAGAGTGGGTCAGACAGATATCCCTTTTTCGTCGCATACTTCTATTGCGGGCTCTGTCCTCCATTTTCTGACTTCTTCAACAACATTATGTACACATACGGCTTCCATCTTCTCGATTTCACGCCGAATGTTGTATTGTGCATGTCCATCTTTGCTCACCTTTGTGAAAACTTTGCCGGAGTGGTTCCCAATACCGCCCTTTTCTGCCACTACTTTTTCCCTCGTATCCAAAAAGGAGAGGCCCTCTCTGGTTCTATCGCCTGGATTCCAAGGGCTTGGAATAAGGAAATATACCCAGAAGGGGTTTACCGCGAGAAGTGGGACGAATGGCGGGCTGAGTGGTGCTGGATCAAGGAAACAGATCCCCATCCGTTCTGTCTGCCTCGACAGCAGAAAGCGATCCGCGGCAGTGGCTGGAGCAATCTTGCTGCTGAAGATGAAAAACTCACAATCGCCACCACCAGGATTCTTCGCCTGAAAGCTGCCGGGCTAACAATGGAGATGATTGGCTTCGATTTTCTCTGCCGCCGCATTGCCCCCTTGCAGAATAAAGGAAGACCAGCTTGGGAACACTGAAACGCAGCAGACATCATGAGACTGCGCCCCGGGTTGAACAACAATTTGACTGCTATGCAACTTGGCACTCTCCGTCCAAAGCTGTTCTAGTGCGACAAGAAGCATCGGTTGCCGGCAAGGATTGTCCCTCTGTGCAACAACTCTGCCCTGGGGTCAATTATCGCTACCATGCCACTGTTCAATGCCTACAGTCTCGATGCGACATGGGTTGAGCCATTCGAGGAAGAGGCACAAAAGTTCTTTGATAACTTGATGGAGAGGGCCGTCCGGGAAGAAGCAGACTTCATTCGAGCCACCACCGACGAAGAGGTGGCATACATCGCCACCAGGGCGGAGGAGGCAAATCTTGCCGCGGAGGCTGGCTGTTCCGGCTTCACACAATGGGAAACCAGTGACACAGAGGTAGTGGTGGAGAAAAATCCTGCCGGGAAGGACAAAGCTGCCGGGGAACAGAGCAGCACAGCCGCTGAGAGCTCGTCCGACGAAGACGCGGCTGAAGAAGAACCGCAAGAAGAGCTCCCAGCCCCAAAGAAGACAAAGCGTGTTCTTCGAAAGGCTGGATCTGGGATCCCGGCAAGCCAACCTTCCTCGAGCAGCGAGGCTCCCGGCAAGAAACCGGCCGGCAAGACTGCGCCGCGGCAAGGAGTTCGACAGCAACCTGCACGGCGTGCGAGACCCACATCAGCGGCAACTGCTGAGGCGGCAGGGGTGTCTCGCACTACCGCACCGGAAGCTGAGCTGACGGAAACACACCAACCCCCGGCGCTTGCTACAGCCAAATGACCTAGGACCCCTCCTCCGCCTCCCCACACAGACACTACAACGGAGGTCGATTTCGACATCTCCGGCTTCAGTCTGGAGCGAGAAGAGGAAGAGTGAGTACCTTGCCACAGCCTTTATCTTCCAATCCTGGATAAATCTTATTGACTTGCTTGTATTGTCTCTGAAGTGATGCAGAAACCTTGATGGAGAGGATGGCGAAGAGGACAAAGACTTCTACAGGCGACAAGCCTCCGGCAGGCTTCGTGAGCGCGCCGGAAACTACTACCATCAGCCCGGATCTTAGTCCTCGACGCAGCCCCCAGCGCAGCCCCCAGCGTAAGTTCATTATTCTTTTCGGTTGGGGAATGCTGAGGTCCCTATCCTTGCCGTTGATATCTTTGGGCTTGCAGGAGAAGGACGGCAACAAAGGGAGTTATCAGGAGATACCCTCGTCGCGCCACCTCTGTCAACCACATCGCCCACAAGCGCGTCCCCGGTAAGTGATCATACCGAGGAGCTTGTATTGGTTGAGGAGGAGCCAACAACCATGGACGCTGGCATCTTACCCCCAGCAACCGAGGTTGTCGGGAGGGGCGAGGCCACCTCTCGACAGCCTGATGCAGGTAACCAATTGCCTCAGCGTGTTTGCTATCCTTTCCTTTATCTCTCTTTCTTTTGTCTTCTTGAAATTCGATCTTGATCTCATTCTGTTTCTCCCCCTTGTCCTTTAGAATTCCCTGAGATGGAAGACATGGATATCGACGCTGTCATCGAGGAGACCGCCATGGATGTTGCCGCCGAAGCCGACAAGATCGCTGCCAGCGAGGCCGCCATGGATGCCACCATAGAAGCCAGCGGTGCTTTTGCCGAGGAGGCCGCCAAGACTGCACAGGAGAAACCAGCCAAAGAGTCTACTGAAGAGGGTGGCAAGGAGGCTGGTGACCGTACTGACGGCATTCCTGCCGCAGGAGTGCCAGGCGCTACGCCGGCCACGGAGCCCCCTGCTACTGGTGAGGTAGTTGTTGAGGATCAACCATCAACATCTGAAGTCCCCTCATCCAGCAAATATCTCAAAGTTGGCGAGAACTTGTTTGTCAACTTGCCGGGGACGACAAGCATTGGGGCACCGACCGAAGGGGAAGTCTTTGATGAAGAAATCATCGCTGCTGCCGGGCTCGAGGTTGTTGATGATCCAAGCGCTAGCAGTGGAAAATCTGAAGAGGATCAGCTCCTTCAGGCCATGGGCGAAAATTTCTGCAAGCTCCAGGCTCTTCACCGCGCCCGGAAAGAGAAAGCGGATTCCAGAATGGCAGTTGTTGAGGCAGCCGAAGCGGATTCTCAGAGGCGCGTCGAACAAATGCAAGTCTGGTACGCCGAGGCCCTCCAAGAGTTGACTGCCGGCCGAGAACAAGTGAGCCAACAGTGGACAGAAATCCTCCTGAAACAATCTGACATGGCGAAGGCGCAAGAGGAAGCTACGCAAAGAATTGCTGCTGAAGATGCTCTCTTGACGGGGCGTCGCATTGCGCTTGATGCTCACGAGGAAGACCTTGCCGCACGTGAGCAGGCGCTCGCCGCCAAGCTTCACAGCAAAGATGAAGATATCGAGAAGCTTATCGCGTGGCGGACCCAGGAGCTGGAGCAGAAACATAAAGAGGCCCTCGAAACTCTAACTGCAAATCACGCCGGCAAGCTTAAGGAGGCCGTCGATGCTGCCGAGGCTGCAGAGGCCGCCAAGAATGAGCTGAGCGGCAAAGTAAAGAAACTAGAAGTGGATCTCGAAGAACACGGCAAGGAGCTCTCGACGCTCAAAGGTGATAGGGAAAAAACCCTCCACACCCTAGCGGAGATGCAAGTTGCCATGTCTAACTAGACCAAGCAGCGCTCCTCAGCAAATGATGCTATTGCCATTCTAGAATTGAAACTGACCACATTGGAGAAGTCTCTCGGGGCTGGCAGGGCCCGCGAGAAGGCCCTGCTCAAAGATCTCCAAGAAGAGTGGAACCTGCTCAAGAGTGCTGCCGCCGCCCAAGTTGATTACGAAAAGGGGGTGAAAATCTGGACTGGACGTCTCGTCGACGCTGCGGAGAAGCTCACGGCAGAACTGTCAACCATGGGCCTGTCAAACTTCAGGTATTCTTCCGAGGAAAGGATATCTTCGAGTGCCTGGTTGACGATGTTCTTCGAAAGCATCATTGATGCCCTGAAGTTGCTTCAGTCTAACCGGGCGACCCAATTGGCCAACGAGTCCCACCGGCTTTGCCGGGCCATCCTCCGCAAGGTACTTATCAAGGTGGTGCATAATAATCCTGGCATCAACCTCTCCAACGTGTTTGGCCACCTGCCAAAGGACGCAAATCTCGAGGCACTTGAAGAGCTTGTCGCGCCTATCCTTGAGAAGGTGGAGTCAATCAAAAGGGTCGAAGGCCAGCGCAGAGATTAACTGCTCCACCTCTTCTTGCCGTCTTCATTCCATGCCAAAGACAATTAAGTCTTAAGTTAGAACTGCGGCAACTTATTAATGTAATATAACTTGCTTATGTTTGGGTACATGCATGCTATCTCCCTTGTCTGATTCCTTTATGTATGGAGTTCACCCTACGCTTACTGAAAAACTTGTCGGCGCACAACCTGCTGCGAGCGCTGGGTGCGGGACTTCAGCAGCCTGCCGGAGGCGCAGCGGCCGGCAAGACTCCTTGGCGTTCTCAGTGTAGCCACTTAAATTGTTGAGTGGACTCGAAACAAAATAAGGGCGCAACCGATAACAGCAAGGTTTCCTTCGCGTGCAGATTTTCCATACAAAAGTCAAAATCGTCCAAGGAAATAACTTTGCAATAAAGGAAACTTGTTCTAAGTTTTAGAACTTAGCTTTCTATCGCTGTCCTTCCTCCGGCAAGCGTCAATTCTGAACGTCACCAACTGGTACTCATATCTCCCTTCCCCCCCCCCCCCGACAAATGTGCACGCGAGGAATCCTTCTATCTTTTGAGAAAAAGAAAGAAGAGAAAATAAAGATATGAAACCATGGCGGTTCGTTAGGACTTACCGGGAGTAAGTGTCATACAACATCTTAAACACACATGCATATATATAAGAACATGGAAATCAATAAGGAAATGCACAACACTTAAATTTATTCATCTGTGCTCAGGGTCTATGCCTGGCTTTGTACAAAGGATCATATGCCTTGCCGGCAAGACATGTACAAAAAGGGGGGTTGCCGGGGGCCCCCGGCAACCGCGCCTTATGGGTAGAACTTGCGAAGATGTTTGTTATTCCAGGAATTGCTCACCGGAACACCATCTTCGGTCTCCAGGTGGACAGCGCCGGGCCTGGTCACTCGTACTACCCGATAAGGGCCTTCCCACTTCGGCGTCAACTTGTTTGAATTCTTGGCGGACTGAATCCGTCGAAGAACAAGGTCGCCTTCCTCAAGGCATCGGGCATGAACTTTACGGCTATCGTAGCGGCGCAAAGCTTGCTGGTAGCATGCAGCTCGCACAGCAGCCTGAAGACGATTCTCCTCAAGGAGCACAGCGTCATCTTGCCGCAGCTGCTCTTGCTCAAGCTCATCATAAGCGAGCACTTGAGGTGATCCGTACGTGAGTTCCGTGGGGAGAACTGCTTCTGCTTCGTAGACCAGAGCGAAGGGTGTCTGGCAGGTGGCTCGATTTGGTGTCGTTCTGATTGACCAAAGAACCGCCGGCAACTCATCAATCCAGCGTCTTCCGCACTTTTTCATCCTGTCAAAGGTTCTGGTCCTGAGACCACGCAACACTTCAGCATTGGCCCTCTCCGCTTGGCCGTTGCTTCTCGGGTGAGCAACAGAGGCAAAACAAAATTTGCCGCCAAGGTCTTGGACGTACTGCATGAAGGTGCGACTTGTGAATTGCATGCCGTTCTCGGTGATGATCCTGTTGGGCACACCGAAACGGCAAACTATCCCTTTAAAGAACTTGACGACTGATTGTGCTGTCATCTTCCTCACTGCTTCCACCTCCGGCCACTTTGTGAACTTGTCGATAGCAACGTACAAGTACTCAAAGCCCCCGGTAGCACGGGGGAAAGGGCCCAGTATGTCGATCCCCCAGACCAAAAATGGCCAGGAGAGAGGGATTGTCTGAAGAGCTTGAGTTGGTTGATGCGATTTCTTCGAATGAAACTAGCATGCTTCACACTTAGTTACTAGTGCAGTTGCATCCTGGAGAGCGGTGGGCCAAAAGAAACCTTGCCGGAATACTTTCCCGACAAGTGCTCTTGATCCTATGTGAGAGCCACATATGCCTCCATGTATTTCTGCCAACAGCTCTAATCCATCCTCCCGAGGAATGCACTTCAATTTCACACCGTTTGGTCTCTTTCTGTACAGGGCGTCATCGACGAACTTGTACATAACAGACCGACGGGCTACTCTTTCCGCTTCTTCCTGTTCCTCCGGGAGTTCTCCTGTTTGAAGGAAATGGACAATGTGCTGTGCCCATTCTGGAGCCTGGGGCTCGACAGCTAAGACTAAAGGCATCTCCTCCGCCGGGGGAACATTTGTCTCGACAGCGAAAGCGTGAGGTTCCGCCGGAGCCTGTCGTTCCTCGGCAGGTTTGTCGTTGATCACGGAAAGTTCCTTGCCGGCGGCTCCGGGGAGCTCTGCCGAAAAGTACTGTCCAGTGTTCAACTTTCTTCTCTTTTCTTGTCGCATTGATGGCGCCACGGATGGTTGAGTCAAATGGAGCACAAAAGTTCCTGGTTCCACAGGCAACTTGAGGGCAGCGCGCTTTGACAGGTCGTCAGCAATACTGTTCTCGGCACGAGGGGTGTGCTTCATTTGCAGACCGTCAAAGTGCTCTTCCATTTTTCTCACTTCATCTACGTAGGCTTGCATCTCTGATAACTCTTATTAACTTGCCTGATGACAAGCTGTGAATCGCCTCTGATGACGAGCTTCTCGATACCAAGGTCTGCCGCGATCCTGAGACCGGCAAGCAAGCCCTCGTACTCCGCAGTGTTGTTCGTTGAACTCTCCCGGGGAAAATGCATTTGGATTACGTACTTGAGGTGCTCTCCGATGGGTGCGACAAGCAGCACGCCAGCACCGGCGCCTTGTAGCGAAAAAGCCCCGTCAAAGTACATAACCCATTGCTGGTCAATTTCCTTGTCGGGGAGAATTGTTTCTTGAACCTCCTCGTCTGGCGTTGGGGTCCATTCCGCAACGAACTCTGCCAAGGCCCTGCTCTGAATATGTCGAAGTGCTTTCAAACTTGATACCAAAGCTCGACAACTCCAATGCCCACTCCGCAATCCTGCCGGTTGCTTCTGGATTTCGTAAAATCCGTTGCAACAGAAAGCGAGTGACGACGGTGATTTCATGTGCTTGAAAATAATGGCGCAGCTTCCTCGAGGCCATAAGGAGGCCGAAAAGCAACTTCTGCACGCCAGAATATCTTGACCTAGCTCCTTGTAAAAGAGAGCTAACAAAATAAACTGGGCGCTGCACCACCATTTTCTTTTTCAATGATTCTTCTGACTGCACAGATCTTGTCTTGCCGGGATCAACCCTTGCCGGGGAAGATCCTGCCGCGTCACCTGACGGTCCTGCCGCTGGTGTTGATTCCTCATCAGCTTCTCTCTGTGCCACTAACGCATCACTAACCACTTGATTTGTTGCTGCCAAATATAGCAGCAACGGCTCTCGTGGTTTAGGCACGACTAGCGTCGGCGGAGAAGAAAGGTATTTCTTTAAATCTTGCAGCGCAGCCTCCGCCTCCGGAGTCCATTTCATCGGAGCTGCCTTCTTCAAAATTTTGAAAAAGGGCAGGGCGCGCTCAGCAGACTTGGAAATAAACCTGCTTAGAGCAGCAACACAGCCGGCAAGACGACGGACATCCTTGACGCGTCTTGGCGCTTCAATCTGCTCAATAGCTTTGATCTTGTCGGGGTTCGCTTCAATTCCCCGACAAGATACAAAGAATCCGAGGAGCTTGCCGGAAGGAACACCGAACACGCACTTCTCAGGATTGAGCTTTAAGTTGATCTTGCGCAGATTTGCAAATGTTTGTTCTAAATCTTGTATGAGCGTCGCTTTGTCCTTGGTTTTGACCACTATGTCATCCATGTATGCCTCCATATTTCTATGGAGTTGAGGCTCAAAACCGATTTGGACCGCTCTCGCAAATGTACAACCAACACTTTTCAACCCGAAAGGCATTCGTATAAAACAATACGTACCACATGGGGTGATAAATGCGGTCTTTTCTTCATCTTCTTGCGCCATGAAGATCTGATGATACCCTGAGTAGGCATCAAGGAAGGACAGGAGATCACAACCAGCGGTGGAATCCACAATCTGGTCGATGCGCGGCAAGGGAAAGGGATCTTTTGGACAGGCTTTATTGATATCTGTATAATCGATACACAGCCTCGATTTCCCATTCGCCTTGCGCACTACAACCGGATTGGCCAACCAGGTTGGGTGAAGCACTCCTCTGACCAATCCTGCCGCCTCCAGCTTTCTGATTTCCTCGGCAATGAATTCTTGCCGCTCCAAGGCTTGCTTCCAGACCCTCTGCTTGACGGGCCGCGCGTGAGGACAGACAGCAAGGTGGTGCTCAATTACCTCCCTGGGAACACCGGGGATGTCAGATGGTTGCCATGCAAACACATCGACATTCGCCCGCAGGAAGGTAATGAGCGCGCTTTCCTATATGTCATCTAGGGTGGAACTTATGGTGAAAGTTCCTCCCGTTCCGTCCTCCCTGACGGGCACCTTCTTGGTCTCTGGTGGAGCAGCCTTGCATTTCTTGTTCTTGCCGGTGGAACTCTCTGGTGCATCCTCGACGGAAGCGCAGCACTCCGAGGAGGCGCGCTTACCGGAGTTCACGCCAAGATTCTCGCCGGTCTTCTTCTTCCCCCCAGGAGTTCCAGCGGCAGGAGCAGATGCCTTGACGGCAGGTGTTGCAACTGCTTCCCGGTAGAGTTGGTCGGCACAGAGGAGCGCATCTTTCTTATCGGAATGGATAGTAATGACACTCAACGGCCCGGGCATCTTCAAAACATTATACGCGTAGTGTGATGCCGCCATGAACTTAGCCAGCGCTGGCCGACCAAGGATCCCATTGTATGACATAGGGATCTTGGCGACATCAAACACCACCTTCTCGGTCCTATAGTTGAGCTCAGTACCAAATGTCACCGGTAGCGTAATCTTGCCCTTTGGCTGGGTTCTTCCTGGATTGACCCCTTGAAACATGCCCGTTTCTTCGAGATCTTCATCAGGAATTTGAAGCCTCTTGAGCACATCTGGTGAGATTAGGTTCAGCCTGGCCCCACCGTCAACTAAGCATTTTCGTCACCTTGAGGTTGCGGATTGTTGGTGAGACCAACAATGGAAAGCACCCGACCGCGGTTGTGCGATCAGGGTGATCCTCGCCGTCGAAAATGTTAGGCGTGTTGGACCACTTCAGGGGCCTACATGCATCTGGTGACGGCTCTGTTGCATTGACTTCCCGCACCCACTGTTTGAGTCGACGGTGAGAAGAATGCAACGAGGCGCCCCCATCGATACACATGGCCTCTGTAGCTTTCTGGAATTCTTGCTCACTGGACTCATCGTCTTCTTCGTCATCATCTTCTTCCTTGTCTCGGCCTCGAGCGGGCCTCTCCCTCTGTTGCTTGGCCTTGCCACGGCGACCCCCTCGGCCACCGCGCTTCTTGTCGGATCCGTCAGCACCATCATGGGCCTTCTCCTTATCTCGCCTTTCATACTCAGCCCTCTGTTTCTCGGCAAGCTGTTCAACTTGCCGGCAGTTTTGGAGATCGTGGCCCTTGGTGCGATGGATCTTGCAATACTGCTTGCCGGAGCTTTCCAACTTGTCGGCCGCCGCCAAGGCCTGACAGGAAGAGCACCCGGCAAGTTCCTGGCCGGGGTCGTCAACCTTGGTCTTCTTGGCGGCGCCGGGGTTGCCGGATTCCTCGACAGCAAGCACGGCCTTGCCTCTGCGTTTCTTGTTCCACCACCGGCCTTTCCTTCACGGGGTCGCAGCGTCTTCATCTTCCAATTCGCCCCCCGCGCCAACAACCTCGCCAGGGAGTTTCCTCCCCTCTTCAGCTCGAGCGCATTTGTCGGCCAAAGCGTAAAGCTCGGCGATACTCCTGACTTTGTTCATTGCCAGCTCTTCCCACATTTTGCGGTTACGCATGTTCTGATGAAACGCGCTAACAACAGCGGCAGGGTGAACGTCAGGAATATTGTACTGCACCCGGCTGAATCTCTGGATAAACTTGCGCAGGGATTCACCCTCCTTCTGAGGGATGATATGCAAATCACTCTCTTCGCCAGGAGCTTGGTGGCCTCCAACAAAGGCGCCAACAAACTGATGGCACATATCTGACCAAGAAGAAATAGAATTCTCTGGCAGATGCATCAACCACGACCTGACGTTGGGTTTGAGCACCAACGGGAAGTAGTTGGCAAGTATCTTGTCATCTCGGCCCCCGGCAGCCTGCACCACAATGGTGTAAATGCTCAGGAACTCCGAGGGATGAGTCTTGCCGTCACTTTCTTGGGGATGGAAAAAGGGGCCATCCCATCAGCACCGCTTATGCTATCCTCCACTGGCGCATCGCCACGCATCCAAAGAAGGACCCAGAATGTCGGGGTTGTTGCTGTGCCAGAGCAGTGGCACAGCAACAAAATCTGGCCGGGCGCCAAACCTTGACGGGCGCCAAATCTTGTCGGGCTTCGCAGGCCACCCCGGCAAGATCTTGCCGGGGAAGCTGGCCTTCGGATTCCAGCCCTTCTTATCTGCTAATCTTCAGATTTTTGACTTGAGGATTTCTTTGGTGGCCTGAGTCAACCTCGAACTGTTCCCCGACAAGCCCGGCCGCGAGTATGGCTACAACTGCCTGTGCACAAGTATGGGGTACTAATGGCCCAATACTTAGTACACCGACAAATGGGGATTGTTCTTAAGGCGGTGGGAGGCATATGACTTTGATTGGCGAAAAGCTGACATCCCACACAATGCTGGACAAGGGATTGTGCGTCTACTCGGGCTGATGGTTAGAAAAAACCTGTCCGGAAAGCTTTGCTTACGAGGGCCCGAGCTGCGGCGTGATGGCCGCCCATACCAGCATGTATTTCAGCCAAGAGTTGCCATCCCTCCTCTTCGGAGATACACCTTTGGAGAACTCCGGTAGTGCTTTTCTTGTACAGTTCACCTTCGTGAACTTTATAGGCTTTAGAACGCCGAACTATGCGACGGGCCTCATTTTGATCTTCAGGAAGCTCCTGCCTATTAAGGTAGGCTAGGAAGGGTTCAGTCCATGGAGCAATAATGGCCATGATCTCATGAGTAGAGGGTGTTATTTCGGTATCCGAACCCCCGATGATACCTGTATCATGTTCGGCTGATGGGGGTGTGATCAGGTCCGTACTTGCGTCTCCGCTCTTGTCCTGCCATACCACGGATGGCTTGAAGAGCCTTTCCACGAAGGTATTAGGCAGGACGGGGTCACGCTTGGCGCCCTTGCAAGTGAGTATATCCGCTGCCTGGTTACTGTCTCTAGCGACATGATGAAATTCGAGCCCCTCGAACCGAGATGATATTTTTAATACGGTGTTTTGATATGCCGCCATTTTTGGATCTTTTGCATTGAACTCTCCATTTACCTAAGATATTGTGAGGTTCGAATCGCCGCGCACCTCTAGGCGTTGTATGCCCATGGAGACAGCCATGCGGAGACCATGTAGAAGTGCCTCGTATTCGGCTGCGTTATTAGAGTTCGTATACATGATTTGCAACACGTAGCGGACTGTGTCCCCCGTAGGGGATGTCAAGATGACACCAGCCCCCAGTCCGGCTAACATTTTAGAACCGTCGAAGTACATGATCCAGTTGGAGTAGGAACTGTACTCTTTGTGGAGCTCGGCTTCCGTCCACTCTGCGATGAAGTCGGCCAGCACCTGAGATTTAATAGCTCGGCGTGGCTTGTATGTTATTTCAAATGGTAAGAGCTCAATGGCCCATTTAGCTATGCGGCCAGTGGCGTCCCTATTATTTATAATGTCGTTAAGTGGTACTTTGGATGCCACCGTGATCGAACACTCCTGAAAATAGTGTCGGAGTTTTCGGGATGCCATAAAGACCACGTAAGCTATCATTTGGTAGTGAGGGTATCGGGATTTGCAGGGTGTAAGGGCCTCTGATACGTAATACACTGGCTTTTGGATGGGCAATTTATGTCCCTCTTCCCCTCGCTCGACGATGAGTACGGCACTCACTACCTGGTGAGTTGCGGAGATATAAAGCAGCATAGGCTCGCCAACACTTGGGGCGGCTAGGATTGGATTGCCTGCTAATATGGTTTTTATTTCTTCCAATCCGGCTGTGGCCGCTTCCGTCCATTCAAAGTTATCGGTGCATCTGAGCAGTCTATAAAGTGGTAATGATTTTTCTCCTAATCTGGAGATAAAGCGGCTCAAGGCCGCTACGCACCCTGCTAGCTTTTGGACCTATTTTAGGTCTGTTGGCGTAGCCAATTGTGACAAGGCTCGGATTTTGGCTGGGTTTGCTTCAATTCCTCTATGTGAGACAATGAACCCTAATAGCTTTCCGGCTGGAACGCCGAAGACGCATTTTTCCGGATTGAGTCGTATGTCGTATGCTCGGAGGTTGTCAAATGTGAGGCGGAGATCATCCACCAATGATTCGATGTGCTTGGTCTTGATGACCACGTTGTCCACATATGCTTCTACTATCTTGCCGATTTGTTTTTCCAAGCATGTTTGAATCATGCGTTGGTAAGTGGCATCAGCGTTTTTGAGCCCAAAAGGCATAGTGTTGAAACAAAAAGGCCCATACGGGGTGATGAATGCCGTTGAGGCCTGGTCGGACTCCTTCATTTTAATTTGATGGTATCCGGAGTAAGCGTCGAGGAAACACAATGAGTCGTGTCTCGCAGTCGCGTCAATAATCTGGTCAATGCGGGGCAATGGGAAAGGGTCTTTAGGGCAAACCTTATTGAGGTCTTTGAAATGGACACAAAGGCGCCAAGACTTGTCCTTCTTTGGCACCATGACCAAGTTGCTAGCCAATCCGGGTGTTTGATTTCTCTGATGAACCCGGCTTCGAGTAGTTTGGCTAGCTCCTCCCCCATAGCATGTCGTTTGGGTTCAGAAAATCTCCGTAGCATTTGCTTGACTGGTTTGAACCCCTTAATTATGTTGAGGTTGTGTTCGGCCCATCTACGTGGGATACCGGGCATGTCCGAAGGGTGCCAGGCGAAGATATCCCAATTTTCACGTAGGAAAGCATGTAAGGCGGCATCTACCATCGAATCCAGCTGTGCTCCGATGGACGCTATTTTGTTAGGATCCATCGGGTGCACTTGAAATTTAACTATTTCATCTGCTGGCTTGAAAGAGGTGGATTTAGGTCTCTTATCGAGAATCACACCATCCCTGTCCACCGTGGATCGTAGGGTGGTTAACTCTTCGGCCGCAAGGGCTTCGTAGAGTGCCTCAAGGGCCAGGGATGCGGTTTTGTTTTCAGTCGGAGTGCTGTATCCGGATCACTTGTAACTATGATTATTCCATTGGGCCCCGGCATTTTAAGCTTCATGTACCCATAATGGGGTACGACTTGGAACCGTAAAAAAGCGCCCCGCCCTAGAAGGGCGTGGTATCCGCTATTGAAGGGAGCGATGTGAAAGAACAGCTCCTCCGACCTATAATTTTCAGGCGTGCAGAATACTACGTCGAGTTTAATTCTCCCCGAGCATCGTGCTCCTCGACTGTGGATGATACCTCGAAAGGTGGTAGTTCTTTGCTTGATGCGTGTCCTATCGATCTGCATTTTGTCGAGCGTGTCCTCGTAGATGAGGTTAAGCCCGCTGCCACAGTCCATGACCACTTTGGTAAGTCAAAAGCCGTCCACAATTTGGTTTAGGACTAAAGCGGCGGGTGCTCGGACTGATCGGGCCCTTGGTTCATCGTCAGCGGTGAAGGTTATTGCCGCGTCATTCCATGGGCTTACTACGGTTACTTGGTGGACTTCAGCGAGGTCGCGGAGTGCCCTTGTCACATCCCTAGTTCTGGCTAGGCCAGTTTCATGTGTGCATCATGTTTAATTTCAAATGAAGTTGAAATGGGGATGTTAGAAACCCCCAGCACCACTTAAACCAACTAGGGTTTACTAAAATCCTTTTCAATGAACCTGAAATGCCCTTCTAATCTAGAACCTCTGACAAAAATGGTGCACAATTTTCTAGGACATCATTGGGTCACTGAATTAAATCTTATGTTATTTGTATTTGGACATTTAAATGCTATTAAATATTTTAGATGTCCAAATAATCATAAACTAAAATGTTTACTGTTGGATATACTCTAAACAGTAGCCATGAGTAGTTTCATGATTTTTTAGAATGTCTACGTATTTTTAATAAAGCCCTGAAGCTACAGAAGAATTAGAAAATAGAAAATAAAAATGAAAGAGAGACTTACCTGGCATAGCCCACCTGGCAGCCCACTGCCGGCCCAGCACTGTGCTGGCCCAGTGCCAGTCACCTGCTTCCTCCCGCCATAGCAGGCAGGCTGCTGCCTGTCGATGCGCGTGCACCGCCGTGCGGCCACCTCCACCCTGCCTGGCTGCCCCCTCATCGCCCTGGACCTCCCTCGCGATGCCACGCACCCCCCTGGTCGCCTCTCACTCTCTCTCGAGCTCTTCCCCCTCCTCTGCTCTCTCTTCCTCTCATGCCGAGCGCAGCCGTCGCCACCGTTCGCTGCCACCGCGTCCAGCGCCTCCCCCTCGAACCCTCGCCGTGCCTGCGAGCTCCGTTTCGACGTCACCGACCTCCTCGACGAGCGACGAGGCCCCAGACGCGCTGCAACACCACCACTACCGCCGTTTCCCCCGTCGGCCACCGAAGATCGTCATCGTCGATTCGCCGCCCCAAGCGCCTCCCCGAGCCCACGGAGCTGCTCTTCGAACTCCCAGTGAGCTCCTTCACCGTCTACCCTTAACCCCGTGGCCTGTAGCTCGCCGTAGCATCTCTCTCCGCCATGCCCGTGAGCTTCACGCCATCGGCGAAGTCGTCACCGTGGCTAGAGCAAGCTCAGCTTGCCCTTGAGCACGTCATCGCGCTCGTGCTGCTCCCAGCAGCCGAACTAGCCCACCCGTTCGTCCCACCGTGCACCACAACGCCGATTCCAAGCACTTCCAAACTCCGGCCACCGTGCAAGTCGCTGCCGCCATCGACTTAGGCCACCGGAGGCGCTGCTGCGTGCACCACTCGACGCGGACGAGCCTCCTCGTCGCGTAGATGCCCTCCGCCGGCCATTTGGTCACCGGAGGAGGAATCCCGAGCCCCTCCGCTGTCTCTGGCCTTGCCGGTGACGAGCCCCGGGTCAACTCCAGTGAGTTTGACCTGGGTTGACCCTGTTTGACTTCCCCCTGGGTCACTGACGTGTGGGCCCAGGGCCTTAACTAATCTAGTTTAGAATTAGATTAGTACTAATTAACTTAGGTTAGTTAGTTAGACACTGACATGTGGGTCCCAACGTCAGGTTTAACCTAGGCGGCCCTGTTGACCCTGCTGACGTCACAGTGACGTAGTGCTGACGCAGTTAATCATTTTCTGGTTTTTAATAATTCAGGAAATTCCAGAAAATGCCCAAAACTTCAAAAATTCATAGAAATTAATCTGTAACTCCAAATGCAAAGATTTATATATGTTTTTGGATCAGAAAAATCCAATCTTTCCATCTGTACAATTTGCATGCATCTTTGAACAACCTAAGGTTGCTGTATATGGCAATTTGCATAATTGGCATGTAACTAAGCACATATGGAGTTTGAATTTGAACCCTTGGTTCAAACCAACTTCATTCAATCTGGTTCCTAGTTGCATTAGCTCAAACCACAACATATTGCCATGTCATGATCATGCATCATATTGTTGCATTGCATTGATTGTGTTCTTCCTTGTTTGCCGGTAATTGTCCCCTCTCAGTAGACGACCTACCGATCATGTGATCGATGACACCGATGAAGAACTATACTATCTTCAGAAGTGCCAGGCAAGCAAAACCCCCTTGTTCATTCCGATACAAACCCACTCTCTCGCTTCTGCTCTCTTTTACTGCATTAGGACAACAACGATTCAACTGTTACATGCTGCGGTAGTTGAACCCCTTTCCTCTGCATGACCTGTCATTGCCACAGTAAATAGATGAAACCCACTAGCATGAGAAGGAGTTGTTTGAGTCCTGATGTGCCTACTCATTCATGCTTGTTTGTCATGCCTGCTATTGCTTAGAGTTGTGTTAGGTCTGATTCATCGGGGATGAATTGGAAAGTTGTGAACATGTCCTACTGCTGAGAGCTATGTGTGTGAACACGATTTGGTAAAGGTATCGATGAGAGGCCATGTAGGAGTACATGGTGGGTTGTTTCATTGAGGCCGTCCTTAAGAACTGAGATCTGTATGCGTGATTTAAGATTCAGCTACTACCACACATTGGGCCCTGAAATATGACCCCGCTCGACTTACTGACCCCTCTCGTCCTCTATCCAGGAGTTGCAAGTAGTTTCTGGTGTTTGTAGTATGCTGGAGGCTGTGCGCAGCGCTGACCTTAGGGGTGGGCTGTGATGCGGTAGGCACGTGGCACGGTGTACCGGGTCGCCAGTTTGGTGTCTTGGGAACCCTGCACACATCGTTTGGGGCCGTTGAGGACACCCCGGCCGGATTTCCTTGCGGATGGAACCCGAATAGGTGATAAACCTGGACTAGACACTTGTGTGGTTAGTCAGGTCGTGGTCTACACCCACGTCGGCTTTCGCTTGAAGTCTGCCAAGCACATGTCGTGTGCAGACGCTAAGTGGTGGAAACATGTGTGACGAAGTACACCCCTGCAGGGTATAAAACTATTCGAATAGCCGCGTCCGCGGTAAAGGACTACTTGGTTGCCTGTACAGTTCATAGACAAGTGAAAGTGGATACTCTAAAACTCGCAAGATAAGCGTGAGTGCCATGGATGGCAGTCTCGTAGGGAGACGGGAGAGGATCCATAGTGGTGTATTGATATGGTGAATATGTGGACTCGTGTGCGCCACCTCAAAAGAGTTACCAGCATTCGTAGTTCAGGATAGCCACTGAGTCAAAGCTGGCTTGCTGCAGTTAAACCCCACCATCCTCTTTGTTGATACCGATGCATATGTAGATAGTTCTGATGTAAGTCTTGCTGGGTACATTTGTACTCACGTTTGCCTATTTTATGTTTTGCAGAGAGACTTCAGTCTCGCTAGTAGTTCCACGTGGACTTCGACGTTTAGCTTGTTACCTCAGCTACGATCTTGTGCCCTCGGCAGGATCTGGTAGATAGTCGGGCTTCTCAGCCTTTTTCATTTGTAGATGTCTGTACTCAGACATGATAGGCTTCCGCATGTGCTTTGACTTGTATGCTCTGAATGCTGGGTCATGAGACCCATGTTTGTAATACTTGGCTCCTCGGAGCCTAATGAATAAATACTCTGAGTCGTAGAGTCTTGTTGTGATGCCATGTTGTATTTGCCCATATCCAGCATATTGTGTGTATGATTGAAATGCTTGGTATGTGTGGGATCCGACAACCTAGTTGATTATCCTTGGTAGCCTCTCTTATGGGGAAATGTAGGCTGGTGCTTCCACTGAGCCTTGGTAGTCCGCTACAGCCCGGTTTACCGGAGTCCTATTAGCTTGCTACTGCTCCGGAACACTTAGACTGGCCGGCATGTGTCCTTCCTCGATCCTGTGTCTGTCCCTTCGGGGAAACGTCACGCGGTGTCTTTCGGAGTCCTGTTAGCCTGCTACAGCCCGGATTCCCGGAGTCCTGCTAGCCCAGTTGCTACAGCCCGAATTCAATCGCTGATGACCGACACGTTCGTTGCTGGGTCATGTATGACTGTCCCTGTAAGTTAGCGCCACTTTGGGTTCACGACTAGTCATGTCGGCCCGGGTTCTCTGTCATATGGATGCTAGCGACACTATCATATACGTGAGCCAAAAGGTGCAAATGGTCCCGGGCCATGGTAAGGCGACACCCGTGGGAATACCGTGCGTGAGGCCGCAAAGTGATATGAGGTGTTGCCCGCTAGATCGATGTGAGTTGGAATCGGGGTCCTGACAGCCCTCTTACGCTGATTATTTGAGGAGAAAGTCTCGAAGACCGTAAGGACGTTAAAATCGTCATCCTCCGGAGAATGCTTCTCTAGAGTGGTGGTGGTGAGGATGGCCTCGCCACTTTTAGCTACCTACCGGAGTACCCAACATGTTCGAAGGCTGTGGGTTGAGTCAGTGCTCGACGTTGTATGTATCGGACAGGGCTTGTCGAGGAGTTCGTCAAGAACGGACCTGTATCCCATAGAATGTTTTTTCTTGCCGACGGGCTTATGGTCGGATGCCTCATAAGGGTGTATCCGTTTTGCCCGGGCAGTGCACTGCTTAAACAGCCGGTTCCAATTCGGTTTTCTGTGCTTTCCAAGTGCTTTCCATCACGCAATACTTCCGTACTATGTGCGATAGCTCCGTGAAACTCTGTATGCGACGGCGCTTGAGGGCATTCCGAATTCCCTCGTCGGTACAATGGCGATGAAAGACCGAGACTGCGTCGTCGTCGCAGCAATCTTTAATCGAGTTTTTGACAAGTAGGAATCTGGCCCAGAAGTGATGGACCGTTTCCCGAGGTTGCTGCCATACATACATTAGGTCACATATGTCTGGAAGGCCAGAATTGCTTGGAGAGTATTGATTGTGGTGGGTGGGCGGGCAAAAACTTGAATCCCGACCCGGGATTGCATCCAGAGCCTGTAAAATCTCCGAATTCACTAGTTCGGGTCCAGGGAGTCCAAGTGCTCCCCGAACCCAATGTCTGACCCTGAGTTCGGGGGACGCGAAGTCTCATCCAAAGGGAAGGTGTCCAGCCAAGAAGTTCGGATACCCGAACATAGTTGGTCTTTAGTTTAGGGGAAGAATTGTTTTCGGCTCGTTCCTCGACGACCGCTACCAGGTGGGTGATCGGCGGGGAATTAATTTCCCTCTAGTCAGGTTTGAGCCTGATCCGATCATAATCCGTTGAAAGCCCCAGGGCGGCGATGTGATCTAGCAGCTCGTTTAAGGACAAGACATCCACCGGATCCAGCTTTTGGGAGTATTCGAGACCGATGCGGGGGTGATGTTTGGCGATCACGGGGGGTGCTGTAGGCTTGATGGCCATGCCAGCACCCACGATAAAACTGTCGGGCTGGAGGACCTGTCCTGAAGTTAGGCTCCTTCTAGAGGTGATATCATCGTTGATGACAAGGCGAGCAATAGATATCTTCTCGCGACTACACAGTGGAGCTCTCAATGAAAGCACCAATGTCGGTGTCAAAATCGGTAGATCTCGGGTAGGGGGGCCCAAGTTGTGTGTCTAAGGATCGATGGTAACAATGGACATTGGGGACACGATGTTTACCCAGGTTCGGGCCCTCTTAATGGAGGTAAAACCCTACGTCCTGCTTGATTGTATTCGATGAGTATAGGGGTTACAAGAGTTGATCTAACTCGAGATCGTAATGGCTAAACCTTAGCTGTCTAGCCTATGATTATTCTGATGGCCTCTACGGACTAAACCCTCTTGTTTATATACACACCGGAGGGGCCCAGGGTCGTACAAAGTCAGTTTACAGAGGAAGGAAAGAGTACATCCGGACACCAAACTTGCCATCCACGCATACAGGAGTCCCACACGGACACGAGGGATAGCCTTCTGCTTTATCTTCACGGCCCATAAGTCCGGCCCATATCGAATAGACTGGACACCCGAGGACCCCCTAATCCAGGACTCCCTCACCCCCACGCCCGCCTCGTTGGGCATCCGCCGCGTCGCGCGGAGGTACTCGACATGCCCGTCATGGACATTCGAGCCATCCCATTCGCCTCGCGCCATGGTTCATGGCGACTTGGCGGCGGTGCGGCGAGGTCGGGTGGTGGCAAGTCTGCGGTGGCGTGGTGAGGCTAGGCGATGACGAGCTGTGGTGGCGTTTCAGTGGTGGGCAGCGCAGCAGCGCAGCGGCGGCAAGGAACAAGAGGAAGAAAGAAGAAGAAGAGCGGAGGGGGGCGCGTGCGTTCGGCCGCACCCCGTCCCTCCTACTTATACGGCGGCGATGGCGGAGCCGAGGGAACGCATCGTGGAGGCGGGGGGATTAACTGCGCCCACGCCCCGCACGTCCCCATGTACTTCGCTCCATCATGGCGCGCGATCATTGCGCCTGGGAAGGGCAACCGCCCACCTCGGCCGTAGCGGATCCACGCGCGTGCCGAGGCCCTGTAGTGGTGGGCCCGGGCCTGTGGCGACGTCTCGTCGCGCGAGTGCACTGGCAGGCCGGCTTAGCCTGCTGGCGCCGCGTGGCGAGCAATCAACGGGCGGCAAGCGCGGCACCCAGTGGCGTCAGCCCAGCGCCCACCACGACGGTTCAAATTCACCAGACGGCCGGCTTAGCCTCGGCCGGCTCCTGTCAGACAGCTTCCCCTAGCCGGACGTAGCATGGGCACATGATCTCTCAGAGGAGGAAAGTGCTGAGGCACTCCGGCTTTGAGCTGCGGCGCCTCACCAGTTTCGGGGACTACTGTCGGAGGAATTGACAATGGGTAGCCTCATCCACACCCCTTAGCATTTCAAGACATCGGGGCTGGCAAAGCCCCTCACGCCTTCCAAACACGCAGCCGGCTCCTCGGGCCAGCTAGGCCCAAGCGGCCAGCTCCCAGAAGACGAAGCACTCTCAGGAGGCGGCTTCAGGGAAGGCCGGCTCCTGGCAGACGGACCCTCCTCCCCTCGGAGTTTGCATTCAACCACTACGACGAGACAGAGCGTGGCTACAGGGCCACCCTCACCCCCAAATCCCAGTGGAGGCATGGCTACAGTGTGAGCTGACAAAGCGGTCACCTACCTGCCATGCGCAGGACTGTAGCCATGAGACCCTCAGCATGGCCCTCGTCAGCAAGGGCCCTGCCACAGCAAAAGGCAATCAGTACAGCCGGCAGGCAGCGGGCCCTACCTGTCCGTGAGCTCCCAGAGGATGGTGCATTCCTGGAAGGCGGCTTCGGGGGCGGACCGGCCCCCAGCAGGCGGCCTTTCCCCTCCCCTCGAAGTCTGCACTCACCTGCTCCGACGGGATGGAGCATGGCTACAGCGTGCACTGACCAAGTGGCCACCAACCCGTCAGACGACGAGACTATAGCCATACGACTCGTGACGCGGCCTCCGTCATCAAGTACGATGCTACAGCAAAAGGCAATCAGCATGGACCGCAGGCGGCGGGCCCTACCTGTTGGCCGGATTCTCGGCAGCCGGCGAGGCCCTCCGGCGGCGAGCCCCAGCAGCCGGCGGAGAACCCGGCGACCCTAAACACTGACGTCCAGGTCCTACACCCGGCCGTGTTACCATTGTACCCCTGGGGGGCAGGCCTATATAAGCCCACCAGGATCACCCATGCAAAGGGTTGAACACACACGCCACTCACACACCATAGCTAGGGAGAGCAAGGTAGCAGCTCTGCCCTTCTTCCTTCTATAGCAGCGCAGCTCAAGAAGCAACCTTATAGCCACCATTCGATCATAGTCATCATGCGAAGACCCCGCAGAGCAGGACTAGGGGTGTTATCTCCCTGGAGAGCCCCGAAGCTGGGTACGTCTCGTGTGTGATCGAGCTCATGCTCACTCCCGCTTCCAAGGCCCGACGACGTCCTTTTGGCTCCACCCATGATAAGCCACCCCCTGGCATCTGTCACAAGAATACCCCAACAATGCCAACCACTCGCCTATTCTTATCTAATATATCTTGTTCATTTCTAGCAGGTTTAGCGATTCTACCAGCTTCATCACAGAAGTAAATAACATGCCCATCAATATTATCAACCAAGAGATCTTTAACCATAGTGTCGGTGTAGTAAACAGGGGGGTGTTCACTACCCCTGGACACGCACCGACAAGTCGCAGCCTCCAGGCGGGAAGGACATGGCAGAGGAGGAATCCACCCAAGAGTACATTCGAAAGCCAGTTACCGGCAAGGTCTACTTGCCGGGAATGGGTCCACGCAACGCCGGCAAGGCAGAGCTGGCAAGACAAGACTCCAGGCGGATCGGCCAGAAGATCAAGTCTACTACTGCCGGCGAGATCAGGGCCGGCAAGCTCAGGACTCGACAAGACTAAAGATAAGGCCCCGGCAAGGTTCTTGCCGGGATGACCAGCTGAACCCGGCAAGGTTTGCCGGGGTACAGCTAGACTGGAGACAAGGCCCCGGCAAGGTTCTTGCCGGGATGACCAGCTGAGCCCGGCAAGGTTCCTGCCCGGCAAGGTTATGCCACTATGCTGCTGCTCCAGTGCGGCCGCCAGCATGGCACTCTGGACCCTTCTCCAGGCATGCGTGGTAGAGCACTATGCCAAGCGGCGCTGATAGGATGGCCCCTTTTCCCATCCCCAAGAAGCTAAGGGACACCTAGACAGAGCATTTAATGCGCTTGTCCTGACCCGTCAGTGATAAGCATGTAAATGCTGTAGCAGAGTACTTGCCGCGGCAAGGTACTTGCCCCGGCAAGTCATTGGCTGCGGCAAGGTATTGGCTACGGCAAGATAGCAGCTGCGGCAAGGTACTTGCCCCGGCAAGTTACCTTGCGCGGCAGGCTATTGGTTGCGGCAAGCTATCAAGTGCGGCAAGGTCTTGCCGCGGCAAGCGTTACTGTACCACTGTGCTACTGTGCTGCTGGTCCAGTGCCTCTGCCAGCGTGGCACTCTGGGTCCTTCCAAGCGTGTGTGGCAGGGCACTGTGTAGACGGCGGTGCTCTGTAGCTAGCGGTGCAGGAGCAGGTGGGATAGGCTTTTCCCATGTCCAAGGCGTCCGGGAACATGTATCTGGACAGCTAAGGCATGGGCATTTAATGCCCTTGTCCCCTGCCATCAGTGGTAGGTAGGACATGTCATCCTAGTAATAATGGCCTTATTGTAGCAACTTTCCACCTCTACCTTTACTGTTTGCCACCTGTTGGTGACCCCTTTGTGCGTATAAAAGGAGGCCCATAGGCAACGTGGAGGGGGAGGAACGGGGGAGATGGAGAACTCCAGTATTGTACGCAGCTACTCTGTACTGTAGCGCTCCTGGAGCTAGAACAATCATACAGATAATAAACCAAAAAGTAGGAGTAGGGTTTTACGCATCCGTGCGGCCCAAACCTGGGTAAATCTCTCTCGTGCTCTGTCGTGTTCTTTGCTAGATTTGCTCTTCGTGCTACTGTCTCTCCCTGCCGAACGTAAAGGGGTCCTTCCCTGGGTCCCATGGGTGATCGCGGATTCGTCCCCGACATCTTTGGCGCGCCAGGTAGGGGGTGAGGGGCTGCGCGAACCTGATCTGGCGATCAGCGCGGCAGTTTCTTCATCATCTTCACCGCCATAGCGTCCAAGAAGAAGGGCCTGAACCTTCGCAAAAAGCTAAGTTTTAAAGCTTTAATTACTTTCTGCTGTTAAGTCTTATCCTGGACGATATTTTTGTGCATAACCTGTGCGCGAAGGAGCGCTCCTGAAACATTCTGCGCTCCTGGTTGTTTTGGGTCCGCCCAACAATGCAGACGCAGCTGCGATTGTTTCTAAGGCGTTAAGCTCCCGAAGAGGCGGCGTTCTCGATAGGCTGCTAAACAGGACCCGATCCTGAGCGCCATCGACCGGAACGTGCGCATTCGGGGAGTATTCCGGCAAGCGTGGGGGGCTCACTGTGCAAAAATGTAGTCGTTTAAGGAGAAGGACTTAGCGAGTTTTATTCTAAGGTTCCTGCGTAAACCCGTATTCTGAGGAGCCTTCCCGGGGCTAGTCGCGCTCCTAGTTGCCTCAAGTCCGCTCGGCAACCTGAGCAGCTGCGCCAGAGCCGGGAAGGTAAACCTTTTTGGGAGGCGGCGTTCCCGGCAAGCTACTAAGGATCCGTTCCTCAAAGCGCTGCTGACTGGATCATGCGCACCGGAAAGTGTTCCGGCAAGCAAGGGAATATTCAGCAGGAGTCAGGATTGCAGCGAATCCGACATTAACCAGAAGCTAATCAACTTGTTGTGCTCAAACGCTGTTGTGGCATTTCATGCCCAGTCAGTGTTGCAGGAACACGCATGGAAGGCGAGCTCGGGGGCTGGCAGCGCCCCAGAGAGTAACCCCCTGAAGAGCCTCCCCGGCAACAAGCTTGCCGGAAGCTGGCGTTGAGAACGTCAAGGTTCCCCGCCAGAGTCAAGAGCCTCCCCGGCAACAAGCTTGCCGGAAGCTGGCGTTGAGAACGTCAAGGTTCTCCGCTAGAGTCAAGAGCCTCCCCGGCAACAAGCTTGCCGGAAGCTGGCGTTGAGAACGTCAAGGTTCTCCGCCAGAGTCAAGAGCCTTCCCGGCAACCCCTTGCCGGAAGCTGGCGTCGAGAACGTCAAAGTTCTCCGCCAGAGTTAAGAGCCTCCCTTGCCGGGGGCTCCGACAACCACTCTTTGAGCAAGAAACAAGCTCGGGGGCTAGCGGCGCCCTAGCAGAAAAAGCTAAGTTGCACAGATTTTTTGGCAATTGCATTCATTTTACTGTCCTCACTCGCTTCTTACACCTACACGCGAAGGAGCCTTCTCGGGGCTAGTTGCGCTCCTAGTCGCCTCGAGTCCGCTCGGCGATGTGAGCAGCTACACCAGAACCGGGAAGGTAAACCTTTCCGGGAGGCGGCGTTCCCGGTGAGCTGCTAAGGACCCGATCCCCAAGCGCCGCTGCCTGGAGCGTGCGCACCGGAAAGCTTTCCAGCAAGCGTGGGTCGTCTTGATTTATTCCTCGTTCTCGTATATCGACTTGCACGCGAAAGGACCTTGCCGTGGTTAGTCCGCGCTCTGGTTTCGCCTCGAGTCCGCTCGGTAAACTTAGCAGCTGCGTTCTGGCCCGGCAAGTCGCCTTGCCGGCGGCGGCGTTTCCAGCAGGCTGCTAAAGACCCGCACCTAGCGCTCGCGGCAAGCGTGCGCACCGGCAGGGTTTCCAGACAGCGTAGGGTACAAGATACGTGCAAGGACGGAATCAATCAAGGGGGAAGCATGCATTCATTTAGCATGAAGGAATATCTCTTGTGCCATAAAGCTTGGCCTAATCAAGGTAAATTGTTTCTTTATGCGTGCCATTGCAGCAACAGGGTTGCGACCTCCAGGCGGGAGGAACGGCAGGGAACAGATCAACATGTTGCCGGTGTGCGTCGTTGGGCCTAGCCTGGACAACCACTGTGCACGCCTGTCCGGCCCAGGCCCGGGGGCTCCTGTCGGTGTAGTAAACAGGGGGGTGTTCACTACCCCTGGACACGCACCGGCAAGTCGCAGCCTCCAGGCGGGAAGGACATGGCAGAGGAGGAATCCACCCAAGAGTACATTTGAAGCCCGGTTCCCGGCAAGGTCTACTTGCCAGGAATGGGTCCACGCAACGCCGGCAAGGCAGAGCTGGCAAGACAAGACTCCAGGCGGATCGGCCAGAAGATCAAGTCTACTACTGCCGGCGAGATCAGGGCCGGCAAGCTCAGGACTCGACAAGACTAAAGATAAGGCCCCGGCAAGGTTCTTGCTGGGATGACCAGCTGAACCCGGCAAGGTTTGCCGGGGTACAGCTAGACTGGAGACAAGGCCCCGGCAAGGTTCTTGCCAGGATGACCAGCTGAGCCCGGCAAGGTTCCTGCCCGGCAAGGTTATGCCACTATGCTGCTGCTCCTGTGCGGCCGCCAGCATGGCACTCTGGACCCTTCTCCAGGCATGCTTGGCAGAGCACTATGCCAAGTGGCACTGATAGGATGGCCCCTTTTCCCATCCCCAAGAAGCTAAGGGACACCTAGATAGAGCATTTAATGCGCTTGTCCTGACCCGTCAGTGATAAGCATGTAAATGCTGTAGCAGAGTACTTGCCGCGGCAAGGTACTTGCCCCGGCAAGTCATTGGCTGCGGCAAGGTATTGGCTACGGCAAGATAGCAGCTGTGGCAAGGTACTTGCCCCGGCAAGTTACCTTGCGCGGCAGGCTATTGGTTGTGGCAAGCTATCAAGTGCGGCAAGGTCTTGCCGCGGCAAGCGTTACTGTACCACTGTGCTACTGTGCTGCTGCTCCAGTGCCTCTGCCAGCGTGGTGCTCTGGGTCCTTCCAAGCGTGTGTGGCTGGGCACTGTGTAGACGGCGGTGCTCTGTAGCTAGCGGTGCAGGAGCAGGTGGGATAGGCTTTTCCCACGTCCAAGACGTCCGGGTACATGTATCTGGACAGCTAAGGCATGGGCATTTAATGCCCCTGTCCCCTGCCGTCAGTGGTAGGTAGGACATGTCATCCTAGTAATAATGGCCTTACTGTAGCAACTTTCCACCTCTACCTTTACTGTTTGCCACCTGTTGGTGACCCCTTTGTGCGTATAAAAGGAGGCCCATAGGCAACGTGGAGGGGGAGGAACGGGGGAGATGGAGAACTCCAGTATTGTACGCAGCTACTTTGTACTGTAGCGCTCCTGGAGCTAGAACAATCATACAGATAATAAACCAAAAAGCAGGAGTAGGGTTTTACGCATCCGTGCGGCCCGAACCTGGGTAAATCTCTCTCGTGCACTGTCGTGTTCTTCGCTAGATTTGCTCTTCGTGCGACCGTCTCTCCCTGCCGAACGTAAAGGGGTCCTTCCCTGGGTCCCATGGGTGATCGCGGATTCGTCCCCGACACATAGTGATATTAGATTCCACGTTTATTTTTTCAAAGGGTCTGGGTGTTCTAATATTATTTTTATTAACCATAGTTGTAGCTTTAGCATGTTCTTTAATCCTAATTGGGAAATGAGGTTTCTCAATATAAGGTGTCGGGGTACACAAACAGGGGTGTATGTTTCCCCTGACTTGTGGACAGACGGCAGGCCTTCACCACAGCAGCGCCAAGTTTCCAAGACCAAGCAGAAGAGATAAGCTCCTAGAGAAATTAGAGGGTGAATCAAGAAGACCAAGACCAACCAAATGAGAAGGATACCACTTAGGGAAAACATCCCTTGCCGGGCAGGCGAACCTGGCAGGGTCGAGGTTACCCCAAAGACAAGTCTCAAGACTCCCCCGACAGGCTTGCCGGGGACGCCGAGGGCAGACTACCCCGCCAAGGCGCCACCATTCCACCTCACAGCAATGCAAGTCACCAATCGGTGCGGTGTCGAGCCACCAAGTGATTAAGTGGTTGTTATTTGGCATGTGGCAGCCATTTCCGAGGAAGATCACCCCTAAATGACACCCGTCCAGGAGACGTGTCACGCAGACAGGCGAGAAGGTGGCTGAATGGCGCGGCAAGGCTGTCGGGCTACACCTATGATGTGACACTAAGCGGTGCATTTAATGCGCCTTGTCCTATCTGTAGAGTTAGGTATGATAGTATTGTGACTACCTAATCGCTGGATAATGACTGTTTTGCCATAGTGGTAGCACCTTGACCTATAAAAGGAGGGCTATGGCTACCTTAGAGAGGATTCGGACCCCTGTACACTCATACGCATGTGGCCGCTCTTTTCCCAAGGCGACATTGCCGGGCTAGAGCGTTGTGTCTCCACCACAGTCCTGCCATCAATCCACGAAAGCAGGGGTAGGGTTTTACACCTCGCAATGGCCCGAACCTGGGTAAAAACTGCTCATGTCATCGCTGCCATGCTGCTCTACACTTTCCACTCTTTATGCAATGTGCTCTTCCCCTTGCCGAACCACAAGGGGCCGATGGTCCCATAGGTGGCCGTGTTATACCACAACATCTTTGGCGCGCTAGGTAGGGGGAAGCGCTTCCGCGAACCCGAGGTCATAAGCGGCGCGTCCATCTTCATCATCGTCTTCTTTATCGACGACATTTTTGGCGCGCCAGCGCCCAAGAGAAAGTCCGACGCGACAGTTCAGAAAGGAAGCAACGTCGCTCCTTCGCCCGTCCTGTCCAGTTTCTGTCGTCTACCTCCCCCGCGGCTGCGGCAGTGGCGGAAGCGAGGGATGACTGTGGCGAGGCGGCTCCAAACAGCTCGGTCGGCATGGCCACCATGCGAGCCCGCACGGGAAAAGGGGCAAGGTGATAAGGTACATGGTTTCTCTCCCTGCCACTTTCACCTGTCGACAATTGAGCCACACCGGGTTTTTAGCGTCGACAATGTCGATGAGCCCGCGCAAAACTCGGTTCAACATTTACCCTGCTAAGGGAAAATCTTGGGTCGAGCGCTAGTGCGAATCCGTTGGTCGACGCCCCAACAAGCATGCTCCGGCAAGGCCGTCCGCGTCAGCGTGACCTATGTGCCAGCACTGTAAGATTGTCAAAGGTGTAAAGGGGGAAGGGGAGAAACCGACCCCTCCTTGCGTCATGTTTCGCCGCCCGTGAGAGATCTGTGGTCCCCTTCGGCCCTTGCCGAGGATCCATAAGCAACAAACGAAGTGACATTCTCCCAAGGCATGTGGGCGTGATGAACGACTGCGGCCAGAGAAGGAGATGAGCGTAAATGAAAGCTAAGTTAACACATCCTTTGATTTTCTCTCTGGAGTTTGCACTTGCTTATCCCGCGGACAAATCAATGTTTTTTGTATGGTCAAGCCTTTCGTGTGATGGCGCCTTAACGGATTTGCCTGTGCCGCCACTCTGTTCCGAGCCTGCTCACGAAGCAGGTGGCTGCATCAAGGGCTCCTGAAGGAAAAAACCTGCCGGGACGTACCTTCGCCAGCTAAATGCTAAGGACCCACTCCTCGCAGCAATCGCGGCAGTATGCTACCGGCGGGCAGCCAAAGCACATACAAAGAAACTGGCTATACGAACATCCATGGGTTAAATGCGAGTGGGATAAAATGCATTCGAAATTAATTAATACACCAGTTCAGCGCAAGCAAAAGTAATACTGGATCTAAACACGAGACATGCATAATGTTTTGTTACAGGGCGGTACGCCAATGTGAATGGTTCGGAACCATGCTTGGCGGTCTTATTGAGCCCTGGGGATGGTGAGGACCTTGTCGGCAAAGGGGGCGGCCTTCTCCTCGGCAGAAGAAACATCAGCATCTGCCGGGAGCTTCCTGAAGCCATCAGCAAGATTGAGTTCGGGATGGTGGTAGGCGAGGTTGCTCAAGACCATGAAGAGGGTGCTGCGGGCAAGCTATCGATACTCGCTTTCGAAAAGGGCATCTCTTCCTTCATCATGAGTCTTCAACTTTTCAATCAACTCATTGAAGAAGAGCCCTAACTTGATGCTTGGGACCTTGTGCCGGCCAACCGAGAAGACTGGCCCCTCCATGCCCATCGCTGCAGTCTGGGCAAAAAGGCACTCGGCGATGTCGACCAGGCACTTGATCCAAAGGTCGACCTGCTCTGATTGGTTCGCCAGCTTGTCCTCTACATCCTTCCGAAGGAGTCTCGTGTTGTCCAGATCCTTCATCAGCTACTTCTCGCGGACCTCGCTAGATTCGATTGAGCTCTCCAGGGTGCCCACCCTGGCCTTCATGTCTTCAATGGTACCGTTGGCAGTCTCAAGGTCTTGGCTCTTGGAGGAGAGCTGCGATTGCACCTCCTTCAGAAGGATCTCTGCTTTCTGCGACTCCTCCTCAAGGGTCACGACTTCCTTGGCACTCCCGGCAAGCTCTTCTATCAGTTTGGCCACCTATTGGTCATGATCAGCCTTGGCAGTAGATGCAGCAGCAAGATCATCAGCAAGCTTCTTCAGTTGGGTGGCAGAGTCAGCACTAAGAGCATCCAGGGCTGCCTTGTGATTGTCCTCCTGCTCCTTGGTACGCTGCTGGACGAGGGCTTCTAGTTCATCGTCTTTGGTGCGGAGGGTGGCCTCGAAGTTCTCCTCCCGGGAGGAGATGCTCTGCTCCTTGGCATCCAGGAGCGCGGTGCGCTCCGCCATACGGGCCTCCCGCACAGCAACATCCTCTTTTGCCATAGAGATTGTCTCCTGTTGCCGCAAGAGAGCTTGGAACTACCTGCTGTGCCACTCACGCAGCTCATTACTCTTGTCCCTCAGCTTTTGGCCCATGCTATTGGCGGAATTGCATTGCTCCTTGAGTGCCTGCCATTTTTGGCCATACCGATTATGCATTTCCTTAATGCCCGCTGCCATGGACTCCAGGAAGGATAGGTCCATGGCTGCATCGGCAGGGTCATCAGCTCGTCCAACCTGCTGAGACAATGGCACCATGATGTGCTGGATCTCCTCATCAAGCTCTGTACTCGCTGTTGCCAAAGAACCAGGGGCTCTGAGACCAGGCTGGGCAAGCACCAGTGCCGATTGGCTCAAAGATGGCTGCGGGGTCCCAGCCAAAGCACCAAACGAGGGGAGGGGGCTCATGGTTCGAAGGGGAGCTTTCTCTTCAATCACCACCCCCGATCCTAGTGCACTGTCGGGTGCTTTCTCTGCCTCCTCCGGGGGCTCCTGGATATCCCCAGCAGCGTGTTCCTCCGCAGCAGAAATCCTGGCGGCTTCCTCAGCAGCATCTTTTCCAATGCTGACCGCTTCTTCCAGCAAGTCAGGCTCCTCGGCCGATGGAACTGTGGACAAGAACAACAAGCAATGATAAGGATGCAAATAACTTGGGAGTTCAGAGGCTTGAAGCAAAATGCTGAAAGCGACAGAAGACAGAAGGGCAAACGAATTACTGGGAGTTGTTTGCCGTGGAAGGGATTCGGTCTCCCCGACAGTATCAGTTGCCGGGATGCGACCACCGCCCTCTTCCTCTGTAACCATGGCGTCAGCTTGGGCCAACCCCTCTGTAGAGGCCCTTCCCGGGGACCCCTCGGCTTGGGTTTCAGGGAGGGTAGGCCCCCCTTGAAGAACCCCGCCCAAGGGAATCTCCCCTTCTTCCTTGGTGGGAGATGGACGTGGTCCTCCATGCCACCCTTGGCGGAGGACACCCGCTCCGTGCTTTCACACCGAGGGCTGAGCTGGGGGCTTGGCGCTGGATCGTTCGCACTACTCCCCGCCAAGCTTGCGCCCTCTGGAGGGCCTGACGACTCTGCCTGCTTGAGCCGTTTGGGCCGATGGATAAGGGTCTCCTCCTCCTCTTCTTCCCTATCAAAGGTAACAAACAAGATGGAATCAATAATTCAACAAGTACGCAAGACACAACAAGGGGAGGGAAAGCATCTGCCTTACTCTGAATCCATGAGCATGGAGCTCAGTGCGAACCCCATGGGCGTCGGAGGTACTCTGCCCCTGTTCGGGGTCGGGGCGGCGGTGCTTCCCGGCAACTGCAGACTCCGTTCGGCGCGGGAGGCTCCGACGCGGAAGAGTGGCTAGAAGAACTCGAGTCTGGCTGGGAGCTGGAGTCACCTTCCATGTCAACCCGCCGCTTGGCAGGGGGGGGAGGGGGTCTTGGCCCCGGAAAGGCAAGAAGAATGGCGACGCGCCACACCCATCCCATCGCCTTTGGAGACGGTCTTCTTCACCTTCTTGGCTGGTCCAGGTGCTGGAGCTACTGCTCCCCGGCTGGGCCACCTGCGAGGACGGGCTTCCAGGTCTGGTTCTGGGGCCTGAGGACCCGTGGCAGGACACTCTTCCCGGGGCTGCTCTACCTCCTCGGCGTCGTCCTCTTGCTGGGCTCCCGCTGCCGCTGTGTATAGGGCCCCGATCCCGGAAAGCTCATCCCCGGCAGGCTCATTCTCAGTGGCCTCTTCCGTGATTCGCCCCTCGCTCCTGCCATGGGAAGACGCCTCGCCTTCAGCTTCCTCCTTCTCTTCCTCCTCTCTTCCTTTGGGCCTTGCTTTGTCGACGGCCCGAATCGCCTTGTCCTCCTTAATCCGCTTCTTGATGAACGCCTTCTCCACCTTGGAGGTGCGCTTGAACATGTTGGTCTCCACCCTGGTAGCCCTTTCCACCAAGTTGGAAGCCCATGCGAGTTCTTCGTCAAGCTCGGGTAGTTGCCAATCACTTGCAACACCATGAGCGTTGCAATCGGGCATCCACTTCAAGATTTGGTCCAGGGCAGAGTTAACATTCAGTGGGACGACCTTTGCCGGCAGCTTGAATGGCCCAAGGCTTCTAAACAGTTGTTCACACAAGCAAGCATGGCCATAGACTGACAAGTTGTTGGTCAGGCCCGGGTATAGTCGCATCCTGTCCCCCGCCTCTCCATACTGCCAGGCAAACCTGTCCCTCTTCTGCAGCGGTGCGATACGGTGTCGGAGAAAATCAGCTCCCACTTGCTCGATTGTTAGCCAGGCAGCCTTCAGGCTGGCAATCCTGTTCAGTGCAGGGCGAAGCCTGTCGCCAGTGAGGCCAAATTCCCTCCAGTCATTGCCACACACGACGCACTCCGTTCACACCTAACAATACTCTGGGGCTTCCTCATCCTGGACCCAGCACCAGTCCGCCCTCCACTCCTCCCATCTGCTGTGGTGCTGACCAGGAAGGTAATCCCAAGTTTCCCTCGACACCCGAGGAATCCAGCTTATGTTTCCGGAATGGTGGGCCTTGTTCTCCACCCGCGGGACAAAGAAGTGCCGGAACAGATCTACATTGGGGGCGACCCCAAAAAAATTCACGCACGAATGGACAAAAATCACCATGCACACCATTGCATTTGGCGTGAAATCCAAGAGGTGGAACCCATACACCAACATCATTGCCTCAAAGAAATCTGAGAAGGGGGGACAGAGGCCGCAGAAGAAATAATCGGTATGCATTTGGTGGATCCTTCTTTCCCTCCGGCAAGAATTTGGGTGCGCCATGCCCCTTTGGAACTTCCCTCCCCCACATATATCCATACCTACCGACCAAGGCATCACCGTACAAGCAAGACAGGAAGAAGACCACATCTCCCCGTCGCTTCCTGTCCAGCTCCGCCGCCCTCTTCTTGTTCATGGTGGCCGCCTGCTTCCCCTTGGTGGCAGCGGTTTTCTTTCCCATCTTCAGGAGCTCTGGAGGGGATGGGAGTGCTGGTGTGGCGTCGGAGGCGAATGTGGGTGCAGGAGCTGTCGCTTGGCTTGAGTGATGGATGGAGAGAACGGGTGCGAATGAGCCACGCCCCTTCACATTTTTCCTCTTTATGGGGGACGAGCATGGGAGGGCGACTCTTCGGAACTTTCCCTCAGAAAGTTACCATTTTACATTAACTGCCACAAACCCACGACCCCATCACCTACGGTAATTACGCGGAGTAGACATTGGTCAGTTGGCCATCAAGATGAAACGCTGGAGACGAGGCATTCCCTCGACGCGTGTTCGTGCACTGTTTGGGGCCTAACCCAACATGCCCGGCGACACGTATTGCTCAGGCCCAGACAAAAAGGGGTGTATGTTTCCCCTGACTTGTGCACGGACGGCAGGCCTCCACCACAACAGCGCCAAGTATCCAAGACCAAGCAGAAGAGATAAGCTCTTTGAGAAATCAGAGGGCGGATCAAGAAGACCAAGACCAACCAAATGAGCAAGATACCACTAAGGAAAAACCTCCCTTGCCGGGCAAGCGAGCCTGGCGGGGTCGAGGTTACCCCAAAGACAAGTCTCAAGACTCCCCCGGCAGGCTTGCCGGGGATGCCGAGGGCGAACTACCCCGCCAAGGCACCACCGCGCCACCTCACAACAACACAAGTCACCTATCGGTGTGGTGTCGAGCTCCCAAGTGATTAAGTGGCTGTTATTTGGCACATGGCAGCCATTTCCGAGGAAGATCACCCCTAAATGACACCCGTCCAGGAGACGTGTCATGCAGATAGGCAAGAAGGTGGCTGAATGGTGCGGCAAGGTTGCCGGGCTACACCTTCGATGTGACACTAAGCAGTGCATTTAATGGGCCTTGTCATGTCTGCAGAGTTAGGTATTATAGTATTGTGGCTATCTAATCACTGGATAATGACCATTTTGCCATTGTGGTAGCCCCTTGACCTATAAAAGGAGGGTTGTGGCTACCTTAGAGAGGATTCGGACCCCTGTACACTCATACGCTCGTAGCCGCTCTTGTCCCAAGGCGACCTTGCCGGGCTAGAGCGTTGCGTCTCCACCACGGTCCTGCCATCAATCCACTAAAGCATGAGTAGGATTTTACACCTCGCGGCGGCCCGAACCTGGGTAAAAACTGCTCGTGTCATCGCTGCCGTGCTTCTCTACGCTTTCCGCTCTTTATGCAATGTGCTCTTCCCCCTTGCCGAACCACGAGGGGCCGATGGTCCCATAGGTAGCCGTGTTATACCACGACATAAGGAGTAGGTACAACTGATTAACATTATAAGTAATAGTTTCATCTTTAACTGTAACAGGTTCCTCTAACAATTCTTCAATAGGTGGATGATATTTAAACCACTTCTCCTTAGAGAGATCAACATGAGTAGCAAATGATTCACAAAAGGAAGCTACTATCTCAGAGTCAAGTCCATATTTAGTACTAAACTTATTAAAAGCATATGCTTCCATAAAAGATTTAACACAATCAAACTCAAGTTTTATACCTGACTCATTACCTTTGTCGAATTCCCAATCTTTAGAGTTGCATTTAATTCTTTCCAAAAGATCCCATTTGAGTTCAATAGTTTTCTTCATAAAGGAACCAGTAGAAGAAAAATTGAGCATGGATTGATCATTGTGAGAAAGTTGAGAATAAAATTTTTGTATAATAATTTCTCTTGAGAGCTAATGATTGCGGCATGTGTGCATCATGGATTTAAGCCTCCCGCAAGCTTGAGCGATACTTTCTCCTTCACATGGCCAAAAATTATATATACTTCTGATCATGATGAACCAAATGCATTGGATAGAACTTATGGTGAAATTCCAATTTCAATCAGTTCCAATATCATCCAATAGCGTATACCATGTCAATGCCTTTCCCTCCAAAGATAAAGGGAATACCTTCTTCTTAACATCATCCTTGGATAAACCTGCAATCTTAAACAATCCACAAATTTCTTGCACATAGTTTAAGTGCATATCAGGATGTATTATTCCATCTCCTGCATAAGGATTAGCTAGTAGTTTATCTAACATAGCCGAAGGAATCTCATAATAAATATTTTTAGTAGGTTCAGTAGGTTGAGGGCAAACTCCTATTGCTTTCGGTCAAGGTGAAGATACCTCAAACAAACCCCTCAAACGATTATTTTTCATAGTAACAAGTGATGGAAAATTTCAGCACGTAATAAAAATGTTACCTCACCAAATTCCACTTACCAAAGGTGCTTCACTCCCCGGCAACGGTGCCAGAAAAGAGCCTCGATGACCCACAAGTATAGGGTATCAATTGTAGTCCTTTCGATAAGTAAGAGTGTCGAAGCCAACGAGGAGCAGAAGGAAATGACAAGGGGTTTTCAACATGTATCTCCACAAGTGCTGTAAGTAACAGTCATACATAGTTTTATAGCAAGATAATTCGTAACGGGTAACAAGTAACAATAGAAGAAAAGGTGCAGCAAGGTGGCACAGTCCTTTTTATAGCAAAGGACAAGCCTGAAAGTTCTCTTATATAAAGCAAAGTGCTCTCGAGGACACATGGGAATTGTTGTCTAGTCACGTTCATCATGTTTAGTTGATTCGCGTTCGCTACTTTGATAATTTGATATGTGGGTGGACCAGTGCTTGGGTGATGTTCTTACTTGAATAAGCAACCCACTTATGATTACCCCCTCTTGCAAGAATCCATAACTACAAAAGAAGAATTAAGATAAATCTAACCATAGCATGAAACATATGGATCCAAATCAGCCCCTTACGGAATAACGCATAAACTAGGGTTTAAGCTTCTGTCACTCTAGCAACCCATCATCTACTTATTACTCCACAATGACTTCCCTTAGGCCCAAGTGTGGTGAAGTGTCATGTAGTCGACGTTCACATGACACCACTAAAGGAAGCAACAACATACATATCATCAAAATATCAAACGAATGCCAACTTCACATGATTACTTATAAAAAGAGTTCTCCCATGTCCTCAAGAACAAAAGTAACTACTCACAAATCATATTCATGTTCAAGATTAGAGGAGTATTGAATATCATTAAGGATCTGAACATATAATCTTCCAACAAATAAACCAACTAGCATCAACTACAAGATGTAATCAACACTACTAGCAACCCATAGGTACCAATCTGAGGTTTTGGGACAAAGATTGAATATAATAGATGAACTAGGGTTCGAGATGAGATGGTGCTGGTGAACATGTTTATGAAGATTGGTCCTCCCATGATGAGAGGATCGTTGGTGATGTCGATGGCTTCGATTTCCCCCTCCCGGAGGGAAGTTTCCCAAGCGAAATCGCTTCGCCGGAGAGCAAAAGTGCTCCTGCCCATCTTCCACCTCGAGGCGGCAGCACTTCATCCCGAAAGTCTTCTTCTGATTTTTTCTAGGGCAAATGGCATCATATAGGAGACGATGGGCCCTAAAGGCCTGCCATGGGCACCACAAGCTCGGGGGCCGCGCCCTCTAGGCTTGTCGCTTCCTGGTGGGTCCCATCCTCGTGTTTCCTCCGCCAATATTTTTTATATATTCCAAAACATTTCTCTGTAAATTTTTAGGTTATTTGGAGTTGTGTAGAATGGCTATCTCTACTGTAGCCCTTTTTAGTCCAGAATTCCAGCTACTGGCAATCTCCCTCTTCATGTGAAACTTGCAAAATAAGAGAGAAAAGGCATAAGAATTGCATCATAAGGTGAAATAATAGTTGCAAAACATAATAAATGACAGTAGGAAAACATGATGCAACATGGACTTATCATGGGGCCCACAGGGCTCCGCTAACCCTAATCTCAAGCCTATAAATTACTTTTCCCTGAGAAAAAAATAAGAGAAGAAGTTTCATCACGTTTTATGATAGGGAGCCGCCAACTCCTCGTGTTCTTCATCCGGAGAGCAGATCTGGAGTCCGTTTGGGGATCTGGAGAGGGGGATTCATCGCCATCATCATCAAGAACCCTTCTTCATCACCAATTCCATGATGCTCACCAAGCGAGTGAGAAATTCCTTCGTACGCTTACTGGACGGTGATGGGGTTGGATGAAATTTATCATATAATCGAGTCAGTTTTCTAGGGCTTGATCCCTAGTATCCACTATGTTCTGAGATTGATGTTGCCATGACTTTGCTATGCTTAATGCTTGTCACTAGGGCCGGAGTGCCATGATTTTAGATATGAACCCTTTATGTTTTCATGAATATATTTGAGTTCTTGATCCTATCTTGCAAGTTATATGCACCTATTACGTGTTATGATCTGCATACCCCAAGGTGACAATAATTAGGATTCTTTCCGGTGATTACTATAATTTGAGGAGTTCTTGTATTCACCATGTGTTAGTGCTTTTGTTCTGATCCTCTATTAAAAGGAGGCCTTAATATCCCTTAGATTTCATTATGGACCCCGCTGCCATGGGAGGTAGGACAAAAGATGTCATGCATGTTCTTATTATAAGCATGTATGACTATATACAGAATATATGCCTACATTAGATTGATGAATTGGAGCTATTGTGTATCGCTCTAGGTTGTGACTGTTATATGATGAATGTCATCCATTAGAAATATCCATCACTAATCTAATGCCTACACTTTTCGCATATTGATCTTTGCTAAGTTACTTTCATTGTTGCTACTGTTACAATCACCACAAAACTGCTATTGTTACCACTGTTATCAAACTATCAAACTATTGTGCTACTAAACACTTTGCTGCAGATTTTTTATTCTCTAGGTGTGGTTGAATTGACAACTCAACTACTAATACTTGCAAATATTCTTTGGCTCCCCTGTGTCGAATCAATAAATTTGGGTTAAATACTACACTCGAAAACTGTTGCGATCCCCTATACTTGTGTGTTATCAATGTCATATTCTCTCGAGCTGGTAAAATTTCTTTCTACTCAATCAAGCTCCATTTCATTCTCTTGATTTCTTGTTTGCTCGAGGACGAGAAGTTTTAAGCTTTGGGGAGTTGATGGCTCAAGATTTCATGATATTTTTTGAGTGATTCTTATTTGGTTTTCACCGGATCTTTGTTACTTCTCGCTTATTTCTAACACTAATCCTTCAAAAGAGTAGAAAATCTGTTTTTCTATTGTTTGGAAGGAAATATCATATATGGAAGGAAACCAAGGAGAATTACTGTAAATCAAGTAAAATGGAGGAACTTCCATGTGGAGAGCCAAGCTAACAGGGGCACCAGAGCAAAAGATGGCCTTCCATACGACCGCAAACGCTCGTATGAGGTGCCAACAGCTCCACCATGTCTATACAAGACACTTTTGTGAAGGGAGCCAGGGAGAAGAGAACCCTAGCCGCGGCCACCACATCCAAAACGTAAGAAGAGGAGATCCGAAGAACCTTTGAAGATCTTCTTAGTTTTGGTCCTTTCATCTCCATGATATCTCATCCTTCACTTTTGTAAGAGAAATTTCCAAGTTGTGAGAATAATTGTAACTCTATTCAATCTCATCTAGATAACAAGACTATTTGAATTATCCATTTCACCTTATTGTGGATCTGCATGGTATTATAGATATGGTTTTCATGGGTTTAATCTCGTGTGTGGTTTGTTTCTCTCTTATGATTTGTGAGTAATTCCCCATAGGCGTGGGAGATGTAGGTGAGTGGTAAGATTCATGTGTGCATAATCTATATGTCGTCATTTGTATTTGTCGTAGTATGATCTGTCTAGTATGTTGTTATACTGTGGTGAACCCCATGCGTGTTGTCCAATTTAAGGACCCAGGCAACATGAATTAAGACATACACAGGTAACACATATTGTTTACGGAATCTGTGACCTCTTGCATGATAGGTGGAGATATCTATGAGGACCAAAGACAACATGAGATAACGGGGATGTCATTCAAACAACCATCTATGGGATCATGGCAATCCCTTTGCGGCTCGATTGGAGGGATCGACGAGCACAAAGTGCGGAGCTAGCAGAAAGTGCACAAGTTTTACCCAGGTTCGGGCACAAAGTGCGGAGCTAGCAGAAAGCGCACAAGTTTTACCCAAGTTTCCTTCATTGTTTTTGTTTTCTTTAAATTGACTTTGAATCTGGTTTGCCCTTCTCCTTCATCATCAGATCCACCTCCAACCGATGACATGAATGTCGATGTTGATGTTGAGGGGATCGCCAAAGACGCCGCTGCAGAGGCTGACAGGATTGCCGCCGACGAGGCCGTCAGGGCCATGCAAGAAGAAACCACCAAGGCTGCACAGGGAGACGCCGACAAGAGAGTTGCTGAGGAAGCTAGCAACGAGTCCACGGGGGTCACTGACAGCATTCCTGCCGCAGGAGCGCTTAGCGCTGACCCAGCCGCAAAGGCATGAGTTGCCGGCAAAGCAGTTGTCGGGGATGATCCCTCCACATCTGAAGACCCCCCCAGCAATTAAGTAAGTGTGGCAGTGGGTCGGGTTTGGATCGGTTTGAACAATATGAAATCCATATCTATATCCATGAAGACATTCTTTCCCCGCCCATGAAAAAATCCACGGGTGAAAATTGTGTCCATGTCCAAATGCAATGGTATCCATACCCACTGGATTTCCATTGGGTCCTCTCGAGACATATAAATAAGACATAACACATTGTTAACATAAGCTCTTCCATTCTTCAACTCGTGGCTGGCTAGGCTTCACTTATGGTAAACATCAACTTATGGTAAATCAACGTCCACTAACAACCTAAGATCATTTAGTATTTTTTTCTAACAGATGAGAATGATGACTCATTTAACAAGGTGATAAAAATAAGGGAAGGGGCGTTGGAGTATGTTGCGGACAGGATTGAATGTCAACTAATAAAAGTTATGACGAGGATTGTGTAATTTCTTTTGCATGTTTTAGATAACAAAGTGTAAAATCGCAGTGGGACATGTGACTGTGGGGTAGGGATAGCAGATTTTCGCCCAATAAGTCATACTAACAGGCCGGGTTTGGTTATACCCACGGGTACAAGATTATATCCATGCCCTACCCACGAGCAATCGGGTCGGGTTTGGGCGCCACCCATGGACACAAAAGCATATCCAAACCCTATCCATTCGGGTCGGATATCCATGGGTAAAATTGCCATCCTTATAAGCAAGTATCTCAAGGTTGGTGACAACTTGTATGTCTGCATCCCAGGTATGACAAGCATTGCAGAGCCAACTGAAGGGGAAAGCTTTGACGATATCATTGTTGCAGTCGGGCTGAAGATCGTTGATCAACCATCTGGCAGCAGCAGTCAATCCAAGGAAGAAGATATCATCAGGGTTATGAATAGCAACTTCCAGCAGCTTCAAGTACTCTTCCGCAATCGGTCAGATAATTTGAATTCCAGGGCAGTAGCTATGGGAGCAGTGGAAACAAAGTTCCTTAAGCACGTTGAAGAGGCACAAACTAAGTATGTTGAATCTCTCCAAGAGCTGACTGCCCAACGAGAGCAACTGACCAAGGAATGGGAAAATTTCTTGCTGGATAAATCTAATGTTGAGAAAGCACAAGAGGAGGCCGCGCAGAGAATGTCATTAGTAGAAGGCAAGTTGAACGAGCGCAGGGCTGAGCTCAACTCTCATGAAGAAGACCTTGCCGCTCGCAAGGAGGCACTGATCGCCAAGCTCCGCGACAAGGATGAGGAAATTGAAAATCTTGTTATGCGGCGAACACAAGAGTTGGAGTAGAAGCATAAGGAATAACTTGCAGCCCATTCTGTGGATCACACCGGCAAACTCAAGGAGGTTGCTAACGCTGCAAAAACCATGGAAGCCGCCAAGAATGACTTGAAGGAGAAGGTGAAAAAGCAGGAGGCAGACCTTGAAGATCTCAGCAAGCAGATCTCAACCTTTATTACCGAAAGGGAGAAAGTGCTTCACAATTTCGCAGATATGCAAACCACCATATCTTCCAAAAACAAGGATCTCAGCCACCAATGACTCCATAAAGGATCTGCAGCTAAAGGTGATTACATATGAAAAGAACATGGAAGAGAGCTGAACTCATGAAAAGAACTTGCTCAAGGATCTTGGGGACGAGAAGGCATTGCTTGCTTGCGCCACTGCCGCATATAATGATTATGAGAGTAGCGTGAAGCTCTGGACCGAACGGCTTGTCACTGCAGCTCAGAAGCTTATTGCCCAATTGGCCAGCATGGGTGTCCAGAACTTTAGGCACTCCACCAACGAGAATGTGAGCTCCAGCGCCAGACTGACCCTGTTTTTCGAATGTGTCATTGATGCCCTCAAGTAGATCCAAGACAACTGAGCTGCTTCCCTTGCCACAGTAGCTCGCAAAATGTGTCAAGCTATCCCTCGGAAGGTGCTCGTCAAAGTTGGTTACTGGAATCCTAGCACCGACTTCTCCAATATTCTCGCGAGCCTGCCGGAAGACGTTGACACCAAGACCATTGAAGAATCCATCCAGGCCATCATTGATAGGGTAAGCCAGGGTGAAGAGGGTTGAAGGCCAGTGTAGGGACTAGTTGCCACGCCTCGCCTTGTCGCCAATAGCTCATGTAAAAGACAATATTTATCTTTGGTTAGAACCGCGTCAAGTTATCTGATGTAATATAAACTATCTGTGTTTGATGAATGCGTGTTGTTTCTCCTTGTTCATTTCTGGTTTTGCATGATATGTTCCCTACACTGTTTGGAAACTTTCCCTTGCACACACTTGCTGCGAGCACTTGAGGAACGGGTCCTTAGCAGCCTGCTGGAAATGCCGCTGCCGGCAAGGTAACTTGGCGGTCACAGTGCAGCTACTAATCTTGCCTAGCGGACTCGAGACAAGAGAAGAGCATGATCTGATTATGACAAGGTTCCTTCATGCGTAGGTTTTCCATACAAAAGCCAAAAATGTTCAAGGGAGAATAGCTCTGTAACAAAGAATTTGTTTGAAAGTTTTTCAACTTAGCTTTTCTTTGTTGTACTTCTTGCCATGGAATATAAAGTTGAATGTCAGTTGTTGGTGTCCATACCATCACTCTCCCTGGCAAACTTGCATGTGAGGCAACCTTCTGTCCTTTGAGAAAAAGAAAGAAGAGAAAATAAAGGTATGGAACCTTGATGGTTCGTTATCATCCATACAAGGCAAGCATATCACAACATCACAGGAAAACACATATAATTAACATGTGAATTGACAAGAGTTGTGAAACACTTAGCTTTATTTCACTATGCACAGGGTCTGCGCCTGGCTTTGTACAAAGGATTACATGCTTTGCCAGCAAACTTGTACAAAAGATGGTTGCCGGGCAGCCCGGCAACCCGCGCCTTACGGGTAGAACTTGGGAAGTTGCTCAACATTCCATGAGTTATGCACTGGAGTGCCATCTTCCGTCTCTAGGCGGACTGCACCAGGCCTAGTGACTCATACCACCCGGTAAGGGCCTTCCCACTTTGGAGTCAACTTGTTTGAATCCTTGGTGGACTGAACTCGCCGAAGAACAAAGTCACCTTCCTCAAGGCTCCGGGCATGAACTTTGCGGCTGTGGTAGCGTCGCAAAGCTTGCTGGTAATGTGCAACACGTACAATAGCCTGGAGACGATCTTCCTCAAGGAGCGTGGTATCATCTTGATGCAGCTGCTCTAGCTCAAGCTTATCATAAGCGAGCACTCGAGGTGACCCATACATGAGTTCCATGGGGAGCACTGCTTCTGCCCCATAGACTAGGAAAAAAGGTGTCTTGCAAGTAGCTCGATTGGATGTCGTCCTGAGTGACCAGAGAACCGCCGGCAACTCATTCATCCAGCGTCTTCCACACTTGTACAACTTGTCGAAAGTTTTTGTCGTGAGCCCACGCAGCATTTCAGCATTTGATCTCTCCGCCTGGCCCTTGCGTTGCTCCATGGATGAGCAATAGATGCAAAGCAAAGCTTGCTGCCGAGGTCGTCAAGGCACTGCATGAAGGTGCAGCTCATGAACTGTGTGCCGTTGTCGGTGATGATCCTATTAGGCACTCCAAAACTATAAACTATTCCTTTGAAAAACTTGACTGCTAACTGAGATGTCTCCTTCCTCATCGGCTCCACTTATAGCCACTTTGTGAACTTGTCAATTGCAACATACAAGTACTCAAAGCCCCCAATAGTGCATGGGAAGGGGCCCAGTATGTCGAGCCCCTAGACCAAGAAGGGCCAGGTGTCGTGGTGGAACACGATCACCTATGGGACCATCGGCCCCTTGTGGTTTGGCAGGGGGGAGATCACATTGCACAAAGAGAGGAGCCATGGGACAGCACGACAGAGGTGATGCTGGTGATTTTTACCCAGGTTCGGGCCGCTGTGAAGCGTAAAACCCTACTCCTGCTTTGGTGGATTGAAGAGAGGACCGTGGTGGTCGCGTAGTGCTCAAGCCCGGCAAGGTCGCCTCGGGGGGAGCAGCTACGCGCGTATGAGTGTACAAGGGTCTGAATCCTTTCTTAGGTTGCCATGGCCCTCCTTTTATAGGCTAAGGGGTTACCAAAGTGGCAAAACAATCATTATCTACTGATTAGATAGCCAACAGTGCTATCATACCTAACTCTAGCAGTTAGGAAAAAGTGCATTAAATGCATTGCTAGGTGTCAGGCATTGGATGCAGCCCGGCAAGCCTGCCGTGCCGCTTAACCATCTTACACCTGTCTGCATGACACGCCTCTGGACGTGTGTCATATGGAGGGAATCTCCCTTCCAAATGACTGCCACGTGCCAAATGACAGCCACTTAATCACTTGGGGGCTCGACACCGCACTGATAAGTGACTTGCATCGCTGTGCGGTGGAGCCGTGGAGTCTTGGCGGGGAGATCCGCCCTTGGCGCTCCTGGTAAGCCTATCGGGGAGGGATCTTGGGACTTGTCCTTGGTGCGGCCTCGACCTGACCAGGCTCGTCTGCCCGATAAGGGAGGTCTTTCCTTAGTGGCATCTTGTTCCCTTGGCTTGTCTTGGTCTTCTTGATCCGCCCTTTGATTCCTCAAAGAGCTATCTCTCTGGCTTGGCCTTGTCTTAGAAGCTTGGTGTTGTTGTATTTTTGCTATTGCGCCTGTGTACAGTCTGGGAAACATACATGAAGGTTTGTTGCACCGACAGGAGTCCCCCGGCCTGGCCCGAACGTGCTGCCGAGCACCGTTGGGGTAGGCCCTGTCAAGTACACAGGCTGGGCGTTTGTGGTGGCTCACTTCTTGATATTTTCCTTGTTTCTTCATTAACCTGTGCTTGAGTCAGTTTTCGGTTTTCCCGTGCGTCGTGCAAGACGTCGTGGGTGGATTTATGCCACGATCTGTGGGCCGCCCACGTCCCACGTTCACGGGGTGATAACTGCCATTCCACTAGTTCCCCTGCCCCTGCCGTTTCCGCCATGTATGCCGCATGCATTGCACAAGGTTAGTGGCGGACGCGGAGGGCAAGGGAATGAGTGCCATGGCAGAAAGCCTGGCACCGCGGATAGGCATAGGAGGTCGGTCTTGATTTTGTGCGCCGTTGGTGATGCAGAATAGTCAGATTGGTGGAGCGGGGTGGTTGCCCCATGGGTCAGGAGCCAGCCTCCGGCCCCGCTTGCTTATAAAAGGGGACGTGGGCGAGGTGCCTGCCCACACCCTACTCCTCCTCCTTCCTTCTAACATCTTCTCTCCACCATGGTAAGGGGGAGAGGGCGTGCTGGTACCCCAGCGGTGGCAATGAGGGTTTCTGCTTGACAACGCCTCCCTCCTCCCATTGGGGACGCTAGGGCGGAACCCGTCATGAGAGGGGGTGGCAGAGGACGTGGACGTGGTCGTCGTGGCGCCCGGGGGCGAGGAGGCCGGGGCGGTGCTTTAATCGCCCCTCCTCCAGCTACTCTGGGTCTGGACGAAGGCCACGTTGGCGACCAGCCACTGGAATTCATCGTAAAGCTGTGCAGGTCCCCGCGCAGCCGTCTTCAGCTTCCAACTCCATTTGCAAGGGTGATGGAGGTTGAACAGCCGCCGGGGTTGAGGCTGCACATGAGGGCCTACTGTAACGGCAGTATGGGAGCGAACGTAGAGTTCCCCGCACCTCATGTCATGCTTCTCCGGCGCGGCTGGAAAACCTTCGCTCGTGCCCACAGCTTGGTGGCAGGGCACGTCCTTCATTTCAAGTTAATGGACGCCACCCTGCTCTCCGTCAAGGTCTTCACGCGTTCGGGTGCTCGCTTAGGGTGCTGTCCGGAGTGTTCGACCAACGACAAAAGCTCCTCCTCGAGCGGCAGCGACGAGGAGGACAGTGACGCAATGAAGGCGGCATCGATGGGGAGGACGACAGCTCCGACTCCGGCTGAACACCAGCCGCACCGTCACCGTCAGTGGGAGGCTAGCGGCACCACCATCTGGACCTGCATCTTCTCCCCAGCAAGGCGATTTGCTGGGGTGTTGGGTGTGGATGGTGTCTCCGCCTCCTCCAGCTTTCTTCCAGCTGGACCCCGGCAGGCTTCCTCATGGACTCCGACTTCGTCTTTCTTGCCGGTGTCCATGCTGCCACGTCCTGCTGGCCCTGGTGGCGGTGACCAGGTCATCGCCTAGCCGCTCTCCCCGCCCATCACCTTCGTCCACGCCCTCTCGATCTTGTCAGTCTGCGTCCTGCGGGCCTTGACGGGGTCAGGCTGGGCTTCTACCCAGGCACTCCTTTCGCCCTCTTCACCTCCCACCATAGTTCCTAGGAGGAGAGGGACAAGAAAGGGATTACGGGGCACTTATCTTTTTTTAGTCTAAAACATGTAGGCATTTGCCAAATTTTAGTCTTAAATATGTAATCTCTTTATCCATGTTTGTGTTCTATAAGGTCTGTACTTGTTTATCTGCATATTAATGAAAAAGATAAGCCTTGTCGGGTACTTGTGCATGTGTTTTATTCATGCAGAGGAGGAACGCCTCTATACTTTCAGGTAAACAAGTTTTCCCGGCAAGCTATCTTGCAGGTGCCCTCCGTTGTTGCCTCTTACCGGGGCTTGAAACTATGGAAGGGAACCAGCTCCTTGTCGATCCTTCTCTGTCAAATGCCACTACAACCATCTTGACTGAAGCAATGTTCGGATCAAAGGATGGGAGCACAAATGCTTTGAAGGTGACAAGGTTTCTCTATGCACAAGTTTTCTTTTTACAGAGACACGTATGGATAAAAGGAAACTTATCTGTTCGGCTTGTCGGGGATCGATATGTAAGCTTGTTTTCCGTCTCTTCTTCCTAGGATCAAGTCCGCAGTAAGAGCCCTGTAATTAGTTGTAGGGGAAAACATAGCAGCATATGACCTCATCTAAATGATCATGGCAAGTCTTAAGCTAAGCTAATCATGCATGCATGTTTTTAGGGCGCCAGCGCTTCGTTTTATTATCTGTGCTCAGGGTCTGTCCCTGGCTTTGTACAAAGGGTTACATGTGCATCGGCAAGGCTTCTACAAAAGGGTGGCTGCCGGGGCAGGGCCCGACAGCCGCGCCTTATGGGTAGAACTTGCGAAGATGCTCAATATTCCATGAGTTTTGCATTTTGATGCCATCTTCGGTCTCCAGATGGACTACGCCAGGTCTGGTGACTCATACTACCCAGTAAGGGCCTTCCCACTTTGGCGTCAACTTGTTGGAACCCTTGACGGACTGAATGCACCTAAGGACAAGGTCACCTTCCTCAAGGCTCCAGGCATGGACCCTGCAACTGTGATAGCAGCGCAGGGCTTGCTGGTAGCGTGCAGCACGTACAGCAGCCCGGAGACGGTTCTCCACAAGGAGCACGACATCGTCATGCTGGTGCTGCTCTTGCTCTACTTCATCGTAGGCAAATACTCAAGGTGACCCGTATATGAGTTATGTGGGGATCACTGCTTCTGCCCCATAGGCTAGGGAGAAGGGAGTCTGGCCGGTAGCTCGATTTGGTGTCATACGGAGGGACCAAAGAACCACTAGCAGCTCATCGATCCAGCGTCTGCCGCACTTCCGCAACTTATCAAAAGTCCTTGTCTTGAGCCCACGCAGCACTTCACCGTTCATCCTCTCAGCTTGTCCATTGCTCCTGGGATGAGTAACAGAGGTGAATGAAACCTTACTTCCGAGGGTTTGAATGTATTGCATGAAGGCGCGGCTTGTGAATTAGGTGCCATTGTCAGTGATGACTCTGGCGGGTATTCCGAAATGGCACACCAATCCTTTCAAGAACTTGATAGCTGATTGTGCAGTCACCTTCCTCACAGGCTCCACTTCCGGCCACTTTGTAAACTTGTTGATTGCAACATACAAGAATTCAAAGCCCCCGGTAGCTCGGGGGAAGGGGCCCAAGATGTCGAGCTCCCACACCGAAAATGCCCATGACAAAGGGATCATCTGGTGAGCGTGAGCAGGTTGATGGATATTCTTGTAGTTGAACTGGCAGGCTTCACATCTGGTGACTAGCTCAATTGCATCTTGGAGGGCCATGGGCCAGTAGAAACCTTGCCGGAAAGCTTTTCCAACCAAGGCTCTTGATCCAATATGGGAGCCGCACATGCCTTTGTGTATCTCCGCCAACAGTTCCTTCCCCTCTTCCCGGTAAATGCACATCAATTTCACCCCATTGGGCCTCCTTCTATATAATGTGTCATCAACAAACTGATACATACTAGCCCTCCGGGCTACTCTTTCAGCTTCTTCTTGCTCTTCGGGAAGTTCTCCAGTTTGGAGGTAGTGGACTATGTGTCGTGCCCAAGTTGGAGCTTGAGGCTCGACAACAAGGACAAATGGCACCTCCTCACTCGTGGGAGTGCCTACCTCGACCGTAAGGACCTGTGGTTCTGCGGAATAGTGCAGCTCACCAAGCAAAATGGAGTTGTTCCCGGCAGCTTCCCTACCGGGGACCTCTGGAGGTCCTGCCGGTAAAGGCTTGCCGGAGTCCAGCCTCCTCCTTTTTATAGCCATCATTGTCGGGGATACGAAAGGTTGAGTCAGGTGGAGAACAAAAGTCCCTGGTTCCACGGGAAGCTTTTGCGCAGTGCATTTTGACAGATGATCAGCGATGCTGTTATCCGCACGTGGTATGTACTCTGTTTGCAATCCATCAAAATGCCCCTCCAACTTTCTCATTTCTTCAACGTACGCCTCCATCAATGGACTGTGCTAATCCTTGTTCACTTGTCTTACTACAAGCTGCGGATCTCCATGGATGATCAACTTCTTAATCCCCAATTTTGTTGCAATTCTTAGCCCGACAAGGAGTCCTTCATATTCTGCAGTGTTGTTGGTAGCTTTTTCCTAGGGAAAATGCATTTGGACCACATACTTGAGGTTTTCTCTGGCGGGTGCGACGAGGAGCACGCCAGCCCCTGCACCTTGCAATGAGAAGGCACCATCAAAGTACATGACCCATTCTTGGGGAGCCTCTTTGCCGGGGATAACTATTTCTGGCGTGTCTTTGTCTGGAGTGGGTGTCCATTCTGCAATGAACTCAAGCTTGCCGCGACTGGTTCACTTCCTTCTTCGGGAGGACAGTAGCTACAGCTGCTCCTTCATCCACTTCCCGCTGCGCCACTAGCGCTGCACTAACCACTTGATTGGTTGCCGCTAAATATAGCAGCAACGACTCTTGTGGTTTAGGAGCGACCAAGGTGGGAGCAGAGTAAAGATAGGCTTTTAAGTCCCGCAGTGCTGCTTCTGCCTCCGGGGTCCACTTCATGGGCCCTGCCTTCTTCAGAATTTTGAAGAACGGCAGGGCACGCTCGGCAGACTTGGAAATGAACCTACTCAGCGTGGCAACAAATCCAGTTAAATGCCTCATGTCCTTGACTGTCTTGGGTGCTTGAATCTCCTCGATCGCCTTGATCTTGTCGGGGTTGGCCTCTATCCCCCGGTGAGACACAAAGAAGCCAAGTAGCTTGCCGGATGGAACGCCAAACACACACTTCTCAGGATTCAACTTCAAGTTGATTTTGCGCAGGTTTGCAAAGGTCTCTTCTAGGTCCTTAATGAGCATTGAGCTATCCTTGGTTTTGACCACTATGTCGTCCATGTAAGCCTCAATATTCCTATGCAACTGAGGTTTGAACCCAATTTGCACTGCCCCTGCAAAGGTAGACCCGGCGCCCTTTAACCCGAAGGGCATCCGCACAAAGCAGTACGTGCCACATGGGGTAATGAACGCGGTCTTCTCCTTGTCTTCCTTAGACATGAATATCTGATGGTACCTGGAGTATGCATCCAAGAAGGAAAGCAGATCGCACCCGGAAGTGGAATCCACAATCTGGTTGATGCGCGGCAAGGGGAAAGGGTCCTTCGGGCATGCCTTGCTCAGATCTGTGAAGTCTATGCAAACCCTCCATTTCCCATTCACCTAGCGCACCACCACCGGGTTCGCCAACCATGTTAGGTGCAACACTCCCCTGACTAAAACAGCTGCTTCAAGTTTCTTGATCTCTTCGGCAATAAATTGCTGCTGCTCCAAAGCCTGTTTTCTGACCTTCCGCTTGACGGGCCGAGCATGAAAGCAGACAGCAAGGTGGTGCTCGATTACCTCCCTGGGAACACCGGGGATGTTAGATGGTTTCCAAGCAAACACATCAACATTCGCTCGTAGGAAGGCAACAAGCGCACTTTCCTATTTGTCATCGAGGGTGGAGCTGATGGTGAACGTACCATCAGCGCCACCCAGCCCTGCCAGGACCTTTTTCACAGCAGGCGAGGCAACGTTGGATCTCTTACTAGTGGAACTCTTTGGGAAATCATCGAGGGGCGTGGCACACTCCGGAGAGGCGCGCTTCCCAGATTCCTTGCCGGCGTCCCCGCTAGCTTTCTTTCCTTTCTTGTTTTCCATGGCGGGGACTGCAGCTTCTGCGGCCTCGGCAGCGACTACATCCCGATACATCTTATCCACACATATGATTGCGTCCTTCTTGTCCAACGGGACGGAGATGACACCCATCAGCCCTGGCATCTTCAGAGTGTTGTAGGCATAGTGAGATGCCGCCATGAATTTTGCCAGAGCTGGACGGCTAAGAATCCTATTGACGGCAAAGGAAGCTCGACCACGTCGATCTTCCCCTTCAGATGACTCCTACCGGGGTTGATCCCCTGAAACGTGTCAGTAACTTTGAGCTCTTCATCTGATATTTGCAGCTTGCCGAGTACCTTGGGGGAAATCAGATTCAACCCTGCCTTGCCATCAACCAACATCATCATGACGGACGTGCGGTGGTACGGTCGGGGTGATCCTTTTCGTCAAAGACGATGGACGTGCGGGACCATTTGAGTGGTTTCTGGGAGTCCGCCGCTGGCTCTACGGCATTGACCTCACGTGCCCACTATTTAAGCTGGCGGTGAGAGGAGTGCAAAGATGTGCCTCCGTCAACACACGGGGCCTCAGTGGCTTTCTGGAACTCTTGCTCACTGGTTTCCTCTTCATCCCCTTCATCACTTTCGTCATCACCTTCCTTCTTCTCGCGGCCTCTAGCAGGATTCTCTTGATGCTGGGGAACCTTGCCGCGGCGGCCTCCTCTGCCGCCACAGCCCTTCCCGCTGACACCTTCCTGGTCTATTTCCTTGTCACGCTTCTCGTACTCAGCTTTCTGCTTCTTGACAAGTTGCTCAACTTGGTGACATTCTTGGAGGTCATGGCCCTTGGTCCTGTGGATCTTGCAGTACGGTCCGTTAGATTTCCCAGCCTTTTCGGCTGCCGCAGCCTCCTGGCAATCAGTGCACGCGGCAACTTCCTTGCCGGGGGCTTCGGTCTTGGCCTTCTTGCTGGTATTGGGGGCGCCAGAACCCTCAACAGCCTGTACTGCCTTTTCCTTGCACTTCTGGTTATGCTTTTTATTCTTCCTCTTCGGGTTAGTGGCATCGTCGTCATCTTCTGAGTCAACTTCAATGCCATCCTCTTCTCCGGGGAGTTGCCTCCCTTCCTCTGTACGGGCACACTTATCCACCAAGGTCTACAGCTCATTCACAGTCTTGGGCAACCGGACATTCATCTTGGAACGTATCCTTCTGTTGCGCACGTTGGACTGGACAGCAGCAATCACAGCTGCCGGGTGGATATCCGGAATGTTCCTGTGTACCCGGCTAAACCTCTGCATGTACTTCCGCAAACTCTCCCCTTCCTTTTGTGGAAGGAGCTGCAAATCGCTGGGCCGTCCTGGTTCTTGACGGCCGTCGGTGAAGGCGCCAACAAACTCATTGCACAGGTCGGCCCAGGTCGAGACGGAATTCTCTGGTAGGTGCATCAGCCATGACCTCATGTTTGGCTTAAGTGCCAAAGGGAAGTAGTTGGTGAACACCTTCTCATCTCTTCCTCCGGCGGCTTGAACAGTGATGGTGTAGATGCTCAAGAACTCTGCCGGGTTCAGCCTTCCATCATACTTTTCTGGTATCTCTCGCTTGAAAACACGGGCAGATGGCCAACGGACTTGCCGCAGCTCGCGAGTGAAGGTGGGGCACCCAACCTCGAATGGCAAGTAGCTGCCGTCACTGGGCATGGGTTCATCGATGTCTGGGCCATTGCGCCTGTCGGATTGGCGGCGGGTTTCGCGGCATTGTTCTATAGTGACCCATGCGTCTTCCCTTCGCCGATCTTTCAGGACATGTCGTTGATCTCGACGGGCCCGAGGATCAGATGAAGACATTGATGCCTCGTCGGGCTCCTGGTCACGTGGCTCGGGCCGCGGCCTCTGCACCGTTGGAGTGGCCCCCTCAACACGGCTAGCAGCTCGGACCATGGTCGTTGCTTGGGGGCGTCGTGGCGGGCCTGCCCGCTGTGATCCTCCGCTTCAGCAAACCCGATCAAACTATGGATTATGGCTCTCCACTCATCCATTTGATCGGCCGCTGGCGGGAATCTCAGCAGGAGTTGGGCTCGCGCCATGGCTTATGAAGCAGTGCTTGGCATAGATGATGATGCAGACCGTGACGTCGCTTGACTCCTGATGGTACTAGTAGTGGTGGCGCCATGTTCTCATCGCCGTGAGTTGGCCACCGCGACGGCACGGTGGCGAGAAGGGTGCGCCTGGGGGTTGACGACCCCGTTTGGCGCTTCGTCTTAGTTACCCTGCCCTGGGGATAGCGCGTGCCCCGTAGCTGCGCCCGTAGTAGGGACAGCTAGGGGGTCACGACTCGCACCAGAGCGGGCGTTGTCGCTGCGGCTGCGCCCTCTAGCATGGTGGGGAGGTGGATACTGAACATTCTCCCCACCCGCGCCTTGTGGAACATGGTCGTCGGGATGCTGCTGGTGTCGCCCTCCCCCGGCGTCTTCTGCCCCCGCTGCAGCCGTGGGAGGAACGATGACAGCGGCGCCTGCGCCGGTCATGTCCCCCATGGCGTCTGCGCCCCCCAACACCGCCACGGCACCCATAATATCAGTGGCTGCATGCGAGCGGGCCTTCAAGGTGGAAGGGTGAGCTGTTGCGCCGGACTTTTTCTTGGGCACCATGGATGATGGGGCTAATGATGAAGATCGACCCGCTGTTCACAACCTCGGGTTCATCCAAGCGCTTCCCCCTACCTGGTGCGCCCAAGATGTCATGGTGGAACAGGATCACCTATGGGGCCATCGGCCCCATGTGGTTCGGTAGGGGGGAGATCACGTTGCACAAAGAGCGGAGGCCATGGGACAGCACAGCAGAGGTGACGCTGGTGATTTTTACCCAGGTTCGGGCCGCTGTGAAGCGTAAAACCCTACTCCTGATTTGGTGGATTGAAGAGAGGACCATGGTGGTCGCTTAGTGCTTGAGCTCGGCAAGGTCGCCTCGGGGGGAGCAGCTAGGCGCGTATGAGTGTACAAGGGTCCGAATCCTTTCTTAGGTTGCCATGGCCCTCCTTTTATAGGCTAAGGGGTTACCACAGTGGCAAAACAGTCATTATCTACTAATTAGATAACCAACAGTGCTATCATACCTAACTCTAGCAGTTAGGACAAAGTGCATTAAATGCACTACTAGGTGTCACGCTGTGGATGCAGCCTGGTAAGCCTGCCGTGCCGCTTAACCATCTTACACCTGTCTGCATGACATGCCTCTGGACGGGTGTCATATGGAGGGAATCTCCCTTCCAAATGGCTGCCACGTGCCAAATGACAGCCACTTAATCACTTGGGGGCTCGACACAGCACTGATAAGTGACTTGCGTCGCTGTGCGGTGGAGCGGTGGAGTCTTGGCGGGGAGTTCCGCCATTGGCGCCCCCGGTAAGCCTACCGGGGGGGTGGGTCTTGGGACTTGTCCTTGGTGCGGCCTCGACCTGACCAGGCTCGTCTGCCCGGTAAGGGAGGTCTTTCCTTAGTGTCATCTTGTTCCCTTGGCTTGGCTTGGTCTTCTTGATCCGCCCTTTGATTCGTCAAAGAGCTATCTCTCTGGCTTGGCCTTGTCTTACAAGCTTGGTGCTGTTGTATCTTCGCTATTGCGCCTGTCTATAGTCTGGGTAACATACATGAAGGTTTGTTCCTCCAACACGAGGAGAGAGGGATTGTTTGAAGATCTTGAGCTGGCCAATGTGATTGCTTTGAATGGAACTGACATGCTTCACACTTGGTTACTAGCTTAGTTGCATCCTAGAGGGTAATGGGCCAAAAGAAACCTTGCTGAAAAGCTTTGCTCACAAGGGCCCTTGATGCTGTGTGTGAGCCACATATCCCCCCATGTATCTCCGCCAACAGCTTTTGTCCATCTTCCCGATAGATACACTTCAATTTCATCCCATTTGGTCTCTTTCTGTATAGGTCGTTGCCGACAAACTGATACATACTAGATTGACAGGCTACTCTTTCAGCTTCTTCTTGATCTTCAGGAAGCTCTCCTGTTTGAAGGAATTCAACAATCTGTTGTGCCCATGCTGGAGCTTGTGGCTTGACAACAATGACTAAAGTCATATCCTCAGCTGCGCGAGCTCTAGCTTCTACGGCAAGAACTCGGGTTCCTGCCAGAGCTTGCGGTTCACCAACAAGCTTGTCATTGTTCTCGGCAACATCCTTGCCGGCGTCTTCTAGGAGCTCGGCAAGAAAGTACTTACTGGAGTACAACTTTCTGTCTTGTTCTACCCAACTGATAGTGTTACAGATGGCTGAGCTAAATGGAGCACAAAAGTCCCTGGTTCCACAAGTAGCTTCAGTGCGACACGCTTTGATAGATCATCAGCTATGCTCTTTTCCGCATGAGGAACATGCTCTATTTGCAATCTGTCAAAGTGTTCTTCCAATTTTCTCACCTCATCAACATATGCTTCCACCAACGGGCTTTGATAATCTTTGTTGACTTGTTTCACAACTAACTGCAAGTCGCCCCTTATAACGAGCTTTCTGATTCCAAGGTCTGCCGTGATCTTGAGACTGGCAAGCAGTCCTTCATACTCAGCAGTGTTGTTTGTCACCTTCTCCCTGGGGAAATGCATCTAAACTACATACTTGAGGTGCTCTCCGGTGGGTGCGACAAGCAGCACTCCAGCACAGGCGCCTTGAAGTGAAAAGACCCCATCAAAGTACATAATCCAGTCTTGAGTTGTTTCCTTACCGGGGAGAGAGGTTTATGGAATTCCTTCGTCTAGCGTTGGTGTCCATTCTGCAATGAACTCTACTAGGGCTCTGCTCTGAATTGTTGAAGTGCTTTCAAACTTGAGGTCAAAGCTTGACAATTCCAACACCCACTCAACAATCCTTCCTGTTGCATATGGATTTCTCAAGATAATTTGCATCGAAAAGTGAGTGACAACGATGATCTAGTGTGCTTCAAAGTTGTGGCGCAGCTTCCTTGAGGCCAACATGAGACAAAAAAGAAACTTCTGCATACCAGAATATCTTGATCTAGCCTCCTGGAGAAGGGAGCTGACAAAATAGACCGCATGCTGCACCAACTTATTCTTCTGCATAGCTTGTTGTTATGATCCATCTGCTTGCCCTGTGCAAGATTCTGGCTTGTCACTTGATGGGCCTGCATCCACTGTTTCTTCACTTTCAGCTTCCCTCTCCGCCACTAGTGCAGCACAGACCACTTGACTCGTTGCCGCCAAGTATAATAGCAACGACTCCTGCGGTTCTGCTACAACCAGTTGTAGCACCCCGGCTCAGAGAACCAGATTACTAGTGTTTCCATCCCAGAGATCATGTCTATTGTAACACACAACAACTCGGAACAGAATAGAACTGAACTTTATTGATAAACTTTGGGTACAAGCTCATATTTTACATCGAAAGTGAGGCCGAAAGCACACCTGGTGCTAAGACAATATCTACATTATTTATGAAACAAAACAGGGCCTCGGTACTACTGGGTACTTCTACGGCATAGCAGAACCTAGCAGAAACTCCATCCATAGGGACACTGCTGGGACACAGCCTAGTTAGCGTAGCACGAACCATCGGGATCTCCGTCCTCGGCTTCTTCTGCATCTGGCATGATACGCCAGGTGAGTACATTGAATGTACTCGCAAGCTCATGACAACCAAGTAATGCAGCAAACAAAGGCATGGCAATTATCAGGTTAAATGCTTAAGTAATTCACTTACTGTCACTGGTTACCAACTTACTCTCTTCCGGGTTGTCTCACAACCCCCGGAATACTCACTGAGTACTTCCGATCACCAGACAAGTTCTTCCATCATTATAATTAGTATTATGGTTGACCATCTGGTGAGGTCTGGACGGGCTGTCTATTACCATGGACACGGCTATTCGAATAGATTTTACACTCTGCACAGGTTGCGCACTTTACCCACACCATGGAGCACCTGACCTCGTGATCCCATTCGGGTGGACCAGCGTTGCTCCAACGAAACCCGCCTGACCTGTGACCCTCCCATCATACCACCGGCAATCATTCCTGCCCTAGGTGGCCCCTGTGTCACCTCGTGACACCTGCCACCGTCGTGGCCAAACTAAACTGTCCCAAATGGGGACACCGGCACAAAACTCAACTGGGCTCACAGGATTATCGCCGTCTACCTGATCAGTGTAGCACGCATGCATAACCCTCCCTGTCGGGTGGTACCGGTGACAGAGCACGGAGCCAGACCAAGTCAAGGCCGTCCCATACCGGTAAATGTGGTTGCATGGATAAGCCCGGACAGGTGACTCAAGATCAACCAACTAAGTTCATTTAGCAAGCTTAGTGGTTCATCACTATATCTTGAGTTAGCAGCAACTAGTCACTTAAATCAATTTACCATGAATTATTATATAGCAAGTAAATGAAAGAAATTCATATGGATATGCAATGCTATTGGAATGCTACATAAAATGGATGTTCTGGCTTGCCTTGCTCTGTTGGGTTGCCCAAAAACTCCTGATCTTCAAATGCACCAAAGGTTCCCTTTGAAAATAATTTAAAACAGCAATTTAAAATATCACATTACACTGTTTGGCCCACCAGAAATTCTGTGAGCAAGAGAAAAATACCAAACTTTACCAGAAATTAGAGGAGATCAATACAAACCAAGTGCAAAAGAATCAATCTATTTGGACTTAGGAATAAAAAGTTATTGATGGTCAAAGGTACTAGTCAAAGCTGGAATTTAAATTAAAAACAGAAAACCTGACAGGGGCCACGTCGAAGGCGTAAAGCGGAGAGGCATCTCTACTTACCGCTTCACATGCGCGCGGCTGAGCCGCTGATGAGCGGGCCCCACAGCTAGGTTTAAACCAGAGAGAGGGAACAGAAAGAGAGGCAAAGCTCCGGTGATCATCGCCGGTGATGCAGGCAGCGGCGAGGTCGGGCGAGAACATGAATGGAATGAGCTCACCGAGGCAAATGCACATGTACCCGCAGCTTGGCTGGAGATGGCCGGACGGTGATGCCCCCTTCTTCTCCGGCGGGTGGATGCTACGGGCGTCGTCGGCGGCGGTGATTCCGGCAGCGGTTCGACTCGGGAGGAGGTCGGGCGTGATCACGGAAATGAGCTGCGCTCGAGGGTGGCATCAGTGGAGGCTGGGAAGGAGTAGAACGGCGAGGCAACTGGGCTCTGGTGGCGGTGGATCTCCGACGAGGTTCGAGGCTAGAGGGCCTCTCGGTCGTGGCCCGCTGCTCGAGGAGGCAATTGGGAGGTGGGGGAGTGGGTTGAGGAGCTCGAAGAGGCTGGCCATGGCCTTATATAGGCGGGAGGCAAGCTCGGGCGAGTCCTCTGGAAGCGGCGAGGCGTGGGACACATCGTCGGCATGAGGACGCCTTGCTGGCTGGCTGCTAGCGGCGACGACACGGGAGAGGGCAGAGAGAGTTAATGCGGTGGTGGAGGTTAGCGGAGGAAGAAGACGCGCCGTAGGCCATAGTGCAGCCACGGGCGGCACAGTGCCCGACTGCGTGGCAGCCATCGAGGAGGATTCCGGCGAGGGGGACCCTCTCGAGTGAGGTACATGGACGGCATTGGCGATGTCGGCACCAGCGGACACCTTCTGACAACACGGGGCGGCCGAAATGACAACGCCTGATGCGGGCGAGGTACAGAGCATGCGCACTGCCATGCCATTGCCGTGCTCACCACCGTGTTTGGCGCCTAGAGGCCGAGCAGGTCCAGCGCACCATGTCCAGAACCTTCTCGTTTGATCACTTAGCCTCTCAGCACATTTGGTTTGGCTAGATTCACTCTGCTGTGAAGTGTAGCTTTAGCTACAGTTTCTGATAGCAAACTTGAGAGTGATCTAGAGGATAGATGAGCTGGAGATGAACCCAGTGGAGATGTCTGGTGTGTTCTACCTTGGAGGGACTACAAGCTGACCAAATTTGAAAGGGTTTGGACTAGTTTTGAATATAGTTCCTGTGTAAACCACCTTACTGGTCCAGAAACTAAATGAGCTTGGTTCACTCATATGGTTAATCTTCTAAAGCTGAAATTTCGTTTATGGGAGTCATTTGGTGTGTCGAAGATGCCATAAAAATTTCATGGCCATAGGATACCTCTAGCTAGTACTTCCTTCACAGAGGTCCCAAAAAGACAACAACTTGGCAGAGCCTTGTTGCTAAAAAGTTATACTGGACAAAGTGATATTTTTGGATATTGTGGCTAGATATGTTCCCTAGTATCTCAGGGAATTTATTTGGGAGTTTTCTAAGTTAGGAAAATATAGGTTGCTTCATAATTGGCCCATTCTGACCAGAAAGAAAATAATTATTCTGGCCAAAATTTTACATTGAACAATGAAATGTTTTTGAAGATTATGAGGTTATATGATAATAAGAAGGTGTGATAGGAGTTTGGGATCCTTCTGATCATCAGAACTATAGGTTGCTTCACAACCCATTGTGATGACATAGTTTCCCAAGGAAGAAAATAAATTATTGGGAAAAGATTGAATATTGGAATTTGATCCAAGAGAGATGTAGCAAGGCTATGGCAGGGTGGTGAGGATTTTTGAGTCACATGGAAAACAGGTTCAAAGATTCACAAGTCAAAAGTTAACTGAAAAGGTTCAAAAACCATCCAGAATTCAAATAAAGCCCAAAAAGGTTTTGAAAAGAAAAAGTTGTCAAAACCAAGGTGTCACAAACCTACCCCCCCTTAGGATGAATCTCTTCCTCAAGATTCGGTTGCTCAGGGAACAAGTACGGGATGCAAATCTTAGAAATCTTCTCTTTCCTAGGTAGCCTCTTCCTCAGTGTGGTGTTCCCACAGTACTTTGTAAAACTTGATCACCTTACTTCTGGTAGTTCTTTCCATCTCCTCCAAGATTCTGACAGGTTTCTCCTCATAGGTCAGATCTTTAGCCAGTTCTATCTCACTCATATATGCTTGCTTGATCGGTGGGGCAATGCACTTCCTTAACTATGATATCTGGAAGACATCATGAACGTCAGACAACTCCGGTGGTAGTTCCAACTGATATGCTACCCTGCCTTTCCTAGCAATTACTGGAAAGGGATCGATGTATCTTGGTGCAAGTTTTCCCCGTGTATGAAACCTCTTCACTCCTTTCATGGGGGTTACTCGAAGGTAAGCATATTCTCCGGGCTCAAAGGTCACTTCTCGGTGCTTTGGATCGTAATAGCTCTTCTGATGGGACTTGGCTGCCCGAAGATGCTCCTGAATATCCTTGACTTGTCTCTCTGCCTCGAGCATGAAGTCCGTGCCAAAGATACGACTATCTCTTGTCTGAGACCAGTTTAATGGGGTGCGGCACTTCCGCCCATACAGTGCTTCAAATGGTGACATCTTAAGACTTGACTGATAGCTGTTGTTATAGGAAAATTCCGCATAGGGTAGGCTATCTTCCCATTTGGGTCCATGAGTAAGAGCACATGACCGAAGCATATCCTCTAGTATCTGGTTTACTCGTTCGGTCTGTCCATCTGTCTGTGGATGATACATTGTGCTATGCTTCAGCATGGTTCCCAAAGCTTGGTGCAATCGCAGCCAGAATGCTGAGGTAAATAAGGAGCCCCTATCCGAGGTGATAGACTTGGGTACTCCATGAAGACTGACTATCCGGGACATGTAGAGTTGTGCAAGCTGATTTGCGTTAAAGGTGGTCTTTACTGGAATAAAGTGAGCCACTTTTGTGAGTATATCCACGATGACACAGATAGCATCATGGCCTCTTGTTGACTTGGGTAGTCCAACAATAAAGTCCATGCATATGTCATCCCATTTCCACTGGGGAATTGGTAACGGTTGCAGTAGCCCAACGGGTTTCTGGTGTTCAGCCTTGACTTTGTTGTAGATGTCACAGCAGGCAACATAGTATGCTATGTCCGTTCGCATTTCTGGCCACCAAGAGGTTTCTCTTAGGTCCTGATACATCTTTGTACTGCCTGGGTGAATAGAGTACGCGGACTCATGAGCTTCTCTGAGTATCTGCTGCCTCAAGTTATCCTGATCGGGCACAGATATCTACTTCTCAAACCATAAGGTGCCTTGGTCATCCACACGGAAAGACTTGGCCTTCCCTTGCTGCATCAACTCCTTGATCTCTTGTATCCCCTCATCTGGTTCTTGAGCCTTTTTAATCTCTTCCGTAAGAGTTGGGGTAATTTCCAAGTTATCCTGGTTAACTGGGCCGCATAGTACCATATTGAGCTTGGCAAACTCTTCTTGCAACCTGGGGTGGATACTTGCAGTTAGTGTATTCACGGTGCCTGGTTTTCTACTGAGAGCATTAGCAACCACATTGGCTTTTCCCGGATGATAATTTATTACAAGATCATAATCCTTGACCAGTTCCAGCCATCTTCGCTGTCTGAGATTCAGGTCAGGCTGAGTGAAAATATATTTGAGACTCTTGTGGTCTGTATATGTTTCACAGCCCTGCCCAATGAGATAATGCCTCCAGATCTTCAAGGCATGAACCACTGCTGCTAGTTCCAAATCATGTGTTGGGTAGTTTTCTTCATGAGGTCATAGCTGTCTGGATGCATACGCTACAACCTTTCCTTCTTGCATTAACACGCAGCCGATTCCACGCCTGGAAGCATCGCAATTTATGTCAAAGCTTTTGTGGATGTCTGGAAGAATTAAAGACAGGGGCTGTGGTTAGCCTTGTCTTTAGTTCCAAAAAGCTGCTCTCGCATTCTGCCGTCTAGACAAACCGTTGATTTTTCTTTAGCAATTCTGTTAGTGGCTTGGCTATCTTAGAGAGGCCTTCTATGAAGCGATGATAATAGCCTGCCAATCCCAGAAAACTATGGACTTCTGTAACTGAGGCTGGGGTCTTCCAGTTCAAAACTGCAGTTACCTTGTTGGGGTCGACGGCTACTCCTTGTTCTGACAGAACGTGTCCTAGAAATCCCACCTCTTTTAGCCAAAATTCACATTTGCTGAATTTGGCGTACAGACGATGGGTCCTTAATCTTTCCAAGACAGCGCGGAGGTGTTGTTTGTGTTCTTCTTCATCCTTGGAGTATATCAGGATGTCATCGATGAACACCACCACAAATTTGTCCAGAAAATCCATGAAGAACTTGTTCGTCATGCTCATGAAATAGGCCGGAGCGTTCGTCAGTCCAAACGCCATGACCATAAATTCATACAGACCATATCGGGTGGTGAAAGCCGTCTTGGGGATATCCTCTTTTCTGATTTTTAGCTGATGATATCCTGTTCGGAGGTCAATCTTGGAGAATACCCGTGCTCTGTTCAGCTGATCGAATAGATCGTCAATGCGAGGGAGCGGGTACTTATTTTTAATGGTGACCTCATTCAACTGGCGATAGTCCACACACATTCGTAGACTTCCATCCTTCTTCTTGACAAACAGTACGGGTGATCCCCATGGCAAGATGCTTGGACAAATATACCCTTTCTGTAACAATTCATCCAACTGCTTCTTTAATTCCACTAGCTCTGGACTCGGCATACGATAGTATTTCTTGTAAATCGGGGCAGTACCGGGAATCACCTCAATTGCAAACTCTAATTCCCGGTCAGGTGGCATCCCCGGTAGTTCCTCGGGTACATCCGGGAATTCGCAGACTACCGGAATCAAATTCATATCCGTACCGGTAGTTTGCTATGCCATTCCCTTTCTTGACATCATTTTGCTGGCAATGAATTGAACTGTTTGTCCTGCCGGGTTAACCAGTGTCACTGTTCTGATAGCGCAGTTGATGCACACCTGGTGTGGTGTCAACCAGTCCATCCCCAGTATTATATCCAATCCAGGGGATTCAATGGCAATGAGTGTAGCTGGAAATTTAACTCCATGTATCGAGATTTCTAGACCTTTATATATCAGATTTGTTTTGAGTAGGGAGCCAGGGGATTGTACCACCATGATTTTATCCAAAAGCGAAGGGGAAAATTTGTGCAAGGTGGCAAAACTCCGCGAAATAAACGAATGGGAAGCTCCAGAATCAAATAAAATTACTGCAGGTATGTCATTAACAGAAAACATACCGAGGACTACGTCTGGTGCTTCGCAGGCTTCCTCGGTGGAGATATGATGGACGCGTCCGTAGTTGAAGTTATGGTTGGGGCGGCGTCCAATGGTGTTGACCTATGGCTTGAAGTCGGATGGTGGCTTCCCATTTCTGGTGGGGCACTGTTTGGAGTAGTGTCCGCTTTGGCTGCAAGTAAAGCAAGTGTTGTTGAGGCGGCAGTCCTCCATCACTGGCTGTTTGCCGAAGGTCTTGTTCTGACTGACCGTCTTATTTTTGTTGTTGTTGCCATTGTTCCATGCGGGCTTGTATTCAGATGGACCTAACTGCCAAATGCGTGGCTTCTGCACAAACTGCTCACGGTTATCATTCTTGGGGTCAAACTTCTGCTTGCGGTCATCATACCCAGACTTATGCTCTCGTTCGGCTATGAAGGCCTTGTTCACCAGAGTCTGGAAGTCCGGAAAGTCCAGCATACAGAGCTGACAACGGAGGGCATGATTCACTCCTCCTAGGAATCGGTCTATCTTCCTTTCTTCAGTGGATACGTCATGGGTAGAGTACCGCGCCAAATTGTTGAACTTGTTCAGATACTCTCCCATGGACATATTTCCTTGTGTAAGGGCAAGAAATTCCCTTTGCTTCCCCTTCATTATGCTAGTAGGGATATGATACTTGCGAAATAGCTCCTTAAACTTTTCCCAAGAAATATCTTCTCCAGCAGGCCGTGTTATCTTTGTGTTGTCCCACCATATAGTTGCTGGCCCGTCTAGGTAATGAGTGACAAAAGGAACCTTATCTGCCTCTTCACAGCGAGCTATACCCAGCTTCTTTTCCATGGTCCTCAGCTAATCATCAGCCTCCATCGGGTCCACAGCTTGACCAAAACTGGGTGGCTTTGTGCGTTGGAAGTCAGACAACTTAGAGTGTGTCCCATTGTTGTTATTCTGGCCCACCATAGTCTGCATACTCTTCAAAAATTCCATGAGATCCTGATTCCTTTTTTCTTCAAACATCCTCATGATCTGATCAGTGGTCGGTGCCTGAGGCGCCAAGGTGGTGGTAAATCTTCTGGTGGCTGTCCTGCTTGTCTGGCGGATTGACGAACGGGGGTTCCATCGCCGCCTTGGCTACTACCTCTCTTCATCCTAAATTTGTTCCCATTGCAAAATACTGAATCGATGAGCAATGTCCATAAGGGAAACACACTAATATGACAATGAAAGAGAATTCACGAAAAAGAGGCGAATAAAGCAAACAACATAATTATACAAGATAACCCAACATCATACATGGCAAGCTAGTAGGGGGATATCATGGCTAGACTGCTCATACGGCAGTTGACATATGCAAAGATGCATGCACTAAGGCTCAAGCCTCCACTCTAGTGGCACGGGTGGCACGAACACAGCCAAACTGAAGACTCCTCGTCATCTGATCCTGAGTCAGAATCAGAACTGATGATGTGGATCGCATCCTCCGGATCAAAGGAAACACGACGACGCTGCTGAGATGGTTCTCCTTCCGGGAGGAAGAAGCACGACGCCTCAGCATCGGAGCAGCTGGAGTGGCTAAAAGTGAGGCCCACTGTGCCGGGGTCTCACGTCAGCTACCCGACGAATAGCCTAGTGGGGTGATGGAGCTAGAGGGGGTATCAAACATACATGGAGGTGAAACTGGTGGTGCAAGTGTAGGTTGGGGTGGAGACAGTGCTGGGGTTGCAGCTGCAAGTGCCTCTAGGACACGAGATAGCTCCTCAGACAGGGGAATGATCATATGGTAACTGGCATTCACATAACAAGATAGAACACCAGTCGCACGATAACTCGCCGGGTGAACAGGCGCGAAAATGACTCGCCCTGTCGTAGGCAACATGGTGGGGTAGTGAACGAAACCTGGATGAGTCTGCATCTCGACCTCGTGTAACCGCAATTCAGTGAGAGCCTCCATCATAGCAAACTGGATTGCCAGCTCCATAGTAGAAGCCGTTCCGCCCTTGGAAGAGCGAGAGTAGCTACCAATGTCCGAGCTCGTGGTCATGGAGGCCTCCGCGTGATACTCGTACGTACACTGACTCGGCGAGCTGCTCTCGGAACACCTGGTACACTGGATCTTCGCCGTTGGGATACAGCCGAAGCCAGACGCTACGGAGTAGTACTGGGAAAGTGAATGGTGCTGGCTCATAATGGTAGTGGTACGGAACTGGTGCCATCTACACTCACAATGCCACGGTTAGTAAAACAATGAATTAGAATGCATGCTATGCAACAATCCAATGCAGCAAGCAAGATGCACACTCCAACCATACACTAATCGTGGTTTCTAGCACGGGTTAACTAGGGTGTCCTACAGTCAGGACGGCTCTGATACCAAGCATTGTGGCACCCTGGCTCAGAGAACGGGATTACCAGTGTTTCCAACCCAGAGATCATGTCTTCTGGAAACACACAACAACTCGGAACAGAACAGAACTGAAATTTATTGATAAACTTTGGGTACAAGCTCATATTTTACATCGAAAGTGAGGCTGAAAGCCCAACTGGTGCTAAGACAATATCTACATTATTTATGAAACATAACAGGGCGTCGGTACTACTCGGTACTTCTACAGCGTAGCGAAACCTAGCGGAAACTCCATCCACAGGGACACTGCTGGGACACAGCCTAGTTAGCGTAGCACAAACCATCGGGACCTCCGTCCTCGGCTTCTCCTGCTTCTGGCATGATACGCCAGGTGACTACTTTGAATGTACTCGCAAGCTCATGAAAACCAAGTAATGCAGCAAACAATGGCATGGCAATTATCAGGTTAAATGCTTAAGTAATTCACTTACTGGTTACTGGTTACCAACTTACTCTCTTCCGGGTTGTCTCACAACCCCCGGAATACTCACTGAGTACTTCCGATCACCAGACAAGTTTTTCCATCATTATTATTAGTATTACGGTTGACCATCTAGTGAGGTCTGGATGGGCTGTCCATTACCGTGGACGCAGCTATTCGAATAGATTTTACACTCTGCAGAGGTTGCGCACTTTACCCACACCATAGAGCACCTAACCTCGTGATCCCATTCGGGGTGGACCAGTGTTGCTCCAACGAAACCTGCCTGACCCGTGACCCTCCCATTGTCCCACCAGCAATCATTCTCCCCCGGGGTCCTGCCCTGGGTGGCCCCTGTGTCACCTCGTGACACCTGCCACTATCATGGCCAAACTAAACTGTCCCAAACGGGGACGCCGGCACAAAACTCAATTGGGCTCACAGGATTATCGCCGTCTACCTAATCAGGGTAGCACGCACGCATAACCCTCCCTGTCGGGTGGTACCGGTGAAAGAGCATGGAGCCAGACCAAGTCAAGGCCGTCCCATACCGGCAAATGTGGTTGCACGGATAAGCCCGGACAGGTGACTCAAGATCAACCAACTAAGTTCATTTAGCAAGCTTAGTGGTTCATCACTATATCTTGAGTTAGCAGCAACTAGTCACTTAAATCAATTTACCATGAATTATTATATAGCAAGTAAATGAAAGAAATTCATATGGATATGTAATGCTATTGGAATGCTAGAAAAAATGGATGTCCTGGCTTGCCATGCTCTGTTGGGTTGCCCAAAAACTCCTGGTCTTCAAATGCACCAAAGTTTCCCTCTGAATATAATTTAAAACAGCAATTTAAAATATCACATAACACTGTTTGGCCCACCAGAAATTCAATGAGCAATAGAAAAATACGAAACTTTACCAAAAATTAGAGGAGATCAATACAAACCAAGTGCAAAAAGAATCAATCTATTTGGACTTAGGAATAAAAAGTTATTGATGGTCAAATGTACTGGTCAAAGCTGGAATTTAAATTAAAAGTAGAAAACCTGATAGGGGCCACGTCGAAGGCGTAAAGCGAAGAGGCATCTCCACTTACCACTTCGCACGCGCGCGGCTGAGCCGCTGACGAGCGAGCACCGCGGCTGGGTTTAAACCAGAGAGAGGTTACAGAGAGAGAGGCGAAGCTCCTGTGATCATCGCCGGTGATGCAGGCAGCGGCGAGGTCGGGCGAGAATGTGAATGGAACGAGCTCACCGAGGCGAACGCGCACGTACCCGCAGCTTGGCTGGAGACGACTGGACGGCGGTGCCCCCTTCTTCTCCGGTGGGTGGATGCTATGGGCGTCGTCGCCAGCAGCAATTCCGGTAGTGGTTCGACTTGGGAGGAGGTCGGACATGATCAGGGGAATGAGCTGCGCTCGAGGGTGGCGTCAGTGGAGGCTGGGAAGGAGTAGAATGGCAAGGCAACTGGGCTCTGGTGGCGGCGGAACTCCGGTGAGGTTCGAGTCCAGAGGGCCTCTCGGCCGTGTATCGCTACTCGGGGAGGTGATTGGGAGGTGGGGGAGTGGGTTGAGGAGCTCGGAGAGGCTGGCCATGGCCTTATATAGGCGGGAGGCGAGCTCGGGCGAGTCCTCTGGAAGCGGCGAGGCGCGGGACACGTCGCCGGCACGAGGACACCTTGCTGGCTGGCTGCTAGCGGCGACGAGACGGGAGAGGGCAGAGAGAGTTAATGCGGCAGTGGAGGTTAGCGGAGGAAGAAGACGCGCCGCAGGCCACAGTGCAGCCATGGGTGCCACAGTGCCCGAGTGCGTGGCGGCCGTCGGGGAGGATTCCAGGGAGGGGGACCCTCTGGAGTGAGGTACGTGGACGGCATCGGCGATGTTGGCACCAGCAGACACCTTCTGACAACGCGGGGCGGCCGGAATGACAACACCCGACGCAGGCAAGCTACAGAGCACACGCACTGGCATGCCATTGCCATGCTCACCATCGTGTTTGGCGCCTAGAGGCCGAGCAGGTCCAGCGCACCATGTCCAGAGCCTTCTCCTTTGATCACTTAGCCTCTATGCACACTTGGTTTGGCTAGATTCACTCTGCTATGAAGTGTAGCTTCAGCTATAGTTTTTGACGACAAACTTGAGAGTGATCTAGAGGATAGATGAGCTGGAGATGAAGCCAGTGGAGATGTCTGGTGTGTTCTACCTTGGAGGGACTACAAGCTGACCAAATTTGAAAGGGTTTGGACTAGTTTTGAATATAGCTGACCAAACTAAATGATCTTGGTTCAGTCATATGGTTGATCTTCTAAAGCTAAAATTTGGTATATGGGAGTCATTTGGTGTGTAGAAGATGCCATAAAAATTTCATGTCCATAGGATACCTCTAGCTAGTACTTCCTTCACAGAGGTACTAAAAAGACACCAACTTGGCAGAGCCTTGTTGCTAAAAAGTTATACTGGACAAAGTGATATTTTTGGATATTGTGGCTAGATAGGTTCCCTAGTATCTCAAGGAATTTATTTGGGAGTTTTCTGAGTTAGGAAAATAGAGGTTGCTTCACAATTGGACAATTCTGACCAGAAAGAAAATAATTATTCTGGCCATAATTTTATATTGGACAATGAAATGTTTTTGAAGATTCTGAGGTTATATGATAATAAGAAGGTGTGACCGGAGTTTGGGATCCTTGTGATCATCACAACTATAGGTTGCTTCACAACCCATGGTGATGACATAGTTTCCCAAGGAAGAAAATAAATTATTGGGAAAAGATTGAATATTGGAATTTGATCCAAGAGAGATGTAGCAAGGCTATGGCAGGGTGGTGAGGATTTTTGAGTCACTTGGAAAAGAGGTTCAAAGATTCACAAGTCCAAAGTTAACTGAAAAGGTTCAAAAACCATCCAGAATTCAAATAAAGCCCAAAAAGGTTTTGAAAACAAAAAGTTGTCAAAAACCAGGATGTCAAACTAGTGTTGGCGCCGAAGAGAGGTACTTCCTCAAGTCTTTCAGTGCTGCCTCCGCTTCCAGAGTCCATTTCATTGGACCGGCCTTTTCCAAGATCTTGAAAAATGGTAGGGCACACTCAACAGACTTGGAGATGAACCTGCTTAGTTCAGCAATGCAGCCGGCAAGGCGGCGCACATCCTTGACGCGGTTCGGTGCTTCAATCTGCTCAATCTCTTTGATCTTGTCAGGATTAGCTTCAATTCCACACTGAGAAACAAATAACTCAAGAAGCTTGCTGGATGGAATGCCAAACACACACTTCTCGGGGTTGAGCTTCGCATTGATCTTGCATAGATTAGCAAATGTCTCTTCTAGATCTTGCATCAGTGTTGCCTTGTCCTTGGTTTTGACCACTATATCAGCCATGTATGGTTCAACATTTCTATGCAGCTGAGGCTCAAAACCAATCTGGACTGCTCTTGCAAATGTTGAACCAACACTTTTCAATCCGAAAGGCATGCGTACAAAGCAGTACATGCCACATGGAGTGATGAATGCGGTTTTCTCTTCATTTTCCTTTGACATGAAAATTTGGTGATACCCGGAGTAGGCATGAAGAAACGACAGCATATCACATCCAGTAGTGGAGTCAACAATCTGGTCAATGCACGGCAAGGGAAAAGGATCTTTCCGGCAAGCTTTATTGATATCTGTATAGTCGATACAAAGCTGCAACTTGCCGTTCGCCTTGCCTACAACAACTGGATTGGCCAACCACGTAGGATGGAGTACACCTCTGACTAAACATGCCGCTTCCAACTTCTTTATTTCTTCGGCAATAAACTGTTGCTGTTACAAAGCTTGCTTTCACACGTTCTGCTTGACGGGCCGCGTGCGAGGGTAGACGGCAAGATGGTGCTCAATTACCTCCCTGGGAACACCGGGGATGTCAGATGGCTTCCATGCAAACACATCGACATTCACCCGCAGGAAGGCAATGAGCGTGCTTTCCTATTTGCTATCAAGGGTGGAACTTATGGTAAAAGTTCCCCTCGTGCCGTCATCCTTGGTGGGAACCTTCTTGGTTTTTGGTGGAGCAGCCTTGTTCTTTTTGCTCTTGCCGGCAGAGCTCTCTGGCACATCCTCGATGGGAGCGCAGCACTCCGAAGAGGCGCGCTTGCCAGTCAGTGGTTGTGCCGGTCTTTTTCCTCTTCTCCCCCCGGGAACTTTGTCGGCAAGAGCAAGTGCCTTGGCAGAAGATGCTGCCACCGCTCCCCGGTAGAGATGTTCGGCGTAGATCAGTGCATCTTGCTTGTTAGAATGGATGGTGATGATGCTTATCAGTCATGTCATCTTCAGTGTGTTGTATGCATAATGTGATGGTGCCATGAATTTTGCCAATGTCAGGCGGCCAAGGATCCCATTATATGGCAATGGGATCTTGACGACGTCGAAGACAATCTTCTCTGTCCTGTAATTGAATTCGCTGCCAAATCTCACCGGCAGAGTGATCTTGCCCTTTGGCTAGCTTCTTCCTGGATTGATCCCTTGGAATGTGTCAGCCTTTTCCAGATCTTCAACAGAAATCTACAGCTTCATGATCACATTAGGTGAGATCAAGTTGAGACCAGCCCCATCGTCAACCAACATTTTTGTCACTTTGAGGTTGTAGATGGTTGGTGAAACAACAACGGCAAGCACCCGACCGTAGTTGTGCGATCAGGGTGATCCTCGTCGTAAAAAATGATGGGCGTGTTAAACCATCTCAATGGCTTCTGGGCATCAACTGCTGGTTCTACTGCATTGACTTCACGCGCCCACTGCTTGAGTTGGCGGTGAGAAGAGTGCAAATATGCACCTCTGTCAATTCACATTGCTTCTGTGCCTTTTTGGAACTATTGCTTGCTGGACTCGTCATCAGCTTCTTCGTCCTCATTATCATCATCATCTTTCTTGTCTCGACCTCTAGCAGGCTTCTCCTTCTGCTGCTTGGTCTTGCCACGACGACCTCCTCGGCCACCATGTTTCTTGCCGGATCCACTTGCACCGTTAGCCTTCTCCTTATCTCTCTTCTCATATTCAGCCTTCTGCTTCTTGGCAAGCTGCTCAACCTGCCGGTAGTCTTGAAGGTCATGGCTCTTGGTGTAGTGGATCTTGCAGTACTACTTGCCAGAGCCCCCGGTCTGGTCAGCAGCCGCCAAGGCTTGGCACGAGGTGCACCCAGCAACCTCCTTGCCGGAGCTCTCTGCCTTAGACTTCTTGGTGGGACCACTGTTGCCGGATCCCTCTACAGCGAGCACTGCTTTACCCTTGCACTTCCTGTTATGCTTGCAATTTTTCTTCTTTGGGGTGGTGGCGGCATCGTCATCTTCTGAATCAGATCCTGCGGCAACCTCCTCCCGGGAAGATTCCTTCCTCAGCCCGTGCACACTTGTCGGCCAGAGCATAGAGCTCGGCGACTTCCCTCACCTTGGTCATGGCCATCTCTTCCTACATCTTGGGGTTCCTCACATTCTAACGAAACGCGGCAATTATTGCTATGGGGTGGATATTGGGAATGTTGTGTTGTACATGACTGAATCTATGTATGTACTTGCGGAGCGACTCATCTTCTTTTTGCGGAATCAACTGCAGATCAGTTTCTTGGCCTGGAACTTTTTGGCCGCCTATGAAGGCACCAACAAACTTGTGGCACAAATCTGCCCAGCAGGAAATGGAGTCCTCCGGCAAGTTCATCAACTACGACATGATGTTGGGTTTGAGCACCAACGGGAAGTAGTTGGCGGAAATCTTGTCATCACGAGCCCCAACAGCTTGCACTACAATGGTGTAGATGCTTAGGAACTCTGAAGGGTGTACCTTGCTGTCGTACTTCTCCAGCACTTCTGCCTTGAAGTTCCGGAGATTGGGCCACTGGACTTGCCACAGCTCACGAGTAAACACTGGACAACCTACCTCGTAAGGCGAGTTGCCAGGATACCCTGGCGCACGCACATCTACAGCAGGCCTTGCACGCCTGTCAGACTGACGGTGTGCTTCCCGTCTCTGTTCTATGGTAGTACGGGCATCTTCTCCTCGCTGTTCTTGGAGAACTTGGCGCTGGTCATGGTGAGTTCACGTATCAGACGATGCCATGGACATGTCATCATGGGCGTTGACCCGCTGGCTCTGCTGCTCCGGTTATTGCTATCGTGGAGGGGACTGCACTGTGGCTGCTACGCCTCCAGTCCTCTGTCCAGCAGCACACACCGGTGCGGTGGGCTACTGTTGTGAAGGCCCCGCACACTGCGGTTTGTCGTTGTTGGTGAAACCAACAAGACTCTGGATGGTAGCTCTCCACTCCTCCATCTTCTCCGTAGAAGGAGGAAACTCCAGAAGTAATTGAGCACGCGCCAGTGCTTCTTCTGGGATGGACGGCATGGAGAGGCGCGAGGAACGGGGGGTGTTCTTGCTTCCACCTATCTTGGAAGTAGCACCATCTCGAACCTGCGACCTTGGCCTGTTGTCGCCAGTGCGCTAGCGTGCGTGCTGGCCTTGTGTATCTTGAGGATGATCCGCAGGACCCTTGCCATGTGGATGCTCAGGGTCGCCAACACCGTGGTGCTACTCGTCGCGTGTGACCTGGGATTGCCACGGCATGGGCACTGGCATGGGCGTCTTGGAGTGATCCATGTTGTCCCTGTACTTTGCCGCACCGCTCACAGGCAGCACGGCCCCGTCCTTGGACCTGGTGGCATGTGGGTTGTTGTTCTCGTTGGGGACGATGCCGCTCGCCTGGCTGTGATCACCAGAATGTCGTGGAGGTTGCCCTTGGCCTCCGCCTCCTCCACCTCCACCACTCGCACCGTCGCCCATGTCATCACTTGCCTGCGAAGGCACTGGTGGCTTGGATGTCGATGGACCAACCGCCACGATGCCCTTCTTCTTGGGAGCCATGGCGACGAAGATGATGAAGAATCTGACGCGCTAACTACTAACTACGGTTCGCACAAGTGATCCCCCTACCTGGTCCGCCAAAGATGTCGTTTGCATGACCATCTATGGAGATCCCTTTGCGGTTTGACTGGAGGGATCGACGAGCACAAAGAGCGGAGCTAGTAGGAAGCACACAAGTTTTACCCAGGTTCAAGCCGCTATGAAGCATAAAACCCTACTCCTTCTTTGTGTATTGGATGTGTATATGCCCAGTTAGAAGTTTTGCACGTCCGACAAGGTGCTCGGGGGTGCAGCTACGCGTGCAAATATACGGGGGTTTCAACCTTTGTTAAGGTAGCCATGGGCCTCCTTTTATAGACTAAGGGATCACCACAATGGAAAAATGGTAAATATACACTATAAATAGTGCCTACAGTGCTTATCACCTAACTCTGACGGGTTAGGACAAACGCATTAATTGCACCGTGAGGTGTCTTGTGGATGGAGCTCCCGACAAGAATGGTCTCTCCTTCTGTGCCGTTCACCCATCTATCTCTTATTTCCTTGACACATTGCCTGGACGGGTGTCATTAAAGTTGTCTTCAGGGCGGCGAGCTGCCACGTGCCCAGACATGACTCACCTAACTACCTGCCTGCTCGACACCTAATCAACAAGTGACAACCTAATCGATGAGGTGGAGTGGTGGCAAGGTAGTGGGATTCTTGCCGGCCTCGGAGCTTGCCGGGCTTGGAACTGGCGTGCTCCGCTAGCTCTCCTCGGCAAGGATCTTGCCGGGTCCCCAAGTTGTATCTTTAATGCTTCTGATCTCTTTCTTTGGAGATCTTCTATGTATTCTTGTCATCTGGTCTTGAGTTTGGCTTTTGTTATCCTTCGGCAAACCTTGCCATCGGGAAGGGTACCATTTCTTGTGAATAAGTCTGGGGTATTAAAGACCCAATTCTTAATACACCCATAGGTGATCCACACTTAATGCTTGGTTTTGGTCCAAGGACCTTAATTGTGGAGATGACCACTCTGTGGCAACGACGAAGCAGGACCATAGAATGAAATATAATCCTAAGAGGAGGAGTTTAATAACTTTAGGGTGATCTGCCTACAGGACACATATATCAAATATTATGAGTATGATACATGGTAACTGGTGTTACCGTCTCACTAGCACACCTGATACATTCTTAACATGAACTGAATTCTCTTCGCGCCTAATCTCTTCATTGTAAGAAACGCAACTCTCATTCTCACTTTTACTTACGTTACTTATTTTCAGAGTTTTTTTTACCTTCATTACTATAAACCTTTTATCCTTGCCCTTCTGGTTTATTTGTCCACCAGGACAGTAACAATATTTGCATAAGCTCAAGAAATTACTTCACACAAGAACTGTTACATCTTGTGTGTGACAGAAGCACCAATATAAATACTATCCTTTGCTCTTTGTTGGGACAATAACAAACTGGGATACTTGCACAAAAGTGCTACATAACCTTGTTTGGCTTGCAGGCATCACACCACGTCCTCCTACTTCAAGATCAAGCAACCCCGAGTAGTACACCTGTTGGAAGACCCGCCGCGAGTGTCCAACAATGATCTTGGATCAGAGGAGATCATATGCCACATCAGTATTTTGAACAGTCTGGGCTAGCCCAAGGATACCGTGGACATCTGAAGAGTCCAATTTATGTGATAATTTTACTAGATATTTTTTGCCTACATGGTAGGCTTTGTGGAATTTTACTGCATTCACACTCTTCTTTTTATTGATAATCTCTCAGGTAACACTTTTTGGTGCACTTAGCATAATATGGAGGAGATCCCCTGAAATGGTAGTGAAATCACGTATTTAAAGTGATAATCACCAGCAATAAAAGAATCAAGCAAGGAGGACAAAGAAGGAGTTTCCGCCACACATCCAGAGCGAAAGACGGCGTTCCATGCGACCACACCCACTCGCATGGGTAGTCATATGAGGTGCCAGCGCTGCCGCCTGGTTGACTACTTCCACCTTGTTAAATCGAATCGGGGATTAGACACCCAAAGAGACCAGAAACTTGGCCAGAAGGCAAAACCCTAGCCTTCGGAGATCATCCGAAGGAGGGATTGGCAAGGAGAAGAGGGCCATCTTCCTCATCAAGCACAAGGGGGGCTACAACATCATCACCACTGTCATCATCATCATCATCATCACCATCCACATCCTTATCATTGTAACATTAGGAACCCTAGTGGATCATCTTGTGCATTACTTGTATCATCCGCCCATGTTTGCCATATCCTTTGTCATGATGTTTGTTGTCTCCATGTGTGAGTAGACCCATAATTCTCGGGGATATGGATGAACCTTGGTAGCTGTAGGATTTGAATCGTTATTTTGGATATGAGATCCTCTATTGAATGCCTAGTTTAATAACTTCGTGAATGTTGTGAAGGGGCCACACTCAGTCTTTTTGCCTTATGGCCACAAAGTATATCACTGTCATTTTAAAGGGCTAGGATGTGAAGGTAATTCAGGTGACAGTAAAAGCCTTTCCTCCTAACCTTTGAAATTGATAGGGGAGTTATGGAGAACCCTTAGAGAGGCCGCATCCATGGGGTAAACCCTTGATTATCATGAGTTTTAACCCTATGGGGTAGACTATGCTTGTGGCATGCATGGCACGAAGTCTACCTCTAGTAGAACATGTTCTGTACCCGGCTCCCCCAACATAATCATCAAGAGTGGCTCAAGTATCCATATTATACTATGCCCCTGCATGGGTACGCTAGAAGAATACCAATGGGGATTCTAAACTCCCTGAGAACACCTTACTCCTCTGTTGTTCCATCAGTCACTCTAGCTATTGTTCTCTATTTACTTTTATGTTATTTACTTCAAAGTTTGCTCCACTACACAATTACAATTTATTTCCGCCCTCACTTTGCTTGAAATCTACAATTGTTTGCATGCATAAAAATACATAATTCACTACAAGAGGCAAAAGTCTGATTCTTGTGCTCCATGTGGGATCGAGACTCTTACTTCCAAAAGGATACACCTAAACCCTGTGCACTTGCCGGCCATCAAGCTTTTTTCTAGCGTCGTTGCCGGGGAGCTGAGCTCTGTTGGGATTTATCCTGAGTTTTGAATTATTTTCTGTATCTAACGATTTTTGTAGGCTACAAGAAACCGTGGTCCATCAAGAACAAATTTACCAAGTACGTGTGCAATTAGTAGCAGGACCAGTTCGAGGAGAAAACATTATATCCATCGATCCTCACCTATCTGGTAAAGTATTTGAGATAAACCCTCGGTTACTTGAAATGCTGAACAAGAATACATTCCAAGGTGATGGAACTAAAAGTCCTTATAAACATTTGACTTTACATTCCAAGGTGATGGAACTTGAAATGCTGAACAAGAATTTGACTTTACATGTGGTACTTTTCAATTGCAGGACTTAACTGATGAGGAGATAAAAGCTAAAATATTTCCTTATTCACTTGAAAAGGAAGCTGCCGAATGGCTATGACATCAGCCCGCATGTACTTTGAGTAATTGGAAAGAGCTATCTTCTGCATTTTATGCTTATTTTTACCCTTAAGGAAAATTATATAAGATAAGAAGGAAGATCATCAGCTTTGGACAACAACCAGGCGAGAAACTGGTAGATGCTTATATAAGGTATCGAGGTATACTCTCCAAGTGCCCTCAACACCATTATCCTGATTATTTGATTGTGAACTTCTTTTTTGATGGACTTGATTCACAAAGTAAACATGCATTAGATATTGCTTCTAAATGTTCTTTTATGGGAACGAATATTTCACAAGCCTGGAATCTACTTGATAGAATTTGGCATAATGTTGAGAGTTGGTACCTGTGTTCGAAGGAAAAGATGAAGATTGATCCTGGTTATGATAGTATTAAGTCTTTCCTTAGAACAAAGGAGATGAAAAATCTTGTTCATGAGCTTAACATTGGAATTGACCCCGCTTTACGTATTTTGAAAGTTTTTCTGAGTTTTTGCAGTACCAAATAAAAGATTTGTAAAGCACACCAGGAAATCTAAAGCAATTCGCATGGTTTAAATAGAAGGCCAAAGAGAAGGGAGAATTACTTTCATCTAAGCATAAGAAGAATGTTAAAGTAGAAAAATGTGGGACTCCGCCGCATGTTGATATATATCGTCAAAGAATTTGCAACACCTATAGCAGTGGTTAATAAAGAAGTTTATTTAGATCGAGACGCGACCTCTTATCTCAGAGGATGTACCGAAGGTAAAGATATAGGTAAACAAATTTTATCATGTTCCTTCGGCAGTAAAACATACTTTGGAATATGTGACCCTGGATCTCCAGTTAGTATTATTCCCTACACTCTCTATGCAAAAATTTATGATGAAATTTCTCCACGTATGCTTGAGCGAACTAGCGTGGTTATTAAGCTTGCAGATAAGACTGATAGAGTACCTTGCGGCATCATTAAAGATGTCAACATTATTGTCATAACCCCGATTCTAAGTCACACCGATCTAGCCTGTAACACCTCATATCACTTTGCAGCCTCACGCACGCTATTCCCACGGGTGTCGCCTTACCATGGCCCGGGACCGTTTGCGCCTTTTGGCTCACGTATATGATAGTGTTGCTAGCATCCATATGACAGAGAACCCGGGCTGACATGGCTAGTCGTGAACCCAAAGCGGCGCTAACTTACGGGGACAGGCATACATGAATCAACATCGAGCATGTCGGTCAGCAGCGTGTGAATCCGGGCTATAGCACTAGGCTAGCAGGACTCCGGGAAACCGGGCTGCAGCAGGCTAGGTAGGACTCCAGATATCACCGCGTGACATTTCCCCGAAGGGACAGACACAGGAACGAAGTGAAACACATGCCGGCCAGTCTAAGTGTTCCGGAGCAGCAGTGCTGGGCTAGCAGGACTCCGGTAAACCGGGTTGTAGCGGACTACCAAGGCTCAGTGGAGACACCAGACTACATTTCCCCATAAGAGAGGCTGCCAAGGATAAACAACTAGATAGTCGGATCCCACACATACCAAGCATTTCAATCATACACACAATATGCTCGATATGTATAAATACAACATGGCATCACAACAAAACTCTACAACTCAAAGTACTTTATTTAAAGGCTCCGGGGAGCCATACATAACATGTTCATACAGATAGGGGTCACACGACCCGACACTCAAGTCATACAAACATACAAGCACATGCGGAAGCAACTAGTCTGAGTACAGACACTAGAAAGAAAGAAGGCTTGACGAAGCCTGTCTATCTACATAGGCCCTTCACAAGCTCAGGTCACCACCTGGGTGGCAAGTCACTCGTCAACGTCGAGATCTACATAGAACCCATCGGAGGGGGCGGTGTTCTCGTCTGCAACAGTTATTAAAGCAACATGAGTACAAAGGTACTCAGCAAGTCTTACAACAGATCCTAATATATATGCACATTCTCAAGAAGGGTGGTGGAGTTATCACAGCAAGCCAGCTTTGACTCTTGGCTACACTATCCTACGAGACACCACTTGAGAAATTAGCTTTCGCACACGAGTCCACTAATCACCATCACAATACTCCACCGTGGATCCTCCCTCGTAATCCTACGAGAGGGCCATCCGCGGTACTCACACTTATCTTGAGTCTTTTAGTAGTAACCATTAACTTGTCTATGAACTGCATAAGCGACCAAGTAGTCCTTTACCGCGGACGCGGCTATTCGAATAGTTTTATACCCTGCAGGGGTGTACTTCGTCACACATGTCTCCACCACTTAGCGTCTGCACACGACATGTGCTCGGCAGACTTCAAGCGAAAGCCGACGTGGGTGTAGACCACGACCTGACTAACCACACAAGTCTCTAGTCCAGGTTTATCGCCTATTCGGGTTCCATCCGCAAGGAAATCCGGCCGGGGTGTCCTCAACGGCCCCAAACGATGTGTGCAGGGTTCCCGAGACACCAAACGGGCGACTCGGTACACCGGCCACATGCCTACCGCATCACAGCCCACCCCTAAGGTCAGCGCTGCGCACGGCCTCCAGCAACTACAAACACCAGTAACTACTTGCAACTCCTGGACAGAGGACGAGAGGGGTCAGTAAGTCGAGCGGGGTCATATTTCAGGGCCCAACGTGTGGTAGTAGCTGAATCTTAAATCACGCATACAGATCTCAGTTCTTAAGGACGGCCTCAATGAAACAACCCACCATGTACTCCTACATGGCCTTCCATCGATACCTTTACCAAATCATGTTCAACACTTCACTCTCATTACCGACACAACCATTCACTCTAGTTCATCACCCTGATGAGCCAGACCTGACACAACTCTAAGCATAGCAGGCATAGCATGGTAGGAAACACAGACATGGCTCAATCAACTCCTACACATGCTAGAGGGTTTCATCTAGTTACTGTGGCAATGACAGGTCATGCAGAGGATATGGGTTCAACTACCGCAACACACAGCAGTTTGAAACGCGTTGTCTTAATGCAGTAAACGAGAGCAGAAGCGAGAAGATGGGTTGGTATCGAAATGATCAATGGGGTTGCTTGCCTGACAGAGTGGTAGTGGAATACTGCCCTTCAGTTGGATACTCGTGAATATCCTCGGAGGCAGAACCTACCACGAAGAACACATCGAAACACAATCATCACATGGCAATATGCAACAATATGATGCATGCTATGACATGGCAAAATGAGTGTGTTTTGGCTAATGCATCTTAGAACAGGTTGGTTTGAGTTCATTTGAATCAAGGATTCAAATGCAAACCCAAAATAAGAGGTCATATTAGTGCATTAACTTGTTTCATCTAATCAGCAAGGTTAAAGTGTTCTGACATGCATGAAACCAGTATAGATGGAAAGATTGGATTTTTCTGATCCAAATTCATATATAATTTGTTTGATTTGGAGCTACAGATTAATTTCTATGAATTTTTGAAGTTTGTAGTATTTTCTGGAATTTCCTGAATAAAAATAAATCCAGAGAAATACTTATTGCGTCAGCATTGCGTCAGGATGACGTCAGCGGTCAACGGGGCCGGTCCAGGTCAAACCTGGCCAGTGGGTCCCGCGTGTCAGTGTCATTAGTCTAACTAATTTTTAGTTAGTCCTAATCCTAAGTTAATTAGCAGGCGGGTCCCACCTGTCATAGACCCAGGGGGGTCAAACTGGGTCAGCGGGGTCAAACCCGCCGGCGTTTAGCCGCCGGCGAGGCCAGACACGGCGGCGCAGTGCGGGATTCGTGCTCCGGCGACCAAAACGACGGCGGAGCACATCTACGTGATGCGGGGAGTGAGCCGCGTCGAGTGGTGGCAGTGGGTGGAGCTGGGGTGGCCGGAAACGACGCCGGCGACGAGCTGTGCGGCTGCCGGAGTTCGGGCGAGCTCGGGCTCGTCGCTAGGGGGCACGGCGAGGTGCGTGGAGTGGTTCTGTGGACTCTTGCGAGTGCGGCGAAGACGATGGCGTGCTCGGAATCGAGCCAACGTGGCTGTGGCCACGACGGCGACGTGCTGAGGCGGCGGCGGGTGCGGCCGAGCTCGGTGCAGTCGATGCAGGGCTCGAGAGCGAGAACGGAAAGGATGGGGAGGTAGCTGAGCTCACGGCGGTCACGACGGAGCAGACGGCGAGGTCGGGGACGAGCTGCTGCGGTGGTGACGGCGAAAGGGATCTCCGGCGACGGCGAGGTCGGGCGGGGCTGTTGCGGTGGTTCCGAGGCGAACAAGCACTCGGGGCTCGGTCTGCTCGATGGAGAGGACGACGACGGAGCTCGTGGATACGGCAACGCGGCTCGGGGACGACGATGGACGCGGGTTTCACGGTGGCGCGGCTACGGCTGCGTCGGCCATGGTGGGGAGAGAGCGAGAGAGAGGCGCAGGGGGGGGAATGAGGTGTCCAGGGGGTCGAGGCGACGATGTGGAGGACGTCCAGGCGTCCAGCGGCTCGAGCGGCAAGCAGCTGGCACCGTGGCGGGCTCGCGCACGCCGGCGTCACCTCCCTGCCTGCCTGGCGGGGACGAAGCAGCTGGCTGGCATGGGCCAGCACAGTGCTGAGCCGCCAGGTGGGCCGGCTGGTGACTTTGCCAGGTAAGTTTATTTCCTTTTTTTTATATCTGTTTTCTAATTTCTGCAAGTTTGTGGCATTTCTAAAAATACCTAGGCACTTTCAAAAATCACCAAACTGCTCATGCCCACTGTATAGAGTATATCCAACATGGAACATTTCAGTTTGGGATTATTTGGACATTTAAAATATTTACTAGCATTTAAATGCCCAAATGCAGGTTACATATGATTTAATTCAATGACCTTATGATGACCTAGAAAAATGTGAACCAGTTTTGGCAGAGGTTCTAACCCAAGACAAAAATGATGGACATTTTAGAAGGGCATTTCAGGTTCATTGAAAAAGATTTTAGTAAACCCTAGTTGTTTCCAAGGGGGCTGGGGGTTCTATCATCCCCATTTCAAGTTTCTGGAAAAACTTAAACATGATGCAACACTCTAATGCCTGAACTAGCTAGGGTGTGACAATTATACACTGGTACAATGAGGTGCAATAGAAACGGTTTTTAACCCCTTTCCGCGATGGCATTTTGAACCGTCGCCGAGTGAGTGTGTGCGATAGGGGGTCCTTCCCACATGACCTAGAAACCACAGGGGATAGGCCCTCCGGTCACACACGCTGGGCAAAATGAGGTCGTGTGCTATGGGCGAGCGATCAGTTGTGTTAAAAAATACAATTATACAGGCCCAATCGTTTCCGGTCATAAGTACATCCCACACAGTCAGTCCCAGACAAACGTTTCCATATGTATGTAGATTCCACACAGTCAATCCAAGGAATACGTTTTCGTTCGTATGTACATCCCACACAGTCAATCCAAGAAGTACGTTAACATTCCTATGTACATCCCACACAGTCAATCCAGGGAAAACATTTTCATTCGTACAAACATCACACACAATTTCCCCCATTAAATCGTTTGTGATAGCATTGCCATTGCCGACAATATTAACAATTTTACCATTTGCGTTATTGAATTCATCACACACGGTGCATAGAAGAAACTGTGTGGCATAGGTTGTCCATCACGCACACTTTCTATGTGGTAAATGTTAGCGCATGGTGGCATAACGCAAACAGTTTTCAAGAGGAAGTCGTGTGCGATTGTTCATTGATCCAACACGTTTTATTCCTAGAAACTGTGTGCATTGTCTGAGGTCATCGCCCACGGTGTTTTAACAATAACCGTTTGCAAGAGAAAAACCAAATTAGCAGGCTAGTTTGGTAATTAGCAGGCTAATTGGCATATTATTAATAATACATTTATTAATCTAATTTACATTTCATATTAAGCACACAATATATTTCATTTTCATATTAACGAAGCAGGATTTCATAATTGAAATACATCAGAGTACAACATCATATAGCTTCAGCACTCAGCTACCCCATTACACAACTGCACCAGCACCAAGTTTCACATGCAACATCTATAACATTTCAAAATTAGCATCATAGACGGTACATAGATAGATGAATCTCATCTGGAAAACTGCTGAAGCGGAAGGCGAATATTGAGCCTTCGTTGATGTTGAAGGTCTTTGCAACTTTAGGCCAGTGCCTGTGGATGATTGACCATCCATCCTTCGTCCTCTTCAGGAACACTTCAATATTGAACCGTGGGTGTTGTATGAATACCTTCCTCGCCTCCTGACCATACAGGTGGTTTGAGAGGTAATCATTAGTGAACTTCTTTGGAAAGGCCTGAAAACAAGGATATGCATAAATATCTTCTCTAGATTTGAAATGGCGCGATGGAATTAAAAAGACAAGGTATAACAGTTAGTACCATGTTGTAGTGAACTGATGTTTTCTTCATTGTGCAGACAAAGATCTTGTTGACTGATATTTTTGGACAACTCATTTCCCCATATGCAAAAAGGGTTGAATAGTGGGTCAAAACCTCTGACAGGAGGACCTATATGTGCAAGACCAAATTGTTAAAACCTAATATTTAAAAATAAGAAGTTGAAAGGTGTGTTATTAACTGCAACAGGCCTATTATTTAAAAAACAAGCAAACATAGTCATTCAAACTTGTATTGTGCAGGTCTAAGTACACTAGTTATTGGCCCTATTTGGATCCATGGGTTAGAGTTAGTTTGAGCTAGTTTGGGGTCAAATAGCCCTGAAGTATCCAAAATGCGGGCTAGTTTGAGCTAGTTGCATCTAACCCACCCAAAACAACTATCCCACCCAAGAGGTGCTAATTGGGGCTAGTTCTCGTAGTGCATTTATTGTCAATCTAACCCTGTCATCCAAACACCTCTTTGGTTAGAGTTAGTTTAGGGTTAGTCATTATTGAGTATCATTGTTATTTAGGAAACATAGGATAGCATAGGATTTATTCTACCTTGACTTGTACTCCAAGATGACCATGTACTCATATATATATGCCCACGAGGCTCAAGCAATACAATCAACTATTCCACCAATCTCTCTCTCTCTCCCTTTTAACCGTCATGAGCTAGAAACTAACTCTAACCTCTAGCTAAGTTAGAGTATCCAAACAGTGCCATTGTTAAATCAAATGGAAAGGCATGTTAAATACTCCCTCCGGTCCTTTTTACTCTGCATATAAGAATTGTCTGAAGTCAAACTTCATAAAGTTTGACCTTATTTATATGAAAAAATATCAACATCTACCATGCTAAAGTTATACAACATGAAAATTTAAGTCATGACACATCTACTGATATTGATTTCATATTGAGAATGTTGGTATTTTTTTCTATAAAGTTGGTCAAACTTTACGAGGCTTGACTTTAGACAAATCTTATATGCGAACTAAAAAGATTCGGAGGGAGTACAACATGCTTAACAGCAACCAAATATAGTCATTCATAGAGCTATTGTTAAAATTGGTATTGCTAAAATTGAACTGCATAGTTCATACTAGCACATATAGAACATCACACTGTGAATAGCTGAAATAAACAAGGTATAGTACGAACAACCAAAGATGGCAGTTGAAACTGGACATATGCTAACTACAAACAACCGAACAACCAAAAACCATAGAAATAAACAAGGCGTAATGCAAACAACCAAATATAGCAATAAATACCGGATAGGTTCTCACTACAAAAGGAGTTCGAGAAAACAAATCATGGGATTCCCCCGGTGAAGAGGCACGACAAAACAAATCATGGGTTTCCTCACTTTTGGGCTCACAGATTGGCACCTCCTCATGGTCACCATCGATGAGGTCTGACTTGCCAGCTGAGGATCCCAAGCCAGCGTCGTAGAACGTGTCTGTCAGAACTGACAAAAGGGGCTCCATGGTGATGAAGGATGGCAAATTGTTTATAACGAGCCGCAGGAGATCAGCGGCAGGTCCATCGATGAGATCGACGGCTGTCGAACCCGAAGGGTCGGGGGTGGGCAACTTAACCTATGGCATAGCCCGCGTCAAGCCGTCGCTGTCGACAACCTCAATGTCTTAGCCGGCGTCCGCGACATGCCAGAATACTCTAGCCCGCAGATTGAAAGGCTCCATCCAGGTCCAGTCATCGACGTCAGATTCCTCGGCGGCCACCTCGCCAATGTCGGGTGAAGAGGCCGCGGTAAAGCTCTTTTGGGCCATTCGCTCCTCGAGCTCCTCGGGAAGCGTAGCCAGGATTAGGATGTGACGCTCTGGAGTGGGGGAGGGGGTGGGGATGGGGATCTGTGGGAAAGGGGGCATTTCGTAGGCGTCATCTAAGAAACTCAGGGCGGCGAGGGTATGTATATCGGTGGGTAAACTGCACGGGCAGACCAGCAGAGGTTGACTATGGAGGCGGCGTGCCGGCGGTGGCGACCTAGCTATGTTTCGAGCGAGAGAGGGGTGGTCTGTATGTGTGTGAGCGGGGGATTTGGGGTGAGCGGAGGATTTGGGGTGTGTGTGGAGGGGGTCCAAGGTGGTGTTTGAGGAAATGCCGCGGGTACTGAAAATTTTACTAGGCGGGAGTAAAATGGTGGGGCTACTGAAAATTTGGATCAAGGGATTAAAGCAGAGCGGGGTGGGAGTAATGAACATCACACATGGTTAAAACATAATAATCGTGTGCTATCAAATAGAAAAACACTCCAGTCGAGCAGATATTTTTGACATTGCGACGGATGCAAGCGGGAGTAAAATGCCGGGGCTACTAAAAATTTGGATCTACTGATTGAAGCAGAGCGGGAGTAACAGACATCGCACACGGTCCACACATACTAATCGTGTGCTATCGAACAGAATAACCATCTAGGCGGGTAGATATTTTTGAGATTGCAAGGGAGTAGATATTTTTGAGAGGGGGAGGGAAGCCTTGTGGAGCCCAATCTACTGTGATCATGTGGGTGAGAGGGGCAGGGGCGCGGCACACGGGTAGTCCTAGGGAACCGTGTCTGTTTCGTACCTGATCACAGACGGTTGCTGCGTCCGACTCGTCTCCTGTTTATAAATTTGGCGAAAAAAATGTGGGAAAGGGTCAGAACATGAACACACTTGCATGTGGACCAAATTTATATATATGAAAAGGGTGGTTTGATGTTCAAATACCCAATGCACAACTTTGATGTGGCACATGTCTCACAAAGTGCACGTTATTATTGCTAGCCCCCCCTCCCACAGACACACACACACTTCGTGTTGGTGGGAGGGCAATCCTAGCTATGAACGCATGCCCCCAAATAGCTAGGTCTGACATCTCACCCTACCATAACACAAAACCAAAAGGAGTACATCATGGTCAAACCCCCTCCCCCTTGCTTCCGATCAAATGTAGACCGTGTGCGGGCCCACAGATGTGTTCTTCTGGCGTTAGATGGGTGAAACCACATACGAACCACACCTGCGGGTGGCCCGATGTGTGTGTGTGTGTGTGTGAAAACGATGTGATGTGATATTTAAATAAACAAATCACAAATTGCATGTGACACATGTGCATTGCAAATTAACCGGACATCCCCGACCCCACGGAGGTTCATCTAGTGTGAAGTAGTACTGTGCCCCCTCCCCCCACCCCCCCCCCCCACACACACTTTGAGTCGGTGGGAGGGGGCATCTCACCAAGGCGTATTGTAAGACTGAACAAGAAGAATCACCACCTTCGTTGTATAACCTCTCTTGTTGTTGGGTCAAAGTCATGCATGGACGTCCACACGCGGCCCCATAAAATAGGCTAGCTTGTCGTCGATAGCCACGCGAGGGAGTGCCTGAAGACAACCACTACGTGCATGTGGCCCAAACATATGTATGAAATATCATGTGGTGTTTGAATATACCCAATGCACAACTTTGATGCGACACCATGCTTTTGGAACCGAAAAGTGTCCCCACACGGAGCGAGGGTTCACGACGCGTATACTATATAAATAAATATATATATATATATATGTATATATATATAGGGATTCATGTGTGTATGCAAGCCCTCAAACTTAAGTCTCGAATCTCACCATGATCGATGTACAACTATCTGGTAACGCGAACCAAGAGAAGAAGAATCCACCCTGGTAACCTCGCTTGCGTTGTTGGTCAAAGTGATGGACGTCCACGTCGGCCCACGAATATATAGGTCGTCGATGATAACCAAGCGAGGGAGAGTGTCCAAAGACAACCACTGCATGCATGTGCCCCAAACATATGTATGGACAAGCGTGATGCATGCATATATGTTTCAATACCAAAAGCATAACATTTTGATGTGGCGCATGCATGCGTCGAAAATCACACAATCCCCACACAGATCTGGTTCATGACGCGTCGCATGCCCCCCCCCCCCCCCCGCCCACTTCAACCCGGTGGGAGGGATTCGTGCATACACATGAGCTCACACCTAAGGTTCGACAAGTTTGACCAACTTAAGTGAGTGTTTGGTTCCAGCCACACCTTAGGCAAGCCACGCTTGGGCCCCACATGGCATACACACAAAAGTGTGGCAATATTCCCTTAGGCTTGCCAACTTGTGGCTCTCGTTCTAATGAAATAATTAACCTTAGGCAAGCTTGGCAAAAATGTGTGGCAAAATGTGGCAATGTTAGGCCTAGAACCAAACAGCCCGAAAGTATAATATGTTATCTCTCACATCATGACATGCATGTACCGTACCATATAAGACGAACCAAAATTTAATCCCCTCCTAATTATAAGTCAAATTAACCTCTATCGCTGTAGGTCAAAGTGATTGACCAAACGGGCACACACAGATGGATGAAGCATCTCGCTGATAACCCCGTGAGTGAGTGCTAGAGGACACTCGCCATCGCTTTCTTGTGGGCCAAACACATGTATGGATATGTGTGGTTGTGATGTTTGAATACCTAATATATATGTAGAACTTTGATGTGGCACCTGCCTTGGAAAGTATTAAGTCCCCCACACGAACTGAGGTTCATGACACGCAGTATATATATATGCTGGCCCCCTCACCTCTTTGATGCGTAATATATACTCCTACGTACTGTAACACATCCCGAAAATAATCCTCCTTGTTCGTCAAATTACCTTTCTCGTTGTGTCATATATTAGATGGACGATGATCTCGCAGGCCCATGGAGGGAAGTGTCACAGGCGAGAATGAGTGAAAACCATCATCTACACATGGCCCAATGTGTTGGTGATGTTTTTAATACCCAATATGAACAACTTCTTTGTGGCACCTGCCTCGGAAACCGAAAAGTCCCCACACAGAGCGATATCGTTCATGATGTGTGTGTAGTATGTGCTACCCCGGCCCCCTCCTCCCCTCTTCGACGCGTACTATATATACTCCTACTGCAACACAACCCAAAAAGAAACCTCCTTGTTGGGTCAAAGTGATGGAGGACAACCTCGCAGGCCCACGGATGGAAGCATCGTATGCGAATGACTGTCCTATATGACGCATACTATATGTTGCCCCCGGGCACCCTCTTCAACGCGTACTATATATATACTCCTACCGTACGTAACAAAAACCAAAAAATGACCATCCTTATTGGCCAAATTAACCTCTCTCACCGCATGTCATAGTGCTGGACGGCGACCTCGCGGGCCCAAAAGAGTGTCACACGCGAGTGAGTGTCCTAGGACCATCACGTGCATGTGGCCCAAATATGCATGTCAAACTTTTTCTACAGTGAACATGCGACTAAAGGAGTTTAGTGTTAAAACTTGAAAAAAAACATTTGTTCGTTTTTATACATTGATTGATTTCCCAGGGATTTAATGTGCAAAAATCAATTTTGATCTACATGAGACCCGTGATAGTGCATGAAACTGGATTGCAAAATCATATGTGTACGTGTCCCTGGGTCCATGTTTAGTCCCCATGCAAGAAATTTCTAACATTGAGAATCTTGATTTTAAAATCCAGTAAATCCAAAACTAAGTTGAAATTCATGAAACTTATCGTGGTGTCATATGGACACCAATAGACTGTGATTTTTTTTCAAATTTGAGACAAGTTTTGATATAATCTTCTTACAGACAGGAAATTATCAATAATTATTAACCAATATTGCAAACGGACTCTTTATTCGAACCGTGTACATTAGACCAACAATGTACGTGTTGTGCTTCGGCTAAGCAATAAAGCGGCAGAATTAATCATCAAAAAGGAAAAATCAATATAATACGTGCCGCGCAAGCGTACCGTGTGTCGTACGAGCATGCGTGAGTTGACAAGATGCATGCTAGCAGTCCGCCGTGCAGGCAGACCGGTAGGCCGAGGCATGCACGTGTTTGCTACGCACTCACCGTGGGGCGTGCTAGTAGCTGTGTGAAATGACGGTAGGCATGCCAGCAATCCGCTGCGCAGACTCACCGAGAGGCGAGCCAGCCCTTTGACCGCCGCTCACCTCGCTCCCACTGCTCCATATTAATGGCGCGCCCAATCCACTGGTCATAATAGGCGGGCGCACCCCCCGTCCACAGTTGTCACTTCCGCATGGAGTGTATTAGGATTTTGCCGAAGCGCACCATCAGTGGGAGTGGCGATGCTGGGGCTAGTGAAGCTCCCGCGCAACACATGAAGCTGGGCGCAGAGGTTGCTGTCGCCGCCAAGGAGGTCTCGCACGGGCAGCAGCGCGACCTTGACTTCGTCGCCGTCGTCGTGCCTCCCCAGCCGGAGCCGGAGGTCCACAGCTACTCCGGCAACAACTCCGACTCCGACAGAAAACCGATTAGTCCCCCCCTTGTTGGGAATAGAAATCCTTGGTTATGTTCACCGAGTCCATGAAATCAGAGTAAGATTCGTTACATCCGTGTATTGTATTGATTGTTTGAATGGTATCTATGGTTAGTGATTAATTGTTTGTTTTGTACAAATGATTTTTTTTGCTAGTAATCAGACTAGGTTTAGCGTGCATGCTAATAATTCGTAGACAGATCTTGAGAATTGATTTTGAATGTCCTACATATATGTTTGTGCCTTTTTTTCTTCTAGATCTTGAGAATTGATTATGAATGTCCTACACATATGTTTCTGCTTTTGTACCTTCTGTAAGCTGGAGTTAGATATTGCTGCCCTTTTCAACTCGGCTTTGACCCATATTTTCTTTCATACAAACTGGAGCTTCTATCAAGAAATCTCTTGGTTCCGAGAGGGAACTTGGTCACATGATCTGTGTGCAAAACGACATACGCTGTATCTTCCCACCTTGATTTATTTTACAAAGGCAACATGCAACTGTGCTAAACATATGAAATTATTCAGTGATTTTCCTATGCATTTTCAACAAATAGCCACCATGTTATCATCGCAAATGGTCATATTAGTCCAACCGTGGGCGTTCAACTAACCATTTACTACCGTGGGCAACCATTTACTAACTTTTGTTTCTGCTGCCTTGAGAAGGTACATAGAACAGTCCTCCGTTCTCATCTACAAGCACCGCCGCCGAGGATCGCCGGCTGCTGTGAGATGGAGTACGAGCCAGCCAACAAGCGGGGGCGGGTCGAGCCAGAACCACAAGAGCCTCTGGCGAATGTGGACTTCATCAGCAGCCTCCTTGACGAGATGTTGGTAACCATCATATCCCACCTCCCCATCAAATCTGGCGTGCGGACCACTGTCCTCTCACGGTGGTGGCGCCCCCGCTGGCACTCCACCCCCTGGACCTCATCGTCGACCACGAGTTCTGCAGCGGGGAGCAGCAACGCCTGGACGCATTGTCCCACATCCTCGCCCCGCACCCTGGGCCGGTCAAACGCCTTGCTATCGGCAGGTTAGGTCCCCACTGCACGTCCGAACCCGCGTTTGACTACTGGTTCCTATCCCCAGCCCTAGATAGGCTAGAGGAGCTCAGCTTTATAGCTAGGCATCCGAGCTCGCTGCCGCCATCCGCGCTCTGCCTCGCGCCCATGCTGCGCTGCGCTACATTCAGGCAGTGCATTTTACCCCGGATTGATGCTGCGCGCGCTCTTCATCTCCCTAAACTTAAGCACCTCGAGCTCATTGCCGTCCGCATCTCGAAGGTGGGATTGGAGCGCCTGCTCATCGGCTGTACAACGCTCGAGTACCTTCATCTTCATGCGATGGATGGGTTCAGTAGCCTCCACATCACCTCGACGAATGTCCGTGCGATTTATGTGCATTGCTGGCGCCGCCCAAGGCTGTCAGTTGAGGTGTTTCACGATATGGTCATAAAAAATGTGCCTTTCCTCGAGATATTGTATGTACTTGATAAATTAGGTCCAGCAAGAATCAGGGTCATTCACGCACCGAAATTGACAGTGTTGGGCTATTCGTGTGTTGAATTCAACGAACTTGTTACTGGATCATTATCCGTTCAGGTACAACAGTCATCTTCTTCTCCTTCTTATATATTATTGGACAACACATTTTATCTAATTTTTGTTGATCTATATGTTCGCCTGTCATCCAGAAAATGATTCCCACAAGCTTGACCCGGCCTCTCCGCACAGTGAAGATCTTGGCACTACAATCTGTCGGCCCTGATCTGGATGAAGTTGTTAGATTCCTTAGATGCTTTCCTTGCACAGAGAAGCTATACATCGAGGTGATGCTCCTTTCCTGTTAATTGTTAACCACAACGGAGCTCAATTTTTTATAACTTTTGCCCATGCTTACAATGAGAAATGTAGAATGATTTCTAAAGGAAATTTGGAGGATTTCAATTCATATATTTTTTGAGATGCTAGTGTTGTACGCGTTTTATTCCCTCGCCCGACATGCTTTCATGGTAAAAGTTTATCATGAAAGATTGAAGGTGGCATTTCACTCTTTTCATGTATTTTAGAAATCCTGCAAATCAAAGAGGCCCGAAGTGTTCAAATCTGCAGCTAGGCACTAATATGCTATCTAGGTTTGCAGATACTAGCAGGCCTGAAAGTAGAAAATGTTGGGAATATAACAATCCCATTGAATGCCTTGATCTTCATCTCACATAAATTACTTTTAACAAGTACCGAGGCACCACACTAGAAATTAAATTCGCCAGGTTCTTTGTTGAGAAAGCAAGGTTGCTCAAGGTAATGAGGTTTGCCCTATATTTACAGTGCAGAAGTGAATGGATTGCTAAAGAACGCAGGCGTCTATAGCTGAATGGAAAAGGCTCTACAGAAGCTGAATTTCAGTTTGTAACTTCATATGACAGATTATTCAGAAGTCACTATATCGAGCCGCTATATGACTTCTTGGTGGCTGATCCTTTCATAGAAATAATGCATGAAACAGATTCTAAAGAAAATGAATTTTATGTGTCTAAATAGTTTGAACCTTGTAATCATTGAATTTGGGCCTTGTAATGCTGGAATTTGAACCTTGCAATATTTATCGTATTTGTTATATAACGTAATTGGATGTTTAATTTGGTTTTGCAATCATGTCCTGTTATAAGTATATATATATGTTGTTCTTCTGTGCACGGAGCATAGATGTTGTGCAGACAGAGCATATCACATCCCACACGGACCACACTAGGGAACCCGTCGGTGATGAATTCATCAATCGCAGACGGTTGTATACCAGCAAGCGTTTGCCCAGAACACACACGACATATTCCATCACAAATAGCTCAGATCGATCAACTGTATGCCACGTATCACACACGCAACTCTATTCTGATTCATGCTTGATGTCTCCGCCATCGCTCGCATAGTTTGTCTTATTTGTCACGTATCACTGTTCTGGCCTCTGCTCGCGTCCCTCAGCGTGTTGTGCTCGCCGTTAGGCACCGCAGTGCATTGTGCTCGCCGTTAGGTGCCGCGACTCGCTCTGCTCCTGTCCGTCGGCACGCTCTGCTCGCGTACCTCCACGCGCTCGGCTTGTGGACAGCTTTTCCTTGCGTGTGCAGCTGCTATATGCATATATATGGTTGCTTGCCGTTGAGGACACCGCGGAGCACTCTGCTCGCGTCCATGCGCGCGTGCTCTGCTAGCGGTTGGGGCCTGCGCACGATCATGTTGGGGGGCCCATATGCATGTGGTTGCGTCGGACGCATCACCATGATGCAGTTACGTGCGGCACGATGGTGTTACACACTGCAAATTAGAACTGCCATCCAGGCGTGCGGATATTCCAGGCCGTCAGGCTTCCCCATTAATTCCCGCGGCCATTATAACCTTAGTCTCTTCAACCTTTCAATCTCACCCCACAACACAACAAGCACACCCACGATGACACATACAGGGAGGATATCTAGCGGCGCTCCAATGGAGTTCTGCGAGCATAAAGTGGAGACCCATGAGAGGGAAAGGGATCTCTCGGTGGTGTACACCATTGACCCGGCCGTGGTGGAGGACCACATCAACACCGTGGAGCAGTTGCTTGCTCGAGACAAGTACAAGGTGGTCAGCATCGACCTCCAGTACACCGGCGGTCATCCCGGCAAAGATCAGAAGGTTTCCATTGCCCAGTTCTGTGTGCGCCATCATGTCCTCATCTACCACTACTGCATGGTCACAGAGCCTTGCGACCGTTTCGCCAGGTTTGTCAACAGCACCGACTACAAGTTCGCTACAGTGGAAACCTCCAACGATGTAAGAGACCTCATGGTTACGGGCTTGGCCTGCAAGAACCTTGTCGAAATCCATGACCACTACAGGGTCTGGGGCAGCATGAAGAAGGAATCCCTGGTTGAACTCGCCTCGGCCATCATCGACCCCTACTACGAAAAGATGAAGCAGGATGCCAACAGAACAAGTCTCGTATCCTGGCACGGGGCCTGGATGCGGTAACTGGATGAACCTCACCTCAGGTTCGCGGCCAAGAGCGTGTACACATGCTACGAGATGCACAGGCGGATCGTTGACATGAGGAAGTGCCTCGTTCCCAAAATCGACGAGGCCGGATCGAGCCACAAGCAGAGCAGTGGCGGCAAGCATCACAAGAAGTAGATGATGATCAAATGATCGTTTATCCTAGTTAATTATGCATGTAATATATAGTTTACTTTGGTGTGTGGAAATGTCATGTGTGTAGTAGCCACCTATGTAACTATGCATGTAATAGTTTACTTTGGTGTGTGCAAATGTCATGTGTGTAGTAGCCACCTATGTAATTCGATGTTTAATTTGGTTATGCAACCATGTCCTTATAAGTGTGTGTATATATATATGTTGTTGTTCTGTATGCAATCCCATCGCACAACACACACGTCTTATTAGCAGCAACCGTCTGTGTTATTATCGGTCTTCGCACACATTTCTGATTACAGACCTGTTTGCCGCGTATCACACACATCTTGTTAAATTGAACCATTTTTGTTCTCTTGGCTCAACGCAAATAGTTCATCTGAGTGGACTGTTTGCCCTCTATCGCACACACCTTGATCTGGCTGACCGTTTCTTTTGTTCTGCCTAAATCACAAACAGTTCATCCGAGTGAACTGTATGTTGTCAATCGCACACACCTTGATCTGGCTGATCATTTCTGTTCTGTTACATAATCACAAACAGTTAATCTGAGTGAACTGTATGCCGTACATCACACACACTTTCATCTGGCTGCCCGTTTTTGTTGTTCTACCTCATCGCAAACAGTTCATTGGAGTGAACCGTATTCCCCTCATCGCACACGCAACTAAAATCGGAGCCGTGTTTGATGTATCCACCATCACAAACATTTTGCATCTTTTTTGATGGTTTTTTACATCACCGTTTGCGATTAATGCATCGCACACAGTCTCGTCGAAGGGTCTTTGATTGTAGGGTCACGTTAGCAACATCATGCGGTAGTGATAATAGGTTCACTTATTTATCCTATTAATATTTATGTACTTATGATTTCAGAGGATAAATATTGTCCTATTGTATTTGGAACCTCTTTTCTGAATGTTGCAGGGGCATATATCAAAAAGAAAACTGTCTCTATGAAATGGGGGGACGAGATGATTAAATTCCCATTTTCTTCTATCATAAGCAAATCGTATCAAGTAGAAGCTCAAGACGAGGAAGAGGTAAAATTAAATCAATTAGCAGACATTCATCTTCGAACTCCAGAAGACGAAGTTGAAAGGGTACTGGAAAGTCCCAAGTCTTTATTTGAAGAAGAAGAAAAGGAGGAAATTGAAATGATAATGGTGTTGGAAATATGCCCTAGAAGAAATAATAAACTGGTTATTTTCATATTTCCTAATTCATGATAAAGGTTTATTATTCATGCTAGAATTGTACTGACCGGAAACTTAAATATATGTGTGCATACATAAACAAGTACCGTGTCCCTAGTGAGCCTCTACTAGACTAGCTCATTGATCAAAGATGGTTAAGGTTTCCTAACCATAGACATGAGTTGTCATTTGATAATGGGATCACATCATTAGGAGAATGATGTGATGGACAACACCCAACCGTAAGCTTAGCATTAGATCGTATCACTTGAGTTTATTGTTATAGCTTTCTTCATGTCAAGTATCTATTCCTAAGACCATGAGATCATGCAACTCCTACATACTGGAGGAATACCTTGTGTGCTATCAAACATCACTTCATAACTGGGTAATCATAAAGATGCTCTACAGGTATCTCCGAAGGTGTCTGTTGGGTTGGCATGGATCGAGACTAGGATTTGTCACTCTGTGTGACAGAGGGATATCTCTGGGCCCTCTCGATAATACAACATCATAAAGAGCTAGCAAGAAATGTTCCTAATAAGTTAGTCATGAGATCTTGTATTACGGAACGAGTAAAGAGACTTGTCAGTAACGAGATTGAACTAGGTATGGAGATACCGATGATCGAATCTCAGGCAAGTAACGTATCGCCGGACAAAGTGAATTGCATACGAGATTAACTGAATCCTTGACATCGTGGTTCCACCGATAAAAGATCTTCGTGGAATATGTATGAACCAATATGGGCATCCATGTCCTGCTATTGGTTACTGACTGGAGAGAGGTCTTGGTCATGACTACATGATTCCCGAACCAACAGGGCCGCACGCTTAATGTTCGTTGAGGCTAGAGTAGTATTGGGATATTTCATGATTGGTAACCGAATGTTGTTCGGAGTCCCAGATGAGATCATGGACATCACAAGGAGTCTCAGAATGGTCAACAGGTAAAGATTCATATGTGGAAAGTCATATTTTGGGTTCCGGAAAAAGGTGCAGTTTTCGGTATTGTGCCGGGAAGCTTCCACAAGGTTCTGGAGGATTCCGGAGGGGTCCGGATGTCCACAAGTGGGTCCACCACGTCCCAATGGATGGAATGCGCTGAGAGGAGGCGCCCTGGCCTTATTGGGCCCAAGTCCTCAAAAGCCCATGCGGCTATGGAAGGGGGAAAAAGGGGAGTCCTGGTAGGAATAGGATTGGACTTGGAGTCAAAGTATTCTCCCCTTGTGAAGCGGAGCATCCTATGATCATCCCCATGTACACAACGATGAGACCTCGACCTCAAGCATACGCCATTGGACACAAGGTGAACTTGCTCCTAAGTCCTTCCCCTTTCCATTCATGCGAGACATGGTTGCTACCTAATGCAAAGACACTACATGTGCTCAGGAATCAAGTACTAAAGGAGGAAGAACGGACAGCGTCAAGACTTGTGCAAAGTTGTTGCCAAGCCCGGAACTTCTGGCCATAGCCCGGAACCTCCGGCCCTCGACACTCCAGGCGACGCCCGGACGCGCCAACTCTCTGTCCAGCCCGGACCCTGCCCGGAAGCTCGCCCGGAACCTCCGGCGCCCGGAACTTCCGGCCATCCCGGAACTTCCGGCCCTGCTACACCGATGCCATCCCGGGCCGTGCCAACTCTCTACATAGCCCGGACCATGCCCGGACCCTCGACCAGAACCTCCAGCGCCCGGACCTTCCGGCCGTCCCTGGAACTTCCGGCCCTACCTGTGCGCAGACACTTGGGCCAAGGCCCATGTACCTGTTTCACCCCTCACTTACCCCTTCGTGGCCCTAGACTATATATACTCCTCCACCTCCACCATCTTAGGGTTAGCATAGGTTTAGCTCATTTGAGATAGAGCTTTGCTCATCCTTGTAGTTCTCCTCCATCAAGAGACCGCGGCCTCTACGGAGAAGATTCACGCTTGGATTCAAGACCCCTCACGAGAAGATCCCTCGCGGACTCAAGACCTCCTCACGGAGATGAACTAGTTACCTTTGTATCTTTCCTTTGTTGTCTTTGGATCATGTATCTCTTTGTGTTTCGAGGATCTAGCACATGTGTGATCGTTTCTTGTTGATTTGAGTGTTTCCTCTTGTCTCCCCTCATGACTTCCCTCGCGTTTCTCCTCGTGTTCTTCGTGTTCTTCGTGGGATCCCCTCCATTTCGTGAAAGATCGGGCATCTAGGGTTCTACCCTACATCATCTTGGTATCATGAGCCATGTTGATCATGAATTTGTAGCCTCCCCCATCGTTTTCTAGCCTTGTTTTGCTTGATTTCGTCCTAAATTCGAAAATCCCCACCAAAAATAGCCCCCAAATTTTTTTGTGATTTGTTGGTTTGATGATGTTTTGTTGATTTTGATCCATGGATTCGTTGTGTTTCAAGTGGATCTATCTTTCCCCATATTTTCCCCCATTTCCATCCATGAAATCTTCTCAATTTAGACCTTGGAAATTGAGTTTTTCCGTCCCCGTTCTCAGATCCGGAATTTAGGGTTCGTCCCAGAAGAAATTCCACGACCCCCGGAACTTCCAGACTCCCTCGGAACTTCCGTCCCCCGGAACTTCTATCCTGACCCCGGAACTTCCGGGATAACCAGAGAGTTTACCCGAAAATCCCCCTGACTCCCCACACTTTTTCCGCGACCCCAGGAACTTCCGACCACCCCCCAGAACTTCCGGAGCCCGGAACTTCTGGCCTAACCAGAGACATTGCACCGAAATTTCAGCATCAGCCTCATTCACCATTTTGGTCTCAACTTTTTGCTCCGAACTCCGATTTGAGTGTTCTTTGGCTCATTTTGAAGCTATCGACGTGCCTGAGGTCCTCGCATTGGTTTCACCACCTTTTGACCCCATCAAATGTTTGGAACTTTGGCGTCTTTGCCTAGGCCTTCCACCATATCACCCGCATTACCACCACCGACTTCCTCAACCTAACCCATTTTGTTCCCCATAGCATGCATTAGTGGTTGCTTGAGTAGTGATTCGAGTCTCCTAAGGTGTTTCGGCTACTTAGGGACGGTTACTTCTTCATGAACCACAACCATAACTTCCGCATAACCTTGCCCACCATACAATTCCGCCACCTCAACCTAACCCAATTTTGTTTGAGCTTGTTCGAGTTGTGGCTTTTGTCCCCCAAGGTGATTCGGCTACTTGGGGATCGTGACTTCAACTCCTACAACATGTATAGCCCCACCATACTCTTCCGCCACCTTAACCCATTTTGACCGGGTTTCCACCAATACTTCCGCAACCACCACCACATTCCGCTACCACCAATTGACATTTGACATTCGAGATTTTGTGTTTGCAGTTTTTCCGTTTCCTAAGGTGTTTCGGCTAATTAGGGACGGGTCTACATCATCTTCGTATCTACATCAAGAACACCGCCACTCATCATCGCCATTGACGGTAACCTCTATATCATCTTGGTATCGTGGTATCCCGTCATTGTACATTCATTCTTGCCATTACATTGATAACCCCTAGCCCATTTTGTGTCACTTGCCTATCGAGACTAGCCATTGAGTAGTGCCGGCAACGTTACTTGTGCACATTAGTGATCATCGATCTACACCTTCCATTGCATACATACCATATCATATTGGTATATCTTGGTATCATCATATCATCTCTTGTGTCACAAGATTGTTCCCGCATATACACAATTGCTACCTTGGTTTGTGCATCGTGGCCATATAAAAAAGAGAGAGAAAGAATAAGCTTTTAAGCAAAGAGACAGCAAAGAGCTTGTAAGAAATAGCCATAGCATCATACCACATTGCATATAAGATCATCTTGGATCATCTTGAGAGGAACACCGGGAACCATATATACATAGCATACTTGGTATAGAAGTCGTTGCATTTTTGTCTCCTACAGGTTGTGCACAAGTGTCGTACCCGCCTATTGAGCAATCGTGCTAGCGTCTCTCTAGAGTTGTGCAACAAGAGCATTTTCCGTGGATTCCACATTTTGAGCTCATTTCCTTGGTTGCACGACCCCATTTATCTATCCGCGTGTGTGTTTCCGTGTACCATTTATTGCTATTGGTCTACTTGTTTCACTTGCAAATTTGTGAATCTATTTCAACATTATTGACTCTTGCTAACATTTTGCATCAAATTTTTGTGCTAATATCCTCACCGAGCTCCACCAAAAGCTTTACTTGTGTAGGTGTGAGAATTGACAAGAATCGGTACCAATTGTGCTATTTCCTTGCTACACTATTGAGTGATCATTGATCCATTTTCAACATTGGATAAGGTACATTTGGTCAAGTTCTTCTCTTTCTCCCACTCATATTTGCCCGAGTCTTGTGATGGATAGGCAAGGCATTTCATCTCCGGTCTTCCACGACAACGACGGCGCAAACAACTACATCACCAAAACGTCCGTCTTCGATCTACAACAACAAATGCAAGGCGCACAATCTACTTTGCGAAAGCGCATAGACAACCTCGCCATCGACATCCATCACTCTGAAGCAAGGAAAAGGGAGTACATCAACAACAAGCTTTCCGCACTAAAGGAGCATATGAGATGTTCGAGGAGCTGAAATGGTATTTCAGGCTCATGCCCGGATCGAGAGGTATGACACCTCTGACAAGTTCTTTAGCTGCAAGCTGGAGGAGAACAACTCCGTTAGTGAGCACGTACTCAAAATGTATGGGTACTACAACAGCTTGAATCAGTTGGGAGTTAATCTTCCAGATGAAGTAGCGATTGATAGATTTCTCCAGTCACTGCCACCAAGCTATAAGGGCTTTGTGATGAGCTATAATATTCAAGGGATGGAGAAGAAGATCCCTGAGCTATTCGGGATGCTTAAGGCCGCAGAGGTAGAAATCAAGAAAGAGCATCAAGTGTTGATGGTTAATAAGACCACCAGTTTCAAGAAGAAAGGCAAGGGAAAGAAAGGGAACTTCAAGAAGAACGGCAAGCAAGTTGCCGCTCCCGTGAAGAAACCCAAGGTTCGACCCAAACCTGAGAATGAGTGTTTCTACTGCAAGGGGAATGGTCACCGGAAGCGGAACTGCCCCAAGTACTTAGCAGATAAGAAGGCTGGCAAGGTCAACAAAGGTATATTTGATATACATGTTATTGATGTTTACCTTACTAGTGCTCGTAGTAGCACGTGGGTATTTGATACTGGTTCGGTTGCTAATATCTGTAACTTGAATTAGGAGCTATGAAATAAACGAAGACTGGCTAAGGACGAGGTGACGATGCGCGTCGGAAATGGTTCCAAGGTTGATGTGATCGCCATCGGCACGCTACCTCGACATCTACATTTGGATTAGTTTTAAACCTAAATAATTGTTATTTGGTGCCTGCATTGAGCATGAACATTATATTTGGTGCCTGCATTGAGCACGCCGATCTTGTTTGTTGTGACACGGTTATTCATTTAAGTGAAAGAATAATGGTTGTTCTATTTATATGAGTAACATCTTTTATGGTCATGCACCCCTTGTGAATGGTTTATTCTTGTTGAATCTCGATCGTAGTGATACACATATTCATAATATTAATGCCAAAAGATGCAAAGTTAATAAAGATAGTACCACATATTTGTGGCACTGCCGCTTAGGTCATATTGGTGTAAAGCGCATGAAGAAACTCCATGCTGATGGCCTTTTGGAATCTCTTGATTATGAATCATTTGAGACATGTGAACCATGCCTTATGGGCAAGATGACTAAAACTCCGTTCTCCGGAACAATGGAGCGAGCTAGTGACTTATTGGAAATAATACATACTGACATAAGCAGTCTAATGAGTATTGAAGCACGCGGTGGATATCGTTATTTCCTTACCTTCACAGATGATTTGAGTAGATATGGGTATATTTACTTAATGAAACACAAGTCTGAAATATTTGAAAAGTTCAAGGAATTTCAGAGTGAAGTGGAGAATCATTGTAACAAGAAAATAAAACCACTATGATCTGATCATGGAGGTGAATATTTGTGTTACGAGTTTGGATGCATTTAACGCAATGTGGAATTGTTTCACACCTCACGCCACCTAGGACACCACAGCGTAATGGTGTGTCCGAACATCGTAATCGTACTCTATTGGATATGGTGCGTTCTATGATGTCTCTCACCGACTTGCCACTATCATTTTGGGTTTATGCATTAGAGACAGATGCATTCACTTTAAATAAGGCGTCGTCTAAATCCGTTGAGACGACACCGTATGAGTTATGGTTTGGCAAGAAACCTAAGCTGTCGTTTCTTAAAGTTTGGGGATGCGACGCTTATGTCAAGAGGCTTCAACCTGATAAGCTCGAACCCAAAGCGGAGAAGTGCGTCTTCATAGGATACCCTAAAGAGACTATTGGGTATACCTTCTACCACAGATCCGAGGGCAAGATCTTTGTTGCCAAGAATGGGTCCTTTCTAGAGAAGGAGCTTCTCTCGAAAGAAGTGAGTGGGAGGAAAGTAGAACTTGATAAGGTAATCGTACCTTCTCTCGAATTGGAAAGTACCACATCACGGCAAGCAGTTCCCGTGATGCCTACACCAACCGGAGAGGAAGCTAATGCTGATGATCATGAAACTTCAGATCAAGTTACTACTGAACTTCGTAGGTAGACCAGGGTACGTTCTGCACCAGAGTGGTACGGTAATCCAGTCCTGGAAGTCATGTCATTAGACAACAGCGAACCTACGAACTACGAAGAAGCTATGATGAGCCTGGATTTCGACAAATGGCTACAGGCTATGAAATCCAAGATAGGATCCATGTATGGACTTTGGTGGACTTTCCCGATGATCGGCAAGCCACTGAGAATAAATGGATCTTTAAGAAGAAGATAGACGTTGATGGTAATGTCACCGTTTATAAAGCTTGACTTGTCGCAAAGGGTTTCACACAAGTTCAAGGGGTTGACTACGGTGAGACTTTCTCACTCGTAGCGATGCTTAAGTCTGTTAGAATTATGTTAGCAATTGCCGCATTTCATGATTATGAAATTTGGCAGATGGACGTCAAACAGCGTTCCTTAACGGGTTCCTTAAGGAAGAGTTGTATATGATGCAATCGGAATGTTTTGTCGATCCTAAGGATGCTAACAAAGTATGCAAGCTCTAGCGATCCATCTATGGACTGGTGCAAGCATCTCGGAGTTGGAATATACACTTTGATGAGGTGATCAAAGCTTTTGGTTTTATACAAACTTACGAAGAAGCTTGTATTTACAAGAAAGTGAGTGGGAGCTCTGTAGCATTTCTAATATTATATGTGGATGACATATTATTGATTGGAAATGATATATATTTTCTAGAAAGCATAAAAGGATATTTGAACAAGAGTTTTTCAATGAAAGACCTCGGTGAGGCTGCTTACATATTGGGCATCAAAATCTATATAGATAGATCAAGACGCCTAATAGGACTTCCACAAAGCACATACCTTGACATAGTTCTGAAGAAGTCCAAGATGGACCAGTCAAAGAAAGGGTTATTGCCTGTGTTTCAAGGTGTGAAGTTGAGTAAGACTCAAAGCCCGACCACGGCAGAAGAAAGAGAAAGGATGAATGTCATCCCCTATGCCTCAGCCATAGGCTCTATAATGTATGCCATGCTGTGTACCAGACCTGATGTGTGCCTTGCCATAAGTCTGGCAGGGAGGTGCCAAAGTGATCCAGGAGTAGATCACTGGACAACGGTCAAGAATATCTTGAAGTACCTGAAAAGGACTAAGGACATGTTTCTTGTTTATGGAGGTGACGAAGAGCTCATTGTAAAGGGTTACGTTGATGCTAGCTTCGACACAGATCCAGATGACTCTAAGTCTCAAACTGGATACGTATTTATATTAAATGGTGGAGCGGTCAGTTGGTGCAGTTCCAAACAGAGCATCGTGGTGGGATCTACATGTGAAGCGGAGTATATAGCTGCTTCAGAAGCAGTGCAAGAAGGAGTCTGGATGAAGGAGTTCATATCTGATCAGGGTGTAATACCTGGTGCATCAGATCCAATGTCTATTTTTTGTGACAACGCTGGAGTTATTGCCATTGACAAGGAGCCCGGGTTTCACAAGAGAACCAAGCACATCAAGCATCACTTCAACTCCATTTGTAATTATGTTAACTATGGAGACATAGAACTTTGCAAAATACATACGGATCTGAATGTGGTAGACCCGTTGACTAAACCTCTTCCACGGGCAAAACATGATCAGCACCAAGACTCCATGGGTGTTAGATTCATAACTATGTAAACTAGATTACGGACTCTAGTGCAAGTGGGAGACTATTGGAAATATGCCCTAGAGGCAATAATAAATTTGTTATTATCATATTTCCTAATTCATGGTAAATGTTTATTATTCATGGTAGAATTGTATTGACCAGAAACTTAAATACATGTGTGGATACATACACAAGTACCGTGTCCCTAGTGAGCCTCTACTAGACTAGCTCATTGATCAAATATGGTTAATGTTTCCTAACCATAGACATGAGTTGTCATTTGGGATCACATCATTAGGAGAATGATGTGATGGACAAGACTCAACCGTAAGTTTAGCATTTGATCATATCACTTGAGTTTATTGCTATAGCTTTCTTCATGTCAAGTATCTATTCCTAAGACCATGAAATCATTTAACTCCTGGATACTGAAGGAATACCATGTGTGCTATCAAATGTCACTTCATAACTAGGTGATCATAAAGATGCTCTATAGGTATCTCGGAAGGTATCTGGTGGGTTGGCATGGATCGAGACTAGGATTTGTCACTCTGTGTGATGGAGAGATATCTCTGGGCCCTCTCAGTAATACAACATCATAAAGAGCTTGCAAGCAATGTTCCTAATAAGTTAGTCACGAGATCTTGTATTACGGAACGAGTAAAGAGACTTGTTGGTAACGAGATTAAACTAGGTATGGAGATACCGACGATCGAATCTCACGCAAGCAACGTATCGCCGGACAAAGGGAATTGCATACGAGATTAACTGAATCCTTGACAGCGTGGTTCAATCGATAAAAGATCTTCGTGGAATATGTAGGAACCAATATGGGCATCCAGGTCCCGCTATTGGTTATTGACCGGAGAGAGGTCTCGGTCATGACTACATGATTCCAAAACCCGCAGGGTCGCATGCTTAACGTTCGTTGACGCTAGAGTAGTATTGGGATATTTGATGATTGGTAACCGAATGTTGTTCAGAGTCCCGGATGAGATCCCGGCCATCACGAGGAGTATCAGAATGGTCGAGAGGTAAAGGTTTATATATGGGAAGTCATATTTTGGGTTCCGGAAAAAGGTGCAGTTTTTTCGGTAATGTACCGGGAAGCTTCTAGAAAGTTCTAGAGGATTCTGGAGGGGTCCAGAAGTCCACAAGTGGGTCCACCACATCCCAAGGGATGGCTTGGTCTGAGGGGAGGCGCCCTGGCCTTATTGGGCTAGGCGCACCAAGTCCTCAAAAGCCCATGCGGCTAGGGAAGGGAAGAAAAAGGGGAGTCCTAGTAGGAATAGGATTGGACTTGGAGTCCAAGTCTTCTCCCCCTTGGCGCCAACTCCTATTAGGAGTAGGGCTGGACTCCTAGTCCTCCCATGCATATAAATATAGGGGAGGGGCGCAACAAGGAAACCCAACACATTGGCCTTGGCTGCTGCCCCGTCTCTCCCTCCCGACATAGTTCTCGTCCATGGTTTTTCGCTTAGCGAAGCCCTGCCGACATTCCGACTCCACCACCATCATCACCACCACATCGTCGTGCTAGTTGTGATCCCATCTACTTCTCTGCCTTCTCTTGGTGGATCAAGGAGGAGACGTCATCGAGCCGCACGTGTGCTAAACTCGGAGGTGCCGTCCGTTTGGCAATAGATTGGTTGGATCGTGATCGGATCATGAAGAGTACGACTACATCAACCGCGTTATATACACTTCCTCTTTCGGTATACGAGGGTACATAGACACACTCTCCCCTCTAGTTGGTATGCTTCTCCTAGATAGATTTGGGTGTTCGTAGGAATTTTTTTATTTTCATGCTTCGTTCCCCATCAAATGGATGCTACCCCAATAGTCAGCACATGTTTAAATAAAGTACATGAGGTACTTGAAATAAAAGGAGATGAAGACATGTATACTCCTATTCTGAAGTCATTACCCAAAGGGCTAAGTTATGAGTCCATGGATGACATCGAAAGGTTTCTATTATTGTTAATGCTAACCTTTCAGGAAAAGAGAAAGAGAAGTTATTGACGGCGCTAAGTAGACACCAAAAGGCATTGTGGTATTAAATGAAAGATGTGAAGGGAATAGACCCATCTATTTATTCCCATGCTATCCGTATTGAAGAAGGAGACAAACCAATAATTGAAAGTCAATGAAGATTGCATCCATCTTCCAAGAACATGGTAAGAAAAGGAGTAATACGTCTTCTTGACGCTGGGCCAATTTACCCTTCTCTAACAGTAAGTGGGTAAGTCCAGTCCATTGTATTCCTAAGAAAAGAGAAGTCTCTTTAGTAACTAATGAAAATAATGACCTGGTCCCTACTAGTGCTATTATTGGATATGGAATTTGTGTTGGTTTTAGCAAACTAAATAAATGGACTCAGAAGGATCACTATCCGCTACCATTCATAAATGAGATATTGTAAAGGTTGGCCAACAACTCTTATTTCTTGCTATCGATGGATATTCCATATTTTCGCAGATACCTATCCGACCTAAAGACCAAGAGAAGACAACCTTCACTTGTCCTTATGGTACATATGCATATCGTAGAATGCCCTTTGGCTTGTGTAATGGGCCACCCTCTTTTTAGAAGAGCATTTCTAGAATTTTCCCTCACTTTGTGGACAAAATTGGCGAAGTGTTATGGACAGTTTTTCTATCCAAGGAAATTCTTTTGACAACTATCTCTATAATCTTACGAAGATTTTGTTGAGATGTGAAGAAACTGGTTTCGTGATGAGTTGGGAAAAGAGTCACTTGATGGTCACCGAAGGAGTAGAGCTGGGACACAGAGTTTCAGGAAGGAGCATCGAGATAGATCAAGAAAGAATTGAGGTAAGAGAAAACTTACCCTACCCTCAAGATGTAAAAGGTATGAAAACTTTCATGGGTCATGATAGTTTCCATAGAAGGTTCATTATGGATGTCGGGGACGAATCCGCGATCACCTATGGGACCCAGGGAAGGACCCCTTTACGTTCGGCAGGGAGAGACGGTCGCACGAAGAGCAAATCTAGCGAAGAACACGACAGTGCACGAGAGAGATTTACCCAGGTTCGGGCCGCACGGATGCGTAAAACCCTACTCCTGCTTTTTTGGTTTATTATCTATATGATTGTTCTAGCTCCAGGAGCGCTACAGTACAGAGTAGCTGCGTACAACACTGGAGTTCTCCATCTCCCCTGTTCCTCCTCCTCCCTCCACATTGCCTATGGGCCTCCTTTTATACGCACAAAGGGGTCACCAACAGGTGGCAAACAGTAAAGGTAGAGGTGGAAAGTTGCTACAGTAAGGTCATTATTACCAGGATGACATGTCCTACCTACCACTGACGGCAGGGGACAAGGGCATTAAATGCCCATGCCTTTGCTGTCCACATACATGTACCCGGACGTCTTGGACGTGGGAAAAGCCTATCCCACCTGCTCCTGCACCGCTAGCTACAGTGTACCGCCGTCTATACAGTGCCCTGCCACACACGCTTGGAAGGACCCAGAGCGCCACGCTGGCAGAGGCACCGGAGCAGCACAGTAGCACAGTGGTACAGTAACGCTTGCCGCGGCAAGACCTTGCCGCACCTGACAGCTTGCCGCAACCCATAGTTTGCCGCGCAAGGTAACTTGCCGGGGCAAGTACCTTGCCGCAGCTGCTATCTTGCCGCAGCCAATACCTAGCCGCAGCCAATGACTTGCCGGGGCAAGTACCTTGCCGCGGCAAGTACTCTGCTACAGCAAACGTCAGGCTGGGCCTCAGCTGTCCCTCCCGGCAAGCTCCTCTTGCCGGGGCCTTAACTCTTGCTTTGTATACTTTGTTCTTGAATGGCTTAATAATCTTGAGCTTCTCTCTGGCTGTCCTCCCGCAAGCCTGGCCGCGGGATGCTACTACTGCCCGTGCACAAGTACGGGGTACTAGGGTACCCCTATTCTAGTACACCGACAGGAGCCCCCGGGCCTGGGCCACACACGGTGCCGGGCGTTGTTGGGCCAGGCCCAAACAGTGCACGGGCACGCGTGGCTGGGATAAGCCAAAACGTCCCTATGCCGTTTAATTGCACGCTCTCCCACGCGTCGCGCGTTGAATGCGGAGCGTGGGAAGCATGCGCAGCTATCTCGAATGACGAAGGGGCGGATGGTTCCGCATCTTTCCCCATAAAAGGAGGGACCTGCAGAAGCACTCACACACCCCTCTCACCATTCTCGATCTCCAAATCTCCGCCTTCTTCTTCCTCCGCTCTAAAACAAAGCGGTTTCCCAATCCTCCGCCCCCACGCGCGTCCGCATCTCCCTCGGTCCTCAGCTCCGCCTTCACCATGCCTACCAAAGGAGAAAAGGGGAAGACGGGGAAGTCCACAAGGACGGAGACCCAGGCGCAGTTAAAGAGGCAGAAGTACGCGCTCTTCGCTCCGACGCTCACGGGGGCGGATCTGAAGGCCAAGTTCCAAGGCATGTGGGCCGCGAGGACCAAGGCGCATCCGGCCACCCGCGTTCGCCCAGCCACCGATGAGAGCGAAGTGAGCAAGTACCCCTTCTTCGCTTGCTACTTTTGGTGCGGGCTCTGCCCACCGTACTCGGATTTCTTTAGCGACGTCATGTACACCTTCAATCTCCGTCTGCTGGATCTCACACCGAATGCCGTATCCACCATGGCAATATTTACGCATCTGTGCGAGAACTTCGTCGGCGTTGCACCCAACACTGCGCTGTTCAGGCATTACTTCACTACCCGTGCTGAAAAGGGGGAGCCTCTCACTGTTGGCGTCTCGTTCGTTTCAAGATTGGGCGCCAAGGAGCATTATCTGAAGGGGGATCTCCGCCCAAGATGGGGAGAAATCCGGTCTGAATGGTGTTGGATCATTGACGACGAGCCGCCACCATACTGTGCGCTTCGCAAGAACCCAGCAGCGCGTGGCACAGACTGGAGCGATCTGGATCCCCAGGACAAAAAGCTGGAGATTGCCGCTACCAGGATCATACGGCTCAGGGAGGCCGGGCTCACCATAGGGATGGTTGGCGCAGACTTCCTCCGCCGCCGCATTGCTCCTCTGCAGCAGAGAGGAAGGCCGGCCTCTGATTGGAAGAACCCAGCCGATATCATGCGGCTGCGCCCTGGACTGATCAACAACTTCACAGTTCTGCAGCACGACTTTTTCATGTGAGAACTGTTCAAGCAAGAGACAGATCCAGAGAAGCGCGACAAGGCGTTCACGCTGCCGAAGCACATCGTGCCTCTTTGCAACAACTCCGCATTGAGTGCAATCATCGCTATGATGCTGCTCTGCAATGCGCACAGCGTTGAAGCAACTTGGGACGTGCCGCTTGAAGAAGACGTGCGGCGATTCTTTGACTCCACGGTCGAAAAGCAGGTCCGGGAGGAGGAGTGGCTCGTCCGCAACACCACTGAGCAAGAAATAGAATTCATTGCTCGAAGAGTGGAAGAGGACAGGCTCGCCAGGGAAGCTGGCGATTTTGGTTATACTTTGGCGGAGCTCGACGAGGCACAAAAGGAGATCCTTGCCGAGCAGGGGATGCTTGCCAGGAAGGGCGAGCTCGCCGCACCCGGCAAGGGTGTCGGGCCAAGCCAGCCTGCCGACGAGTCAGGCAGCTCGGAGGATGAGGGCTCCTCTTCCGAGGAGGGCACCGAAAGCCCACCGCAGTCAGAGTCCCCAGCCCCTCTGAGGAGGAAACGCCTTCGCAGGCTTGGCAAAGTGGCTGAGCGGCAAGAGGTTCAACAACCGCCGGAGCGCCGTTCGACGCGCTCGACCGCGGCAAGGGCTGGTGCTGCGGGAGCGTCTCACACGGCCCCGGCAACTGGAGCAGGGTCATCAAAGACCGCTGCTACTACCCCCGCCAAGCGGCCAAGGAGCCCAGCTCCCCCTCCTCCCCCTCCTCACACGGAGGCGGACTTTGATTTTTCCGCTCTCAGCGAAGAGGACGACGAGGAAGAGTAAGTTCCCTTGCCGCGACCCTCAATCTTTGTAAGGTTTTGTTTCTGTCCTCACTTGTCGCGCTCCGGCCTTGCTTCCGCAGGGAGGAAACCTTGGCGGAGAGGACAAGGAAGAGAGCTAAGGTCTCGACGAGCAAGACCGTGGTGGTCGTCGAAGATGAGCCCACGGCAACCACCGGGAGAGCGTCTGAGACCATCCCGACCAGCTCGGAGCCTAGCCCTCGTCGCAGCCCCCAGCGCAGCCCCCAGCGTAAGTATTTCAACTACCTTTCGCTGGCGGTCGCTGAGGAACAAGCATTTTTTCACTGACATCTTTGGGCGTGTAGGAGAGGAGCAGCAAGTGGAGCCATCTGAAGGTGCTCCAGAAGTACCACCCCCCTCGACCACACCGCCAAGGAGAAGATCTCCGGTAAGGGCTCCCACTAGCGAGCCGAGCCACGAAGAGGAGCCGGCAAGCGCCGAAGTGCGAAGCACCAGCGCTGGCGACCCCACCCCAATGACAACCGTTGACGGGGGAGGGGAGCCCCCAGCTCCTGAGCTCAACACAGGTAAACCCACTTGCCGCAAAACTCTTTCTGCTTTCTTTCTTTTGTCTTCTTGAATTTCTTCCTGAAGCTCTTTTTGCCTTACTTCTCGGGTTGGCAGAGCCCTCCTCGGTGGAGCCAATGAACATTGACTCTTCTGCCGAGGAGAACACCACAGGGGCCGTCGACGACGAGGCCGCCAAGGCCGCCGCTGCCAAGGCCGACAAGCTGGCAGCCGACAAGCTTGCCGACGAAGAAACTGCCAGGGCTGCCGAAGAGGCCGGCAAGGCCACCGAGGATAATACCGCCAAGGCGCCCACCGATGAAGCCGCCAAGGCTGCTGAAGCTGAGGCCGCCCAGAAGGCTGCTGAGGAGGCCGGCGAGGGAGCCGGTGGTCGTACTGACGGCCCTGAGGCCACAGGAGCGCCAGGCGCTACTCCGACCACGGGTCCCTCAACCACTGACGAGGCGGCAGCGCCCAACTCGCCTCCGCCAAGCAAATACATCCGGGTCGGCGAGAACGTCTATGTCAGCCTCCCCTGGACGGTGGGCTCCAGAGCGCCAACCGAGGAGGATGTTGTGGACGAGGAGATCCTTGCCGCTGCCGGGCTCCAGCTTGTGGATGCGCCAGGCGCCAGCAGCAGCAGCACGTCTGAAGAGGAGCAACTGCTTCAAAAGCTGCTGAATCTTCATCGCGCCCGACGGGAGAAGCTAGCTTCCAGGGAGACGCTCATCGAGAAGGCCGAAGCTGACATGTTGAGGCGCGCGGAGATCTTGGCGGACGTCCAAGCGCGATCTCTTAATGCGTTAGAGGTCAAGCGGGCACAGCTGGCCGAAGAACGGCAGGCCCTCCTCTTGATGAAGCAAGACATTGAACAAAAACAGGAGGAGACCGCCAAGGAGTTGTCTGCTCAGGCCGGTGATCTGAACCAGCGGAAAGTGGACCTTGATGCCCACGAAGAAGAACTTGCCGAGCGCAAGAGGAAACTTGCCGAAACCCTCCGACAGAAAGACGAGGAGGTGGCAAGACTTGTCGCAGAGCGGACCCGGGGGCAGGCACAAAAACACCAGAAGGAAATCGAAGCCTTGGCCCAAGAGTACGCCAGCAAGTTGGTGGAGGCCACCAACGCTGTCGCTGCTGCAGAAGTGAACAGGAAGGAAACGGAGGAGAAAGTGGCAAGACTAGAGGCCGCCCTTAAGGCAAACGGTGACAAGCTCTCAACGCTTGAAAGTGAAAGGGCAAAGGTGACAAGCTCTCAACGCTTGAAAGTGAAAGGGCAAAGGTGACCCACACTTTGGCGGAGATGCAAGTTACCATAGCCAAGAAGAACAATCTGCTTGCCGCCGCCAACGACTCCAGAGCAGACCTGAAGCTGAAGCTGACCACGCTGAAGGAGACGCTCGACACCACCAGAAAGCGCGAAGGGCTTCTAATGACAGAGCTCCAGAAGGAAAAAGGTCTGCTTCAAGATGCTATTGCAACCCACAAGAAGTTCAGGGATAACGTGGGGATCTTCACAGACAGGCTTGCCAGCGCCGCCGAGGACATCGACAAGGAGCTGACTGCCCTGAAGGTGCCGGACTTCGGGTACTCCACCGACAAGAACACGCAAACTAGCGTCAAGCTAGCCGAGTTCTTCGACGGAGTAGTAGAAGCACTCCAACAGCTCCAAGTCAATCACAAGGCTCAACTGGCCGACGAGTCATGCAGGCTTTGCCGGGGAGTTCTCCGGAGGTTGTTGGTGAAGATAGCATACAGAAACCCGGGCGTCGACTTCAGCAACTTCTTCAAAAGCTTGCCGAAGGGATACGACCCCGCGCCACTAGAGGCCCTTGTCGCGCCCATCGTGGAGAGGGTGGACCAAATCCAGAGAGTCGAAGGCGAGCACCGCAATTAGAGAGCCCATTCTTCTCCCTCCTTGCCGCCGCTAGACATGTTAAAGAACAATCTGTTTAAGCCGCGGCAACTTATCTTGTAATATAACTTGCAATATTTTGAAGTTAATGCATGTCATCTCCCTTGAGCAATTTCTTTCTTTGTGTGTACTTGCCCTACGCTTATAGGGAACTTGCCGGTGCGCGCACCATCGCCGCGAGCGCTGGGTGCGGGACTTCAGCAGCCTGCTGGCGGTGCCGCTACCGGCAAGCAACATTGTCGGGCTCAGTGCAGCCACTTAGGTTGTTGAGCGGACTCGAAACAAGGTAAGGGCGCGACCGATTACACTTAGGTTCCGTCGCGCACAGGTTTTCCATACAAAGAGTAGTATCGTTCAACGAAAATAACCTTCAAAATAAAAAAGAATTTGATTGTTCAAACTTTGGCGAATTTGATTGTTCAAACTTTGGCACTTAGCTTTGTCGCTGATCTCTCCGCGGCAAGGTCTTGTCACTGCTTGCCGCTGCCTTCTTCCCGGCAAGGCAAAGTTTCTTTGAACGACGCCTGGTCTGCTTACCGCTGCCTTCTTCCCGGCAAGGCAGAGTTTCTTTGAACGACGCCTGGTCCACGCCTGGTCCATATCATTATCCCATCCCCCCCGGCAAACTTGTACGCGAGGGAAGCTTCTGTCTCTTTGAGAAAAAGAAAGAAGAGAAAATAAAGATATAGGAGCTTGGCGGCTCGTTAATGCTTACCGGGGAGGCTGTACTGCACAGTATGTCAGATAATCATGCAAAATAAAAGTAAACATGAAATCGCCAAAAACTGCGAAATACAAAAGCTTTATTTATGCACAGGGTCTGCGCCTGGCTTTGTACAAAGGATTACATGCAACAGCGGCAATACTTGTACAAAAGGTGGTTGCTGGGGAAGGGCCCGGCAACCGCGCCTTATGGAAAAAACTTACGAAGATGCTCAATGTTCCAGGAATTGATCACTGGAATGCCATCCTCGGTCTCCAGGCGGACACCGCCGGGCCTGGTGACTCGTTTCACCCGATAAGGGCCTTCCCACTTTGGCGTCAACTTGTTTGAATTCTTGGCCGACTGAACGCGCCGAAGAACAAGGTCGCCTTCCTCGAGACTTCTGGCATTAACTTTGCGGCTATGGTAGCGACGCAAAGCTTGCTGGTAGCGAGCAGCTCTCACAGCAGCCTGAAGACGATCCTCCTCGAGGAGCACAGCGTCATCTTGCCGCAGTTGCTCTTGCTCAAGCTCATCATAAGCGAGCACTCGAGGTGACCCGTATACAAGTTCCGTGGGGAGAACTGCCTCTGCTCCATAAACTAGAGCAAAAGGCGTCTGGCCAGTAGCTCGATTTGGCGTCGTCCTGATCGACCAAAGAACCACTGGCAGCTCCTCGATCCAGTTCTTGCCGCACTTGCGCAGCCTGTCGAAAGTTCTCGTCTTGAGCCCACGCAGCACTTCAGCATTTGCCCTTTCAGCTTGACCGTTGCTTCGGGGGTGAGCAACAGAAGCGAAACAGACCTTGGCGCCAAGGTCTTCGACATACTGCATGAAGGCGTGGCTCGTGAACTGGGTACCGTTGTCGGTGATGATCCTGTTAGGAACACCAAAGCGACAAACAATTCCCTTGAAGAACTTGATGGCTGATTGTGCTGTCACCTTCCTCACTGCTTCCACTTCCGGCCACTTCGTAAACTTGTCGATGGCCACATACAAGTACTCGAAGCCCCCGGTGGCACGGGGAAAGGGGCCGAGGATGTCGAGCCCCCAGACCGAAAATGGCCAGGAGAGAGGGATTGTCTGGAGAGCTTGAGCTGGCTGATGAATCTGCTTGGAATGAAACTGGCACGCTTCACACTTGGTTACTAGTGCAGTTGCATCCTGGAGGGCGGTGGGCCAAAAGAAACCTTGCCGGAAAGCCTTTCCAGCAAGGACTCTTGACCCTATGTGGTGACCACATATGCCTCCATGAATCTCGGCCAACAGCTCCTGTCCTTCTTCCCGGGGAATACACTTCAATTTCACACCGTTTGGTCTTTTTCTGCACAGCATGTCATCGACAAATTGATACATATTGGACCGTCGGGCTACTTTCTCCGCTTCTTCCTGCTCTTCGGGAAGTTCTCCTATCTGAAGGAAACGGACGATCTGCTGCGCCCACGCTGGAGCCTGTGGCTCGACAACGAGGACTAAAGGCATTTCTTCTGCTGCGGGAACATCAGGCCCTACGGCAAGAGCTTGTCGCTCTACCAGAGCCGGCCGTTCCCCGACGAGCTTGGCGGGAACAACCGCTTCAACGACAAGAGCCTGGGGCCCTGCTGGAGCGTGCTGTCCTTCAACAAGCTCGTCGGGAGCAGTTGCTTCAATGACGGAAGCCCAAGGCCTCGTTGGAGCATCTTGCTCCTCAGCGCTTCAATCAGTAGCGCCTGCTTCAACGACAAGGACCCGAAGTCTTGTTGGAGCAAGTTGCCCCTTTGCCTTTTGCCTAGGAGCACCCGCTTCAATGACAAGAGCGTGAGGCCTTGTCGGAGCAAGTTGCCCCTCTGCATCTTTGGCGCTGGCTTTGGCAGCCTTCTTGCCGGTGGCTTCGGGGAGCTCTGCCGGGAAGTAGTCGCCAGAAGCTAACTTCCTCTTCCTGCCTTGCCCTACTGATGGCGTCACGGATGGCTGAGTTAGTTGGAGCACAAAAGTGCCTGGTTCCACAGGCAATTTGAGTGCGGCGCGCTTTGACAAACCATCGGCAATGTCATTCTCAGCACGTGGGACGTGCTCCATTTGTAGGCCGTCAAAGCGTTCCTCCAACTTCCTCACCTCATCTACATAAGCTTCCATCAATGGGCATTGGTAGTTCTTGTTCACTTGCCTAACGACAAGCTGCGAATATCCCCTGACAATAAGCTTCTTGATCCCAAGGTCTGCCGCGATCCTGAGACCGGCAAGCAACCCCTCATATTCTGCAGTATTGTTCGTCGCCTGTTCCTTGGGAAAGTGCATTTGGACCACGTACTTGAGGTGCTCTCCGGTGGGTGCGACAAGCAGTACGCCAGCACCGGCGCCTTGCAGCGAAAAGGCCCCATCAAAGTACATAAGCCACTCTTTGCTTGTCTCCTTGCCGGGGAGAGTCGTCTCTGGGATTTCTTCGTCTGGCGTTGGTGTCCATTCAGCGACAAACTCTGCCAAAACTCGGCTCTGTATGGTTGATGTACTCTCAAACTTGAGACCAAAGCTCGACAACTCCAACGCCCACTCGACAATCCTGCCTGTCGCTTCTGGATTTTGCAAAATTCTTTTCAGCGGGAAGCGAGTGACGACGGTAACTTCATGTGCTTGAAAGTAATGGCGCAGCTTTCTCGAGGCCATGAGAAGGCCGAAAAGCAGCTTCTGCACACCAGAATACCTTGACCTAGCTCCCTACAGAAGAGAGCTCACAAAGTAGACCGGGTGCTGCACCATTTTCTTCTTTTGTATCACTTCGCCTGACTGCGCAGACGAATCCTTGTCGGCAGCAAAACTTGTCGGGGGAGCCCCCAGCTTGTCGCTGGACGTGCTTGCCGCAGTTACTGCCTCCTCATCCACCTCTCTCTCCGCTACCAGCGCAGCACGAACCACTTGATTGGTTGCCGCTAGATACAGCAACAACTTCTCTTGTGGTTTAGGTGCGACAAGTATTGGAGGAGAGGAGAGGTATCTCTTCAAGTCTTGCAGCGCTGCCTCCGCCTCCGGAGTCCATTTCAATGGACCTGCCTTTTTTAAGATTTTGAAAAATGGCAGGGCGCGCTCAGCTGACTTGGACATAAACCTACTGAGAGCAGCAACACAGCCGGCAAGTCGTCGTACATCCTTGACGCGCTTTGGTGCTTCAATTTGCTCAATGGCTTTGATCTTGTCAGGATTGGCTTCAATTCCGCGTTGAGACACAAAGAACCCGAGAAGCTTGCCGGAGGGAACTCCAAACATGCACTTCTCGGGGTTGAGCTTCAGGTTGATCTTGCGCAGATTTACAAAAGTTTCTTCTAGATCTTGAACCAAAGTAGCCCTGTCCTTGCTTTTGACCACTATATCGTCCATATAGGCTTCCACATTTCTGTGCAGCTGAGGCTCAAAAGCAATCTGGACGGCTCTTGCAAATGTTGAACCAGCATTTTTCAAACCAAATGGCATACGTACGAAACAGTATGTGCCACAGGGTGTGATAAATGCGGTCTTTTCCTCATCTTCCTCAGCCATGAAGATTTGATGATACCCTGAATATGCGTCAAGAAATGAAACAAATCACATCCTGCCGTGGAGTCAACAATCTGGTCTATGCGGGGCAAAGGAAATGGGTCTTTGGGACAAGCTTTATTAACATCAGTGAAATCAATACAAAGCCTCCATTTTCCATTCGCTTTGCGCATGACAACAGCATTGGCCAACCACGTAGGATGGAGCACTCCTCTGACGAGGCCTGCTGCTTCCAACTTCTTGATTTCTTCCGCAATAAACTCTTGCCGCTCCACAGCTTGCTTTCTGGCTTTCTGTTTGACGGGCCTCGCGTGGGGACAAACGGCAAGGTGGTGCTCAATTACTTTCCTGGGAACACCGGGGATGTCGGACGGTTGCCATGCAAACACGTCGACATTCGCCCGCAGGAAAGCAACGAGCGCGCTTTCCTATTTGTTGTCAAGTGTGGCACTGATGGTAAAGGAACCACCAGTGCCGTCCTCCTTGGCGGGCACCTTCTTTGTCGCCGGCGGAGCGGCTTTATTCTTTTTGCACTTGCCGGTGGAGCTCTCTGGTGCATCCTCGACGGCAGCGCAGCACTCCGAAGAGGTGCGCTTGCCGGAGTGGGCACAGGAGCTCTTGTCGGACTTCCTCTTGTTCTCCCCCCCGAGAGCTTCAGCGGCAAGTGCCTTGGCGGTAGTTGCGCCAGCTGCTTCCCGGTAGATCTTGTCGGCGCAAATGAGCGCATCCTTCTTGTCGCAGGGAACTGTGATAACACTTACTGGGCCTGGCATCTTCAACACATTGTAGGCAAAATGAGAGGCTGCCATAAACTTGGCAAGCGCTGGACGGCCAAGTATCCCATTATAAGGCAATGGAATATCGGCAACGTCAAAGGTGACCTTCTCGGTCAGGTAGTTCAGCTCGCCGCCAAATGTCACTGGCAGCGTGATCTTCCCTTTCGGCTTGCTCCTTCCTGGATTGACTCCTTGGAAAGTACCAGTTTCCTCAAGCTCGCCGTCAGGGATTTGAAGTTTCCGGAGCACAGCGGGCGAAATCAGATTCAAGCCGGCCCCACCGTCAATTAACATCTTCGTGACCTTGAGGTTGCGGATCGTTGGTGAAACCAACATCGGCAAGCACCCGACCGCCGTTGTGCGGTCAGGGTGGTCCTCAATGTCAAAGACGATAGGCGTGTCGGACCACCTCAGAAGCTTTCTGGCGTCAACAGATGGTTCCGCCGCATTGATCTCTCGCGCCCACTGTTTAAGTTGGCGGTGAGAAGAATGCAACGAAGCACCACCGTCAACACACAAGACTTCTGCGGCTTTCTGAAATTCGTGCTCACTGGATTCTTCATCATCTAGATCATCATCATCATCATCTTTGTCACGGCCACGAGGAGGCTTGTCTCTCTGCTGCTGCTTGGCCTTGCCGCGACGCCCTCCTCGGGCAGTGCGCTTCTTGCGGACCCGCCAGCACCTTCTGGAGCCTTCTCCTTGTCGCGCCTCTCATACTCAGCTTTCTGCTGTTCGACAAGCTGCTCGACTCGTCGACAGTTCTGGAGATCGTGTCCCTTGGTGCGGTGGATCTTGCAATATTGCTTGTCGGAGCCGTCCTGCTTGTCGGCAGCCGCCAAGGCCTGACAGTTGGCGCAGGCGGCAATCTCCTTGCCGGAGCCCTCGACTTTGGCCTTGTCGGCGCTGCCGTTGCCGCTGGACTGCTCGACGGCAAGCACAGCTTTGCCCTTTTTCTTCCTGTTGTTCCGCCGCCGGCCCTTCTTTGCCGGGGCGGTACCTTCGCTGTCAGAGCTCCCCCCTGCGCCAACACTTTCACCGGGAAGTTTCCTTCCCTCTTCAGCGCGCGCACACTTGTCGGCGAGAGCATATAGCTGGCCAATGTCTCTGACCTTGGTCATCGCCATTTCCTCCCGCATCCTGCGGTTACGCACGTTCTGATGGAACACGCTAATAACCGCAGCGGGGTGAACATCTGGGATGTTGTACTGTACGCGGCTGAACCTTTGAATGTATTTGCGCAGGGGCTCTCCTTCCTTCTGGGGGATGAGATGAAGATCACTCTCCTGGCCATGAGGTTGATGACCGCCAGTAAAGGCACCAACAAACTGATGGCACAGGTCCGCCCATGAAGAAATGGAGTTCTCCAGCAAGTGCATGAGCCATGAGACGACGTTGCGCTTTAACACGAGCGGGAAGTAGTTAGCAAGGATCTTGTCGTCTCGTCCCCCGGCAGCTTGCACCGCAATGGTGTAAATGCTGAGGAACTCCGACGGGTGTGTCTTGCCATCATACTTCTCCGGCACGTCAGGCTTGAAAGCCTTGCGATTGGGCCACTGGACCTGCCACAGCTCACGGGTGAACGCTGGACAACTTACCGCGTACGGCAAGTCGCCAGGATCCCCTAGCGCATGCATGTCAACAGCGGGCCCTGCGCGTCTGTCGGACTGACGATGCGCTTCTCTCCTTCGCTCGATAGTGGTACGAGCGTCTTCTCCTCTGCGTTCCTGAAGAACGAGGCGCTGGTCACGACGAGCTCGCGGGTCAGACGACGCCGTGGAATCATCGCCACGGGCGTCGTTTTGACGTGTCGGCGACCGAGGCCGTCTGGGTGGGGAGTGTACGGTTGTTGCCCCCTCGCCGTTCTTATTGGTGACAGCATTGTCACCAGTTCTCTTGTCGGCCGCGCGCACCGGGTCGGCATCAGCGAAGCTGAGAAGGCTCTGAATGGTTGCCCTCCACTCGTCAAGCTTATCTGCTGGTGGAGGGAAGTTCAGGAGCAGCTGCGCATGCGCCAACGCTTCTGCTGGTGAGGGAGGTATCGAGTGGCGTGAGGACTGTGGGATGCTCCTACTCCTAACAGTGTTAGAAGGAGCATCTCCACGCCCAGGCGACTGCACCTCGACCCCGCCAACGTGTTGTTGCGTATGGTGACCCCGCGCATCTCGAGATCGATGCGCAAGTTCATTATCCAGGGAGCGCCTGGCACCTGGGGCGTCAGGACGCTGCCTGTCACGGGCTTCTTGCGAAGGCCGCGGCGTCTGAACCGGCGCAGGCATTCCAGAACGCGCAGCACCGTTTCTGGACCTTGCAGGCCAGCAGCAGCGAGCAGCGCTGTGTTCCCAGACCCAGCAGTGCCAAGATTGGCGTTGCTGGCCCGGTTTTGGATAGGTGGAGGTAATAGGAGCTCTCGCTCTCCAGTCCCCCCAGCAGCCGCAATCACGTCGGCACCCTCCTGCATGGGAGCAGGCGGGTTGGACGTAGACGCACCGATGGCTGAAGTCTTCTTTTTTGGAGCCATAAGACGGAGGATGGCCCAAAAACTAACGCACAAATCGCTAGATTAGGTTCACACAACCTCCTTCCCCCTACCTGGCGCGCCAAAGATGTCGGGGACGAATCCGCGATCACCTATGGGACCCAGGGAAGGACCCCTTTACGTTCGGCAGGGAGAGACAGTCGCACGAAGAGCAAATCTAGCGAAGAACACGACAGTGCACGAGAGAGATTTACCCAGGTTCGGGCCGCACGGATGCGTAAAACCCTACTCCTACTTTTTTGGTTTATTATCTATATGATTGTTCTAGCTCCAGGAGCGCTACCGTACAGAGTAGCTGCGTACAACACTGGAGTTCTCCATCTCCCCTGTTCCTCCTCCTCCCTCCACATTGCCTATGGGCCTCCTTTTATACGCACAAAGGGGTCACCAACAGGTGGCAAACAGTAAAGGTAGAGGTGGAAAGTTGCTACAGTAAGGCCATTATTACCAGGATGACATGTCCTACCTACCACTGACGGCAGGGTACAAGGGCATTAAATGCCCATGCCTTTGCTGTCCACATACATGTACCCGGACGTCTTGGACGTGGGAAAAGCCTATCCCACCTGCTCCTGCACCGCTAGCTACAGTGTACCGCTGTCTATACAGTGCCCTGCCACACACGCTTGGAAGGACCCAGAGCGCCACGCTGGCAGAGGCACCGGAGCAGCACAGTAGCACAGTGTTACAGTAACGCTTGCCGCGGCAAGACCTTGCCGCACCTGACAGCTTGCCGCAACCCATAGTTTGCCGCGCAAGGTAACTTGCCGGGGCAAGTACCTTGCCGCAGCTGCTATCTTGCCGCAACCAATACCTAGCCGCAGCCAATGACTTGCCGCGGCAAGTACTCTGCTACAGCAAACCTCAGGCTGGGCCTCAGCTGTCCCTCCCGGGAAGCTCCTCTTGCCGGGGCCTTAACTCTTGCTTTGTATACTTTGTTCTTGAATGGCTTAATAATCTTGAGCTTCTCTCTGGCTGTCCTCCCGCAAGCCTGGCCGCGGGATGCTACTACTGCCCGTGCACAAGTACGGGGTACTAGGGTACCCCTATTCTAGTACACCGACAATGGATTTCTCTAAATTATCAAAACCTTTGATTGACCTTTTTGCAAAAAGATGTGCCTTATTCTTTTGACAAGAGTTGTGTACATGCCTATGAAAAAATAAGAGATGCTTTGATCATGGCTCCAATCATCCAACCTCCAAAGTGGGATGAACCCTTTGAGATCATGTGTGATGCTAGCAACTATGCTATTGGAGTTATCTTGGGACAGCGGGATGATTAAAAACTCAATGGTGTCTTATATGCTATCAGGAGTTTGGATGAAGATCAAAAGCATTTAGCCACCACAGAGAAAGAAATACTTGCTATTATTTTTGCTTGTGATAAATTTAGGCGCTATATTATTAACTCAAAAGTAATAGTTCACACAGATCATTGTGCCTTACGTTATCTTCTTGCTAAGAAGGACGCTAAGCCTCGATTGATTCGATGGATATTACTACTTCAAGAATTTGACTTGCAAATAGTAGATCACAAAGGAGAGGGCAATCCAATAGCAGACCATCTATCATGCATGGAAAGAGTACCATACAGCCCAGTTCCAATAAATGAATCCTTTCCAGGTGATAGTTTGGCTATGATTAAAAATATAGAGCCCTGGTTTGCAGATTATGTTAACTTTCTTGTAGGAAATTACATGCCACCGGATATGAATTATCATAGGAGGAAAAAGTTTTTCAGTGAGCTAAAGTATTATTTCTGGGATTATCCTTTTCTTTATCGGCATGGACTGGATGATATGATTAGGCGTTGTGTCCCGGAGCATGAGATGGATGCCATCTTGTCAAGTGTAATTACAGCCCTTATGCAGGACAGCATGCAAGTGATCGAACTGGGTACTTCAATCGGGATCCTACTAGCCCACACACTTTAGAGATGCACATAGGTTTGCGATGCTTGTCAATGCACAGCTAATACAGGCAGGAGACAAGAAATGCCTATGAACTATAGCCTAGTTTGTGAACCTTTTGATCTTTGGGGACTGGACTATTTGGGACCATTCCCTATTTTAGATGGGCATACTCATATACTTGTGGCTGTAGATTATGTTACCAAGTGGCTTGAAGCCATCCGTACTCATCATGCAGATGTAGCTACTTCATTGCAGATGATAAACACTACAAAATTTGCTTTATTTTGCGATGTTTAACATGTGTCATGTATAACCCTTTTTCATCACATAAAATATGATGGTGATGTTTTCTAACCGTCACCCCCATCATCACCGAAGCGCCGTCATTGAAAATGAAATTTTGACGGTACCACTTTTTTCGTCACACAAGTTCACATTTTAGGTGACGAACCAAAAAATGTCACCAGTGGCCGTGTTCGGTGACCGGCCCAGAATGTCACCTATGATAGCCCAATCTGTCGCCTAAGATATTTTTGCTGATGATAATCCTGTTATTTGTGTATTAAATATCGGTGTTTAATACCCTGACCTATGCACAGACAAGTAGCAGCGCCCTTGCCAAACTAAAGTTATAAAGAAGTTTCCAAAGCCAAGACAAGCTGCTCTTTGAGAAATCAAGGAGTGCATCAAGAAGACCAAGGTTCAAGACAAGCCTCAAGATCAACTATAGAAGCAGCCCCTGCCGGCAAGGCCGAGCCAGCATGGTGAAGGCCCGACAAGCTCCTTGGCCGGCAAAACCCCGCCAGCTGCCAGCACTCCACCTCATCGAGTAGCTAGTCGTTGATCAGTGAGGTGTCAAACCCGCAGGCGGTTAGGTAAGGCTTGCCAAACACGTGTCTGCTCATCGGAAGGATTTTTACCTTTATTGACACCCGTCCAAATGGTGTGTCAAGATAATAGGAGTTAGCTAGGCAAGAGGTGGAGCATCCTTGCTGGGGCTTCTCCTCCTCACAACACCTAGAGATGCATTTAATGCTTTTTGTCCTAACTATCAGAGTTAGGTATGATAGACTGTTTGCTATCTAATCAACATGTAGTTACCTTTTTGCCACTGTGGTTACCCCTTGAGCTATAAAAGGAGGTCCATGGCAACCTTTACAAGGGTTTGAACCCATTCAAACCCCACGCACACTTGCACATGTAGCTGCCTCCTCCTTGCGTCTTGCCGTGGGGAAGCGCTCCTTGTACTTGTGCATCCGCACCTCTAATACACCAAGGCAGGAGTATGGTATTACACCTCAAGGGTGACCCGAACCTAGGTAAAATATCATTGCGCGCTCTGTTAATCCTGCTCTTTGAGCTCTGTGCATTCCCCTTGCCGAACCACAAAGGTGCTAGATCACCCCATAGATAGTCATTCCACACCGACATCGTTGGCGTGCCAGGTAGGGGGATCACTGGCGTGAACCTGGCTTAGTAGATGGCGCATGATTTTGTCGAATTCCATCATCATCTTCATCATCCATGGTGCCCAAGAAGAAGGGCTCCATAGCGATGAAACCTTCCATGTCCAAGATTCCTTCAAATGCGTCCGCGGGCGGCGCAGGCAACACCATCGCCGCGGGCGGCGCGAACATCGTGGTAGGCACGACCAGTGCAGGCAGCACGGTCGTCGTGCCCGCTGAAGTGGGAACAGACGGTGGATGCGCTGGAGGCGATCACCTTCCACGACCTTTTGGCGGAGATAGCAACAATGGCGTGGGTGGCCCGGGCACGCAACTCGCGCCTCCTCGACGCACCGCCGAGCGCAGCCACCAGAGCAATACTATCCGGTCAGGCGCAAGCCGAGATCCACCCACTACAATGACTACATCGGCGGTGAGGGAGACAATATCAAAGCACACACCGCGTCCTTTGTGATATGGACGTGACGTGACCCCGAGCGGCGTTGTCGATCATGCACAGCAGTGCCCGCACGACAACACGCATGTCGATCAAGCTCAAGATCTTCAGGCGCCACCTCCGCCACGCCAACCTGCTATCACCCCTGCGGTACGGCGGCAAGATCACAACGACACTCCTACTTGCTCTGCCAGGAGTCGAGTGACGTTGCAGTCTTCGCTCTCCAACATGCCTTCGACGGCAACGGAGGCGATGGCGCAAGCCCAAATGCTGTTGAACTTTCCTCCACCAGCAGATAAGTTGGATGAGTGGGTGACCACCATTTAGAGTTTGATTGGGTTTGTGGAGGCTAACAAACCCCAGCTGGTGGAGCCCTTACAACGCCCACAAACAGCACCAGTAGCTCAGACCGATGGCCATGTTGTAGGTGGTGCGCCAACGGTGCAGTCACCTCCACGGCTTCAACCCCAACAACAGCATCAGCAGTCACAACGAACCCAATGAGCTGCCGAGCCTGACGATGTGTCGATGGCCTCCTCAGATCCACAGACGCAGTAAGATCAGTGGTAGGTGCTATTGGATAGGCGAACAAAAGATGCTCGTACCACCATTCAACGGCGCTGGGAGGTGCGCCATCAATCTGACGAGCGCAATGGTCCAGCCGTCGACTTGCCAGCGCCTGTTGTTGGCGGGTATCTACCTTACGAGGTTGGGTGCCCTGCTTCCACACATGAGCTGCGCCAAGTCCGCTAGTCGTCCGTTAGGGTATTCAAGCCAGAAGTACCAGAGAAGTACGATGGCAAGCTCAACCCAGCAGAATTCCTGGGCATATATACAGTCGTTGTGCAAGCTGCCGGAGGAAGGGATGAAAAGATCCGCGCCAACTATTTCCCATTCGTACTCAAACCCAATGTGAGATCTTGGTTGATGAACTTGCCGGAGAACTCCATTTCTTCGTGGTGAGATCTATGTAACGAGTTCGTTGGTGCCTTCACCGGGGGCCAGAAAGGCCCTGGACAGCCCAATGATTTGCAAGCGATCCCGCAAAGAGAAGGAGAAGATCTATGCAAGTATATACAAAGATTCAACCATGTGCACCGTAGTATACCAGATGTGCACCCTGCAGCTGTGATTGTCGTGTTCCATACGAACGTGCGCAATGGCAAGATGCGGGAGAAGATGAACATACGGCTACTGAAGACCGTCAACAAGCTCTACATGTTGTCGGACAAATGTGCATGTGCTGAGGAGGGGAGAAGGCTCTTAGGGGAGGACGCCAGCACTGAAGTCGATTTTGAGGACGAGGACGCCGCCATCCCGAAGAAGAAAGGCTGGAAGCACAATAGAAAGCGTAAGGGAAAGTCAGTTATGGCCATGGAAGGGTCCGGCAACTCTAGTTCTGCCAAGAAAACCAAGAGAGAGAGAGCTCCGGCAGGGAAGCTGCCGCGTGCGCTGATTGCCAGGTAGCTGCGACAGGCGAGAAGGCCAGCAAATCTGATAGGCCGTACTGTAAGATTCACCGTACCAAGGGGCACAATCTCCAGGAGTGCCGTCAAGTCAAGCAGCTGGTTGAGAAGCAAAAGACTGAGTACGAGAAGCGCGACAAGGAGAACACTACTGGAATTAGCTTATTTGTCGTCTGCCAATTCTTTGCCGTCTGCTGGCTGACGGCAAAGAAGGTCTTTGTCGTCCACTTACATAAAACGGACGGCAAAGAAATGGCTGATGGCAAAGACCTTCTTTGCCATCAGCCATTTCTTTGCCGTCTGCTAGCGGACGGCAAAGAATCTTTGCCGTCAGCTGGCGGACAGCAAAGAGAGAGGTGGGCCCACTAACGAGCTGCTTAGGAAAAAACCTAACGGCCCCCCTCTTTGTCGTCTGCTAGCAGACGGCAAAGAGAATAAAGCAGACGGCAAAGGATCGCGGACGGCAAAGAGTTGACCTAACTAACGGCCGAGCCCCACCCCGTTTCTGTCTTCTCTCCCCGACGACCACCGCCACCCCACCCGCCTCCCGCCCCCTCCACCAGCCACCTGCCTCCTCCTCCCCACCAACCGCCGCCCTCCCGCCGTTTGCCCCATCCCCCCGGGCCAACCCTCCCCCCCCCCCCGCCTTCCTCCCCTTCTCCCACTCCCCCCCTCCTCCCCCCCCCTTTCCCCCACCACCCTCCTCCTCCGCTCTTCCCCATCCCTTCTCCCCTCTCCCCTTCTCCCGCCCCGGCCCCCCCTCCCTTCTTCTTCCCTCCCCAATGCCCCCTCTCCCAAAGACGCCCGCCTCCTCCCGCTTGTCCACTTTCTTCCCTCCGTCTCCTCTTTCCTCCCTCCCACCCTCCCCCCCTCCCCTTCTTCTCCTTCCCGTCCCCTTCCCTGCCATCTTACCAAAGAGGGGAGGTCCGTCCTCCCCTTCCCGTCCGGTCGTCCCGCCTCTCTCACGCGATAGGCTAAGGGAGGGAGTCCGTCCCTGCGTTGCAGTGCCGCCTTCGCCACGTACCCCGGCAAACGCCGCGAGTGGCCCAGCTGAACACATAAGTTCTTCCTCCACCGGCTCTCCTGCCATCGCCCGCCTTTCATCCCTTCCTTTTCTTTCGTTCCCGCCCTCGCCCCTTTTTTAGTTTATTTTTTTTAGGTTTCTTTTAGTTTAGTTTCTGTTTTAGTTATAGTTTTAGTTTTAGTTTTAGTTTTTGAGTTTAGTTTTAGTTTCAGTTTAGTTTTAGTTTTAGTTTTAGTTTAGTTTATTTTAGATTAGTTTTAGTTTTTTAGTTTTAGAAGAAGAAGAGAGTAGAAGGAGGATGAGGGAAAGGAAGAAGAGAAACGAAGAAGAAAGAAAGACGAAGAGTCCTCCTCACCTCCTCCTCCCCTCCTCCTCCTCCTCCTCTCCCTCCTCCTCCTCCTCCTCCTCCGCCTCTCTCCTCCTCCTCCTCCGCCTCCTCCTCCTCCTCCCCTCCTCCTCCTCCTCCTCCTCCTCCTCCTCCTCTCCTCCTCCTCCTCCTCCTCCTCCTCCTCCTCCTCCTCCTCCTCCTCCTCCCTCCTCCTCCTCCTCCCCCTCTCCTCCTCCTCCTCCTCCTCCTCCTCCTCCTCCTCCTCCCCTCCTCCTCTTCCTCCCTCCCTTCTCTTCTTTCCTTCTCCTCCTCTCTCCCCCTCTTCTCTTCCTCTCACTCCTCCTCCTCTTCCCCCCTCCTCCTCCGCCTCTCCCCTCCTCCTCCTCCTCCTCCCCTCATCCTCCTCCTCCTCTCCGCTCCGTCCCTCACTCTACTCCCTCCCCCTTCCCCCCCCACCCCCCTCCCACAACCCCTGACACCCTCGACCCACCGAACCCCACCCTGACCCGACGACCGTACACCGACACCCCCACACCCGACCCCGACACCCGACACCATGACACCACCCCGACACCCACCACCCGAACAAAAAAACCCACCCCGACACCTGACACTCCGACCCCGACACTCACCACACCCCTAACCACAAACACCCCGACCCCGACCCCGACACCCCGACACCCTGACACCCCGATCGACCCCGACACCCTGACACCACACCACACCCCGACCCCGACCCCGACCCCAACGGGGTCATATATTTGTGAATTATGAGTTAGGTCGTATATTTTTCGATTTTGTTATGCAAAACATCATATATATTTGTGTTGATCGGGTGTATTTAAATGTGCAGTTGTTTCGTCGCTGCGAGGGTGTGCTGTTTGACGACCTCCCTGTGCGTTCGACAAGCTTCGCCCCTGTGTTCGTTGGTGAGCACAAATGACATCTCCTACCCCTTCATTTGCTCTGTTCCGGTCTTCCTACCGATGAAACTTGCTAGCTATAGGTGTCAATCATCAGTATGCGTAACCACTATGCATCTCCCATTCGAAAGGGTTACATCTATAAATATGCATGCATTTGCATATTTATAATCGTGATTCTTTCGAATTGTCCAACGTTATCCATGGACAGCCCGAGTATGTGTAGATTGGGTTCATTTTCCCATATGCTCTGCTCCGGATCCGATGCAGAATTTCATCAGTGCCTCCCTGTTGTTCTTCGGGTACACATCCTCTCTGCTTATTGCCGAGACATGTATCAGGAGAACAGCGGGGAGGTGCTGCCAAAATTTTGCGTCGGATCCGGAGCAGAGCATGGGAAAACAAACCCAATCTACACATACTCGGGTGGGATTAGGACCTATCTTAACCTATTAGCGTGTAGGTTGCATGGACGTAATAAAACTGACAAACTCCATTAACTGATGGATATGGTTTGCTTAATTATGTATATATTTCTTGTGTGTCCAGTAGGAAGTCAATATGAGTGATCATGCGTGGATGTACACTGGTTACACTAGTCAGAAAGTTTGGACCGAGGAATGGTTAACAAAAACCAAGGGGTTTGTTAGAGCCGCATTTGCAAATGGCCAGAAATTAAGCTGGTGCCCCTGTGTCCGGTGCGACAACTATAAAATGAGGGACGAGCTTGAAATGAGTAAAGACCTGCAGAAGTTTGGTTTTACGCCTGGTTACAGGGTCTGGACATTACATGGTGAGTCTGCCCAACGTGCCAGAGCCGAGGTGGTTCATCGTCGCACCGACGAGCATGGTACCGGGATGGAAGATATGGTGCAAGACTTTGACGATGCTCGGGACTCGGACGAGGAGATGGAGGAATCTGCAAAGGCCTTCACTGAAATGTTGGAGTCCTCAAAACGTCCTCTCCACGAGCACACTGAGCTTTGTCAGCTGGATGCCATCTCACAAATAATGGCTTTGAAGGCTCAATTCAACTTGGGCAGAGAATGCTACGACGCGATGATGACAGTATTCGGACGATTTCTACCCAAAGGCCATGTGCTACCTCCAAACCTGTACCAGTCAGCCAAAATCCTCCGTGCTCTTAAGATGCCCTATGAGAAGATACATGCCTGTGAGAAAGGATGTGTCTTATTTAGGCTTCAATATGAGGACTTGAACTATTGTCCCATTTGCAAGTCTTCTAGGTATGTTGTGGTAGACAACGGTATGGGTGAGAAGACGCAGACCAAAATACCCGTTAATGTTCTTCGGTATATGCCAATCGTACCAAGACTTCAACGTCCTTTCATGGTCAAAGAGATGGCCAGACAGATGACATGGCACAAAACGGGCAAAAGAACCGAACTAGATGCAGATGGGAATGTGATGATGGTGCACACATCGGATGGTGAAGCGTGGAAGCGCTTCGATGCATTACATAAGGAAAGAACGGCAGATCCAAGGTGTCCTCGAGTCACCGTCGGCACGGATGGGTTCAGTGTGTTTGGTCAGATGGCAGCCCAATACAGTTGTTGGCCCGTGTTTGTCATTCCACTCAATCTCCCCCCCGGGCAGACTATGCAAAGAAAGGACATTTTCCTGACGTTGATAATTCCAGGGCCCAACTATCCGGGGAAGAATATGAATGTGTACATGCAGCCGCTTACGGACGAATTGCAAGAAGCTTGGGATAATGGGTTCAAGACATACGACGCCTTTAGCAAACAGAACTTCATAATGCGTGCCTGGTACATGTACTCGACGCATGACTTGCCGGCGTATGCGCTATTCGTTGGCTGGTGTGTGCATGGAAGGTTCCCATGCCCCACATGCAAGGGAGCTCTTGAGTTTCGTTGGCTGACGACAGGGCACAAGTATACTTGCTTCGACTTGCATAGACCGTTTCTAGATCCTCGCCATAAGTTTAGGAAAGACAAGAAGAACTTCATCAAAGGTAGAGTTGTCAAACACTCTGCACCACCTGCGTTGACAGGCCAACAGACCCTAGATCAGTTAAACGCTCTCGAGCCAGATCTAGAGCGTCCAGGGTATTTCAAGGGGTATAATAAGGAACACGCCTGGCCTCACAAGACATGCTTCTGGGATCTGCCTTACTTCAAAGACCTCCTTTGCCCACACAACATTGACGTGATGCACACTGAAAAGAATATCACCGAAGCCATTTTTGGTACATTGTTCGGCATAGAGGGGAAATCAAAGGATAATACTAAGGCTAGAGTCGATCAAGAGGAGCTATGTGATAGACCGTTACAAAACATGCAAGAACCGAAAGGAAAGCGGAACGGGACAAAGCCAAAGGCATGCTTCAATCTTGGAAGGCCAGCTAAGAAGGAAATTATTTTGTGTGTGCAAATGCAGTTGATGTTCCCCGATGGGTATGCAGCAAATCTAAAGAGGGGAGCGAGTCTTGAAAAATTGAAAATATTTGGTCTAAAAAGTCATGATTGGCACATATGGATTGAGCGGATAATGCCGGTGATGTTGCGTGGCTTCATCCCTGAGGATGAATGGCTAGTATTGGCAGAGCTGAGCTATTTCTTCCATGTTCTTTGTGTGAAAGAACTATCGCCTAGTCTCCTAGAAGAAATGGAATAGTTGGCGCCGGAGTTGACCTGCAAGTTAGAGATGATCTTTCCGCCAAGCTTCTTTAATCCAATGCAACACTTGATTTTGCATCTCCCGACCGAGGCACGATTGGGGAGGCCCGTGCAAAATCGTTGGTGCTACTCAACTGAGAGGATGCAGAAGACGCTTCGAGCAAAATGTAAAAATAAACGTAGAATTGAAGCATCGATGGCTGAGGCATTCATCACTGAGGAGGCGGCAAACTTCATGACAGCACACTACGAAGCCAAAAATCGTCATTTGCAAAATCCGAAGCCTCGGTACAATGCTGACGACCCTAAAAAGGGTCGATCCAACCTCAGCCTATTCAAAGGGAATCTCGCACCAGCCAGTGGTTGGAAACCAGTATCGTTGGATGTTGAAGAATGGCGGACCATTTCGCTGTATCTCTTCAACAACCTAACAGAAGTGCGGCCGTACATCGAGTAAGATCTCGGTACATTGTTTCACAACTTCTAATTCCTTTGAACTGCTCTTATTCTTGGATATTTGATGCAGTCGATACGTCGCCATATTCTCGTATGGAGCGGTGATCCAAAAGGATTTCGTCGAAGAGTATGAGCTTCTGGCAAAGCAAGGATGTGAATATCCCGGTTTCATCTCTTGTTTCAAAAAAAACGGTAATTTCCATTAGACCATTTCATTTCTTTGGCTAATTTGCGACTAATGCAACAATCCTTTCGTATTAAACTTGTAGGCTAATTCAGAGATTATGGATGCCGAATTGAGACAAGTAGCTAATGGTTTTGACTATAAGGTCCGTTCATTTGACAAATACGTCATCAACGGGTATCGCTTTCGTACCTATGGCAAAGAGCTATCTATGGCCGACCGAAAGTCTACAAATTGTTGTGTCTCTGCTATCGGCGAAGGAGATATCGAGTATTATGGAAGAGTTGAAGCAATTTATGAACTTCAATTCTATGGTGAAAACCCACCAAACGTCGTAGTCTTCAGATGTTATTGGTTCCAGCCGAGGGAGACTAGAAGGACTCATGAACATATAGGGCTAGTCGAAATCAAACAAAGCACCCATTTGGATGTTCCCGATGTCTATATTACGGCTCAACAGGCAACCCAAGTTTTGTATCTACCGTGGGCCTGTCAAAGTGATCCAAATCTCAGTGGTTGGGATGTCGTTTATGAAGTGCCGCCACGTGTTAGACCACCTCCCCCCAATGAAGAGGATTATGAACCTCACATTAACCAAGACACATATGACGAAGGAGAATTCTTCCAAGAAACACGTCTTTCCAAAAAACGTTTCAAGAACCGCTCTACTCCACCCCAGAACATTGAAGTAGACAACGATAGTGAATCCGACTTCACCCCTGAGCCGGAACAAGAAGAAGTTACTGCTGCAGATGACCTGTCAATGCTTGAACGATTACGTAAAGGAGGCCTTCCACATGTTGATGCATTTATTGATGATGATGATGAGCACGTCACTGATAGTGATGATGATGATGCATTTAATGATCCCGGAGCATATATAGACGATTCAGAGTAATATTAGTAATGTGAGGTATTCAATTTTTTATTATGTTCATGATGATGATACACTTAAATTATATACATATTATTATGTTCATGTCAGGTATTCAAATTTTTTATGTTGTACTAAATTCGTTTACTTTTTGTCATTGCATGTGTTGACAGGATGGTGGGCAAGGGTCCAGAGCGCCCCAAGCCTCCTGCGAGCGCTACTGGGAGGGGTGGTTCCATTATTCCAGCCCAGCCCCTCCGGAGAGCGCTGCTAGACAGTATGCAGACAGTTGCGGCGGGCGCTTCTTCTTCGGCTGGGAGAGGTCGGGGGAGGACGAAGAAGGCTGCTAGAGGTGGACGTGCCAGCGGGAGAGGTAGGAAGGCTGCTACGCCTTCCTCGCCGCCACCCTCAGCTGATTCACCCAACCACAGGACTGCTCCGTCTGACGTGGACCCGTCTCGGACTCCGGTCCATGAGCCTCCGGTCGCCGATCCTTCGCCCCACCAGACTCGGGTCGCCGATCCTTCGGCCCACCAGACTCGTGTCGCCCATCTTTCGCCCCACATGAGTCCGGTCCCAGAGTCTTTGTCCCAGAAGACTCCGATCCCGCAGTCTTCTTCCCACGGGACTCCGGAGGCTAGTGGCCCTACTGATGGTAGCGAGGACACCTTTTCAGATGATAGCTACAGCGACGATGAGCTGGTTGAGAAGGGCAAGAAGGTCTACAAGCGTGGCTGTATAAATCTCCCACCCGTGCCAACGACCCCGACCAGAGGTGGTTGATTGCGCCTAAAGGGTTGAAGTAAGTGCATTTACTATTTTTAACCTTTTGCCTTCATGTTCCTTCAAATTAATATCTAATGCATTGGCCTTGTCATACTGCAGGGGCTGGGTACACCCCCGTGGTGTCCGCAGGCCCAACCAGGTCCTTGGTGTGCTTTGCCGGGAGCACTTCCCTGGGTGGGTCAAGTTTCCTGGTGAGGGTCAGGTTCCACAGCTAGCACTGAGCTGGGAGCTGTACTCGGTTGCGCCGGCCCCGCCGGAGGAGATGGTCGCCGGTGTCTTGTGCGAGACGGTGGCCGACATTGTGTTCCGTCGGTTTTGGGTAATTTCTCCTTTACAGAATTAAAAATCAACACTACCTAGTAATTGTACTAATCAGTGTTGTCTTGTTTGATTGCAGACCTTCTACAGGGTTTCAGAGGGAGAGCAGGAGGCCGCGTCTATGGTTGTCGAAACCGAGTGCAAGCGCCTACTTCAGAACTTATGGTACGAGGATCGGGTGCAGGCCGTTCGAGACTACTATGCCTCGAAGGGTATTAGGAGGGCCAAGAAGAAGTGTCGCGGCAAGTTTCTGAGTAAGGAGAAGTACATGCAGGTAATTACCTATTCTTAAGGCCTTGAACTTAGTTTTCTTGATTTGATTCATAGGCGTAGCGCTGAAATTTCTCTTGACTCACTTAGGTGCCCCCGAGATGGTGTGTGGATAAGATGGACTGTTGGGAGGCGTTGGTGGATGCGTGGTGCTTTCCCCAATGGTTAGTCGAATACCATAGGGCCAAGGATAAGCGCGACCAAATGGAAGGTGTGCCACACCATCAAGGGAGCGCCAACCTGTTTGAGTACGGGGATAACTGGGTATGTGGTTTGCTACATGTTTCATTCTTCATGCTAGCATTTATCCCTTCCAAAATGACTTAATATGCTTAGTTAGTTAAAAATGGCATAACTACCTTGGATAGTTCATTTATGACATAATGAGCTCTAAAATGACATAATAACCTTAGATAGCTCTATAAAATAACTAAATATGCTTTAGTTAGTTAAAAAATGGCATAACTACTTAGGATAGCTAAATAATGACCTAAACTAATCTTAGCTAGTTCATTTATGACATATTTAGCTCTAAAATGACATAATAACCTTAGATAGCTCTATAAAATGACTTAATATGCTTTAGTTAGTTAAAAAATGGCATAACTACCTTCGATAGCTCAATAACGACCTAAACTAATCTTAGCTAGTTCATTCATGACATAATTAGCTCTAAAATGACATAATAACCTTAGATAGCTCTATAGAATAACTAAATATGCTTTAGTTAGCTAAAAAATGGCATAACTACCTTGGGTAGCTCAATAATGACATAATTAGCATACTTTGGTCAAAAATGGCATAATAATCTTGGTTACCTCGAAAATGACCTAAACTTAGCTTATTTTCCTCGAAAATGACATAATAACCTTACTTAGCTCCAAAATGACCTATTTACATAGCAATATCATTCTTCATGCTAGCTTGAGCCCTTAACTAATATTTTGTTCCTCTCTCTGAGGTGCACCACCACAAGAAGCCTGTGCCAAATCTGTTCGACCTCTATGGCATGGCCCATATGGCCCCGTACAAGAAGGCCAAGCCATTCACGGAGTCTGACCTAGATCATCCAGAGAGCTTCACCAACATCTCCTCCCACCACAAGCTTGTGAAGTACAGAGACGAGGGGAAGGCGAGGAAAGGGGAGGACTTTAACCCGAGCCAGGATCCTTTTGATACAGAGCTGGTGATGATATCTGGTGGCGGGAGGTCCCATGGCTCCGTAGCCATTGGTGATGGACTGATACGTTGTCCTAGGACTCTCCCGCAGATCAAGAAGCGCCAGAGTAGCTCTGATCCTGAGATTGCGCCTTGTGCACGGCCCGTGGAGCTCGCCATGGCGGTTAGTTATACGGACTCTCTCACCTTTCCTCCATTACATTGCGTGTGCGTCCGTCGATGATTACAATGCTAACGAGGAGTTGTGTGTTGCAGGCCTTGGTTGAGAAAGAGAGATTGAACACCCAGGTGCTTTTGGAGGAGGCAAAAAGGGAGGCGGCGGAGAGGGAGAGGGAGTTGGAGGAGAGGACGGTTAAGCTGTTGGAGGAGGAGAGGAACCGGAATGAGGCGTCTAACCGGGCCCTATACGAGCTCATCGTGGTACGTTTCTCGTGCATATTAGCCCAATCATGCACGTAATGTTCGCATTACTAACTAATATGACTGACTCGTGAGAACCAAATGTGCAGACCATGTGCGAGAAAAACGGTCAGCCCCCTCCGCCGATGCCCCAGATTGCTCCGGCGACCACGGTGAGTTTGATTTGATGGTCGTTAGTTACTAGTATTCACATTTCAGTTTGCATCATGCTAACAAGACATTATTGGAAATGATCTTTGGTGCAGCATGGCTCCCGACAAGCATCGACCAATCATTCTACGTCTGCCAATGGCGGAACCCCGACCGGTCATTCACCTTCGTCTGCCACTGGCGCAGCCCCGACCATTCCTACACCTCCGTGATAACAGTATTTTTCTTCTTATTTAGCCTGTTTAGTCCATTTTTACCATAATTTAGCCTATTTAGTCCACAAATGACATAATAAGATGAAGAAAATCAAGGAAGAGGAAGGAAAATAAGAAATAGGAAGAAAAGAAGAAGAAGAAGAAGAAGAAGAAGAAGAAGAAGTTATTCTTCTTCTTCTTCTTTTCCTCCTCTTACTTGTTTTTATTCGTAAATGGCATAATAACCTTTCTAACCTCATAAATGTCATATACTTAGCTTGTTGTCCTCTAAAATGACACAATAACCTTAGTTAGGTCAAAAATGGCATAATTAGCTAGGTTAGCTCAAAAATGACCAAGTTTAGCTAGGTTAGCTCCAATATGATCCATTTAACCTATGTTAGCTTCAAAATGACCTATTTGCCTAGCTTAGCTCTAAATTGACCTACACACTTAGCATTTTTACCTACCTTAGCCCAAAAATGGCATTTTTGCCTACATTAGTTAGAAAAGAAGAAGATAAATAATAGGAGAGGAGAGAAAGAAAGAGAAGATAAATTCTTCTTCTTCTTCTCTTCTTCTTCTTCTTTTCCTCCTCTTCCTTTTCTTCTAGCTAGTCTTCTTCTTCTTCTTCTAACTTACATCTTTCCCAATTTGCAGATTTGCTTTACATGAGGAAGCTTGGATTCATGGAGTGTACTATTCTTCTGGTGCTTCCTTTTGTTTATGAAAACTTGTTCGGATATGTATGTCTATATGGATATGTTGTTGGAAACTTGTTTCTGGTTATGTATGTATATATGGATATGTTGGACTTTGTTGAACTATGTTGTTCGATATATATATGTTGGATTTGATGAAATATGTTGTTGGACATGCTGTTATATGTTGTTGGATATGTATGCATGTATATCTGTGTGTGAAATCCTATCAAATTAAATGGATTCAAATAAAAACAGGGGATATATAGCCTCTTTGCCATCCGCTAGCGGACGGCAAAGAGGACACGTGGCAGCCACCTATAGAAACTGGGAACACTGGTTGCCTATTTTGGTCACTTTGTCGTCTGCCAACGGACGGCAAAGAGGTTTGAATCTTTGCCGTCCGCTGGCGGACGGCAAAGTGACCAAATAGGACTGGCAAATAGGGCCAGCTATGCCGTCCGCCAGCAGACGGCAAAGATTCAAACATCTTTGCCGTCTACTGGCGGACGGCATAGCTGGCCATGTGGCAGCTTCTCAGTGTTGGCCGAGCTGAGCTCTTTGCCGTCTGTCAGCAGACGGCAAAGAGCTTTGCCTCTTTGCCGTCCGCTGGTGGACGGCAAAGAGCGTCGTTAACCCCCTAACGGCTCTCACCCCACCCCACTGCCGTCCATGATCTTTGCCGTCTGCTGGACTCCGACGGCGGACGGCACAATACTTTGCCGTCCGTTTCCAAGAAGCAGACGGCAAAGTAGACCTTTGCTGGCACTTGTTCAGCCGGACTGTTTGCCGTCCGCTGGCTGACGGAAAATCATTTTGCCGTTCGGCATGTATGCCTTTGCCGTCCGCCATGGCAGACGGCAAAGAAGCTGATCCCAGTAGTGGAAGGGCCAGGATGGTACGGGTAGGTCCGGCAAGAAAGGTCGTGGTGGTCGAGGAGGGTGCCACGGCAAGGTTAACCAGCAGAAAGAGAAGCATGCCAGGGGCAGGGAAAGGAAAGAACATGATGATGAGAGTGAAAAGGAAGATGACGATGAGTCTAGTGAGCAAGAATTCCAGAAGGCAACAGAAGCCATGTGCATTGACGAGGGTGCATCCTTGCATTCCTCTCACCACCATCTTAAACAGTGGGCATGCGAAGTCAATGTAGCGGAGCCGGCAGCAGATGCTCAGAAGCCCCTCAAGTGGTCTCACACACCTATCATTTTCGATGCCGAGGATCACCCTGATCGCACAACTACGGTCGGGTGCCTGTCGTTGTTGGTTTCACCAACAATACGCAACCTCAAGGTCACAAAAGTGTGAGTTGAAGGTGGGGCAGGCTTGAACTTGATCACTCCTGAAGTGATCGAGAGGCTACAAATACGTGACAAAGGCTCGAGAAAACAGGTTCATTCCAAGGAATTAACCCGGGAAGGAGCCAACTTAAGGGAAATATCACGCTGCCGGTGACATTTGACGGGGAACTTAACTACAGGACAGAGAAGATAGTGTTTGATGTTGTTAAGATCCTGTTGCCGTTCAATGGGATTCTTGGTCGCCTGACGCTAGCTAAGTTTATGGCAACATCTCATTATGCCTATAACACGCTGAAGATGCCAGGGCATATGGGTGTCATTTCCATCAATTCTGATAAGAAGGATGTAGTCATATGTGTTGACAAGCTTTATAGAGATGCGGTTGCAATAGAGACCGTCGAGGCCGCAGCTCTCGCTAAGAAAAAGAAGGACAAGAAGCCCGGCAAGACGCTTGGCAAGAATTCTGGGAAGTGCGCCTCTTCGGAGTGCTGCGCACCCATCGAAGACTTGCTGCAGATCTCTGCCGACAAGAGATCCAAGGCCACTCCACCTGCGACGAAGAAGGTGCCAGCGAAGGAGGACGGCACTGGTGGTACTTTCACCGTCCGTGCCACTCTTGACAATAAATAGGAAAGCGCGCTCATTGCCTTCCTGTGGGCGAATGTAGATGTGTTTGCATGGCAACCATCTGTTGCCATGCGTGTTCCCAGGTAGGTAATTGACCACCACCTTGTTGTCTATCCCCATGCTCGGCCCATCAAGCAGAAGGTCAGGAAGAAAGCTTTGGAACGGCAACAGTTTATCACAGAAGAAATCAAGAAACTTCAAGCAGCAGGTCCGGTTAGGGGAGTGCTACATCCAACTTGGTTGGCAAATCCAATTGTTGTGCGCAAAGCAAATGGGGAGTGGATACTTTGTATTGACTACACTGATGTCAATAAAGCATGTCCAAAGGATCCTTTCCCCTTGTTGTGCATTGATCAGGTTGTGGACTCCACTGCTGGTTGTGAGTTGCTCTCATTCCTTCATTCATATTCTGGATACCATCAGATATGCATGGCCAAGGAAGATGAGGAGAAAACCGTGTTCATTACTACATGTGGCACGTATTGTTTCGTACGTATGCCTTTCGGACTAAAGAGCGTTGGTTCAATGTTTGCGAGAGCAGTCCAGGTTGGTTTTCAGCCATAGTTACACAGGAATATAGAAGCTTATATGGATGATATAGTGGTCAAGACCAAGGACATATCGACCCTCATTCAAGACTTGGAAGAAACATTCGCAAATTTGCGCAGAAACAACATGAAGCTCAACCCTGAGAAGTGCTTGTTTGGCATTTCATCTCGTAAACTCCTCGGGTTCTTTGTGTCTCAGTGGGGAATAGAAGCAAATCCCGACAAGATCAAGGGCATCGAGCAGATTCAAGCACCCAAGACTGTCAAAGATGTGCGGCATCTTGCCGGCTGTGTTGCTGCTTTGAGTAGGTTCATTTCAAGATCTGCTGAGTGCACCCTACCATTTTTCAAGATATTGAAAAAGGCAGGTACATTAAAATGGACTCCTGGAGCGGAGGCTGTGCTGCAAGATCGGAATAGGTACCTATCCTCTGCGCCAACCTTAGTTGCGCCTAGGTCATAGGAGCCGTTGCTGCTATATCTAGCGCCAACGAATCAGGTGGTCAGTTCCGCGCTAGTTGCACGGAGAGAAGTTGATGATGAGGAAACAACAGCGGCAAGTCCGTCCCACGATAAGGCAGAGTCCAATGCCGCCAAGACAAAAATGGTACAAGCAGAAGAAGTTAGATAGCAGATAACACGAAAGAAGAAAGCGGTGGAGTGACCAGTATACTTTGTCAGTTCTCTCTTGTAGGGGGCTAGATCAAGGTACGCTGGCATGCAGAAGCTGCTTTTTGGTCTCCTCATGGCCTCGAGAAAGCCACGCCACTACTTCCAAGCACATGACATCACCGTTGTCACTCGCTTCCTATTGCAGCGTATTCTGAGGAATCCAGAAGCAACCGGTAGAATAGTGGAGTGGGCACTGGAGTTGTCAAGTTTTGCACTCAGGTTTGAGAGCACTTCAACTATTCAGAGCAGAGCCTTGGTGGAATTCATTGCAGAATGGACGCCAACACAAGATGAAGAAATTCCTAAATCAACTCTCCCTGGTAAAGAGACTGAGAAAGAATGGGTCATGTACTTTGACGGTGCCTCCTCGCTACAAGGCGCCAATGCTGGAGTGTTGCTTGTCGCACCCACCGGAGAACATCTCAAGTACGTGATTCAAATGCACTTCCCAGGGAGAAGGCAACCAACAGCACCGCAGAATATGAGGGGCTCCTTGCCGGTCTCAGAATTGCAGTGGAGTTGGGTATCAGAGAGTTGATCGTTCGCGGAGATTCGCAACTTGTTGTGAAATAGGTAAACAAGGATTATCAAAACCCATTGATGGAAGCATACATGGAAGAAGTGAGAAAATTGGAAGAACACTTTGACGTGTTGCAAACAGAGCATATCCCCCGTGCGGAGAACAACATTGCTGACCACCTATCAAAGTGTGCTGTCCAAAAGCTGCCTGCCGAACCAGGGACTTTTGTACTCCATTTGACGCAACCATCAGTTACTCCATCAACAAAAGCCAATAAGAGAAGAAGGTTGAACACTGGCAAATATTTTTTGGTAGAGCTTCCTAAGACCGCGAGTGATAATGTTGCCGAGAGCAGCAACGCACTTGCTGGTGAGAAGCAGCCTCGCGCAGAACTCGGGTTCTTGTCATTCAGGATAGCGCTCCCGCAGCCGCAGAGATGCCTTTAGTCCTTGTCGTCGAGCCGCAAGCTCCAGCATGGGCACAACATATAGTTCAACTTCTCCAACAGGAGAGCTTCCCGATGAGCAAGAGCATACATGGAGGCATATGTGGCTCTCGCATAGGATCAAGAGCCCTTGTCGTCAAGGCTTTCCGACAAGGTTTTTATTGCCCACTGCCATCCAGGATGCAACTGAGCTAGTAACAAGATGTGCAGCATGCCAGTTCCATTCAAAGAACATACATCAGCCAGCACAAGCTATCCAAATGATTCCTCTTTCCTGGCCCTTTTCGGTCTGGGGGCTCGATATCTTGGGCCCCTTCCCCCGTGCTACCGGGGGCTTTGAATTCTTGTACGTCGCCATCGAGAAGTTCCCAAAGTGGCCTAAAGTAGAGCCAGTGAGAAAGGTGACTGCACAATCAGCCAGCAAGTTCTTTAAGGGACTAGTTTGCCGTTTTGGGGATCAAAACAGAGTCATTACCGACAACCGCACACAGTTCACAAGCCGCACCTTCATGAAGTACATCCAAGTCCTTGCAAGCAAGGTTTGCTTCGCCTCTGTTGCTCATCTGAGAAGCAATGGGCAAGCATAACGGACAAATGCTGAAGTGTTGCGTGGCCTCAAGATAAGAACCTTTAACAGGCTACAATAGTGTGGAAGGCACTGGATTGATTAGCTGCCGACAGTTCTTTGGTCACTCAGAACGACACCAAATCGAGCTACTGGCCAAACACCCTTCTCCCTAGTTTATGGTGAAGAGGTGGTGCTCCCCACAGAACTCACATACGGGTTGCCTCGAGTGCTTGCCTATGACGAGGTAGAGCAAGAGCAGTTGCGGGCAAGATGATGCTATGCTCCTCGACGAAGATCGTCTTCGGGTGGCTGTGCGAGCTGGACGCTACCAGCAAGCCTTGCACCGCTATCACAACCACAAGGTTCATGCCCGAAGTTTTGAGGAAGGAGACCTTGTTCTTCAGTGCGTTCAATCCGGCAAAGGATCAAACAAGTTGACGCCGAAATGGGAAGGCCCTTATCGGGTAGCATGAGTCACCAGATCTGGCGCAGTCCGTCTGGAGACCAAAGATGGCATTCGTGTGCTAAACTCGTGGAATATCGAGCATCTCCGCAAATTCTACCCATGAGGCGCAGTTGCCGGGCCTTGCCCCGGCAACCCTTTTGTACAAGCTTTGTCTCCAAGACTTGTAACCCTTTGTGCAAAGCCAGGCGCAGACCCTGTGCATATGTGAATAAAGCTAAGTGCTTCACAACCTTTTATGCATCTTTACTTATGTATCGATACGCATAGCACTGTGATTACATTCTTGCTTGAATGAAATGGCTAACATACCGCCAAGGTCCCACGTACCACTCCTTTCTCTCCTTTCTTTTTCTCAAAGACATGAGGGATTCCTTGCGTGCAAGTTTCCTGGGCGGGAAGTGATGATGGAGTACCATTACGAAAATGGCGTTGTTACACGTTTCGTACAACAAGAAGTACAGCAAAGAAAGATAAGTTGAAAGACAAATTTTTGTTTGTTACATTTACAGTTCTCCCTTTGCACAACTTTGTGTTGTATGAGAAACCTACACGCGAGGAAATCTTGTCGTGTTTATTCGCACTCTTATCTTGCCTCGAGTCTGCTCGACAAGATCTTTGCAGCAGCGTTGAGACCGGCAAGTTACCTTGCCGGTGACAGTACTACCAGTAGGCTGCTAAGGACCAGTTCCTCGAAGCGCTCGCGGCAAGTAAGTGTGCCGGCAAGCTTCCAAACCGTGTAGGGTGTCAGACTGAAATTATAGAGGAACAAAGACAAACGAGGGAAACTATACACGTTTATTTGAGCATAATAGATATCATATATTTATTGAGAAGTGCTCGATAACATTTTTCATAGCCCTTTCTTCCCAGGGTTTACATCGAGTACAAGGAGGGAAAAAGGGGCACCTAGGCGAAGCGCTCCCGGTAGGCGAGATGATGGTCCTGCTGGTACACAGCTGCAGATGATTGTGCTGCCTGCATTAAGCTGGAGTCTGAGTCACTGTCTTCGGACTTGACGCTTGGGGACTCGCCATTGTCGTCTTCACCATCGTCCTCCTCGTCGCTATCGCTCAAGGAGGCTCTTTCACTACTGCTCGAGTTCTCCACGCATCACTCCATGCGAGCGCCTGAAGCCCCAAAGAACTTCACAGAGAGCATGTCGAACTCCACTAGCTTGCAGTGGAGGAGATGCCCTTGCCCCAGAAAACGAGCACGAGCAAAGTATTTCCACCCACGTGTGAGGTACATGACGCTATTGGCGGGGAACTCGACGTTCACCCAAATTGAGCTGTTGCAGCATCTGTTCACACGCAGCCACATGCCTAGCGGTTGGTCGACCTCCATCACCCAGGCAAAGGTATGGGGGAGCTGTAGCCGGCATCGTGGTGGGTCATGTAGCTCGATGATGAACTCAAGCACTGTGTCTTCCCTATGGCCTTCTACCGGAGGAGGAGCGGCTGGGGCTGGAACGATGAGCGCCGTACTCTGGCCACCTCGGCCCCGAGCGCCACGTCTTCCATGACCCCGACCTGCGGTCCCGCCTCGAGCACCAGTGCCTGCCTCGACGGCCGCAGCCGAAGCAAGAGTATGCCGCCGAGGGGAAGCTCTCACTACAACAGCGGAGGCGTGAGCTCGGCCTTTTCCCCTCAGCATGGTGGTGTCAGATGTAGGAAGAATGGAGAAGGGAAAGGTAGATGAGCATCTCCTTCTGTGGCCCCTCTTCTATAGGGGAGGCCCGGGGGCTGGCACTCCACCGTTTTAGGGAAACTGCCCCATTCCTCCAGTCATGCGCCCTGTATTTCTGGCCGGCACGTTACTTCATCGACTGCCCTGCCTCACCAATCCAATGCCATGCCTACCCTGTTCAACGCACTACTTCCACGACCGCCTGTCTCCACCAATCCCATGTTCCCCGTATGACACGCGTCTTGGGGAGGGAAGCAGTAAAGGAGGAAGTGATGACAGGCATGGCAGTTACCTATGGACACCCGTGACCATGGCAGTCTGAGCCACGCAGAGCAGCAACCCGTGTGTGTGCTTGCCCCTGGTCTCTACACACGCGGTACGCACCCGCCCGACGATTTGGTTTGCTGGAAGGAGGCCAAAGATGGACACGAGTCCAGGTTAATGAAGAAGCAAGAAGATCTCAAGATACAGAAATCGTTCCAACAAAATCGGGCATCGATCCACACTGTATGTCTGTGCATTATATGGGCCTAGCCCAACGATGCCCGATGTCACGTGTGGCCTTGTCCTAGGGGCTCCTGTCGGTGTATTAAACATGGGTGTTTAATACCCTGGCCTATGCACAGACAAGTAGCAGCTCCCTTGCCAAACTAAAGTTATAAAGAAGTTTCCCAGGCCAAGACAAGTTGTTCTTTGAGAAATCAAGGAGCGCCTCAAGAAGACCAAGGTTCAAGACAAGCCTGATGATCAACTATAAAAGCAGCCCTGCCGGCAAGGCTGAGCTGGCAAGGCGAAGGCCCAACAAGCTCCTTGGCCGGGAAAACCCCGCCAGCTGCCAGTGCTCCACCTCACCGAGCAGTTAGTCGCTGATCAGTGAGGTATCGAGCCCGCAGGCGGTTAGGTAAGGCTTGCCGGACACATGTTAGCTCATCGGAAGGATTTTTACCTTTACTGACACCTGTCCAAATGGCGTGTCAAGATAATAGGAGTTAGCTAGGCAAGCGGTGCAGCATCCTTGCCGGGGGTTCTCCTCCTCACGACACCTAGCAATGCGTTTAATGCTTTTTTTCCTAACTATTAGAGTTAGGTATGATAGCACTGTTTGTTATCTAATCAACATGTAGTTACCTTTTTGCCACTGTGGTTACCCCTTGAGCTATAAAAGGAGGGCCATGGCAACCTTTACAAGGGTTTGAACCCATTGAAACCCCGCGCACACTTGCACGTGTAGCTGGCTCCTCCTTGTGCCTTGCCGGGGGGAAGCGCTCCTTGTACTTCTGCATCCACACCTCTAATACACCAAGGCAGCAGTAGGGTATTATACCTCAAGAGTGGCCCTAACCTGGGTAAAAGATGGTTGCGCCCTCTGTTAATCCTGCTCTTTGCGCTCTGTGCATTCCCCTCGCCGAACCACAAAGGGGCTAGGCCACCCCTTAGATTGTCATTCCACACCGACACACGTCACCGGTGATCGGTCCGTGGGTTTGACCGGTCAAAGATTCTGACAGGTGGGGCCAGCAGTTGGTGATGTGGCTTCTTCCATGTGGGTTCGCCGTGGGTTTTATCTCCAACAGTCCTGTGAGTAATAACTCGGCGTCAGTTTTTACCGGTCAACACTGCTGACATATGGGCCCAAAAGATGCTGATGGGGCTACTAACAAGTGGGACCAGGCATCATTTTTTTTGGTGAGCATGTGTCGTCTGACCGGTCAATGGTTCTAACTTGTGGGTCCATTGTTGTGCTGACGTGTAATGCGTCTCCAACGTATCTATAATTTTTGATAGTTCCATGCTATTATAGTATCAATCTTGGATGTTTTATATAACTTTTTGAGGTATTTTATATCATTTTTTGGGACTAACCTATTAACCCAGTGCCAGGTGACAGTTGTTGTTTTCTGTTTGTTTTTTATTTTCGAGGAAATCAGTACCAAACGAAGTCCAAACACTACAAAAAAAATTGATGATTTTTTCCTGGACAAAAGATACCCTAGAAGCTTCAGGAGGAAACCAGATGAGAAGGGACGGCAAGACAACATCACGCGCGCAGGGGGTAGGCGTGCCCTGATGCCTTGTGGGCCCCTCATGGCTCCGTCTGACCTAATTCCACGTCTATAAATTCTCTAAAATTAGGAAACCAACAGAGAGCCACCCCAAAGACTTTTTCCGCCGCCGCAAGTTTCTGTTCTTTTGCGATCCCATCTGGAGGCCTTTTTCGGTACTTTGCCAGATGGGAATCGATCACAGAGGGCTTCTACATCATCCTTGCTACCCTTCGATGATGCGTGAGTAGTTCACCACAGACCTATGTGTCCATAGCTAGTAGCTAGATGGCTTCTTCTCTCTCTTTGATCTTCAATACAATCTTCTCCTTGATGCTCTTGGAGTTCCATCCAATGTAATCTTCTTTTGCAGTGTGTTTGTTGGGATCCGATGAATTGTGGGTTTATGATCAGATGATCTATGAATATTATTTGAGTCTTCTCTGAACTCTTTTATGCATGATTATTATAGCTTTGTATTTCTCTCCGATCTATCCGTTTGGTTTGGCCAACTAGATTGATTTATCTTGCAATGGGAGAGGTGCTTTGTAATGGGTTCAATCTTGCGGTGCTCTATATCCCAGTGAGATAAAGGGACAAGGCATGTATTTGTATTGTTGCTATTAAGGGGAAAACGACGAGGTTTATTCCTATTGATTGGGTTTACTTTATCTACATCATGTCATCTTGCTTAAGGTGTTACTCTGTTTTATACTTAATACCCTAGATGCATGCGGGATAGCGGTCGATGGGTGGAGTATTAGTAGTAGATGCAGGCAGGAGTGGACCTACTTGTCTTGTACGTGATGCCTATATACATGATCATTGTCTTGAATATCGTCATAACTATGCGCTTTTCTATCAATTGCCCAACAGTAATTTGTTCACCCACCGTATGCTTGGTGCTCGAGACAGAAGCCTCTAGTGAAAACTATGGCCCTCGGGTCTATCATATATAAAAACACAAAAATAACTTGCTGCAATCTTCTATTTTTTATCTTTATATTTTATCTATCTACCACTACAAGATTTAATCCTTGTAAGTAACCGCCGAGGGGATTGCCAACACCCTTGTTTGCCTTGGGTGAAAGTATATGGTTTTGTGTGTGCATGTGCTGCGAACGAGGTTCTGTGTGGTTCTCTTACTAGATTGATAACCTTGGTTCTTAACTGAGGGAAATACTTATCTCTACTATACTGCTTCATCCTCTCCTTTTCGGGGAAATCCCAACGCAGCTCACAAGTAGCAACATGGATGCTGGCAGGCTAGTTGAACGATAAAATTGCATATAAAACATCCAAGATTGATACTATAATAGCACGGAACGATAAAAAAATTATAGATACATTAGAGATGTATCAAGCATCCCCAAGCTTAATTCCTGCTCGTCCTCGAGTAGGTAAATGATAAAAATAGATTTTTTTATGTTGAATGCTACCTAACATGTCTATCATGTAATCTTTCTTTTATGGTATGAATATTTAGATCTGAATGATTCAAAGCAATAGTCTATAATTTGACATAAAGACATTAATACTCAGGCATACCAACAAACAATCATGCCTTTCAAAATATAAATACTAAAGAATGCTATCCCTACAAAATCATATAGCCTTGTCAATCTCCCTCTTCTTAACACAAAATATAAATCATGCACTACCCCGATGTCAGCCAAGCAATTGGTTCATACTTTTTAATGTGCTTCATCTTTTTCAACCCTCACGCAATACATGAGCTCAAGCCATGGATATAGCACTATGGGTGGAATAGAATGTGGTGGTAGAGATTAATTTGGAGAAGACAAAAAAAGAGAAAATCTTACATCAATGCGGCTAATGAACGGGCTATGGAGATGCCCATCAATTGATGTCAATGCGAGGAGTAGGGATTGCCATGCAACGAATGCACTAAGAGCTATAAGTGTGTGAAAGCTCAAACTAAAAACTAAGTGGGTGTGCATGCAACTTGCTTGCTCTAGAAGACCTCAAACATTTGAGGAAGCCCATCATCGGAATATACAAGCCAAGTTCTATAATGAAACATTCCCACTAGTATATGAAAGTGGCAACATAAGAGACTCTCTATATGAAAAACATGGTGCTACTTTGAAGCACAAGTGTGGAAAAGGATAGTAACATTGCCCCTTGTCTCTTTTTCTCTCATTTTTTGTTGGGCTCTTTTTGGCCTCTTTTTTCCCTTTTTTTATTTGCTCACTGGGACAATGCTTTAATAATGAATAATGATGATCATCACACTTCTGTTTACTTACAACTCATTATTACAACCTGATGAAACTGAAACATATGACTCTATATGAATGCCTCTGGCACTGTACCAGGATGTGCAATGATCTAGCGTAACACGTATAAAAACTGATGAACGGTGGCTGAGCCACAAATACTATGTCAGCTATATGATCATGCAAAGCAATATGACAATGATGATGTGTGTCATAATAACGGACACGGTGGAAGTTGCATGGTAATATATCTCGGAATGGCTATGGAAATTCCATAATAGGTAAGTATGGTGGCTGTTTTGAGGAAGATATAAGGAGGCTTATGTATGATAGAGCGTATCATATCATGGGGTTTGGATGCACCGACCAAGTTTGCACCAACTCTCGAGGTGAGAAAGGGCAATGCACGGTACAGAAGAGTCTAGCAACTTGCGGAAAGGCGAGAGAGCGTATAATCCAAGGACTCACATTACTCATAAAGAACTCACATACTTATTGCAAAAGTTTATTAGCCCTCGAAGCAAAGTACTGCAATGCATGCCCCTAGGGGGGAGCTAGGTAGGAGTTAACCATCACGTGCCCCCGACCTTCACGGAAAGGAAGACACTCAATAATAAATTGTGCTCCAACTTCTTAGCATAACGGGAGACTCTATACATGCATGCTTCGGGTATCACAAACCTTAACACAAAAATTCTTACTAAACCACAATTACTCACTTGTACAACCCACATATCACCATTCTATATCTCAAAACCATTGCAAGGAATCAAACTTATCATATTCAGTGATCTACATGAAAGTTTTTATTATATCCCTCTTGAATACCTATCATATTAGGACCAATTTCATAACCCGTGCATATTGCCATTAATATTTATTAGACTCTCAAAAAGATATAAGTGAATCATGAGAGTGCATCTATTTCTTTAACATATTACCATTGTCGTGCTCTAAAAGATATAAGTGAAGCACTAGAGCAAGTGCCTAGCTCAAAAGATACAAGTGAAGCACATAGAGTATTCTACCAAATCACGAATAAATGCGTGTCCCTCTCAAAAGGTGTGTAAAACTCATATCATGTGATGAATAAAAATATAGCTCCAAGTAATATACCGAATGACTGTAGACGAAAGAGGGGATGCCTTCCGGTGCATCCCCAAGCTTAGATGCTTGGTTGTCCTTGAATATTGACTTGGGGTGCCTTGGGCATCCCAAGCTTAGGGTATTGCCGCTCCTTATTCCTTCATCCATCGTGATCTCACCCAAAACTTGAAAAACTTCAGCACACAAAACTCAACAGAAACCTCGTGAGATCCGTTAGTATAACAAGCAAGTCATAAACTTTAGGTATTGTTGTAAACCCATTCATATTTTATTATTGCATAATACCTAATGTATTCTTACTTCTCCATGACTTATACCCCTCGATACAATCCATAGATTCATTAAAACAAGCAAACTATGCAACAAAAATAGAATTTGTCAAAAACAGAATAGTTTGTAAAGATCTGAACAAATGCAATACTTATATAACTCCAAAAATTCTAAAAAATTAGGACAACATGGCAAATTTGTATGTAAACCGCGTGTAAGAAATTCAGAATTTTATCGCGTCCAGTGAAATTATACAATTCTGCTACTGGGCGCAAAAGTTTCTATTTTTTCACAAAATCAAATCAACTATCAACCAAATCATCGTAAAGGCTTTACTTGGCATAAATACTAATTAAAAAACACAATCATAACAGTAGCATAATTGTGTTCACACAAAAAGCATAAAAGAAAAAGGAAAAATAAAGATAACTATTGGGTTGCCTCCCAACAAGCGCTATTGTTTTACGCCCCTAGCTAGGTGTAATGCATAGTTTCAAGTATTTTCATCTTTGATATTAATTCCATAGGTGGCCCTCATAATGGATTCATATGGTGGCCTAATTCTCTTTCAAGGAAAGTGTTCCTTTCCTTTCTTTAATGGAAATTGGAATCTTATATTACCTTCTTTCATATCAATAATAGCTCCTATGGTGCGTAGGAAAGGCCTAACAAGTATTATAGGACAAGACGGATTGCAATAAATATAAAGCACAATGAAATCAACATGCACATAATTTCTATTAGAAAGAATAAGCACATCATTTATTCTACCTAATGGTTTCTTAATAGTTGAATTCGCTAAGTGCAAATTAATGGAACATTCATTGCAAACCAAAGTTCCCCTACAATTAAAGAATTCCTGAATAATGTTTTTCTCTATGATGTTGCCACTTCCCGTCACGAAAATTTTTGTATCCAAATTTGTGGGAATTTCTACTTTAGGGGTTTTACCATCCTCACTATTCTCAATGACAAACTCAGACATGATAGAAACTTCAAGCGAGCAAACGAGCAAAAATAAATGTTTTTGGTTTTTGTAAAAAAAAATAGAAGTGGGGGAGATGGAAACGAGAGGCAAAGGCAAATAAAGATAAGAGCAAGTAGATTATAGTTTATGCGAAGGTACTTGATAGGTTTTGGTGACGTCTCCACAGCAACAGCGCCAGAAATTATTCCTGCTACTTGTGAGCTACGTTGGGATTTCCTCGAAGAGGAGAGGATGAAGTAGTGCAGTAGAGCTAAGTATTTCCCTTAGTTAAGAACCAACATTATAATTCTAGTAGGAGAACCACGCATAACCTTGTTAGCAGCACCTGCACACACAAAAGCAAATACTTGCACCCAACGCAAACAAGGGGGTTATCAGTCCCCTAAGTGGTTATTTGCAAGGGTCAAATCTCGTAGTGTGAGGCAAATAGATAAATTGCAAAATAAGATACAACAACAACAACAAATCCTTTAGTCCCAAACAAGTTGGGGTAGGCTAGAGGTGAAACCCATAAGATCTCACGACCAACTCATGGCTCTGGCACATGGATAGCAAGCTTCCACGCACCCCTGTCCATAGTTAGTTCTTTGGTGATACTCCAATCCTTCAGGTCTCTCTTAACGGACTCCTCCCATGTCAAATTTGGTCTACCCCGACCTCTCTTGACATTCTCCGCACGCTTTAGCTGTCCGCTATGCACTGGAGCTTCTGGAGGCCTGCGCTGAATATGCCCAAACCATCTCAGACAATGTTGGACAAGCTTCTCTTCAATTGGTGCTAGCCCAACTTTATCTCGTATATCATCATTCTGGACTCTATCCTTCCTCGTGTGGCCACACATCCATCTCAACATACGCATCTCCGCCACACCTAACTGTTGAACATGTCGCCTTTTAGTCGGTCAACACTCAGCGCCATACAACATTGCGGGTCGAACAGCCGTCCTGTAGAACTTGCCTTTTAGCTTTTGTGGCACTCTCTTGTCACAGAGAATGCCAGAAGCTTGGTGCCACTTCATCCATCCGGCTTTGATTTGATGGTTCACATCTTCATCAATACCCCCATCCTCCTGCAGCATTGACCCCAAATATCGAAAGGTGTCCTTCTGAGGTACTACCTGCCCATCAAGGCTAACCTCCTCCTCCTCACACCTAGTAGTATTGAAACCGCACATCATGTACTCGGTTTTAGTTCTACTAAGCCTAAACCCTTTCGATTCCAAGGTTTGTCTCCATAACTCTAACTTCCTATTTACCCCCGTCCGACTATCGTCAACTAGCACCACATCATCCGCAAAGAGCATACACCATGGGATATCTCCTTGTATATCCCTTGTGACCTCGTCCATCACCAAGGCAAAAAGATAAGGGCTCAAAGCTTACCCCTGATGTAGTCCTATCTTAATTGGGAAGTCAACGGTGTCGACATCACTTGTTCGAACACTTGTCACAACATTATCGTACATGTCCTTGATGAGGTTAATGTACTTTGCTGGGACTTTGTGTTTCTCCAAGGCCCACCACATGACATTCCTCAGTATCTTATCATAGGCCTTCTCCAAGTCAATGAACACCATATGCAAGTCCTTCTTTTGCTCCCTGTATCTCTCCATAAGTTGTCGTACCAAGAAAAAGGCTTCCATGGTCGACCTCCCATGCATGAAACCAAACTGATTTTTGGTCATGCTTGTCATTCTTCAAGTGGTGCTCAATGACTCTCTCCCATAGCTTCATTGTATGGCTCGTCAGCTTAATTCCACGGTAATTAGTACGACTTTGAACATCCCCCTTGTTCTTGAAGATTGGTACTAATATACTCCGTCTCCATTCTTCTGGCATCTTGTTTGCTCGAAAAATGAGGTTGAAAAGCTTGGTTAGCCATCCTATCGCTATGTCCTCGAGGCCTTTCCACACCTCAATGGGGATACAATCAGGGCCCATCGCTTTGCCTCCTTTCATCCTTTTTAAAGCCTCCTTGACCTCAGACTCCTGGATTCTCCACACAAAACGCATGCTGGTCTCATTAAAGGAGTCGTCCAGCTAAAATAGATAAATTGCAAAATAAGATAAAAAATAAATTTGCAGCAAGGTATTTCTGGATTTTGTATATGATAAAAGTAGACCCGGGGGCCATAGTTTTCACTAGAGGCTTCTCTCTTGAGCACATAACGTACGGTGGGTGAAAATTTATTATTGGGAAATTAATAGAAAAGCGCATAGTTATGATGATATTCAAGGCAATGATCATGTATATAGTCACCACATCAGAGACAATTAGACCGACTCCTGCCTACATCTACTACTATTACTCCACCCATCGAGCACTATCCAGCATGCATCTAGGGTATCAAGTTAATAAAAACAGAGTAACGCCTTAAGCAAGATGACATGATGTAGACAAAGTAAATCCAAGCTATATGAATAAACACCATCTTTTTATCCTTAATGGCAACAATACAAATACGTGTCATGTCCCTTTCTATCACTGGGATTGAGCACCACAAGATTGAACCCATCACAAAGCACCTATCCCATTGCAAGACAAATTAATCTACTTGGCAAACTAAATGCATAGATTGGAGAGAAATACAATGCTATAATATTCATGCATAAAATAATTTAGAGAAGATCGATTAATATTTATGAATAATCTGATCATAAACCCACAATTCATTGGATCCCAACAAACACACCGCAAAATAAGATTACATCAAATAGAACTCCAAGAACATCAAGGAGAACATTATATTGAAGATCATAGAGAGAGAAGAAGCCATGTAGCTACTAGCTATGGACCCGTAGGTCTGTGGTAAACTACTCACGCATCATCGGAAGGGTAGCAAGGATGATGTAGAAGCCCTCCGTGATTGATTCCCCCTCCGGTAGAGTGTCGGAAAAGGCTCCAAATGGGATCATGGAAGAACAGAAACTTGCGGCGACAGAAAAAGTGTTTTGGGTGGCTCTATGATGTATAGGGAATATTTGGGAATTTACAGAGGTGTAATTAGGTCAAGAGGTGCCACGAGGGGCCCACAATGCTGGGGTGCATGCCCCCTGGGGCGCGCCCCCTGAGCTTGTCGCTCCCTCATGACTCTTCTGATCTTCTCTTGAACCTTCGTGGGTCCCTTCTGGTCCAAAAAAAATTAATCCCAAGTATTTTCTCCGTTTGGACTCCGTTTGATATTGATTTTCTGAAAAGCCAAAACAAGCAAAAAATAGCAATTGGCACTGGGCACTTGGTTAATAGGTTAGGCCCAAAAAATGATATAAAATTGCATATAAAACATTCAAGATTGATACTATAATAGCATGGAACAATCAAAAATTATAGATACGTTGGAGACGTATCACAGATTCATACGTGGGTGACATGGCTTCTTACATGTGGGGCCATACGTCGGTGACGACGTCCATAACCGTCACACTTTGTATGAGCGGCCAATTTGCTTTATATTGCAAAAATTGGTGGGCATATTTGACAATTTTAATATGAATTTGTGCAAAATTTGAATTTGAATACAAATTGAGTTGTCTTTGCTTTTATTAAACCGCAAACTTGACAATTGTCAAACAGACTATCTCATACATTAGAATAACCACCATGGTACAGAGCCGCAGTATAAACCTAGAAACATGGCTTAGTTTCACGACGTCCTGGTAACGCAACCCTGACAATGTACCTAACAAGGGCATCAAATTCATCAAGTCTCTTTTTGATAGACCTAGTTTCCTCTTCCTTCCCATTCTTGATGATTGCAAGTTTTTCCTGCTGCTCTTGGAGGCCATTGTTGATAGATCGAATACGGTTGTGCTGGTCAAACACCCCCAATTTCAGGTCCTCAATGTCATCCTGTTTCTCTGGTAGGGCATTCTTGATAATATCAAGTATTTTTTGCTCCACTAGAAGGGTATTGTTGACAGATTCAAGTTGATGTTGCGGATCTGGTAGGAGATGCTTCACAGCTTCACGTTCATGTTGCTGCTCTCCCAGGGCCTTCTTGACAGCTTCTAGTTCTAGCTGCTGCCATGCTAGGGCCTTCTTCATAGCATCTAGTTCATCATGCTGGTTTGTCAGGCCGTGTGTGTCGGTGTCAAAACCGGCAGACCTCGGGTAGGGCGCCTGTTGGGGATGTAACTACTGGGTATGACCCGCCCAGGAGGGGTTGGGTCATGCCACTGGCGGCTTAAAGATGAAGAGGCCTGATAAGGTCCAAGAAGATATGAAGATGGCAGTTCATAGAGCAAGCCAATTGAAGGCCCAAGACCCGGAGACGACTTGAGGCCCACGGGTGTGAGCCGCCATATGCTTAAACTTGTCCTGTAAGGCAAGCTTAGTTAGAAATCGAGTCGGTCATGTTTGTGTGAGCCGGCCGGGACTCTGTAAGCCGTCGGGCATTAACCTGTATATAAAGGGGTGACCCGGCGGCGGGTTAACTCAAGAAAAAACTCATCGAGAACTAGGTTAAGCGTATTCGCTCCCTGGTGATCGAAACCCAAGCAATACAACCTAAAGCAGGAGTAGGTTTTTACCTCGTTGAGAGGGGCCAAACCTGGGTAAACTCTCTGTGTCCTTTGTCCCATTTAACCCCTTCAAGCTAACCTAGTTGCGATGGCTCCACACCTAAGTCCTTTTGCTAGGGCATCTGCCGTGTTAAATCCACGACAGTTGGAGCCCACCTTGGGGCCAGCGCACGGTGGTTTCGAGTTCTTGAAGGGCAGCTTCTCAGGGATCAAGGGATATGCCGTGGGCCGGATGACCAAGATTCGTCGCGGCAAGATCTACATCGACAACGCAGGCTAGGGTCCTGAGGCCGATTCAATTGAGTATGGGTACTGGGTCCCCTTCGGCGGAATCCACATCTTCATCGGCAAGATTGGTGAGTCGGAGCCTGAGCCGGACACCTGCACCGACATCATTGAGATGGCTCGGCGTGCGTGACCCGCCAAGATTCAAGCAGTTGTGAAGCACACTTTTATTGGGTTTGTTCATGGAGCGGATCTTGAGGAAGGATCCGCATCTGGCGGAGAGACGGTCATCTACTCTGATGATGAGTCCTCAACCGGTGAGACCAACTCAATGTATCAACTGCAAGACGGCGGGCTTGGGGGCTGTTCTGATGGCGATAGTATTCCGGACCCCTATGACCACCGAACAGAGTCACGATCTTCATGGCCGGCACACAACCGGTGCTGAATTCATCAACTGCGGCAGCTATGAGTTCTGGTTCAACAACTAAGGTGACGGCTGGTGCGAGCGGTTCTGTGCGCCCGCCGGCTCAAGTTTTGTCCGAGCTCTTGGACGCCTTAGCAACTTTGTTAGAGGCAGAGGTGACTCCGGTGACTCAAGCGCAGCATAAGGTGGATGTGGCAAAACTGCGAGACGAGATAGCTCAAGCCAAAATTGAGCTTACCGCTGAGAATGCTAGGATGGCGATAGAACGAGCCGCCCTGGACGCTGAGTCGCAGCGGATTCAAGCAGAAAATTTCCGGTTAACCTTGGACCAGAATGCATCCAATGCCGGTCTACAAAGGAGGCACCAGAGTCGTCTACCTCTGGAGTATGATGCGAGGAATCTTTTCAACACACCTGGGGCCGGACCAAGTAATCTGCCTAAGGTAACCCGGGCTGTTGAGGCGCCCATAATTGGGGGGACGGTTCAACCACGTGTTGCAGACCCACCTCGTTTGAATTTAACCCCGCCTCAACAGGTGCTGACACTGCCGGGTCATTATTCTAATCCTTTGGATAACATGATTGCCGCGGTGTCACGGCTGGCGGCTCTCCTGATGCAAGGCGAGTCTCCCGCAGTGGTTGAGGCACGGAAGGCTGTGGAACTACTTCAAACCGCGGTAGTTCAACAAGTGGCGTATTCATATAGCCGTGAGCGGATTCATTCAACCCCACGCCAAAGCCAGAGTTACAGCCGGCGCATTGAGTCACCAGCGGTTTCGAGCAGTGAGCGGCACAATAACCAGCCCCGTGGGCGTGACCCGCCACGCGCTGAGAACAATGCTCATGCCTTGGTGGATCAGGCCAGGGCACGCCGGGAGGCGGAGCTGGAGGCTCAGTTAGCGGCTTATCAGCAACCTCAGCATAACCCGTCGGTGTCTATAGAAGCTGGGATGACTTCTAGGAACATGGGTGTGCTGTGTCTAGTGCCGGCTTTGCGTAATGAGCGTCTGCCCAAGGATTTTAAGGGCCCTTGCAAGGTGCCCAATTACACAGCTGATCAACCTGCGGAGGCATGGATTGAAAGCTATGAGATGGCCATGGAGATGTTAGACGTCAACGACGCTGTGTGCGCTAAGTATTTCACCATGATGTTGGATGGGCCGGCTCGTACCTGGCTGAAAGGGTTACCTGCCAACTCCATCAGTTCATGGGCACAGTTGAAAGCACGCTTTATTCAAAATTTCAGAGATACATGTAAGCAACCCATGTCGATCATCGACCTTGACGCCTGTGTCCAGCTTGAGGATGAGTCAACCAATCACTGGGTCCGTCGGGTCTCGGCTGTTATTCACTCATCAGATAGCATCAACACCTGTTCCGCCGTCCTGATTTTGGAGAAAAATTGCCGTTTCCTTCCTCTCAAACAGAAGCTAGGGTGGCTTAAGCGCCACTGCAATGATATGGGAGAGCTCATGGCGGCTCTCACCAAATATGCCGACTCAGATAGTACTAAAGACCCAGCGTCTGATGAAGAGAAGGCTGGCAAGGGGAAGAAGGGCGGCAATGGAAAGGGACAGCAGCACAATATGGCGGGTCAAGGTAACAATGGTAAGCGCAAGCAAACCGATGGTGGTTCAGACTTTGTGGCTAACACCAGCACACAGAATAGCAATCAGCGCCATAAGGGGAAATCATCAGTGCCCCGGTTTGGCGGGCCAAAGTTTAACCTGGAGGCGATAATGAATCAACCTTGTCTGAAGCACGGTTCTCAGGATAAGCCGGCCACTCATTTGTGGAAAGATTGCTTCATCATGAGGGAGTATAGAAATTCTAGTTTTCATCAGAACCATCACGGCCCGAATGGCGGGTCAGGGTCCGGCTCTCACGGGCCCGACTTTGGAGGTGGCGGTTCAAACTCTGGTTTTCAAGGCCAAGGCAATCAAGGCGGTGTTAATCAGCAGCCTGGTCAGGGTAATCAACAGCAGCAGTCTGGTTATCAGAGTAATCCAAAGCAGCTGAACAGTGGCCAATATCATGTTTTTACCATGAATTTGTGCAAGCGAGATCAGAAGGTTCATAAACGCGCGGTGAGCACGGTCGAGCCGGCAGTCCCTCGATACTTGCGATGGTCAGAACAGCCCATTGTATGGAGCCGTGAGGATCACCTGCTCCGGGTTGACCACCCGGGTCAGCTGGCTTTGGTGGTGGCTCCTCAGGTTGGAGGATACAAGTTCACAAAGGTACTTATGGACAGAGGCAGCAGTATCAATATCCTCTACTATGATACTTTTCGTCGTATGAGTTTGACTGATAAAGATCTTAAGCCGTCTTCTACTGTTTTTCATGGGGTAGTGCTCGGTAAGTCGGCATATCCGGTGGGCAAGATAGCCTTGGAAGTGGCTTTTGGCAATGAGCATGATTACAGGGCTGAAACATTGACTTTTGAGGTGGTCAAGATCAAGAGCCCTTATCACGCCCTATTTGGACGGCCGGCTTATGCCAAGTTTATGGCACGGCCTTGTTATGTTTATCTGCTGCTTAAAATGCCGGGTCATAAGGGTACCATCACGGTGCATGGTGACAGGAAGATAGCTTTGGAATGTGAAGAGGGCGATGCTGCCTACGCTGAGTCTATTTGTGCGACAAAGAGTTGAAGTTCTACAAAGATAATGTTGACCCGGTGGATATGACCCCTTTGAAGAAGCCAACCACAGAGCATGACCCCTTGTTGAAGTTTAAGTCGGCAGATGACACCAAGCATGTCGATTTTGTCCCTGGCGATTCATCCCAACAGTTCATTATCAGTGCCAACCTGGATCCGAAATAGGAAAGTGCGCTCATCGAGTTCATCCGTGAGAACCGGGACATCTTTGCATGGAAGCCTTCAGACATGCCAGGTGTACCGAGGGAACTCGCTGAGCACACTCTCAATATTGATCTGAAGTTTAAACTGGTCAAGCAATTTCTTCGTCGTTTTAATGAAGAGAGGGGCAAGGCCATTGGTGAAGAGGTGGCCCGGCTCTTGGCGGCCGGGTTTATCATTGAAGTTTTTCATCCTGAATGGTTGGCTAACCCAGTGCTGGTACTTAAGAAAAATGGCACTTGGCGTATGTGTGTGGATTACACGGACCTTAACAAGGCCTGTCCAGCTGATCCTTTTGCTCTCCCTCGTATTGATTAGATCATTGATGCTACGGCGGGTTGTGAGCGTTTGAGTTTTGTGAATGCTTATTCTGGTTATCATCAGATCAAGATGACAGTTAAGGACCAGGAGAAAACATCTTTCATCACTCCCTTTGGAGCCTCCTGTTATGTGTCTATGCCTTTTGGGCTCAAGAGTGCCTAGGCGACTTATCAGTGTTGTGTTCAGAATTGCCTCCACAACCAAATTGGACGCAATGTTCATGCTTATGTTGATGATATTGTTGTGAAGTCCAGGAAGAAGGAGACCTTGTTAGATGATTTGAAGGAGACCTTTGACAACCTCCGAGTCTACAAGATGATGCTTAACCCGGCCAAGTGTGTCTTTGGCGTGCCCGCAGGCAAGATCTTGGGTTTTTTGGTCTCTGAGAGAGGTATTGAAGCTAACCCGGAGAAAATCAAGGCTATCACTTCTTTGGCTAAGCCGGCATGTATTAACGACGTCCAGTGTTTGGCGGGTCGTATCGCGGCTTTAAGCCGGTTTATAAGCCGCCTGGGAGAAAAGGCTATTCCCCTCTACCAGATGATGAAGAAAACAAATCGCTTTGTTTGGAGTGATGCTGCTAATCAGGCGTTCGAGGCGCTTAAAAAACAGTTGGCTGAGCTGCCGGTTCTTGCAGCTCCTATTGACAAGGAGCCCTTGCTTTTATATGTGGCTGCTAATAGCAGAGCCGTCAGTGTGGTGGTTTTTATGGAAAGGAAGGAATCAGGCAAGGAATATCCGGTTCAGAGGCCGGTTTACTATGTCAGTGAGGTACTAATTGAATCTAAGCAGAGGTACCCACATTGGCAGAAGCTGGTTTACAGAGTGTTCATGGCTAGTCGTAAGTTGAAGCAATATTTCCTTGGTCATCCCATCACTGTGGTCAGTTCTGCTCCTCTAGGGGATATTATTCAAAACAAAGAAGCTACAGGTCGGGTGGCCAAGTGGGCCATTGAGCTTGGACCCCATGGTTTGAAATATATGCCCCGGACAGCCATCAAGTCTCAAGCACTTGTGGATTTCATCAATGACTGGACAGAATTGCAGATGCCTGAGGAGAAGCCTGATAATACATATTGGACTATACATTTTGATGGATCCAGGCAGTTGGAAGGCTCGGGGGCTGGAGTTATTTTGACTTCCCCACGAGGTGATAAGTTTTGCTATGTCTTAAGGTTGATGTTTCCTTGTACTAACAATGCAGCTGAGTATGAGGCCTTACTCCATGGTCTTCGGATGGCTAAAGTGATGAACCTAAGCCGGGTCAGGTGTTTTGGCGATTCAGATCTAGTGGCTCAGCAAGTTTTAGGAACTTGGGATTCCAAAGACCCACTCATGGCGGCTTATCGCCGGGCGGTTGATGCTATTGCTGGCCATTTCAAAGGTTATCAAGTGGAACATGTTGATCGCAGGAAAAATGAGGCGACTGATGCTTTAAGCCGGTTGGGGTCTCAATGTATGCCGGTACCACCTAATGTTTTTCTTGATATTCTGAGAAATCCTTCGGTTAAGTTGCCTACAGAAGAGGATCTTGTTGTCCCCGGCCCGGAGGCACAGTTGGTGGCGGCTCTTCATGCTATTCCTGATTAGACAGTTCCATATTTGGCTTATATGACCCGGGGTGAGTTACCTGAGGATGAAACTTTGGCCAGGCAAATAACCCGGTGGTCTAAGTCAATGACGATTGTCAATGGCGAGTTACACCGATGCAGCATTACAGGGGTGTTTCAGCGATGTATCTCTCCTGAAGAGGGCCGTGAAATTCTAAGGGAGATTCATGAAGGAGATTCTGGTCATCATACCGGCTCTAAATCTCTCGTGGCTAAGGCTTTTCGTCATGGGTTTTATTGGCTGACGGCTCATGCTGATGCAGAGCATCTGGTTAGCAAGTGCGATGGTTGTCAGAAGTTTTCCAGACGAGCTCATGTGCCTGCTCAGGAATTGCGGATGATTCCAATCACTTGGCCGTTTGCAGTCTGGGGGCTGGATATGGTTGGACCTTTCAAGAGATCCAAGGACAAAAAGACCCACCTTTTGGTGGCGGTTGACAAATTTACAAAGTGGGTTGAGGCAGAGCCGGTCAGTAAATGTGATGCGGCAACGGCGGTTCAATTCATTAAAAAGGTGATTTTCTACTTTGGCTACCCTCATAGCATTATAACTGATAATGGTACTAATCTGTCTAAGGGTGCTATGAAAGAGTTTTGTCAATGAGAGCATATTCGTCTTGACGTCTCATCAGTGGCTCACCCCCAGTCCAATGGTCAAGTTGAAAGGGCCAATCAAGAGATCTTAAGAGGTATCAAGCCCCAGCTTATGGTCCCTCTGTAGAGGATGCTGGGTTGTTGGGTTGAGGAATTACCCTCAGTGCTTTGGAGTATCAATACTACCCCCAACAGATCCACTGGTTATACGCCTTTCTTCATGGTGTACGGAGCAGAGGCGGTTCTTCCTAGTGACATCCATCATGATTCGCCCCGTGTGGCGGCTTATGTCAAAGCTGATAATGAAAAAGCACGTCAGGATGATCTCGACCTCCTGGATGAGGAGCGTGACCTGGCGGCGGCTCGTTCAGCGATTTACCAGCAAGATCTACGTCGTTATCATAGCCGTCGGGTTAAAACCCGGACCTTTCAAGAAGGTGACTTGGTGCTCCGGCTTATTCAGGATCCAACAGATATGCACAAATTATCCCCACCTTGGGAAGGGCCTTTTGTGGTCAGCAAAAACCTGAACAACGGGTCATACTACCTCATTGATATTCGAGACCACAAGGACTCATGTACATCGGAGGAGGAGACTAGCCGGCCTTGGAACATTGCTCATCTTCGGCCTTATTACACTTGAGCCACTGGCTCTTGTGTTGTACATATTTTCATCCATGTATATATTATGATCAAGTATAATAAAGCCGGTATCCCTGATAATTCAGGGCCTCTGTCGTTTCATTTCTGAGTATCTGAGTCTTTATTGTCAGTTCATAAGATCACTTGGGGGCTTCCTGCTCATTGAGCATAGCTATGACTACCCTATTGATCTGGCTTATACGCCTTGTTGCAAATCACTTGGAGGCTTATTGCTCAAGTAAAAGGTTACCAAAGAGAACTTGCTGCAGTGCACAGTTCAAACATAGGTATCCTGCCTTGAGGGCTCATTATATATCACTTGGGGGCTTCCTGTTCAATGAACATAGCTTTATTTACCCTTTTTGATCGGCTTGTACGCCAGGTGTAAAACACCAAATTACGGTTTATCCTATCTGGTATGTCTGCCACTCCGCCCAGATAATCCTGGAATGACCCGTCGTACTCTTGATAGTCAATCTTATAAAGACCCTGAACTTGTCAAAGTTAAAACGGCGGTTGGTCATGTGAGGCCCGGCTTACAGGTTTGAATGAAGGATTAACTCAGTGGCTATGCGGCCCATGAACAGCACTTGATATTGAGGCTTGGCAGCCTATGAAAGCCTTGTTTTTTCTGATTTGTTATTTTTTCTGAACACTATTTGGGTTCATATCATTGCACCATATTGACATATGGATTCAAACGATTCCGGCCATGTAGCCTTAATCCTTATGGCTCGTATTTGAGCATATCTGGGGTTTTGATAACCCGGTCTGGCTTTGGACGATAAGTCGCCAGTATATTTTGATTGTGCACTTGGAGTTATTGCGCTCTAAGTTTTTTGGGTAGTTACCCTTACTGCATATGGCGTTGTAAGCTGGCAGTATGAACCAATCTCACAGGTATGTTTTTATTTGGTATATGAATATGTGAGGTTTGATAACCCGCCCTGGTTATGGACTATGCAGTCACCAGTAAATTTTATATGGGACATCATGACCCGCCCGGGCTTAAACCGCCAGGGTACATGTTATTTGCTTGTGTGCAGGGAATATGATAATATGACCTACATGATTGATAACATTATGACCATAAGCAGCAGATCTTCAAATGTTAGATCGGCGGTTTAAAACATTATGCAGATAAGCATGCACGATGGCATGATAAGATCACTGTTTTACACTAGCCTATTACAAGGCTTTCTGCGGCCCACTTGACTAAAAGTTTTTCAGAACAAAATACGCCGGGTTGCAGTCTGAGAACCGCCTTGTGATTCAGTTGCCCTGGTCTTGGCGAGTTGAAGCTTCCGGGTCATCCAGCGCCGGTTCTTCTTCTTACTCCACTGGCTGGAAATCAGGTGATGTCCAATTGATGCCAGTTACGGTTTTGAATACAGCCTCATCATCTATGAGCATGGATGGATCAATATCAGGAGCAAAGGTGTGCTTATGTGTTGGTGGAATAAGATCCATAAATGGATAAACCGGCATTTTCACTTTTGCGTTTTCAACAGTATAAGCCGCCTAATACTTGGAGAGATCGGTCTCCTCAGCCAACTTGCTTGCCAAAGGACTCATTTCCTTTACAATTTTGGTGAAGTCGTCTGCACTGAAGGGAGACCCATCTTCTTTTAAGCTGGGACAGCCAGTGGCCAATTCCTCTGGGTCAAGCTCTACCTGCCATGCCTTGGCCCGGCTCAGGGCGGTGATGGCACCAGCTCTAGCGGCTGACCGCTTTATCTCCTCAACCCTTTGGGGTACGACGGACAGTTTGTCCAGTGTTTCTCGGATGAGTGAAGGTGGCTGTTTAGTATGAGAGACGGCAGCTATAGCTTGTTGAGCGCCGGTGTATAACTGCTCCACAAGGGTGTATGCAGCTTTAAGCTTCACGCGCATGTCTGGGCCAAGGTTGGAAATTCTGGAGCCTGCATTAGCAAAGATATTGATAAACCGGCTAAGATTGTTATACATTGATGGTGAAAGATTGAAGTACTATATTACTTACCAAAGATGGCAGCTGTCATGCTATTGATTTGATGTTTCAAGCCGGATAACTCATCAGTCACCGACTTTAGAGCAGCTTCAGCATTTTTTGCTCTTTTTAACAGAGCCGCCTTCTCGGTGTCCCAGCCGGTTCTTTCAGCGCTGAAATCCCTTTTTAACTTTTCAATCTCTTCTAAGGTGGTTTTCAGCTCTGATTTGGCCTTTGAAGTCTCTGATTGTTGGGATTGGATGTTTTATCGTAGATCAATGACTTAAGATTCCTTCATATTCAATTCAGCCTGCCATATACAAAGACAGGCAGTATGTGGTTATGATAATCATCTTATTTGAAGTCCCAAGCATAATACAAGTATTTTACTTGGCACTTGGGGGCTAATGCACGTTGCTTATTTTTAATACAAATCTTTAATGACCCAGATAGCTTTCTCAACGGCAGCAGGATCATGGGGGCTACATATGTGGATTTGTTCACAAGGCATGATGATAAGTCCCGGCTTAGCTATGCAGTTTAAGCCGGCCCTTGGGGGCTACATATGCGGATTTTAGCACTACAATTTGAAGTCCCGGCTTAAAGCTTCCAGTTTAAGCCGGCCCTTGAGGGCTGCTCGTTTTGATTCTACAGAGTTAACAATTGCTATGGAATAGCTACAAGGTCAAAAATGTTATTTAAGTCTACAGCATATTCACTCCTTTCATATTCAGTAGACTTGGCGGCTGACAGTTATGTATACGAGAAGAGTTTTCAGTGTACCTCAAAACGCTCCTTCATCAGATTGACTAAGACGGCTTCAAATTCACGGCTGGTATGAAGGCGGTTTAAGTAACCCACATGAATCTCCTGAGCATTGAACTGAGCATAACTCTCCAAAACCAGCTTCCATTTGCCTTTTTCAGTAGCTGAAAATTCCTCCTTGTCGCTATGTTTTGCTAAGACTGTGGGCTTGGCTGGTTCTGCATAACCAGTCCCGGTGATGATAACATGTTCAGCCTCTTTTTCAGCAGGCTTGATGGGACTTGGCAGCTTAGCTGTGGCCGGGTTAACATCCATGAAGTCTAGTGTGACATGGTGCTCTTCTGGCGGCGGATCATCCATAGTTGCTTCAGAAGTTTGATGCAAAGATTCAGACAGTGTCTGTTTCTCTGGGTCAGGTGTTTTCGCCCGGCTTACTTGTCGTCGCCTTCTTGCTTGGCTTGGCTTGACCGCTGACAATGAGACATAAAGATGTTAGCATGATAATTTACAAAGGGTTTAAAAGTAAAGAAATTCAATATCCTCACCCAGGGGTGACTTTGAAGAGCGGGATCTGAGTCCTAGTGGAGTCACCAGATGAGGAGTTAGAAGTTCCCTGATAGTTTGAATCAGAAAGGTTAAGGGGTTGTCGAATAAGACCCGCCTTCGGAAAAGCTAAGTCGGAAATCAGTGAAACCTCTACTCGGCGCTTGCGAGGAGCTGGCGTGTTGGGTAAACCGGAGGAGAGAATCCCACCGCCACTGTTCCGGGTTGTGCGGCGAACTTCATGCTGCTATTTCTTCAAAATAAAGTTGGGATCCAAGTAAGCTAAAGGGTGAGAAAACCTTACTTTCTGGCTCGCTTGACGAACTTTCTGTCTTGGCAAAGGTTCTGAGTCGAAGGAAAGGATAGTTACCTCTTCACCATCTGCATTGCTGGCCTCCGCGTCATTCTGATAGTAATCAATGTCAAAAAGATGAACAAAGAAAGAGCCAAGGGAGTCAAGTTCTACCTCCAACTCATCATCTATTGTAAAAAGATCAGTTGCATCTGCCTTGTTTTTGGCAGGCTTCTTGATCACCTTGGTCTTCTTTCTGACCTTCTTGGCTAGTTTATCTTGGAGTTTCTTGTTCCAAAAGGGGGAGTCAGCCTGCAGAAGTTCAAGTAAGAATGAGAAGGCAGATTGACAGATAATGAGTTAATGAAAGTTGCTCAAAATACTTACAGCTGGCGGCTTGTTAAGGGTGCAGAAGGGGTTCAGCCCCACTTTGCTGCAAGTCTCTAGACTCTTGTTGAGCAGAGTCTTTGTTATATCATTGATTTGTTTATCATCCAGACGGATTGGAGAGTAATGTAGCGGATCTTTAACATCGCCGGTATACTCACACATTAAGCCGGATCGGTGGCTTAAGGGCAAGATTCTCCATGCGACCCAGCAATGAACCAGATTGACTCCAGTCAAACCATTGGCCATCAAGGCTCTGATCTTTGAAAATATGGGCATATATTTGGCCCGTTCTTCTGTACTGATCTATTCTGGGAGAGGATGTCTATTGCTAAGCCGGCTTTCACGATAACCCGGCAGAGGATTTTCGTCTTCTGGAGAGGTGTCTTTGCAATAGAACCAAGTCTGGTTCCAGTCCTTAGGATGGCTGGGAGGTGCGGCAACAGGAAACGTAGCTTCTTTCTGTCTCTGAATTGAAATGCCACCTAGTTCTAAGCTGGGCCCATCCGTGAACTCGGTCTGGCGGTTCAGGTAATAGAATTCCCTGAACAGTTCTACAGTGGGATCCTGTTGAAGATACACTTCGCAAAAGACTTGGAAGTTGCAGATGTTTGAAACAGAGTTGGGCCCAATATCTTGCGGATGGAGTTGAAAGAAGTGCAGCACATCACGAAAGAATTTTGAGCCGGGTGGAGTGAACCCCCGGAGCATGTGATCAGTAAAAACTACAACTTCACCTTCTTTTGGGTTAGGAGTGGTCTCGGTTCCTGGGACTCTCCAGTGGATAACGTTCTTTGCGGCTAAGACGCCCACCTGAACATGCTTGTTCAGTGTTTGCTCGGTAACCCGGGAGGCGACCCAGTTGCATGAAGTAATAGTTTTGGTCATTCTGTTGATGAAAGCCTAGAAAAGAGAATATTGCCGGATTAAGGTTATGCTCTTAAGCCGTCCAGTGATCAACAAGTAAGTGCGTTATGCAAACCAATTCGTATGCAGAGGGTATGTGCTATAAACATTGGTATGGTTAAACCGGAAGATGATGCAGGGTCATACAGGTTCTGAACATATACTGACGGCTTAAAGAGGGGCTAATGGTGTCTGGCGGGTTACGGCCTATCTCATAAGCCGCCCGCACGGCTGCAGTTCACCAGTATCTGTAGGCCTATGAGTGAAGTTTTGCTAAGTGCTAAACAAACAAGTTTCACAAATCAGTTCTATTATTTTGGATCTACAGCAGTTCAGAAAAGAAAATAAATTTTAAACCTAAGGTCATGGCAGTAGAAGAACTCATGTGCTCAGATGGGATCTTATGCTGAAAAGGTATCTTCTGCGATTGGAAACGGATGCTAAAGCTATTACCACATATCTTCAGTATTGTGTTCAGATCCAATAACGCGATCTAAAGAGGAAAATGAAGAACGGTGAAGAGCTTCGATGAACTGAGCAAACCCTAGTGCATATCTGATGCGAAGCAAAATGGGTACCTATTGATGCTGATGAACAACGGAAGTGCACCGCGTCTCTCTGGTCCGTTCAGGTTGATGCAGCGGCCGGAGTTGGTGACGCTGGAGGAAGACGGTGGCGGCGGAGCTCGGGTTTGCAGAGGCGTCGCACGGAGGAAGACGGAGACGAGGGGGCAAGGGTAAAAAGTAAAAGAAGGACCCCTGTCCCTATTTATAAGGAAGTGGATAGATGGCATGCGCGGGAATCGAGGAGGCCGAAAAATGGTTATGTGGCTATGTGGACGCCTCGATTTTCGGGAGGTCCATTAAGATAAAGATCTGTTGAGATGTCCTGGGCTTTGTGCGAAGTTAATGCGCAATGATGTCATGGCGGGTTAACACGATTCTGAGATGTGACGTCATGGCAGGTTACAATGAATTGGAAAAGAATTGATAAAGGAAGATTCTACTAAGTCAAGTGGTGAAGATTGATGTGAACCAGTTCAAATCAACCTGGGGCCTAATGTTAGGGATGTAACTACTGGGTATGACCCGCCCAGAAGGGGCCGGGTCATGCCACTGGCGGCTTAAAGATGAAGAGGCCTGATAAGTTCCAAGAAGATATGAAGATGGCGGTTCATAGAGCAAGCCAATTGAAGGCCCAAGACCCGGAGACGACTTGAGGCCCACGGGTGTGAGCCGCCATATGTTTAAACTTGTCCTGTAAGGCAGGCTTGTTTAGAAACCAAGCCGGTCACATTTGTGTGAGCCGGCCGGGACTCTGTAAGCCGCCGGGCATTAACCTGTATATAAAGGGGTGACCCGGCGGCGGGTTAACTCAAGAAACAACTCATCGAGAACTAGGTCAAGCGTATTCGCTCCCTGGTGATCGAAATCCAAGCAATACAACCGAAAACAGGAGTAGGTTTTTACCTCGTTGAGAGGGGCCGAACCTGGGTAAACTCTCTGTGTCCTTTGTCCCATTTAACCCCTTCAAGCTAACCTAGTTGCGATGGCTCCACACCTAAGTCCTTTTGCTAGGGCATCTGCCGTGTTAAATCCACGACAGGGCCTGAGCTGTGAGATCGGATCAATGGGTAACAAGAGACAAGGGACACGATATTTTTACCCAGGTTCGAGCCCTCTTTGAGGAGGTAAAACCCTACGTCCTGCTCTTGCTTATATTATGGGTGTATCAAAGTACAGAGTTGATCTACCTCGAGATCGTATGTTGTGGACTAAACCCTAAGGCTAGTGGTGATGATGATGAATGTGTCTCTATGGACTAAAACCTCTAGCTTATATAGGCACCAGGGGTATCTAGGGTTACACTAGGGGTTACATGCCGAATCTAATAGATATACTTGGAGTACACACCAAGTCATCGGTGAAGCCCGATATGCTCATGCCACAAGTTAGAGGCCTCCGGAGTCCTTCCTTATCAACGGGCCATCAATTTGTCTCATGGACTAGACCGGCTAGGCCGAGACCCCCTAGTCCAGGACACCGTCAGTAGCCCACGAACTGGTCTTCGACACCAAGGACGACAATATTCTTTGGATGCACAACTTCGGCTCGACAGGCGAGTTCCCATTCATGATTCGAATTCGGCTCTGAAGTCTTCAGCTTGAGCATATGAGTTCTCTTCGGCCTTGGTCCCACCACGCGCTGTCTCGAGCGTCACACGGTCTGGGAAATTGAGCCGCCTTTACGGCCAGATGTTGAAGCGTCGCGTTTTCTTGCCTTATTTAACGGGTACTTGGCCCAAAGCCATGACCAAGCGCATCTTGACCTTCCCCTTTCACTACTCAGCGCCATTTTCTTCTTCTAAAGTCTAGCTTCGAGAGCTCCAGCAATGGCTAATGATGCAAGCTCTTCTAGGCGCCCCCATGGTCCCCTCAAGGGATACTGGGAAGCTGCTCCGTCATGCACCTCCAACTGAATCGGCTTTCCACCCAGGGCTACCTGCCGGATCCATATTTGGCCTCCACCGCCCGGGCTTAATATCCGTAGATGGGCAGACACATGTCGACAGCCATCCCATCCCTCATGGGGATGAGCAGGTATGTTTTGTTTCTTTCTTCCTCCTCGGCCTGGGATTCCCTATCCATCCATTCCCTCGGGGCTTGCTTGAGTTCTGTGTGATCCAACTACACCACCTGACCCCAATTCGATCATAAACATCGCAGGGTTTGTCGCCCTTTGCAAAATGTACTTCGGATGCGTGACAAACTTTGGGCTATGGAGGAAATACTTCTGTGTGATGCCCTGTTCCCGAGACGGGGAACTGCACGAGGTGGGAGCTGTCGAGGTATGACAAATAGCCGGGACTGGCTACCCCACTGTTACCTGCTACTTTTGAGCTGCGTTGGGATTTCCTCGAAGAGGAGAGGTTGATACAGTACAATAGAGATAAGTATTTCCCTCAGTTAAGAACCACGGTTATCAATCCAGTAGGAGAACCAAGGTTGTCAATCCCCTTGGCGGTTATTTTCAAGGCTCAAATCTCATAGTGATAGATAGATAAAATAAAACACACAAAAAATAACGGTAAATAAATTGCAGCAAGATATTTTTGGATTTTATATATAATGAAAGTAGACCCGGGGCCATAGTTTTCACTACAGTCTTCTCTATCGAACAAAAAACATACGGTGGGTGAACAAATTACTGTTGGGCAATTGATAGAAAAGTGTATGCATAGTTGTGACGATATTCAAGGCAATGATCATGTATATAGGCATCATGTCCGAGACAAGTAGTCCGACTCCTGCCTTCATCTACTACTATTACTCCACCCATCGACCGCTATCCAGCATGCATCTAGAGTATTACGTTAATAAAAACAGAGTAACGCCTTAAGCAAGATGACATGATGTAGATAAAGTAAATCCAACCAATATGAATAAACCCTGTCGTTTTCACCTTAATGGCAACAATACAAATACATATCTTGTCCCCTACTTTGTCACTGGGATATTGATCACTGCTAGATTGAACCCATTACAAAGCACCTCTCCCATTGCAAGATAAATCAATCTAGTTGGCCAAACTAAACTAATAGATCAGAGAGAAATACAAAGCTATAATAATCATGCATAAAAGAATACAGAGAAGAGTCAATTTATATTCATGAATAATTTGATCATAAACCCACAATTTATCGGATCCCAACAAACACAACGCAAAAGAAGATTACATCGAATAGATCACCAAGAACATCGAGGAGAACATTGTATTGGAGATCAAAGAGAGAGAAGAAGCCATCTAGCTACTAGCTATGGACCCATAGGTTTGTGGTAAACTACTCACATGTCATCAGAAGGGCAGCAAGGTTGATGTAGAAGCCCTCCGTGATCGATTCCCCCTCCCGCAGAGTACCGGAAAAGGCCTCCAAATGGGATCGCGGAAGAATAGAAACTTGCGGCGGCGGAAAAAGTATTTTGGGTGGCTCTTTGTTGGTTTCCCGATTTTAGAGAATTTATAGAGGTGGAATTAGGTCAGATGGAGCCAAGAGGGCCCGACAAGGCATCAGGGCACGCCTACGCCCTAGGCGCACCCTATTGCCTTTCCGTCTCCTCGTTTGCCTTCCGGTCTCCTCCCGAAGCTTCTAGGGTCTCTCTTGTCGAGAAAAAAATCGTCAAAAAGTTTCATAGCATTTGGACTTCCTTTGGTACTGTTTTCCTGGAAAATAAAAACAGGCAAAAAACAGCAACTGGCAGTTGGCACTACATTAATAGTTTGGTCCCAAAAAATGATATATAATTGCATATAAAACATCCAAGATTGATACTACAATAGCATGGAACAATAAAAAATTATAGATACATTGGAGACGTATCAAGCATCCCCAAGCTTAATTCCTGCTCGTCCTCGAGTAGGTAAATGATAAAAACAAATTTTTTGATGTGGAATGCTACCTAACATGTTCTTCATGTAATCTTTCTTTTATGGTATGAATATTTACATCTAAATGATTGAAAGCAATAGTCTATAATTTGACATAAAGACATCAATACTCAGGCATACCAACAAACAATCATGTCTTTCAAAAAAAAAATGCTAAAGAATGCTAGTCCTACAAAATCATATAGCCTTGTCATGCTCCATCTTCTTAACACAAAGTATGAATCATGCACTACCCCGGTATCAGCCAAGCAATTGATTCATACTTTTTAATGCGCTTCAGCTTTTTCAACCCCCACGCAATACATGAGCGCAAGCCATGGATATAGCACTATGGGTTCAATAGTATATGGTGGTAAAGATTACGAGGAAGTCCCACATCGACGAGGCTAATCAACGGGCTATGGAGATTCCCATCAATTGATGTCAATGCAAGGAGTAGGGATTGCCATGCAACGGATGCACTAAGAGCTATAAGTGTATGAAAGCTGAAACTGAAAACTAAGTGGGTGTGCATCCAACTTTCTTACTCTAGAAGACCTCGGGCATTTGAGGAAGCCCATCATTGGAATATCCAAAGCCAAGTTCTATAATGAATAATTCCCACTAGTATATGAAAGTGAAAACATAAGAGAATCTCTATATGAAAAACATGGTGCTACTTTGAAGCACAAGTGGAAAAGGATAGTAACATTGCCCCTTCTGTCTTTTCTCTCATTTCTTTTGGTGGGCTCTTTTTGGCCTCTTTTATTTATTTATTTCCTCATTGGGACAATGCTCTAATGATGAATAATGATGATCATCACACTTCTATTTACTTACAACTCAAAATTACAACTTGATACTAGAACAAAATATGACTCTATATGAATGCCTCTGGCACTGTACTAGGATGTTCAATGATCTAGCAAAACATGTATAAAAAATGATGAACGGTGACTGAGCCACAAATACTATGTCAGCTATATGATCATGCAAAGCAATATGACAATGATGATGTGTGTCATAATAAATGGAACGGTGGAAGTTGCATGGCAATATATCTCGGATGGCTATGGAAATGCCATAATAGGTAGGTATGGTGGCTGTTTTTAGGAATATATAAGGAGGCTTATGTGTTATACAAAGTATCATATTATGGGGTTTAGATGCACGGGCAAAGTTTGCACCGTGTCTCGAGGGAGAAAGGGCAATGCACGGTACCAAAGAGGCTAGCAAATTGCGGAAAGGTGAGAGTGTGTATAATCCATGGACTCACATTAGTCATAAAGAACTCACATACTTATTGCGAAAGTCTATTATGTAACACCCTGGTTTTCGCTCCCTGTTTTTTTTCCTTCCTTCGCGAGATTTGACTCCCGTATTTTTTCTTGATGTTATCGGATTTTCTCCAGCTCTTGGGTATGTGAAGATGGTCATTTAGCCTTGCCTTCCCTATCCAACCAGAGATTCTCTCCGGTCCAACCTTGCCACCCAAGATCTATTCTCAGGCTTTGCCATCGAAACCCTACCTTCTGAGTTGTCGGAAGGGAAACCCTGATCTCTTCCGTTACAAAGGAACCCCAATTTCCTTTGATCTTTTGCCTCCCAAACTTTTCCCAGGGATCATCCTTTATCTATAAACCCTGGATGTGCATAAATATTGCCAAGTCATTTGCAATATTTTTCATTTGTAATTAATTCCTTTTTCTGCCAGTTAAAGGAATTAAATCCAGGAAAATATCTATCCATCTCCAAAGTTCATGAAAACTTGTGGAGATATTCTTTGTGATCATATTGAGCTCCCATAAAAATATTGGCCATAATTAAATAGGGGAAATTGCATTTTCCTATTTAATGCCAATATGGCATTTTGGGCCCTTTCTAAAGGAACTACCTTTTTGGTAGCCAGGAAAAATCCCAAATAAATTGTGGAGCTTCTCCTATCCATATCTTCACCATTTCCATCAAGAACCCAAGTTTCACCCATTAAATTTTGAGCACAACACCAATTTGCAAATTCTGTCCAGTTGGGCAAAATTGCAATGGAAGTGCTTGAACCCTTGATCTATTTGAGCTGAAATTTTTCATGGTGGTTATCATTGATAAATCACTCATGGAAACCAAAAACCAGCTCAATCCATCTATCCATTTGTCCGCAGCAATTTTCCTAAGTTTCTGTCCATTTGGAACCTCTATGAAGGAAGTACCATTTTGGTGCACCCAAATGAGCTGAAACTTTTCCAGTATCTTCATATCATCAAATAATTGGTCTCCACCAAATTTCAGCTGTTCTCATCTAGCCAATTTTCCCCAGCACCCTCTTTTGCATTTCTGGCCAGTTTGCCAAGTTACAAAGGAAGTGCCATCTATACTGATCCATTTGACCTGAAACTTTGCTAGATCATTCACCTTAGTGGATCACTTCTGTATGCCAAAATCCAGCTCATCACCCCAAGCCAATCTTCTCTGGTACACTACAAACACTTTCTATCCAGAAACTGTTCTAGATCACCTCGACCCCTCTAGAGCTTGTTGTTCCTGTGTGATGGGTCATTTCATCTATTTGAGGGGGGATGAACACGGCAGACATGATTTGAGCTATTAATAGTGCCTAGTCCACGTGGTGCCAATGGTGACCGCGTGAGACCTAGCCAAAACAGGGCTCTGCTCAGTCTCCGGTCGATTCCCTCCCCTGTGCTCTCGCCGTCGCCTTCTACCGACATCTGCGGTGACGTACGGCTTCCTATCCCCCCCCAGCTGGACCTGGAGGCTTGCCCGTTGGCCGGGCGTGCCGAGAGCGGGTGCGCCGCTAGCGCGCTGCCACGGCACCACCGTCTCGAAACCTCGACCGGCGTCCAGAGCCCCTCCCTGCAGCTATAAGTAGCACCCCGAGCTCCCCTCCTCTCCAGCAACTCCCCAGCCCATTCGCCCGAGCCCCGGGACCTCTCTCCTCTCCACGCAATCCCCATGGCCGCGGCTCTGCCGCCGTTGCTCCTCGGCCCATCCCGGCGCCCTGGCCTCTCCCTTCCCCTCCATCCGTGTCCTCGGCCGCCCCTAGTCACCCGCAAGGTGCCTCCGCCCTCCATTTCTTCAGGGAGGCGCCGCCGCCGTGCCTCCCCTGAGCTCGCCGGCTGCCCCGCGGTGGGTGGTGGAGGCAGTGCTGCAGGCCACCTCGGGCCTTCCCGCGCACACCAGTGGGCATGGCGAGAAGCGGCCATGCTCCTGCGCCCGTCGGCCGGCCCTGGGGAGCGGCGAGGCGACGACCACGCCAGCGGCCGGCTGCCTTCATCTCTGTTCAGGCGGGCAGAGGAGGACGACCAGGGGCAGCGAGGGAGATAAGGTGGGCCTGGCCCGTCAGCGCCCACCGGGTTTTTTAAAAGAAGCAGCAGTAGGTGGGCCGGCCCAGGAGCAACAGCAGCAGCGGCGGTGGGATTCAGCCCGAGTCAGCCCATGTGCATAGTTCATTTTCTCTTTTTCTCAAAAAAAAACCTGCTGAGGACCCGGATGTAATAATTTTTTTACAGCAAGGTCCTTGGCAGTCAAACCCTCACAACTTCTCACTCGCAACTCTGATTTAGGTGAAACCAACGCTCACTTCTTCGTATCTTCGAGCCCGTTCCGATGGAGTCATTTTCATAATGTTTACACATTCTGAAATGACCATTTTACCCTTGCCCTTCGTTCAGCCCTCCGAGAGAGAACTGTTTCTGGCGATTCTTCCGCAGCTTCACCGCACTCTTTTCCGGAGTATTTCTTCGACCCCCAGGCAAGCCGACCATTTGATATATGCCCTAAAGCATTGCTCTGTGATATTTCTTGCATGTTTAAATTAATATGCTTGTGCTTGTCTGAGTAGTAGTGAGCTGTATGTGACGCTGACGAACCCTTGCTTGCACTTTCTTCGGTGACGGCACCACGCCTATGTTCTGAGCTGTTTCCGGCCGTCCGGGGTGGATCCTGACTTTTATTTCTCTTGTCAGCAACTATCCATGTTTTGAGCTGCTTTTCGGCCGTCTCGGGCAGCTGTTGAATTTCTTTCCGTAGTGTTGACCCTATGCTCTGAGCTGTTTTTCGGCCGTCTTAGGGAACTACTACATTCTTCTTATCAACACAGTCTCATGCTCTGAGCTGCTTTCCAGCCGTCTTGAGCCAGGGTTGAGTTATTCCGGTAATGTCCCAGATCTGAGTTGTAAAGACCGTTCTGGTAGCTACTGGTTTCTTTGCCGGTTTTATGCAAGGGTTCCGATGGTCGTAACTTACAGCTCAAACTTATAAAGTGATAACTTGCCATTTAAATCTTGTTTCACTAAGGACCTGTCATGATATCATATGGAGATAAGTTGTTATGATCATGCATAGCTACTACCATCTCAAGTTATTGCGATAAACAACCATGCTGGTTAAATAATGGCTAAAACTAAACCTAGTCGGTTGATCTTGAGTCACCTGTCCGGGCTTATTCGTGCAACCACAGTTGCCGGTATGGGATGGCCTTGACTTGGTCTGATCATGTGCTCTTTCATCGGTACCTCCATCTAGGGAGGGTTATGCATGCGTGCTACCCTGATCAGGTAGACGGCGATAACCCTGTGAGCCCAGTTGGTTGTTTGCGCGCGGTCCCCGTTTGGGACAGTTTAGTTTGGCCACGACGGTGGCAGGTGTCACGAGGTGACACAAGGGCCACCCAGGCTTGACTCCGGGGGAGGATGATTGCCGGTGGTACGATGGAAGAGTCACGGGTCAGGCGAGTTTCGTTGGAGCAACGCTGGTCCACCCGAATGGGATCACGAGGTCAGGTGCTCCATGGTGTGGGTAAAGTGCGCAACCTCTGCAGAGTGTAAAATCTATTTGAATAGCCGCGTCCACGGTATTGGACAACCCATCCAGACCTCACTAGGTGGTCAACCATAATGATGATAATAATGGTGGAAGAACTTGTCCTGCACAGACATCAGATGATGTCAGGAATATGGTATGATAGCCATGGGATGGCTATATGAGGAATGGTCAGATGACCGAAAGAATTGGATTGGACTTGGATCAGTTTCAGATTGGATCATGAGAATGTTTGGAATATGGATTATATACTTAATATGCTTTACTTTACTGTACTTTACTTCAGTAGTTATCTTGCTAGAAAACCCTATTATGTCATCATGATCAATGCTGCTAGAAGTTTAATCATGCTAGATAATCTTGCTACGACATGATAATTAATAATGCTAGATAGGTATGCTATGTCATGATAATTAATGTTGCTCTAATAACAAATACATGCTTGAATGCCATGGATTGCTTTGCTTGGTGTATATGTTAGTTTGGTTTGCTTGCGAGTACATTCAAAAGTACTCAACGGCCTTCAATGTGGCCAGGTTCACATAAGGATTCGTCGTCGAGGAGCCAAAGTGTTCGCGGGCTAGGAGAGTAACTCAGTCAGATCCCTGTGGATTGGAGCCGCACCAAGACCAAGCTGCCTTAGATAGAGCTTTTCCGCTGCCATCACTCTTGTAATATATCCATTAATAGAAATGTCGGTGTTCATGATACTTGTTGTAAACGCGCATGACAGAGTGATTTCTTGGGCTGGTATGCGTGGCGACTGTCTGGCTACAGTGGTACTCAGGCGGGGCGCCACATATTAGCCCTCTAAGGAAAGTACTACTATGCATGCCCATAAGGGGGAGGCTGGTAGGAGTTAACTATCGTGCTCCCGACCTTCACGGAAAGGAAGGCACTCAATAATAAATCGTGCTCCAACTTCTTAGCTTAACAAGAGACTATACGTGCATGCTTCGGGAATCACAAACCTAAACACCAATATTCTTACTAAACCATAATCATTCACTAGTACCTCCTGCATATTACCATCCCTATATCGCAAAACTATTGCATGGAATGAAACTTATCATATTCAATGATCTACATGAAAGTTTTTATTATATCCTTCTTGAATACCTATCATATTAGGACCAATTTCATAACCCGTGCATATTGCCATTACTACTATCAAACTCTCAAAATGATATAATTGAAGCATGAGAGTGTAATTATTTCTTTAAAATAAAACCACTGCCGTGCCCTAAAAGATATAAGTGAAGCACTAGAGCAACTCCCTAGCTCAAAAGATATAAGTGAAACACAAAGAGAATTCTAACGAATCACGAATAAATGTGCGTCCCTCTCAAAAGGTGTGTGCATCAAAGATGATTGTGGGAAACTAAAAAGTAAACAAAGCAAAGACTCATAAAATACACGACACTCCAAGCAAAACTCATATCATGTGATGAATAAAAATATAGCTCAAAGTAATTTACCGATGGTTGGTAGACGAAAGAGGGGATGCCATCTGGGGCATCGCCAAGCTTAGATGCTTGGGTCTCCTTGAATATTACATGGGGGTGCCTTGGGCATCCCCAAGCTTAGGGTCTTTGTCGGTGTATTAAAAATGGGGTTCTTAATACCCCTAACTTATGCACAGGCAGTAGTAGCCTTCCTGACGGCGGGGCTTGCCGGAGGATAATTAAAAGCTAAACTCAAGATTAGATTATAGGAAGCAAAGAACATCTCAGAAGACAGAGATCAGAAATGTTGAAGACACAACTCGAGGACCCGACAAGGTCCTTGTCGAGGAGGACATCTCAAGATTCAAGCCTGGCAAGCTCCGAGCCCGGCAAGAACCCCACTACTTTGCCACTGCTCCACCTCATTGATTAGGTTGTCACTTGTCGGTGAGGTGTCGAGCAGGCAGGTAGTTAGGTGAGCATTGTCTGGGCACGTGGCAGCTCACCGTCGAAAATACAACTTTAATGACACCCGTCCAAATGATGTGTCAAAGGAATAATAGGTAGATGGGTGAACGTCACAGAAGGAGAGACCAGCCTTGCCGGAGAGCTCCATCCACAAGACACCTCACGGTGCATTAAATGCATTTGTCCTAACCCATAAGAGTTAGATATTTGGCACTGTAGCCACTATTCACAGTGTAGATTTACCATTTTGCCATTATGATAACCCCTTAGTCTATAAAAGGAGGCGCATGGCTACCTTAACAAAGGTTGAAACGCCATCCATTTGCATGCATAGCAGCACCCCCGAGCACCTTGCTGGACATGTGCTCCATGTAATTGGGCACATACACTCATCAATACACAAAGTAGGAGTAGGGTTTACGCTTCACAGTGGCTCGAACCTGGGTAAACCCGTGCGTTTTCTGCTAGCTCCACGCTTTGTGCTCGTCGATCCCTCCAGTCGAACTGCAAAGGGATCGCCATGATCCCATAGATGGTTGTACGCGCAACATCTATGGCACGCCACGTAGGGGGATCGCTTGTGCGCACCAGATTTAGTAGTTAGCGTGTCAGCTTTATCATTAGCTTCATCCCCATGGCACCCAAGAAGAAGGGCACCACGCTGGTTAGCCCGTCTTCATCCAAGCCACTAGTGCCTTCGCAGATAGGCGACAACACAAGAGGTGGCGCGAGCGGCGGTGGAGGTGGAGGCACGAGGATCAAGAACAGCCTCCGTGATGTTCTAGCGATCACAGCCAGGCGAGGAGCGTCGTCCGCAACGACAACAACCAACATGCCACTAGGTCCAAGGATGGTGTCGTGCTGCCTACGGGTGGAGCGGCAAACTCCTGGGACAAGAGGGCGCACTCCAAGACGCCCACGCCGGTGCCCATGCCGCGGCCATCTCAGGTTGCACGCGATGAGAAGCACCATGGCGTCGGCGGCTCCGAGCATCCCCATGGCAATGGTGTTGCAGATCATCCTCAAGATGCTCAAGGCCAGCACGCACACCAATGCACTGGCGACAACCGGCCAAGGTTGCAGGTTCGAGACGGAGCTGCTTCCAGATCAGTTGGAAGCAAGAACACCTCTCGTTCCTCGCACCTTTCCATGCCATCCATGCCAGAAGAAGCCCTGGCGCATGCACAACTACTTCTACAGTTACCTTGTGCTGCGGACATGATGGACGAGTGGAGGGTCACTATCCAAAGTCTTGTTGGTTTTGCCAACAATGACAAACCACAGTAGGCAGAACCTTCACAAGACTAGTCAACCGCCCCGGTGGGCGCTGCCGAAGAAAGGACTGGAGGCGGAGCACCCACGGTGGAATCTCCTCCATGACAGCAACAACATCAGCGGCAAAGCCAGCGGGTCGACACCCATGATGACACATCCATGGCATCGTCTGATCCACAAGCTCACCGTGATCAGTGCCAAGTTATGCAAGAACGGCACGGAGAAGATGCCCGTACAACCATCGAATGGCGACAGGAAGCACGCCGTCAATCTGACAGGCGTGCGAGATTTGCTGTCGATGAGCCTGTGCCACGGAACAATGGCGGCATGCCTTATGAGGTAGGTTGTCCTATGTTTACCTAAGAGCTGCAGCAAGTCTAGTGGCCCAACTCCCAAAACCTCAAGCCGGAGGTGGAGAAGTACGACGGCAAGATACACCCTTCACAGTTCATGAGCATTTACACCATCACACTGCAAGCTGCTGGAGCTCGGGACGACAAGATTTTCACCAACTACTTCCCGTTAGTGCTCAAACCCAACGTAAGGTCATGGTTGATGAACTTGCAGGAAGACTCCGTTTCCTACTGGGCAGATTTGTGCCAAAAATTTGTTGGCGCCTTCACAGGCGGCCACAAAGTTCCAGCCAAGGAAACTGATCTGCACCTGATCCCGCAGAAGGAGGATGAGTCGGTCTGCAAGTAAATTCAGAGATTCAGTCATGTACAGCGCAACATTCCCGATATCCACCACGCAGAATTCATTGCCGTGTTTTGTCAGAATGTGAGGAACCGCAAGATGCTGGAAGAGATGGCCATGACCAAGGTGAGGAATGTTGGCAAGCTTTATGCTTTGGCCAAAAAGTGCGCACGGGCTGAGGAGGGAAGGAAACTTCCTGGAGAGGGGGTTGCCACAGAATCTGATTCAGAAGATGACGGTACCACCATGATGCAGAGCATCCTACGAACATCACCATGTCAAGAGTTCGTTCGGCAACTGACACGTGCGACATCTACTTCACATACATAAAGGTGAATCATCTCCTTTACACGTGCTCACTTGACCCCTTCGAGGATGGTATACTACTTGACATTCCTCTCGTGTGCATGCATAGGTATTGTCGGAGCTTCACGGACGACGAGGAGTGCAAGCGCCAAGGAACAACTACACCATCCGGGAGGGGAGCGTGGAAGTGAAGACGGAAGAAGACGGAGTTGCGGAGTCTACAGCGGCCGGACGTCCGACACTCTACAGTGCCCGGACGTCCGACACGACCACGCCCGGACCAGCCAGGAGATCTACAGTGTCCGGACGACCGACAACCTCCGGACGACCGACAAGTCCCAGCCTCCAGATGTCCGACGTACACCGGATATCCGACGCCACCTATCCAGAGAAGAAACGTCGGACTTCCGACGCGGGCCGAACGATAGGTCCCCCACGAGCCGTCGGACGTCCGACACCAACCGGACGTCCGGTACCTGCCTGTGTGTAGCCGCGGGCCTTTGGCCTTGTATCCCTCTCCCACTTACCCCTTCGTGGCTTAGACTATAATTAGAACTCCTCCTTCTCCTTTCTAGGGTTAGCAAAATGATAGCTCATTTGTATGTGAGCTTTGCTCCTACCTTCTGCTCTTGAGAGAGAGAGACTACTCCATTGGAGGCCAAGGCCTCTTCGGAGAAGATCCCGAGGGATATCAAGACCCCTTCGGGGAAGGATGTATCTAGATCATCAAGCCCCCATCTCCTTTGGATTTGGGATGAACTTTACCTTGTATCCTTCCTTTTGTTGTTCATGTACCCTTGTGGATCTTGTGTGATTGATTGTCTAGTGGATGTGTGATTGGACTTGTTCTTGAGTGTTCCTCTCATTTTCCCTCGTGTTTCCCCTCGTGTTCTTCGTGTTCTTCGCGGGATCCCCTCCATTTTGTGAAAGATCGGGCATCTACGGTTCTACGCTACATCATCTTGGTATCAGAGCCAGGTTGCTCATAATCATCTTGGTATCATGAGCCACGTTGATCACGAAATTGGAGCCCCTACCCCTGTTTTCTAGCCTTTTTTTGCTTGATTTCGTCCTAAATTTCAAAAATCCCCATAAAAAATAGCCCCAATTTTTTTTGTGATTTGTTGTTTTGATGATGTTTTGTTGATTTTGATCCATGAATTTGCTTGGTTTCGAGTGGATCTAACATTTCCTCAAGTTTTCCCACTTTCCATCCACAAAATCTAATCAATTTTGACCCCAAAATCCCCAATTTCCGCCCAAAATCGCATCCCGGATCTAAATCCCGAGTTGACCCAGACCCACCGAACTACCAACGTTTTCTCGGACGTCCGAGCCCCCGGAACCACCGGACGTCTGACACTTACCGGACGTCCGACACCCCCGATCCAGTACCAAAACCTCGGATTTCCGGTCTCTTCTGGACGTCCGTCCCGCGCTCCAGCCCTCGGACTTCCGACACTTCTCGGACGTCCGACACCTGTAGATATCGACTTCAGCTGATTTTTGTTTCGCCCGTAACTAATTCATCTGAACTCCGATTTTGACGTTCTTTAGCTCGTTTTGAAGCTATTGACATCCCACATACCACAAAAATACATCAAACATCATTTAACTTCATCAAATGTTCGGAACTTTGGCATCTTTGCCTAGGGCCTTCACCACATCATCCGCATAACCACCACCGACTTCCGCAACCTAACCCATTTTGTTCACCATAGCATTTGTGGTTGCTTGAGTAGTGATTCGAGTCTCCTAAGGTGTTTCGGCTACTTAGGGACGGTTACTTCTTCATCAACCACCACCATAACTTCCGCATAACCTTGCCCACCATACATTTCCGCCACCCCAACTTAACCCAATTTTGTTTGATCTTGTTTGAGTTGTGAGTTGTGTCTCCCAAGGTGTTTCGGCTACTTAGGGACAGTCACTTCAACTCTGACACTGTGTATAGTCCACCAACATAACCTCCACTTCGCATTGCGTACTCCATCACCCATCATTGCATTTCCGCAATCCCTTTGAGCTTCCGCAAAACCACCACCGCATTCCACTACCACCATTTGACATTTGACATTTGAGATTTTTAGTTCGCGGTTTTTCCGTTTCCTAAGGTGTTTCGGCTAATTAGGGACGGTTCTACATCATCTTGGTATCTACATCAAGAACACCGCCACTCATCATTGCCACGGACGGTAACCTCCATATCATCTTGGTATCGTGGTATCCTGTCATTGTATATTCTTGCCATTGCATTGTTAACCCCTAGCCCATTTTGCGTCACTTGCCTATCGAGACTAGCCATTTGAGTATTGCCGGCAAAGTTACTTGTGCACATCAGTGATCATCGATCCACCCTTCCATTGCATACATACCATATCATATTGGTATCATCTTGGTATCATATCATCTCTTGTGTCACAAGATTGTTCCCGCATATACACAATTGCTATCTTGGTTTGTGCATTTCGCATAGTGGCCATATCAAAAAAAAAGAATAAGCTTTTAAGCAAAGAAAAAGAGTGAGCAAAGAAGCTTGTAAGCAAGAGCCATAGCATCGTATCATAGTGCATTACAATATATCATATGGTATCATACTCGATCATCTTGGATCATCACCGGTACATACATACATAGCACTAGAGGCTGGGGCGCGCCTCTTGGGAGTGAGTGTACGCACTAATCCTGCTTATGTGTCTACGTGTTTATACAGTCCAAATTAGCGTTAGTTTTCCTCTTCTAATACACTTGCTGAAACTGAACATCTCTCATGAATGTTATGTCTAGAGATGATGGATAGTGAGAGACTAAATTTTGTAAACTCAAGCATCCACAAAATGAAATCATCAGGTGAGGATGATGTACGGTAACCACTAGACATAGCCAAACACTCCTCGATTAAATTTTTTAATCGTAAAAGAGAATCATAGAAAGCCTATGATCTGGACTAAAATTTTGAATCGTAAAAGAGAGTTATAGCAAGCCTATGATCTGAACTACAACTGACGAGCTTCTAGCTTGATAGTTTCATAGATCCAACCTTTGAAATTCTCCACATACCTCTGTAGTATGGCCTATAGGAACATGCAAACAACAAAATTATCATTCTGACCAGGATAGCATTCAATCCAAAGGTGAGATAGGGTATCGATGCGCGAGGGCTTGCCATTTCCTCTTTGAAATTGCCAGCCATGCACTTGAAAAAATACTTTTGGTATCATCCATATGACACCAACAATAATGTGCATTATAGCCTCACATCTTTGAAAGGATTTGTTGCTGATGTTGTGACCAGTCATGTTACCTTGTTCATGGTCTTGATCCGGTGCCATGAGAAGTGTAATCAAAATGATGGGGACCTGAGGGAGCAAGATACAACTCCCTAAAATATGAAGATGTAGTAGTGTGTGTTATTATCAATAGTCTGTTCCAACTTCACGTGGATGCAAATATTTGATGTCACATAAATCAAAGAAAGGTACCCAACACTGGAGAAAGTTTTTTTAAGGACAAATAGAAAGTAAGCTATGCACTTCAGGTGATATAAAGATTTAGCAAGTTTATGATCTGGTTAAATGACAAGCGTCCTACCTAGGTCGATATAATGCTCTTTGATCGTAGGCATCGCACAGTCCTCTTAGTTCAGTAAAAAACAAGAACCAGTGCTTCGATTGAAGCACCATATAAAAAGCCCTTCCTATGACCTTCTAGTTATTTAAGAAGTTGTTTTGGTCACCAACGCATTACTAATACACTACACTATAATAGCAGGAAATCATTGATTTAGTTAAATGTAGCTTCTATATCTAGGGTATAAAGGCTTAGTAGTTATGGACCAGAGTATTTACTTTGCTAATATAAATACCTGGTTATCACACATAATGATTTTGTAGACAGAAAGTCCTAAGCATCTCAACAAAGTTCAGTACACAATTTATCATGATATATAGTTCAGTGAATTTTTTTGTTGAATTCATAAATTTTGAGCATGAAGTGCCAACAAGTGGAGTAAGGTATTGCCTTTGTTCTAACAAAGTGTTGCATGCAACAGGAAACAAGGGGAAACCTGTGGTCGACACCCTCTGCTGAGAGGGAGACCGGAAGGTCGTGCAGCTCAGCGACGCCCTGTAAAATTCTAATCACCCTTGCAAGAAATTTGACAAACACTTCATCTATATGGATCAATCACCTATAATAAATTCAATTTGAGATGTGCTAACCTGCATAAATGTCACCCTCCTGAGCCAACTATTGGATTAACAAATTTATGGACAGGTAGCATATTTGCAATTCACGTGAGAACATGATTTATTTTAAGACATGAAAGATTTACAATTCCCTCTTTCTTTTGCAAAAGTATGTATGCTTCCACATGTATCACTACAGATCTAAACTCTTTTTTTCTTTATGATATTGCTTAAATATGTATATGTGTGTGCATACAACAAGAAGCGTGCCTAAACATACATTCCTACATAGAGAGATCAGTATCCGATTCTTAGTAAATTAATAGGCTTACATCACTACATTTTCACTGGGCAGAGAACTTTCCTCAGTGTCCTAGACAAGCTTGATATGCTTACTCATGGGAGGCATAGCTTGGTCTCATAGTCTGCAACTCTGCATCATACGCCACAAAGCAGCTTCTTTTGCTTTCTGTACAATAGGAACTACGAGAAAAATTAGAACCTACTCATCTCTGAGTATTTACTCCAACAGAACTACAAAAGTTACCTAAAGAGAAATAGATTTCAGAGATCATTTTTTTCTACAGTGATATGTTTCCGTAGTCTTCTTCAGCCATACAGAAAAGTTATGAGCTATGTCTGAAATGTCTTTAGCCCTACAAGCATATTATGAATGAACAATTGTCCATACTATTAATATCTTAGACAAACAAACTAAAGCAACTAAGTAAATCATCGAGTATCACCTGGCTAGGAGCACTCAGCTCATCCGGGTGAAAACTTGATCCTCGGATCGTACGGTGGCGACGTTCGTGTTCGTGCCCTTCCTGGAGACACCGTCTTGGAGTCCTCGGTCCGGCGTGTCCGTCGCACATCCTGCCGGATGATCGCTCCTTGTGGTGGTGGTCTCCGTCGGCTCTAAGCGGATCCGTTTTGCTCATCTTTTAGGTGCTTTGTAGTCGTTGTGGGTGTGTGTCGGTGCCCGGCATTCATGTATCTTGCCTTGGGTGTGTGGTGTGCATTTGTATCGGTTGCTTTGTTGTTGTGTTCGTGCTTTATAATATAAAGCGGGGGAAACCCTTTTTCGTAATACCCTTGGCAAAGTTTCATATATACCAGTTCGGGAGTATCCATCATTAGTTTTTTGGCTGGAAACCTTAGTTCATGAGACTCGTAACCAGAATCAGTAAAAAAATCAGCAATGGGAGCTTATACCATAACCATCAACCTGTAGTTATAACAGACGGGAAATTGTCATGACAATAATCATCATCATAAAACTGTGCATTATGTAACACAGCGTATGTAACACAGGAAAGAATGAAGCTGTACCGATTGAGGAATATAATGTTAATTGAACAACCAATTATATAGAGCATAGGCATTTAAAAACCTAATGTGGGTTAGGAAGTCATCTGAATGGGTTAGAAGCCATGAGGGAAATAATATATGAAGCAAACCAGTCAATTTAACTATCAAGATTTTAATCCACAAACAAATTAACCTTCTAAAACTGCATGAGAATATCTAGTGCTCGCCTTCAATTGACAATCTGAGAACAAGATCTGCAAGAACATTTAGTGTGTACCCATGTTTTTTTATCGATTTCCTTGGGAGATGGCTATATAACTCTTCTTCTGTAAGAAATTAGTGACCAATCTATCAGGTACAACTATATAATCTGGATACATGCGTTATTTCTCAACAAGATGATTAGCTCAACTTATCACCTTAGAAGTTAGAACTCAGATAAGAACACATAGGCACTTATAACTGGGAAAGCAACATTTTATACGCATTAATCACTGAAAACTCGTTGCAAATCTGGAATTTCTCTTTTAATTAACATGCATCATGCATCAATAATACAACATGCCATGCCCTCTATTATTCTCGTGTGAAGGGATTAAAGGAATACCTACTCACACATGTAAATGATTGAAGCTACAACCGAACCGAATCAATGAATATAATTAACTTGTAAGGTAGTGTCAAAAAATCTTTTATCTAGGCAAAGGGTACATATGCAAAATAAGCGGGCTAATTAAACAATTTACTATACAATAGACCATGGAATAATTAGCGATATTTTCACTATGTAAAATGCATTACAAAAAATATGCCTGAGAAGAAACAGGTACAAACACTATGAAAGATATATTTCAACATAGTTATCTATCATACCAGCAGTGTAACACCAAACCCAGCTAGCGCAATGCCATGCTCGTATCCCGTGGTGGTGGAGTAGCCGAGGCGGCGAAGCAGGGAAAGGAGCACAACATACCTGCGCGGCCGGCGAGGACAAAGACACCACGGGCTGCTCGGCCTTCTCTTCGGCGCCACATGCCAAGGCATGAGGACGACAATAGACTGTTGGACCTCTTCGGTGCTGCAATTAGTACTTTTACTGGTAGTGAACTATATATGCAATATGAATCGACGATGCTTTGTGCATAGGCAAAAAATCCTTCAGCGTGAGAAATTTTGTATTGCATCTTGTTCAACTACTAATCCAAGGCATTATTTGACATTGAAAAACCTTCAAAACATGAAGATCACGTCGCCTTCAGAATCAGTTGACGCAACAAGTGATTTAATGGGACAAATAATAAATAAAAAGACAAAGGAGAAGACCTTGGTATGAGGAAGTGGGAGGATGGGGCCTTCCCATGAGGATGTGCCTGGGACTCAACGATCTTGGCCTGGAAAAAGGGCCCTTGGCCGCAGACAAGGACGAAAGAGGAGAGTCGATTGTGCACGGAGGCGGCCTTGAGAAGATGGTAGCTGAGCACATCGGTGGCGGCGTGCACCAAGTCTCCAACCTTTAAATCCTAGCCGTAGGGACCGATGAACCTGCGGGCCACTGGACGTCGTACAGGGCACACCACCGCCTGCAGCCGTTGCTACTCTCCTCCTATCATCAACGATGAGAACAAGGCATCCCCGAGGGATCTAATTACCATCAGTCGTCAGTGGCGTGTGACGGAGGAGGCCGGCGAAGGAGTTGGAACAATGGAGGAGGTGGCCACCGGCACGGGGCAGAGGAGGCGGGTGGGAACTGGGAAGAGCCAAAAAGGAAGGACGGAGGTTGTGGCGGCAGTCGCGAAAGAGGCGACCCGGCGAGCCCATCCATCGGTAGCTGGCTGATGCTGGCGGCTCCCTCCATCATCGCTGCCGCTTGGGTGGAGACGCGTCCAGTCAACCCGATCATCGACCACGGCGAGCGGGATGGACAGGGCGGCAGGATTCGATCCGATCCAATTAGATTAGAGCACTAACCTCACATTCTATGCCCCGCCGCAGTAGCCTCACACTTGAGCTGATCTGGGAAGAGATGGGTGGAGCAGCTCCGAGAGACGGTGGAGAGGGGGCACCGGAGCGGTGGTGGCTCCGGACGGCTGAGCGTGGTGTTCGATGGCATGAGGGAGACTGGGATGGGGAGAGGAGGACTGAACGAGGCGGCGTGCTCGGGACTTGGGTCGAGGGGAGGCGTGGAGTGGACGACTCGATGGAGTTCCTTCGTAGGGAAGGAAACGAGACGTAGACGTTTCCCTTCTCGTTTGTGTTTTCTTTCATTAATGCATTTTCACCCTGGCACACTAAAATCTACCTGGACACAGCCAGCGCTTACGCTTATCGCGACGCTTATTGTGTTTGATACTTGGGATAGAAATTTGATACATATTGCATCTTATAGGTTGTGCACAACTATTGTATCCGTCAATGGAGCAATCGTGCTAGCGTCTCTCTTGAGTTGTGCAACATGAGCGTTTTTCGTGGGTTCCACATTTTGTGCTCATTCCTTGGTTGCACGACCCCATTTATCTATCTGTGTGCCACATATTGCTATTGGTCTAATTGTTTCACTTGCGAATTTGTGAATCTCTTTCAACATTATTGACTCTTGCTAACATTTTGCATCAAATTTTTGTGCCACTATCCTCACCAAGATACTTCATAAGCTTTACTTTGTAGGTGTGAGTGAACAAGTCCGGTACCAGTTCCACTATTCTTTCACTTCACATTGAGTGTAACGGGATACATCCTCAACTTTGGGAAAAGGTAACTTGGTATTGTTTATCTCATTTCCTACTCACTTCTTCTTGAGTCTTGTGAAGGATAGGCAAAGCACACCACCTTCGGTCTACAACAACGACGAGTTCGATGCCACAAACAACAACTTCGACGCCAAGGTGCAAGCTCAAATGGAGGAGATCAAAGCCCTCATCAAGTCCTACAAGAGATCTTCCTCATCTTCGAGAAGACGCTCAAGTGCACATGCTTCCGAGCTACCATCTCCGGCAAGATCACATCGGCATCGACACCATCAACGACAAGAACGTGAAGGTCAAGAGCTCAACACCAACAACCACTCAACGACTTCACCATCTCCCTTGGCATCTTCGCCAAGTGACTTCAAGGAATCTTCGCCTACGGACATACGGCATCTTCGCCTACAAGCACCTCAAGACTACACCCAAGAGAAGCTCTCCAAGCTCAAGTCCGCGACTTCCACGAGCTACTATGACCTCGACATCGACCACGAGATTCCTTTCTATGGGACTCTAGAACCCGAGGAGTATCTCGAGTGGGAGCGCTTGATGGATGACTACCTCAAGCTACATCAAGTCCCTTCCGAAGATCAAGTGAAGTGCGCCACAAGAAACTTCCACGACTACGCATCGGCATGGTGGCTTCACATACCTTCGGTGACCTACGACATGAGTTGGCCCAAGACGAAGAGAGCTTTGCGGTGAGAGTTCGTGCCTCCAACCTACATGGAACAACTTCTATGCCAATTGGAGAACACCTTCCAAGGATCCAAGTCCATCGATGCGTACTTCAAGGAGATGAAGATTGCCTTGCCACAAGCCGGCGTGGACGACCCCATTTCAATGAAGTTCCACTTCATGATGGGATTGCACAACGACATCTCCAAGACTACCTTCCTCGAGAACTACAAGTCCCTCGACGACTACTACATTGGTGCTCTCAAGGCGGAACAAGAACTCATGGAGGCTAAGGCTTCTCCACCCCAAGCACACTTCGCGACGACCAAGCTCCACGACAACGAGCATGAGGATAGTACGACCAAGATGTCCAAGCCTGACGAGCTCCAAGATGATGCTCCCAAGTTCGACTCCACCGCCATTCCTCTTTGTGGCATTGATGATGCCGAGTCTGCTATGACTCTTTTTGAAGATGGTGTGGCGATGACAACGACTACGAAGCCATTCAAGGACAAAGCTTTGGAGGCGTGCAACATGGTGACGAGCAAGGATGATGCTTCCATCTTAGTAGGTGAGAGTGATGATGTGCCATCTTCGGCCTTCATCCACGGCGACGGTGATGAGATGGTTGAGCATGGGATTTTCCCTTCGACCACGGCAACATATGATGACTTGAGTGACTTGTGCCACCATATTGAGGATGAGAGTGACTTCACCACAAGCCCCATATATGATGTGTTGCCACAATTTCCATGTGAGGAGAGTCACAACCCCCACCACTTGAGTGAGATGAGTGACTCCACCATACGTGAGATTGAGTGCACCTACTTTGAGGGAGTGCGTGAGACACCACATAGAGAGAGTGAGATAGTTGATAGGGCATGTGAGGCCACTTCGATTTCTAATGAGTTCACCTCTACCTCTATTGTGTATTCTCATTTGGTGCTAGTTCCCATATATGATGATGCGCCGATTTGCGATGACTACGTCCTTCCTTTGGACAAGACGATGGCCATGGTGGAATATGATGCACCCCCACATGGTTCCATCAAGATGATGATATTGACCACCATTTGGTCTTTCCCACCTCACCTACATCACTTGAGTGGAATGACAAAGGTAACATAGGTGAAGGTGATGCTCTAGTCCCACTAGTGGACTATCTTGACAATGATTGCTTGCATGATGTTGATCCACCTATTACCATGCTTCATGCTAGTGCGAATTCCCCATGTGATGATTTACCCATTTATAATGAGTATGATGATTGCCATGTGGAGTCTATTAGTTGTGATGCTATGTTACATAGGATTTCTTGTGACAATTCTTTAGGTCACATCATGTTTGATAATCCGCTTGAGTTGTCATATGCTATGCATGAGATCAACAATATGTCCAATTTGCAATCTCATCATAGTGACTATGCATATGCCATTAAAATAAACCCAATTTGCACATATGGCATAGATGACAAGACCATGGTTATTGGCATTTGTTTTTCTTGTAATAATATTGACATGCTACCTTTGCATCATTTATCTCATATGACATGCCATGACCACCTAGCTTCAGATATGCATTGTTTTGGATGTTGTCCATTTTCTCCATATGATGTTTCCGATATTGCTCATGAGGGGACCCCCATAGTTGTCTCATACATTTTAGGAGATTTTGATCACTCCCATCCATTGCATGATCCCAATAATTGCGTGCACCATATGCTCCCCATGAATAAACATGCTATTGATGTGCCATATACTTGCATTCTGAATTTGTGTCCCCATCGTGTCATACATAACAATTATTCTTTCATGATGGATGACATGTTCTTATACCATGCATCAAATTTCTTTGAGCGATGCTTATCTTGTGCTAACTCACACGTGCACATACACATCATGATGGATGATGTGTACATTTACCACGCACACAATTTATTTGGTTTGTGTCTCTTTTGTGTAGGTACCCATGAATACTTGTCAACCTCACAATCCCATGAGTTGACAAAACGAGCTCTAGAGAGCAATGATGACTTGGGATCCCATGGATTGTCTTTCCCACCGCTCTCTTCACGCAAAGACTTCGCGCATTTCTTCTACATGGCCCTCACATGGTTATGGGTTATTGTCCATTACATATTCTACGCCCATCTTGCCATGTTCACTTTGCATGATATGCTAATTCCTATGCCTTTGCCATGCATTTGTGACCCATGCTTTGCATTACACATGATGATTGATTCTAATTCTTGTATGTGTATTTGCAAGATTGGTGGAGATATTGCTTGTTATTGCCATGTTCCATTTGTGAACCATTCCTATGATGATACTATGATCTTGCTTTGTGTTCGTGCTTGCGATATGTCATGTGCATTGTCTATGCCTATTATTTTCACACATGACATGATTGAAATGATTTCCCCTAGTGTGTTGCATCTTCGCTCCACTAGTTTGCACGATATGATTGATATGCTTGCTTATGTTGCATCACCCATGATTCATACTTGCTCATTTCATGCGGTTGATGACAACCATTACCATGCTTTGCACATGATTGTTATTGCTTCTTGTCATATATCTCCATGTGTTGCCTCTCACATGCTAGATGATTTTCCATGTATTGAGTGCAACAATGCTTTTAGTCTTGCTAATGAGATTGCCCCCATAGCATTCTCGCATATATTTGGAGATTTTGACATATTTCTTGTGAAGCATGCTTGTCTTACCTCTTTGCACCATATGTCTAGTGCCATGCCTATATCCATCATTGCATCATATTATTCATGCACTTGTGCTTCTAATGGTTATGTGCAAAAGAAGAAACCCATCATGATGGATGATGTGTTTATCTACCAAGCGCATACGTTCTTTGTTTTGTTGTGTGCATGTGTAGGATACTTGGACTTCGTGTCGACTTCCACTTCATGTGAGTTGACCATTCGAGATCTTGAGAGCGAGCCTCATACATTCCACCATGACTCGCTTCTACACCGCATTTGCTTGCGCTTCGGCATTGTGAAGAATGCACGAGGACATGCTTTTAAGGTGATATCCTTCTCTTTTGAGAACCCCCAAACCATGAGCATGAATATTGTGGATCCTACTTCATGTGTTGCTTGCAACTTGACATATTGCACACATGCTAGAGATCTTGCTTCGACTTATCATTGCCACTTTGCCATGCTTCATGACATATATACCTTGTGTGTTGCATCCAATTCTTGGATTACTTGCTCCTATCATATGTTTGGTTGCAACAACGTCATTTCTTCACATATGCCATGTCCCATTGCTTGTCACATGATTGACTTGATTGCCTCACACATGTTGAACAATTGCTCTTTCTATTGTGTTGAGTGCCATACTATCTTCACTTCACCCTATGCACGTTATGCTTGGATTGTCTTGCACTTGACCCATGTGTTTAGACACTTCATTTTATTTGGTGTTGTGAATGATTCTTATGCCTACCATAGACCTTTCATTGAGCAATTTGCGAATGCTTGCTATGACCTTGAGGTAGATGCGTATTCTCTTGTCAAACATATTTACATCACTACCTCACAATTGCATACTTGTCCCCATGATATCTTTGCTTGTGCTTGATTGATGTGCTCACATGCCATGTCACAACCTTTTGTCACGCCATATGCTATGCTTGATAACAACACTTGTTGGGTGAATCACCTCTTGAATGCTTGGGTTTGCACTAACGCTAACCACATTTGTTTTTCCAAGTGTTTGTTGTCCTTGCTTCTTTTGAAGGAATCACTAGACGGTGCGACATTGGAGAGTGCCCATTTCGAGCTACTAGATGATGAGTACTTGGTGAACGTCCACCTCTACACGGCGAAGCCTTCTATTTCCCATGGTGATTTGGTTTTCGATCCGAGGTCGGATCTTTCCCAGGGGGGGAGATGATGCGGAGCATCCTACGGACATCACCATGTCAAGAGTCTGTTCGGCAAGTGACACGTGCGACATCTACTTCACATACATAAAGGTGAATCATCTCCTTTACACGTGCTCACTTGACCCCTTCGAGGATGGTATACTACTTGACATTCCTCTTGTGTGCATGCATAGGTATTGCTGGAGCTTCACGGACGAGGAGGAGGAGTGCAAGCGCCAAGGAACGACTACACCATCCGCGAGGGGAGCGTGGAAGCGAAGACGGAAGAAGATGGAGTTGCGGAGTCTATAGCGGCCGGACGTCCGACGTGCCACCGGACGTCCGACACTCTACAGCGCCCGGACAAGCGCCGTCCATCGGACGTCCGACGCGACCACGCCCGGACCAGCCAGGAGATCTACAGCAGCCGGACGACCGACAGCCTCCAGACGACCGACAAGTCCCGGCCTCCGGACATCCAACGTACACCGGATATCCGACGCCACCTGTCTAGAGAAGAAACGTCGGACTTCCGACGCGCGCCGGACGACCGGTCCCCCATGAGCCGTCGGACGTGCGACACCGACCGGACGTCCGGTACCTGCCTGTGCGTAGCCGCGGGCCTTTGGCCTTGTATCCCTCTCCCACTTACCCCTTCGTGGCTTAGACTATAAATAGAACTCCCCCTTCTCCTTTCTAGGGTTAGCAAAGTGATAGCACATTTGTATGTGAGCTTTGCTCCTACCTTCTCCTCTTGAGAGAGAGAGACTACTCCATTGGAGGCCAAGGCCTCTTCGGAGAATATCCCGAGGGATATCAAGACCCCTTCGGGGAAGTATCTATCTAGATCATCAAGCCCCCATCTCCTTTGGATTTGGGATGAACTTTACCTTGTATCTTTCCTTTTGTTATTCATGTACCCTTGTGGATCTTTTGTGTTTGATTGTCTAGTGGATGTGTGATTGGACTTGTTCTTGAGTGTTCCTCTCATTTTCCCTCATGTTTCCCCTCGTGTTCTTCGTGTTCTTCACGGGATCCCCTCCATTTCGTGAAAGATCGGGCATCTAGGGTTCTACCCTACATCACACCAATACCTCGAAGAAGAAAAACCGCATGCGCAACTGGAAGCGCAAAGGCAAGGCTGTACTTGCTGTAGAGGGATCCGACAATTGTGATCCCGCTAAGAAGTCTAAAGCCGAGGGCTCCGGCAAGGATGTTGCCAGCTGTTCTTCGTGCCAGGCTTTGGCGGCTACTTACCAGACCAGAGGCTCTGGCAAGCAGTACTGCAAGATCCACAGTACCAAGAGCCATGACCTTCAAGACTACCGGCAAGTTGAGCAGCTTGCCGAGAAGCAGAAGGCAGAATATGAGAAAAGAGATAAAGAAAAGGCCGACGGTACGAATGGGTCCGGCAAGAAACGCGATGGCCGAGGAGGTCGCCGCAGCAAGACCAAGCAGCAGAAGGAAAAGCCCGCAAGAGGTCGAGATAAGAAAGGAGATGATGATGATGAAGACGAAGAGGATGATGATGAGTCTAGTGAAGCTGAGTTCTAGAAAGCCACGAAGGCAATGTGCATTGACGGAGGTGCATCCCTGCACTTTTCTCACCGCCAGCTCAAATAGTGGGTGCGTCAGGTTAATGCGACAGAGCCGGTAGTGGGAGCCTAGAAGCCCATGAGATGTTTCAACACGCCCATCATTTTTTACGCCGAGGACCATCCTAATCGCACAACTGCGGTAGGATGAACCTCAAGGTGACAAAGATGCTACTTGACAGTGGGGCTGGTCTCAACTTGATCTCACCTGACGTGATCAAGAGGCTGCAGATTTTCCGATGATGATTTGAAGAAGACTGACACATTCCAAGGAATCAATCTGATAAGGAGCCAGCCGAAGGGCAAGATCACTTTGCCAGTGACATTTGGTAGTGAACTCAATTACATGACAGAGAAGATCGTCTTCGATGTTGTCAAGATTATGTTGCCTTACAATGGAATCCTTGGACGCCCGTCACTTGCAAAGTTCATGGCAGCATCCCACTATGCCTACAACACCTTGAAGATGTCTGGGCTGATAAGTGTCATCACCATCCACTCCAATAAGAAAGACGCGTTGATTTGCACTGATCAACTCTACTGGGAAGCAGTTGCAGCATCTATCGCCAAGGCACTTGTCCTGCCAACCAAGCTCCCAAGGGGAAGAAGAGGAAGAAGACCGGCAAGACCACTGACTCTACCAAGCGTGCCTCTTCGGAGTGCTGCGCTCCTGTCGAGGATGTGCCAGAGAGGTTAGTCGGCAAGAGCAAGAAGAACAAAGTTGCTCCACCAGAAACCAAGAAGGTGTCCGCCAAGGAGGATGGCTCGGGGGGAACTTTCACCATAAGTTCCACCCTTAATGATAAATAGGAAAGCGCTCGTTGCCTTCTTGCGGACGAATGTTGATGTGTTTGCATGGCAACCATCTGACATCCCCCGTGTTCCCAGGGAGGTAATTGAGCACCACCTTGCCATCTGTCCTCACGTGCGACCTGTCAAGCAGAAAGTGAGGAAGCAAGCTTTGGAGAGGCAACAATTCATTGCCGAAGTGATGAGGACACCACAACCATCGACAAGTCTCCAACAATTATAGGTCCAATCACTAAAAGTCGCGCCAAACTAATAAGTGACCAGGTGAACGCTAACTTAAGTTTACCTTGTGACCTTGATGACACAACTATGCTTTCATCCCCATTTTTGTTGGCTGAACTTAGGTATCACATGGAAGAAATCCAACAACCAATGATCCCTTGAAGCAACTGGTTTGGAGGAACAAGTTTGGAGAAAACAAGTTTTAAGTGAAACTGATGCTGTCAGTTTTTACCTCTAATATTTCATTGTGCCACACCCATGTGGTGTAGAGACGTGGCCATAGGGGTACATCATAAGAAGCTACATCAAATTATCTTTCCAATGCAAAAAACCTCACATCATTTGGAGTTGTGAGTCAAAAGCTCTAGTCATTCTTGTGGAAGGTGTCCAGGCTGTTAAGGCTTCACGAATTTTCGAGGAGCTCTCCAACAACTCCCAAAGTTGACTGCTTATTCCACAAAGGAAGCCATGCAAACCTGCTTACTTTTGAAACCATTTTCACACCTAGCTAAGGGGGGTTGTCCCTGCTATAAAACCCCATCTCCCCCTTACTCTTAGGAACCTTTTGTCAAACCATTCAACTACAATCTTGTGCAGCAAGATTGCTAGAGAGATCCGAGAGATCCTTGCTACCTTTTGTCACGACCCGAATTTGGTATAATCCAAGTCTCTATGCTTACTGTGCTATCACTGGATCGTAGCTAGCACACACAGTAACAATAATGAATGTCAATAAAACATACATCATTTTACTAGAACGACAGATCCAGAATTAAGTAAATATGTACCATTGGCACAGTTCAATGCTGGCACGTAATACAGCGGAATTTTACGTAGTCGCTAAGTTAGGGATCCATCAACGCCACTGGGCTCGTTGAGTGTAGACCATAACCCTATCATCTCTTAATCTGTCAAGATCTGCACATGACAGGTGCAGATGAGTACGTGGAATGTACTCGCAAGTTACAAATTGATCATGCTTCGACCTATATTTTCATACTATGCATGTCTCTTTAAATTTTAATACTATGCATGTTTAATAAAAGTTGTGCAAAGTATTATTTATAGCTAGAGCCATAGGTTCAAACTCACCGCCATGCTTGGCCACGCTTGCACAAATGGGTGGGATAACAACCAAACTTGTTTTAAACCTTGAAAGCACAAGTGCTCCCTGGGTGATTTTGCTAATTAATGTCAACATATCTCTTGTTGGACTGATATCTTTATCTAGTATATTTCAGAAAGTTCAACAATAGCGTGGCATGGACAAGAGGATGTGGAACCCCTTCAAGATGCTAAGGACAAAGATTGGCAAAAGCTCAAGACTATTCATTTCTATTTTAGTGATCCAAGATCACATTGAGTCCATAGGAAAAGCCAATACTATTAAAAGGGGATGAGGTGTTGCCTAATGGTCAACTTGCTCAAAATGCTTAGTGATATGCTCCAAAGCCCTCAACCACTTTCTCATTTCCAAATATGTCTAAAACCTAAAGTCAAACTCGGCCCCACCGATTTGATCTATCCGGCGCCACCGAGTTTCTTTGACATAGCCACTGCCAGAAACCCTAATCAAATCGGTCTCACCGATAGGGATTTCAGTCTCACCGAGATGGCAACACAAACTCTCTGTTTCCCTTCGTAATGTTTCGGTCTTACCGAAATGAGCGATCGGTCCCACCGAGTTCGCAATGCAAACTCTCTGTTGCCTGTTGTGATTATTTCCGTCTCACCAAAATATGCAATCGGTCCCACCGAGTTTGCCTGACCAACTCTCTGTTTAACTCATTGCTGAAATCGGTCCCATCGAGTTCATGCAATCGGTCACATCGAGATGAGGTCTTGCCCTAACCCTAGCACATCGGTCCCACCGAGTTGAGTATATCGGTCCCACCGAGATTCCTAACGTTCACATTTTGAATTGAATCGGTCTCACCGAGTTCTTCTATTCGGTCTGACCGAGTTGGGTCAAATGTGTGTAACGGTTGGATTTTGTGTGGAGGCTATATATACCCCTCCACCCCCTTCTCTATCCAAGAGAGAGACATCAGAACAAGCCTATCATAAGAATCTTGATCTCTAGCCTTCCCCAAGTTGCTTTCCACTCAAATCATCTTTCCACCATAGCCAAATCTGTGAGAGAGAGCTGAGTATTGGGGAGACTATCATTTGAAGCACAAGAGCAAGGAGTTCATCATCAACACACCATTTATTACCTTTTGGAGAGTGGTGTCTCCTAGATTGGTTAGGTGTCACTTGGGAGCCTCCGACAAGATTGTGGAGTTGAACCAAGAAGTTTGTAAGGGCAAGAAGATCGCCTACTTCGTGAAGATCTACCCGAGTGAGGCAAGTACTTCGTGGGCGTTGGCCATGGTGGTATAGACAAGGTTGCTTCTTCGTGGACCCTTCGTGGGTGGAGCCGTCCGTGGACTCGCGCAGCCATTACCCTTCGTGGGTTGAAGTCTCCATCAATGTGGACGTACGATAGCACCACCTATCGGAACCACGCCAAAAATCTATGTGTCTTCATTGTGTTTGCACACTCCAATCCCATCCCTTTACTTTCTTGCAAATTGCATGCTTTACTCTTTCCGCTGCTCATACTCTTATCATGCTTGCTTGAAATGTATTGTGAATGCTTAAACTTGTACTAAAACTCCACCTCAACTTGAAGAACTTAAAAGCTGCTACTTTTGCTTGTTGAGGGTCTAATCACCCCCCTCTAGACACCTCTTATCGATCCTTTCAATTGGTATCAGAGCATTGGTCTCCATTGTTTTGGTTTAATCACCATTGGAGGAAGATGGATGAGTCTATGATTGGGAGTATTAGACGTAGAGTACCTTTACTTGATGGAGAGTTCTATCATGATTGGAAAAATGAGATGCTTGTGATTTTCAATCAATATAATTTGAACAAGTATATTACTTTCCCTTGTGCACCTCCTATTGATCCTTTGCATTCTACCCCCGATGAGTCTCTTGACATGATCCGCAATCTTAGAACTGTTAATCTTATCATTAGAGGATTGCCTAGAAACTTGATTGTGTGCTTGCCTACACTTGAATGTGCTTACACTATATGGAAATACCTCGAGAAACGCTTTCCAAACTATTCCTTAAAAAATCTAGATGAGATTGTTCAAAAGTCCACTGCTTTAAATAAGATGAATTCTAGTGATCCTAAGTTTGGTGATTGTCTATTTGAGCTTCGTGACCTCATGCAAGCCAAAGGAGATGTTGGAATCATTAGTGACATCATCTCTCAAGTCATTAGAATTCATAAATATGAACATTGTCATGGTCATAAATCTAATGAGTTACCTTCTCTAGGTAATGATCATTCATATGATGATGATGTTGCACATGGATATTATGACGAGGATGATGATAGTGACTTTGATCTTGATGAGTCTATGAGACACTTTGGTCTTATGGCTAACCTTCGTGTTTACATGGCTGGAGGAAAGGAATGGGTTCTTGATAGTGGATGTACCGATCACATGACCGGAGACAAGGATATGTTTCGTGAGCTTGCTGAAAACGACGACCCTCGAAAGTATGTCACTTTTGGTGATAACTCAAAGGGTAAGGTGGTTGGCCTTGGTAAGGTTGCCATCTCACATGAAAGCTCCATCCAAAATGTTATGCTCGTTGAATCTCTTGGCTACAATCTACTTTCCATATCTAGACTAGCCGATTTCGGTCTTAATGTTCTATTCACTTAAGTAGACTGCCAAGTATTTCGAAGAGATAATCATAATATGGTCTTTACCGGTATACGTAGAGGTGATCTATACATTGTTGACTTTACTAAAAGAGCTCAACCTAGAACTTGCTTAATTGCTAAATCTTCCAAAGGTTGGTTGTGGCATAGAAGGTTAGGTCATGTGGGCATGCGAAATCTTGATAAGCTTATTAAAGGTGATCATATCCTTGGTGTTAAAGATGTTATATTTGACAAGGATAGACTTTGCAGTGCTTGTCAAGCAGGAAAACAAGTTGGAGGAAGTCATCCCGTGAAGAACATCATGACCACGAGAAGACCGCTTGAGCTACTTCATATGGATCTTTTTGGTCCCAACGCCTACAAGAGTCTCGGTGGTAACTCGTTTGGTTTAGTCATTGTTGATGATTTTTCCAGATTTACGTGGGTGTTCTTTCTTGATGATAAATCGCAGGTCCAAAGATCTTCAAGAACTTCGCTAGGAAGGCCCAAAATCAATTTGAAGTGAAGATCAAGAAGGTTCGGAGCGACAACGGAACGGAGTTCAAGAACGCCAATGTGGATACCTTTCTTGACGAAGAAGGGATTTCACATGAGTTCTCGGCTACATACACACCTCAACAAAATGGAGTTGTTGAGAGGAAGAACCGGACACTCATTGATATGGCGAGAACGATGCTTGATGAATACAAGATGCCAAAACACTTTTGGGCGGAAGCGGTTGAGACAGCTTGTCATGCTACAAATCGATTGTATCTTCACAAGCTTCTTGGCAAGATGGCATACGAGCTTCTCACTCGTAACAAACCCCAAGTTGGATACTTTTGAGTATTTGGCTCAAAGTGCTACATTCTTGATAAACATCGTCGTTCGAAATTTGCCCCTAAATCTCATGAAGGTTTTCTACTTGTTTATGGCTCAAACTCTCACACTTACCGTTCCTACAACAATTTCACCCGAAAGGTTGAAGAGACGGTAGATGTGAAGTTTGATGAATCTAATGGCTCGCAAGTAGAGCAATTGCCAATTGATGTAGGAGACAAAGACCCTTCGGAAGCGATTCAAGACTTGTCTATTGGCAAGATTCACCCAACGGAGGTGAAGGAGAGTACCTCGTCCGTTCAAGTGGAAGCCTCAACTTCACGCCAAGGTGAACCACAAGTTGACTTGGAGGCATCCACAAGTGGAACACGTCAAGATGAAGGAGACGAGGAAGTACAACAAGATGAACCTCATCGACCTCCTTCTCCACCTCCACAAGAGAACATCAACGCCAACAACAATGAAGATAGACAAGAGGGAGAACAAGACAATGAAGAGGATGTTCCACCCCGACACAAACAAAAGCTATCACGATTTAGAGCAAGAGTCTCAAGAGATCATCCCGTCGAACAAATCTTCGATGATATTCAAACCAGGAGAATTACTCGCTCTAAGTCTCGCTTAGCTAACTTTTGTGAACATTACTCTTTCATTTCTAACATTGAACCTATGAAGGTTGAAGAAGCTCTTGATGATCCGGATTGGGTGAACGCTATGCATGAAGAGCTACACAATTTCGAGAGGAATCAAGTATGGACGCTTATTGAAAAGCCCGATGAAAAGCACAATGTCATTGGAACCAAATGGGTGTTTCAGAATAAGCAAGATGAAGATGCACAAGTTGTACGCAACAAGGTCCGTCTCGTCGCCCAAGGTTACACTCAAGTCGAAGGTATGGACTATGGTGAGACATATGCCCCCGTTGCTAGACTTGAGTCCATACGCATCTTACTTGCTTATGCCAATCACCATGATATCACTCTATACCAAATGGACATTAAAAGTGCCTTTCTAAATGGAGAAATTGAGGAGGAAGTCTATGTTAAACAACCTCCTGGCTTTGTTAATCCCAAGAAACCAAATCATGTTTACAAACTTCACAAAGCTCTTTATGGTCTCAAACAAGCTCCTAGAGCATGGTATAAATGCTTGACTAAGTTTCTTATTGAAAAAGGCTTCGAGATTGGAAAAATTGATTCTACACTTTTTACTAAAAGGGTTAATGGTGAATTATTTATGTGCCAAATATATGTGGATGATATCATATTTGGTTCGACTAACCCTCATTTTAGTGAAAAGTTTGGAAGGCTAATGTCGAAGAAGTTTGAGATGTCTATGATGAGTGAACTCAAATTCTTTCTTGGTTTGCAAATCAAGCAAACTAAGGAGGGTACCTTTGTTTCCCAAACAAAGTATACCAAGGACTTATTCAAGAAGTTCAATATGCAAGAGAGCAAAGGTATGAAAACACCCATGCCTACTAGTGGACATCTTGACTTGACTAAGGATGGCAAACCGGTTGACCAAAAGGTTTACCGCTCTATGATTGGTTCATTGTTATATCTATGTGCCTCCCGTCCCGATATTATGCTAAGTGTGTGCATGTGTGCACGATATCAAGCGGCCCCTAAAGAGTGTCATCTTAAGGCTGTGAAAAGGATAGTGCGATACTTAATCCATACACCAAACTTTGGCATTTGGTATCCTAAGAGGTCCTCTTTTGATCTTGTTGGCTACTCCGATTCGGACTATGCCGGTGACAAGGTTGATAGAAAGTCCACTTCGAGAACTTGTCAATTTCTTGGTAGATCTCTTGTGTCTTGGTCCTCCAAGAAACAAAACTCGGTATCCTTATCCATCGCCGAAGCGGAATTCATTGCCGCCGGATCATGTTGTGCTAAATTACTTTGGATGACCCAAACTCTTGAGGATTATGGGATACATGTGAAACATGTTCCATTGCTATGTGATAATGAAAGTGCTATTAAGATTTCCCACAATCCCGTGCAATATTCTCGAACTAAGCATATTGAAGTTCGTCATCATTTCATTCGAGATCATGTTGCTAAAGGAGACATCAATCTTAAGCATGTTCGTACCGATAAGCAATTGGCGGATATATTCACCAAACTGCTTGATGAGAAAGTACTTTGTCATTTGAGAGGTGAATTGAATATTATTGATGCCTCAAACTTGGAGTAGAAACTCCATTTGGATACATGCAAGGCATGAGCTTGTCTTTTGACTAATCCTTGATATTACTCTTATGATGATGGTCATATGTCTTGGATCTATATTTGTACCCTTGCATGTTATCTAACCCTTGTAGGTACTTGGATGAGCCCAAATCTACGAGATTGCAAGTCACTCACATCTTGAGCAACCTCTACATCACCAAGTTTCTACTAAATGGTTGTTGATTACATGGAAGCGTGGATTCACTCAACATATCCTTTGACAATTTCTATATATCAAATTTCATTTGGTATCAAGCCTCATGATTGTCATCTTGGATACACAAGTGCTCTTCCTTGCAAGAGTAACCCATGTAGGAAGATGAACTCAAACTATAAGTGGTGCTCTCAACTCTTGATGAACTACATCAACCCCGAGCATCCAAGACAAGTTCGACTACAACATCTTAGAGAAGCTTTACTCCAAGTCATGGGTCAAAGCAACTCACCAAGATGTGAATACATCAAAAAGCTTAAACGAAAAATGGTAACCCCATTTTGAGCTTAAACGATGAGTATGACCTACGATCAAGTGTCATCACTTGACTCCTCAGTCAATATACTCTAACATAGGTGACTTTGTCACCGACCTCCTCTAGATGAAGTTCTCTAGTGTTTCTTTGTTTTGCATATGTTTTTACTTGGTTGTTCCCCTTATCAAAAAAAAACTTCATCTAAATCCTTTTCCTTTGTATGTTTCTCTACAATTTTTTTTGCAAATTCTTCTGTTAATTCCTTGCAAATCCTTGTGAGATTTCAATTGCCAAGTGAGCTGAGTTGACAAGACTTTTCCTCTATATTGAACTCGGCCTCACCGATTCATGCCTATCGGCTAGACCAAACTACAATACCTTGTAGAAAGTTCATCGGTACAATCGACGAGGACTAACCCGGTCTGACCGATATGCATCATCTATGACACCGCCAACTCGGTGTCACCGATGAAAATAGATCGGCGTTACCGATTTCACTACTGAGAAAACTTTTTGCCATTGCAAATATCATTTCTTATCCATCTACACTCAATGATTCTTATCCTCTACTCGCATCTTATACTACATGCTGCTTTGTAATGTGTTTCAAGGACCAAACCTATTTGACTCATGCTCCAGAAGGACCCTTCTTGGAAATTGATGTCAAAAGGGGAGAGAGAGAGCACGTCAAACCTTATCACATGGGAAAGCACATCTTAGCTTGCTTCTCTAGATGCTTATTAACAATAGAGGAGAGAAGTCACATGTCTTTAAGAGGGGGAAGACATGTTAAGAAATGTGAGTTCGTATCTTTTCGTGCTCTGATCTTTTTTTTCTTGCTCTGATTTTCTACCTTCTCCCATTATCCAATATCAAATTCAGGGGGAGAAAGAGTCCCTATCTAAGGGAAGGAAAATCTTTGGAATTCATTGCATATCTTTAATCTTTGGGGACATGTCAATATCCAAACAAAGTACTAAGTACTTACTCATAACATGTCATCCCAGTCTTGGTAATCTTGTGGTCTCCTAAACTTGCTTCATTTAGAGTGTTCTTGTGTTATCTAACATTGTTTTCTCAAGCTCATCTCTTCCGAAGCCAGCCCAAGACCACAAGGTAAGTATATGCATCACACTCATGTGCATGATGATCTCTTACTGATGTACATATTGTTTGCAAGAAGGACTCATGAACATAAAGGTACACTTCCTGTATACATCATTTGCTCTGATGCATATAGCCAAGATACATGTAACTCATTGCTTGCTCTGACATGCTTATGCATTCACATGATCTTAGATACTATCTTTACATGATTGCATACATGTAGGGGGAGCCTATGCATGTTACATGTCCTTCCAAAGCTTTATGTATTACTCTTCATATCTTTATCAAAAGCTTTGATGTATGTTGTCATCAATTACCAAAAAGGGGGAGATTGAAAGCACAAGTGCTCCCTGGGTGATTTTGGTAATTAATGTCAACATATCTCTTGTTGGACTGATATCTTTATCTAGTATATTTCAGAAAGTTCAACAATGGCGTGGCATGGACAAGAGGATGTGGAACCCCTTCAAGATTGATGAGGACATCAATACCGTTGTTACACCCACAGCCCCTGCTGCTATACATACGGGACCAATTACTAGAGCTCGCGCACGCCAATTGAATTACTAGGTACTTTCGTTTCTTGGTAATGATTCTAATTGTCATGAGAATATGATGCTGCCTAAATTGGATACATTTGTTTTGCTTACAAATGAAGGGCCTAGCTTGGACAAGAAAGATGAACCTTGGAGCAAGTTCAAGCATGGAGATGATGGCATGCGCAAGGGGAACAAGAACGGAGTTACAAGTGATGATTTCAGGACTTCGAAACCACCATAATGAGTGCATGAAGCCTTGGACGAAATATACAAGATGCCACTTCATAAATTTCGTCCAGAGGTTATTATAGGTGCTACGTCACCTTATTATTGGGCCATGCCCATGTAATTTCGATATACTTGAGTATAGGCTGTTTTTAGAGTCCGTATGTGTGGGGAAACAAGAGATAGGGTTGGTTTCGGACCCCTCCTTCAAGGGCCACGAAATTCCCCCCTCTTCCTCAATATATACAGCCCTTAGAGCACCGTTTAGACTTTGGGTTTTGTTTAGATTAAAATTTCGCCATAGCTGCAACTTCGCGTACTTCGTTTGTGTTCAACGACCAGACCAAGACGTCACCGAACCCCACCTTGATCAATAAAGATTTCATCTTATATTCGCAATATCCAGATTGCAAATCTTAGTTTCTTGCTTGTTCTTCGTTTGCTTGCAGGAAATAGACCCTCGTGGTCAGGTTGATCGTGCTTCGGCGTGGTCAATAACCTTCTCGGAGTTGGTTTAGCGATTGCTAAGGCGCGACGTCCTCGCACGTTCATAGTCGGATCGTCAAAGTCTACTCCACCAAAAACGATAGCCACCATCTCATCGAAAGACGGGACACCTTTGCCTCTATCAAGTGGTATCAGATTTCCATGTTGCTCGGTGAGATTTTACAGTTTTTCGTAGTTTAGATCGAGTCTGTTCTTCATACCTACAGTCCAAGAAAAAAGCCAAAAAAAATTAGGGTTAGTTCATCATATCCAAACCAATCTGAGCCATTGCATAATCTTTTCTGTATTTGCTTTGTTGAATTTGCGGTTGCATTGTCGTGTCAAGTTGCTGGTCTTAGCGTCTAGTTCTTTAGAGTTTCGAGTTCTGTTCACAAGTTGTCACGCCGCCGCTACACCATCATCATCGCCCCTACCATATACCACCACTGCTTATCTGCTTTTTCGCTCAGTCCATATACCACCACCGCTCCGAGTCCATATACCACCACCGCTCCGAGTCCATATACCACCACCAATCCGAGTCCATATACCACCACCGATCCAAGTCCATATACCACCACCAATCCGAGTCCACATATACTACCGTCATATACCATCACTAGTCTGAGTTCCACCAGATTCATCTCCGCCACCAGTCCTAGTCCGAGTCCAGTATTTATTCCTTTATTTTCGAGTTCCAGATCACGCGATACTACGAGTCGTGAACAAGTTGGATTCCCCAACTTTCGTGCACCCGCAGAAGAAAAATAGTTCCAGTTTTTTTTAAAAAAAAACTAAGTCTAGAAAATTCTGGCTAGGTAGTTTTTAGACCATTTGTAGACTTTTTCAAAAAAAAATTGTTGCAGAGCAAAAAAAAGAGGAAAAATAGTGCAAAAAAAAGTGATAAAAAAAGAAAAAAAATTCAGAGTGTGCTCCTCCCTTGTTTACGTGCAGCGCCATGATTTTGTTAGTGTTCTAGACTCGCGTCTCTAGCACGGTCTAGCCTAGGACCAGCACAGTACCGTCGTTGAGCATTTATTCAACATTGCATCTCTGAATTGATTATTGCTGACCCTTTTTGCTACCATATCATAAGCCTTCCTAGCTCCACATACATCTACATCGTGCGTTTGACACCACCTGGCAATCGCTCTGTCCAAGCTTTGAGAGTTTTGACTACAAAGGTTGCCGATCACCACCTGCTGCTGGGTAAGAACTGGTAAGAATTTGAGATTTGCTTGACGGATTTGTGACACCACACCACCACCACTTTCTAGTAGTCTGTAGGATCATATTCTTGTGTGTTTCTATTGCTGCTAACCATGGCAGGATCACAAGTCGACGAGATTGACTGGGAGAACATGATGAACAAGGAGTTGCATGATAAATTTCAGCAAATGTTGAGTGGCCAGGTGGGAGATGCGCTAAACAAATTTGAAGAGGCCATGGAGAAGATAGATGGCATGGAGAAGTCGTTCGAGACAAAGCCGGATAACAAGTTTAATGAATTGCTCATGCGTCTTCCCCAACCACCACTGGCTACACCTATCGCACCTCTGCAACGACAACAACAACGCCCCCTTCCAAATCAGTTCAGACGAGCGAAGCGTGTTCCTCTTGAGGATTGCCAAACTTCTGGTGCTGCTGTACCTACTGTTGATGCTTCTTTGGCTCCTGCTCCTGCTGCTGCTTCCTGCACAGAGCTCTTCTTCATCCATGGCATCAACAGGGCAAACACATGATATTATTTGTCATCGTTGCAAGGGTGGAGGTCATTATGCTAGAGAATGCCCATCTAAGCATGTGATGATTGCTATTGAGGATGGTGGATACGAGTCCGCTAGTGACTATGATGAGGAGACTTTGGCTCTAATTACACGTGAAGAACATGGTGGAGATGATTCTGAACATGAGACACAATACATGGCTCCTGAAGACGTTGACAGGTATGAATGTTTAGTTGCTCAACGTGTTTTGAGTGTGCAGGTCACACAAGCTGAGCAAAATCAGAGGCATAATTTGTTCCACACAAAGGGAGTTGTGAAGGAACGTTCTGTTCGCGTCATCATACATGGAGGGAGCTGCAACAACTTGGCTAGCATGGAGATGGTGGAGAAGCTATCACTCACCACAAGACCACATCCACATCCTTACTACATCCAATGGTTCAACAACAGCGGCAAGGTTAAGGTAACACATACTGTTCGTGTGCATTTTAGTATCGCTACATATGCTGATTATGTTGATTGTGATGTGGTACCCATGCAAGCATGTTCCTTATTACTTGGTTGACCATGGCAATTCGATAAAAATTCTGTACACCATGGTAGAAACAATCAGTATACTCTTGTTCATAAGGACAAACATATTACTTTGCTTCCTATGACTCCTGATTCTATTTTCAAAGATGATATTAATCGAGCTAATAAAGCAAAACAGGAGCAAAATAAGAGTGAAAATCAGATTGTGGCAAAAGAATTTGAGCAACAAATGAAGCCTAATAACAAACCATCATCTCATGTTGCTTCTGAAATTAAATTGAAAAGTGGATGTTTACTTGCCACCAAATCTGATATTGATGATCTAGATTTCAGCAAATCTGTTTGCTATGCTTTTGTGTGCAAAGGGGCATTATTTTCATTCAAGGACGTACCTTCCTCTTTGCCTCCTGCTGTCACTAACATTTTGCAGGAGTTCGCTGACATCTTTCCACAAGATGTGCCATAGGGATTGCCACCTATTCGAGGGATTGAGCATCAGATTGACTTAATTCCTGGTGCTTCGCTGCTAAACCGTGCGCCATACCGTACCAATCCAGAGGAGACGAAGGAGATTATGCATCAATTACAGGAGCTACTCGACAAAGGTTATATACGCGAATCTCTTAGTCCTTGTGCTGTTCCTATTATACTAGTGCCAAAAAAGGATGGTACGTCGCGTATGTGTGTTGATTGTAGAGGCATTAATAATATAACTATTCGTTATCGTCATCCTATTCCTAGGCTAGATGATATGCCTGATGAATTAAGTGGCTCTACAATATTCTCCAAAGTTGATTTGCGTAGTGGATACCATCAAATTCGTATGAAATTGGGAGATGAATGGAAAACGGCATTTAAAACTAAGTTTGGTTTATATGAGTGGTTAGTCATGCCTGGGTTAACTAATGCACCTAGTACTTTCATGAGATTAATGAACAAAGTTTTACGTGCTTTCATTGGACGATTTGTGGTTGTCTATTTTGATGATATACTGATTTATAGCAAATCTTTGGAAGAACATTTGGAACATTTACGTACTGTTTTTATTGCTCTACGTGATGCACGTTTGTTTGGTAACCTTGGGAAGTGCACCTTTTGCACCGACCGAGTATCTTTTCTTGGCTATGTTGTTACTCCACAGGGAATTGAAGTTGATAAAGCCAAGATTGAAGCTATTGAGAGTTGGCCGCAGCCCAAAACGGTCACACAAGTGCGGAGTTTCCTTGGCCTCACTGGTTTCTATAGGCGTTTTGTGAGAGATTTCAGCACCATTGCTGCACCTCTTAACGAGCTTACAAAGAAGGATGTGCCTTTTGTTCGGGGTACCGCACAGGAAGAAGCCTTCACAGTGTTGAAAGATAAGTTGACACATGCTCCTTTACTCCAACTTCCAGATTTTAATAAGACTTTTGAGCTTGAATGTGATGCTAGTGGAATTGGATTAGGAGGTGTGTTATTACAAGATGGAAAACCCATTGCATACTTTTCCGAAAAATTGAGTGGGCCTAGTCTGAATTATTCTACTTATGATAAAGAATTATATGCTCTTGTTCGGACTTTAGAGACATGGCAACATTATTTATGGCCCAAAGAATTTGTTATACATTCTGATCATGAATCTTTGAAACATATTAAAAGTCAAGCTAAACTGAATTGTAGACATGCTAAATGGGTTGAATTCATTGAGACTTTCCCTTATGTCATTAAACACAAGAAGGGTAAAGAAAATGTTATTGCTGATGCATTGTCTCGTCACTATACTATGCTTTCACAACTTGACTTCAAAATATTTGGCTTGGAGACCATCAAAGATCAATATGTGCATGATGCTGATTTTAAAGATGTAATGCAGAATTGTAAAGAAGGAAGAACATGGAACAAGTTTGTTGTTAATGATGGATTTGTGTTCCGTGCTAACAAGCTATGCATTCCAGCTGGCTCCGTTTGTCTTTTGTTGTTGTAGGAGGCGCATGGAGGAGGATTAATGGGACACTTTGGCGTGAAGAAGACGGAGGACATACTTGCTACACATTTCTTTTGGCCAAAGATGAGATGGGATGTTGAGCGTTTTGTTGCTCGCTGCACTACATGTCAAAAAGCTAAGTCACGACTCAGTCCTCATGGTTTATATATGCCTTTGCCTGTACCTAGTGTTCCTTGGGAGGATATATCTATGGACTTTGTTTTAGGTTTACCTCAAACAAAGAAGGGGAGAGATAGCATATTTGTTGTCGTGGATAGATTCTCGAAAATGGCACACTTTATACCATGTCATAAAAGCGATGATGCTGTTAATGTTGCTGATTTGTTTTTTTGTGAAATTATTCGCTTGCATGGTATGCCAAATACTATTGTTTCAGATCGTGATACTAAATTTCTTAGCCACTTTTGGAGATGTTTATGGGCTAAGTTGGGGACTAAATTGCTTTTTAGTACTACTTGTCACCCCCAAACTGATGGACAAACTGAAGTAGTCAATAGAACATTGTCTACTATGCTTAGGGCTGTTTTGAAGAATAACAAAAAAAATGTGGGAAGAATGCTTGCCTCATATTGAATTTGCTTATAATCGTTCGCTGCATTCTACTACTAAGATGTGCCCTTTTGAAATTGTGTATGGTTTCCTACCTCGTGCACCTATTGATTTGTTGCCTCTTCCATCTTCGGAGAATGTTAATTTTGATGCTAAGCAACGTGCTGAATTGGTCCTAAAAATGCATGAGTTAACTAAGGAGAACATTGAGCGTATGAATGCTAAATATAAACTTGCTGGAGATAAGGGTAGAAAACATGTTGTGTTTGCACCTGGAGATCTTGTTTGGTTACATTTGCGTAAGGATAGATTTTCTGATTTGCGAAAATCAAAGCTAATGCCGCGTGCTGATGGTCCTTTTAAGGTGTTAGAGAAAATAAATGATAATGCATATAAACTTGAGCTGCCTGCAGATTTTGGGGTTAGTCCCACTTTTAACATTGCAGATTTGAAGCCTTATTTGGTGAGGTAGATGAGCTTCCGTCGAGGACGACTTCATTTCAAGAAGGGGAGGATGATGAGGACATCAATACCGTTGTTACACCCACAGCCCCTGCTGCTATACATACGGGACCAATTACTAGAGCTCGCGCACGCCAATTGAATTACCAGGTACTTTCGTTTCTTGGTAACGATTCTAATTGTCATGAGAATATGATGCTTCCTAAATTGGATACATTTGTTTTGCTTACAAATGAAGGGCCTAGCTTGGACAAGAAAGATGAACCTTGGAGCAAGTTCAAGCATGGAGATGATGGCATGCGCAAGGGGAACAAGAACGGAGTTACAAGTGATGATTTCAGGACTTTGAAGCCACCATAATGAGTGCATGAAGCCTTGGACGAAATATACAAGATGCCACTTCATAAATTTCATCCAGGGGCTATTATAGGTGCTGCGTCACCTTATTATTGGGCCAGACCCATGTAATTTTGATATACTTGAGTATAGGCTGTTTTTAGAGTCCGTATGTGTGGGGAAACAAGAGATAGGGTTGGTTTCGGACCCCTCCTTCAAGGGCCACGAAATTCCCCCCTCTTCCTCAATATATACAGCCCTTAGAGCACCGTTTAGACTTTGGGTTTTGTTTAGATTAAAATTTCGCCATAGCTGCAACTTCGCGTACTTCGTTTGTGTTCAACGACCAGACCAAGACGTCACCGAACCCCACCTTGATCAATAAAGATTTCATCTTATATTCGCAATATCCAGATTGCAAATCTTAGTTTCTTGCTTGTTCTTCGTTTGCTTGCAGGAAATAGACCCTCGTGGTCAGGTTGATCGTGCTTCGGCGTGGTCAATAACCTTCTCGGAGTTGGTTTAGCGATTGCTAAGGCGCGACGTCCTCGCACGTTCATAGTCGGATCGTCAAAGTCTACTCCACCAAAAACGATAGCCACCATCTCATCGAAAGACGGGACACCTTTGCCTCCATCAAAGATGCTAAGGACAAAGATTGGCAAAAGCTCAAGACTCTTCATTTCTATTTTAGTGATCCAAGATCACATTGAGTCCATAGGAAAAGCCAATACTATTAAAAGGGGATGAGGTGTTGCCTAATGGTCAACTTGCTCAAAATGCTTAGTGATATGCTCCAAAGCCCTCAACCACTTTCTCATTTCCAAATATGTCTAAAACCTAAAGTCAAACTCGGCCCCACCGATTTGATCTATCCGGCGCCACCGAGTTTCTTTGACATAGCCACTGCCAGAAACCCTAATCAATTCGGTCTCACCGATAGGGATTTCGGTCTCACCGAGAGGCAATGCAAAATCTCTGTTTCCCTTCGTAACATTTCGGTCTTACCGAAATGAGCGATCGGTCCCACCGAGTTCGCAATGCAAACTCTCTGTTGCCTGTTGTGATTATTTCAGTCTCACCGAAATATGCAATAGGTCCCACCGAGTTTGCCTGACCAACTCTCTGTTTAACTCAGTGCTGTAATCGGTCCCACCGAGTTCATGCAATCGGTCACACCGAGATGAGGTCTTGCCCTAACCCTAGCACATCGGTCCCACCAAGTTGAGTATATCGGTCCCACCGAGATTCCTAACGTTCACATTTTGAATTGAATCGGTCTCACCGAGTTCTTCTTCGGTCTGACCGAGTTGGGTCAAATGTGTGTAACGGTTGGATTTTGTGTGGAGGCTATATATACCCCTCCACCCCCTTCTCTATCCAAGAGAGAGCCATCAGAACAAGCCTACACTTCCACTACTCATTTTCTGATAGAGAACCACCTACTCATGTGTTGAGATCAAGACATTCCATTCCTACCACAAGAATCATGATCTCTAGCCTTCCCCAAGTTGCTTTCCACTCAAATCATCTTTCCACCATAGCCAAATCTGTGAGAGACAGTTGAGTGTTGGGGAGACTATCATTTGAAGCACAAGAGAAAGGAGTTCATCATCAACACACCATTTATTACCTTTTGGAGAGTGGTGTCTCCTAGATTGGTTAGGTGTCACTTGGGAGCCTCCGACAAGATTGTGGAATTGAACCAAGGAGTTTGTAAGGGCAAGGAGATTGCCTACTTCGTGAAGATCTACCCGAGTGAGGCAAGTCCTTCGTGGGTGATGGCCATGGTGGGATAGACAAGGTTGCTTCTTCGTGGACCATTCGTTGGTGGAGCCCTCCGTGGACTCGCGCAGCCATTACCCTTCGTGGGTTGAAGTCTCCATCTGTAACATCCCAAAATTCTAAATTTTGGAATGTTATATTAAATAAATAGTTTTGATTGATTGTTTGATTGTGGTGTGGTTGCTTGTGTGAAATTGAGTGAAATTTGGAAACTTTTTGAAAGTTGAATGAGAGGGAATAAAATGACTTTCCCAAAACTTTCACCTTGCATTTATGATCTCCATGAATTCATATTCATTTCATCACAAACCCTAGAGTGAAGATAACATGACTTCTTCTATTTTAAAAAGGGTTTTGAAAAGATTTGAATTCCATTTGGAAATATTCCAAATTCGAAAACTTTATGCAACTCAATGATTTTCATGAGAGGAGATAAAATGACTTCTTCAAATTAAATGAAATATGAGTTGGAAGTTTAAAACAATCGAATTTAAAGTCCCTTTGAAATTATTTTCAATTTGGAGTTATTTGGTTTTTATTCAAATTGTTTTTATCCAAAAATAAAATATATGGAAATTAGGGTAAAATGATTCCCTTCAATATAAAATTAGAGGGAAATAAATTTGAAATCATTTTGGTATTTTTAAAATGATTTTTATTAGGTTTTATTGCAGCAGTAGCACTGTTTGCTTTATTTAAATTTTTGTGAAATTTATTTGCCGCTGAAAATATGTTCATCTTTTAGGAAATCTTTTTCTGAAAATTTTGATATATAATATGCCTATGGAAATTTTTCTTATTTTCCGTTTACCTTTTTTTTTGTTTTTATTCTAAAAAAAAAACGCACGCACACATGCGCGCACACGCGCAGGCCGGCCGAAGGCCCATGCGGCGTCGTTTCTTTTCTTTCGTCTGCCTTTTGTTTACGTTTAGTCCCACATTGCCTAGCCTTTGACCTCTAAGCCTCCTTTCCACCTATAAATATAGACCCATAGAGCCTCCAAAAATCATCCGATTCGGGTTAAATCAATATATTTTGGTTTGACTAGATTCACTAAATAAAAATATTTTTCTTCTCTCCGGCGGGACTTCTGAAAGTTGTCTTCTCTCTCGGAAGTCATCTTTTCTCTACCTTATAAAGGTATCTTTCTTCGTATTTTTTTATATACTCCCGTAGCTTAGTATTTCTAGACTAGTACGGTAGAATAATTAGATTTATAAATTAGTCCTTGTATTTACATTTTAGGACTAGAATTCTTTTAGCCCTAACTCTTTTTCTTCCGTAAAACAGCTTGGCCCTGATTTTTCAAATAGCCATAACTTTTTACTCGTTCATCCAAATTAGACGAAACCAACGTCTACATTTTCGTCTTGACTCCACCTATCTAGTGAATCTATCCAATACACTTTTTGCAACTTTCAAATTTCGAAATTTGTTCAGATTCATATTCAAACTTGTTTTGGCTATAACTTGAGTTTTGTAACTCCGATTTAATTGATTCTTTTTGCTAATTGAAGCTCTTGACCTAAACTTTCTGATAAGACCAAATCCACCCAATTTTGGTACTGTTAGAAATTGTTTTCTGTTGCAAGAGTTAATTGCTAGTTTTCGAAGTTTTTCGAGATCTTTTCTTCGATTCTTTTGCATGAGTGCTTATGTATGCAATTGCTTGCTCACGTTAGATTGAACGGAGTGTGACGAGTAGAACTATCAGGAATTATGAGTGCGAAGGATCTTCATCAACAGTACAAGGCAAGTTCACACTTTGATCATACTCTTCTATACCCAGTTTGTATGCATTAGTTTTATCCTCAAACACTACATGACTAGGATGTGATTAACTTGTGGGTATTGGGAAGTAGATGATGAGGTAGAACCTATTGCCCTTTTATTATAAAACCCTTGGGAGTTACTTCCACGCTATGCTTATGTTGCCATGCTATGCTCGTAGATGTGGATTGGGTTTTGAGTGTATCCATGACAGATGTGAGATTTTTAATTAATGGTTCAACTTAAGGTGGCAACTTTAATACACATCTGGGTGGATTGCTTGTTTGGGCACCTGGGGATATACCAGTGTTGTCCTAGGAGATCCCGGGGATATACCGTGTGATCCTCCTACGGTCCGCCACCCAGGCTCAAAGGGATCATAAGATTATTCATGCTAGAAACTTCCGTGTGCAGCCACAAGCTATTATGGGCTCTAGCATAGTTGAGTATGTTACATGACCTCTTTCAGTGGTAGGCTAGCAGATGTAGGGGAAAGTAGGTGTAACTGTCTACCCAGAGTAAAGAGTAAATGTTTCTGAAAGACTGTGTCTCGGTCATCCGTTTCTCAAACACCATGTAGTGCGAGAAATCCAATGGAGGAGATCGAGTCTTGTGGGGAAAAGTGCACAAACCTCTGCAGAGTGTACAAACTAATCATGATTAGACGTGTCCCCGGTTATGGACATCTTGAGTATCTGGTTCTTGGATCATCATATTGAATCCCATCACTCTAAATTAATTTGTTGGGATTAATGATTACTTTTAATTGGGATTGAGAGGGGGATTTACCTTCTCAATATTTTCAACCAACTTTGTAGTTAAACAAAATATATTCCTTTGATATAGGGAAAAAATGGCTTTTCGCAAAACATATTAACCTAGAGCCTCCACCAGCCAAATATGCATATAGTGATAGCTATTATTTATCATTATCCTATGGTGTGAATTTGCCAGTACATTCCATGTACTGACCTACATGGCTGCAACGTCTCATGTTGCAGGATTCTTACGACGAGTAAGTGATACGTTAGGGTTACGATTTCTACACTCAACTTTGCCGTTGGTGTTGATGGGAATCCACAACCTTGTTGTTACTTCCGCTATTTGGATTGAGGTAATAGTATTTACGTTACTTTATACATGTGATTTACCTCTGTTATAAATCCTCGAGTACTGTGTGTGTCAGCATACCGATCCAGGGATGACACTTAAGCACAGAGACTTTGATCCATTCGGGTCGGGTCGCTACAAGATGGTATCAGAGCACATGTTGACTGTAGGACGTGACCCCTAGAAACTGGCTAGCCCATAGGAAATATTTTCTCTAAACTTATTTTCAAAAAGGATCTCTTACCTCTCTTCTTTTCTAAGCTTTATCAAATTTCCTTTTAGTTAGACTATACCCCTTTGCCCTTTTGACCACTCGAAGGTTCAACTGATGAGACCAATCCAAGAAGTACAAGATATCGGACAACTAAGACCACTTCGGAATGAAGAGGATTTTACCGTGCATTATAATAATGGAAACTACAACAGTTGAAGACTCCGAAGACTAGGAGAATTTGAAGGCTATGAAGAATTTCCAGATTTGTATGACCTAGTAAGGCTACTCTTATGGAACTTGTCAGACTATTGAAGCTGACAATACCCGGGATCAAGGTGTGTCGCAGAGAGACCATAACATGGAGCGTTAAAACTCAAAGTTTTGTCAAGAAAACCCTAAGACAGGAGATATCAACTATGGAATGATAACTCATGGCAGAGACATGGGCATAAACACGGCTATCCATGATGCTATCGCCCGCCAAGGCTATTGTCACCATGCTGAGTTAAGCATACATTTCGTCTGAAGGATTGGGTGACAAAAGGGCTAATGGAGCATCTATCAGCAAAAGATGAAGTTTAACCTTAGCTGGTGTATCGACAGGATCTGGAGTATTACATCGAGAATTTTAAGATGGACCTTCAGGAAGCCGTATTTGACAAGGAAGCATTTCGTGAAGAACTCAGGACCCAGAAGCTGAAAGTAGCCAAGCTGGAGGAGCAAAACCTCGAGATACCAGAGATTCGTCAGGAACTGAAGGACAGTAGGACCATGGTTCATTGCCAAGGATGTTGACACCCAGAAGTTTGGAACGCAACTCCAGAATATTAAAGGACGTCACGAGAGACTTCGCGTCAACAAAGATGATCTGGCAAAAGAACTTGAGAAGGACAAGCACGATCGGAAGAAACCATCGGAGGCATGAACAAGACTTGAAGAGTTTGGCGACTTTGAAGATTTATTGACCTTTAGAAGACCAAACCCCTGTTATACCTACGTTAGATGCGACGATGGTGAGCTGTCATTTGTTTGATGTTTTTTTCGACAGCCACAAAATAAAATTTGCCTCTTCAAATCTATTGTTTGTATTGTGTGTATCCCTCTCTATCTCTCTTGTCTCACCCCAAAAAAAAAACCCTTGGAACCAATAGAGGATGAATGGAGATGAACTCATATTTTATGGACCGATGACTCAATTGGAGACGGACCGATGGATTCAAAACATGGAAGATCACATGAAGAATAACACTATAGCCGGAAAGGATATGACCCAGCATGCTCTTCAGTGCTTTGAAAGAGGTGCTGCTACTTGGTGGAGGATGTACCAAACCATCAATGGATGGCAAAGAGTAACCACTTGGAAAGAATTTAAGATGACTCTGCTAAAGTCTCGGCTTGTGTCCCAGAAGTTGAAGCCTTATGGAAATGATATGAAGAAACCTTGTGCATGCAAGTTCTGTGGAGAAATAGGACACAACCATAAAGAACACAAGGATGAATGCCCTCATTGTGAAGAGAGTCACCCAGCTGAAGAAAGCCCAACTAGGCAGATTACTTGTTTCTTGTGTGAAGGGACTACCCACTACCCTGCTCAGTTCACATTTACCCCATAGTACAAAGAACCATCCAGCAGAAGAAAGAAGAAATGAAAGGAGCCCTCATGGAAATTTTAGAAGAACCTGTGATGAAGGAAGAGGTGGAGGACACACCCGAAGAAGACCCAATTAAACTCTGCACCAAGTCATGCTATTCATGTGGAGAAGAAGGACACATCTCCCAGAATTGTCTGAAGGGGGATCTAGTAGCATTCCCGACGAAGGAAGTAGAGTATGACCCACAGGAAATAGAAGCCCTGTTTGGAATGGAAAAGTCCAGAAAAAGAAGTAGATTGGATTCCAGGAAGGATCTGAGTCATATCACCTGTTATAGGTGCAAGGAGTCAGGGCACTACCTCAACAGTTGCCCAAAAAGGAAACCTCGAGACTTGTCAGAAGTAATATGTTTTCGTTGTAATGAAGCAGGGCACTTTGCCAGAGAATGCCCCAAGGAGAAGGAGATTTGTGATAATTAGTTGTGTCCGTGAGAAATATAGTAGTAGTAGTGGGAACAATTCTTTTTGAGGTATTGAGTTGAGGCCTGTAATGGAAATGCAGGAGATTGTAAAAATTTGAGAATCAATAAAGTTAGCATTATTGTTGGTACTGATTTGGATTTTATGAGTTGTTACTCTATGAAGAAAGATTTTGACCATTTTCGAGGATATGAGAAATATGGTCTACGGATGAATTTGTGCAGTTCAAGGGTGGTAGTACCCTGTGAGGACACTTGACCTCTGGAAAAGATAATGATATTCCATGGAGTGGACTTCGGACAAAATAAGTACGAGTTTTATCTCGATATGTGGGATACCCCAAGAATATGATGGGATGAAGTACTATTGGATATAAAGGAGGTATAATGTTGGTAATATGGAGCAATTGTAACTCCATGATGAGTCTGAGTAATCACGTCTTAGTACCAATAGAAGGAGGGGAGACAGTATAATTGGATGGATTTAAGAATGCTGGGAAGCTCAAGGTTGGAATAAGGATCCGTTGCCCCGATGTTGAGCTCAAGGTTGCAAGTGATGAGATGGGCCATAACCCACAGGCCCCAGGACCTGCCAAGAATCAATCACATTCTTGCTGAAGGAAAAACCCTGGAAGAGGATATGCCTTTATCAACAGACGATCTTATAGGAGTTAACGCAAAACCTGAGAGAGGTGAAGAAACGATAGATGTTCGTTTGGCTTGCAGAATCAATGGATTTATCCGAACTTAGTTCATCGACAAGAGAAATTCTGCAATGCTTGTGAGGATGACCGAGTGATAGAATGCGAGATTCGCTAAACCATATACAAGGTAATGATTTGGGTGCGGGATGGATTGATCACCATACTGACTTACTCTTATTATTCGCCTTGCTATATGGGATGGTAAATCTGAGTGACTTACCCATAGTAGAGCGACGACGATCAAAACCTTGTTTAAACCATAGAATGGTGTGACAATTTTTCCCCTTGTAGAAGGCAGTTGTTGCCAACCGTAGGCCATACGGTGAGAATGAAGCCCAGACCCGTTTTCTGCAGGGACCCAGTCAAATTGTTTGATGACCACCATGAGATATCGATAGTTGTTTAGTATTGGCGCCAAACATGTCAGCTAAGAAGACCCGGTAACAGAAGAACCTTACCAAGATGAAAGGACACGGGAATTGAGGAAAATAGTTATGCCCCTACCGGAAGAGCCAGAGTAGGATTTTTCCCGAGGATCTCAGAGGACTGACCCTGTCACAAAAGGATGGAATAAGTTTTGGAGGAACGTAAAACAATGCTAGGGTGGTAGAACCAAGACCCCCTGTGACGACGATGGATTTTGAGAAGACCCCAAAACTAACCTATTCTCTTCTAGCCTCTCCGAATCTCGAGGACGAGATTCATTTTAAGGGTGGTAGGTTTGTAAAATCCCAAAATTCTAAATTTTGGAATGTTATATTAATAAATAGTTTTGATTATTGTTTGATTGTGTGTGTTGCTGTGTGAAATTGAGTGAAATTTGGAAACTTTTTGAAGTTGAATGAGAGGGAATAAAATGACTTTCCAAAACTTCACCTTGCATTTATGATCTCATGAATTCATATTCATTTCATCACAAACCCTAGAGGGAAGATAACATGACTTCTTCATTTTAAAAAGGGTTTGAAAGATTTGAATTCCATTTGAAATATTCCAAATTCGAAAACTTTATGCAACTCAATGATTTTCCATGAGAGGAGATAAAAGACTTCTTCCAATTAAATGAAATAATGAGTGGAAGTTTAAAACAATCGAATTAAAGTCCCTTTGAAATTATTTCAATTTGGAGTTATTTGGTTTTTATTCAAATTGTTTTTATCCAAAAATAAAATATATGGAAATTAGGGTAAAATGATTCCCTTCAATATAAAATTAGAGGGAATAAATTTGAAATATTTTGGTATTTTTAAAATGATTTTTATTAGGTTTTATGCAGCAGTAGCACTGTTTGCTTATTTAAATTTTGTGAAATTATTGCCGCTGAAAATATGTTCATCTTTTAGGAAATCTTTTTCTCGAAAATTTTGATATATATATGCCTATGGAAATTTTTCTTATTTTCCGTTTACCTTTTTTTTTTGTTTTTATTCTAAAAAAAAAACGCACGCACACATGCGCGCACACGCGCCAGGCCGGCCGAAGGCCCATGCGGGTCGTTTTTTTCTTTCGTTTGCCTTTTGTTTACGTTAGTCCCACATTGCCTAGCCTTTGACCTCTAAGCCTCCTTTCCACCTATAAATATAGACCATAGAGCCTCCAAAAATCTCCGATTCGGGTGTAAATCAATATATTTGGTTGACTAGATTCACTAAATAAAATATTTTTCTTCTCCCGGGGGATTCTGAAAGTTGTCTTCTCTCCGGAAGTCATCTTTTCTCTACCTTATAAAGGTATCTTTCTTCGTATTTTTTATATACTCCCGTAGCTAGTATTTCTATGATAGCAAAACCAAGAATAAAAAATAAACACAAAGAAAAATATAAAACAATAGACAGGATCAAAATAAGTAAAATCACAAAAACCCCAAACAACACAACAGCTAATAAAAAACACCACTCCTCGTACACTGAACTCGATGTTCAGGAACACGAAAGCAAAAAAAAACAACTACACACCCAAAACAACACCTACCAACTACTTTACACCTCTACACCGAACCCCCTCCTCACTAACAAAAAACAAAAACAGCAAACAGGAACCACCCAACCCCCCCCACCAACACACCCACCGCAATCTTTTACCACTAACATAGACACACCAACACAACACCCATAAACCCCTCATGAGAAGAAGAATCCCATCACAAAAGCCGAGCCCCAGCAACACACAACCCCCAGTCGTAAATTCCGTCCCCGCGACTGGAACCAGCCACCACTAATATCACCGACTGAAATTATCCACTACATTCTTTGCAACAACCCTTTCAAACGGCGAACGAAATTGGTTTAGATGATATTCAAAACTTGTCTTGGCCACCTAACACCTCGAGTTTGTAACTCCGATTTACTTGATTCTTTGTTAATGAACGCTCTGACCTAAACTTTCTGTATCAAGACCAAATGCCCACCCAATTTTGGTACTGTTAGATAATTGTTTTCTGTTGCAAGAGTAATTGCCAGTTTTCGAAGTTTTTTCGAGATCTTTTCTTCGTATTCTTTTGGCATGATTGACTATGTATGCAATTGCTTTGCTCACGGTATCGATTGCGGGCGTGTGCCGTGTGAACTTCAGTGACTGTATGAAGATGCGCAGTATCTTCCACCACAGTACCACGGCAACGTACACCCCACAACCAAATTGAACCATGAATTCTTCTTCGATTACCAGTTTTTTTATGCATAGTTCGACCATCAAATTTGATTGCCTGGACTTAGGATGTGATTAATGTGGTATTGGGAAGTAGACTGATGAGGGGTCAACTCGACAAACCAAAAGCTATAGACAAAATCTCTCAACCCAACACCCACCCGATTATATATAAAAACCACTTGGGCGTTACTTACAACTAGGCTTATGCTCGGACCCCTTGCGTAGAGCAAGCGTAGACGGGCGGAGTTGGGTTTGAGTGTATCCAATGACAGAGCTGAGATATTTTAACTTTAATGGTTCAACCTGAATGTGGCATTTAATACCACCTTGGGTGGAGTGCCGGTCTGGCGGGCCACACCTGGGGAACCCCTCCACCCACCACTATCGCCCCACGCCCCCACACCTATACCATGTTGCTAGGCGATCCCGGGGATTATACCGTGGGGATCCTTCCGGTCGCCACCAGGCTCAAAGGGATCATAAAGCTATTTCCTGCTAGAAACTTCCGTGTGCAGCCACAAGCTATTATGGGCTCTAGCATAGTTGAGTATGTTACATGACCTCTTTCAGTGGTAGGCTAGCAGATGTAGGGGAAAGTAGGTGTAACTGTCTACCCAGAGTAAAGAGTAAATGTTTCTGAAAGACTGTGTCTCGGTCATCCGTTTCTCAAACACCATGTAGTGCGAGAAATCCAACGGAGGAGATCGAGTCTTGTGGGGAAAAGTGCACAAACCTCTGCAGAGTGTACAAACTAATCATGATTAGCCGTGTCCCCGGTTATGGACATCTTGAGTATCTGGTTCTTGGATCATCATATTGAATCCCATCACTCTAAATTAATTTGTTGGGATTAATGATTACTTTTAATTGGGATTGAGAGGGGGATTTACCTTCTCAATATTTTCAACCAACTTTGTAGTTAAACAAAATATATTCCTTTGATGTAGGGAAAAATTGGCTTTTCGCAAAACATATTAACCTAGAGCCTCCACCAGCCAAATATGCATATAGTGATAGCTATTATTTATCATTATCCTATGGTGTGAATTTGCCAGTACATTCCATGTACTGACCTACATGGCTGCAACGTCTCATGTTGCAGGATTCTTACGACGAGTAAGTGATACGTTAGGGTTACGATTTCTACACTCAACTTTGCCGTTGGTGTTGATGGGAATCCACAACCTTGTTGTTACTTCCGCTATTTGGATTGAGGTAATAGTATTTACGTTACTTTATACATGTGATTTACCTCTGTTATAAATCCTCGAGTATTGTGTGTGTCAGCATACCGATCCAGGGATGACACTTAAGCACAGAGACTTTGATCCATTCGGGTCGGGTCGCTACACCATCAACGTGGACGTACGATAGCACCACCTATCAGAACCACGCCAAAAATCTCCGTGTCTTCATTGCGTTTGCACACACCAATCCCATCCCTTTACTTTCTTGCAAATTGCATGCTTTACTCTTTCTGCTGCTCATACTCTTATCATGCTTGCTTGAAATGTATTGTGAATGCTTAAACTTGTGCTAAGACTCCACATCAACTTGAAGAACTTAAAAACTGCTACTTTTGCTTGTTGAGGGTCTAATCGCACCCCCCCTCTAGACACCTCTTCTCGATCCTTTCAAACCTTAAACTTGCTCTCTTTGGAGCAAAGTTTTGAGAAAATCTTTTTAAACAAAATTATATATTATTTTACTTCTACTCAAAATTTTCCAAATTTTGGAATGTTAATATTTATTATTACTGAGTGAGTTGCTATGATTTTCAGGGGAAATTAAAACTTTTTGTGTATTGTTTAAAAAAAAATCAAGTTTAGATTTCTTCTCTTTCCAACTCCTATGAAATATTTTGAAACCATATTCAATACTATGGAGTGAGAATAAAATGACTTTCTCAAATTTGGTGGATAAAAATTTCATTCGAAGTTCTTTGAATTGTGAAGTTCCATTTGAAATTGGATCTCATTTGGAATTTTAATGCCATTTAATTATTTCCAATAAATTTAATGAGAGGATATAATGTGACTTCTCCAAAATATATTTGGAAATATTTAATACTGCATAGTTATCATTTCAGGAATTTGCAAATCTCTAAAATTGTTTTTTTTAGTAATTCAATTTGTCCATAAAGCATTAATAGTAGTTTGTGACAAAATGTATTTTATTAAATTCTAAAACTATTTTTCGTGGACTCCAAATAGTAACTTAAATTTTTTCGAGACAACATTTTTATTTTCTGTTTTAAGTAAACTTTTTGTGGACGTACATAAGATACTGTCCTAACCTATTACTGGGCTTAGCCTATCTTTTCTCTTGCAATCCAGCGCTCGCGAGCGAAGCAGCACAGCCCACTAGTTTTTTTTCCTTTCCTTTCCCCTTGGGCCTAGTTCCCCACTAAGGCCCATGTTAATTTGTTTTTTCTCCCTTAGCCCAACTCCACGCAACTCCTTCTTCCTTCCTCCTCTGTACGTTCATCTGGAGCTGGAACAGAACAGAAACAGCCATGGCCTCCTCCTCTTCCTTTCCTCCTCACACTCAATTCCTTGTCCGTTTCACTCCGGGGTCTTCACGAAAAATGCGGAGAACTTTATGACGAATCCATTCGGGGAATAAAAACTCAACATTATTGCTTTAATTCGACGAATGGAATCGTGAAACGTACATGCACAAACTGCCATTAATAGCCACGATGAGCTCTCTTGATCTCCATCTCCCAGACTCCCCTTCCTCTATAAAAGGAACCCTGAGGAGCGCCTCGAAGCCTCCCACTTCCTCTCCAGAAAACCCTCTACATCTTATCGTCTAGTCCGAGCAATTGCTCGCCGGAGTACATACTCCGTCGTCGCGTCCGACGAAGATTTCGTCACTGTAAGCACAGCCCTTTCCCTTTCGTTCCTTCATTTATAATGGAGCTATCCATGCGCATCCGATTGACCTTGCCGTTCCTCCTTAGGCTGCCCCGTACCTGAGGACCGCGAAGTCCCAAATCTTACCGCCGGCGAAGCCAATTCCAGCTGCGCCTGGAGACACCTAAAGGATGCGGTTGACCTCTCCACTGCCTCCATAGACTTCGTCATGTCTTCCTCATGGCCAGTGGCGTAGCCAGGATCAAGCGACGACCCAGGCCAAGCTCATGCTACAGTAATAAAACAGTGGCGAATAGTAGCTACAGTACCTAGAATTAACAAAGGAGCTTGCTGCCACGCCCCAGGCCATGGCCAGTGTAGCCTGGGGTCTGGCTACGCCACTGCTCATGGCTGTCTACTTCTCCGTCGTCGAAACCGGCCGAAGCCGAGGCCGCACCGCCCATCTCCGGCGTCATGGCCGTCAACTCCGGTGAGCGCCCAGCCATTTCCTTCTCAACCGTGTTCTTAGTTGAAGGGTATCCACCAATCACAGCATGACACGTGGCAGATCATTTTTTATCCCGTAATACATTTTTAGAAAAATATCCAAACTTCAGAAAATCATATCTCCTAAACCGTATATCCAAATTCGACAAATTTTATATCCCCGGATTCCTTGGAACATCTAGTTTATTCTAAAAATATAAAAATTCACTTTTGAGCAAATTAAAATTAAGTTTTAATTTAAATGTTAATTGAGTATTTTTGCTATATCTATTATTCTATAAATCATATGAAAAAGCTTTATATATGAAAATTGGTCTTTGGAACCATACCAATCTGCTAGGACTCATATAATAAATTTTCAGTAAGTTTTAGTTACCGTTTTAGCACAATACTGTAATTTTGACCTTCTTTGATCATCCATTAATAAACTAATTAAACTAGAATTTGTTTCATTGTTCAAACCATTAGATTGATCCATAGAAAACCTCTCTTGTTAGTTCTGGTCATCATAAAAATTTAGAGTTAGAAAATTATTAATTAGTTTATTAACATGAACTATATGTCATTCATATGAACCGGTCCAATTGCATAAACTTGAGTCTTATGTAGTTAACTTGCTAGGGTTGTTTGGCATGAATTGCGTGTTGGATGGTTTTGCTTGAGCACTTGTTATGTGAATGTTGATGTGTGGAGTGTCTTACTTAAGTTATCTATCGCGTTAGATTGCGACGAGTGCGACGGTGAATTCTACGTGGAGGTAGAACCGTGTGACTGCGAAACCAAAGGCAAGTTGCAAATTGATCATGTCTCTTTAAATTTTAATACTATGCATGTTTTATTAAAGTTTTGCAAAGTATTATTTATAGCTAGAGCCATAGGTTCAAGACTCACCGCCATGCTTGGCCACGCACAAATGGGTGGGATAAAAACCAAACTTGTTTTAAACCTTAAACTTGCTCTCTTTGGAGCAAAGTTTTGAGAAAATTTTTTTACACAAAATTATATATTATTTTACTTCTACTCCCTGGGCGGGATGGTATGACGGGAGCGTCTACATGTGATTGCGCCCATCGGGGTCTTGCAGTGAATGCGCCCGACTGGGATCTTGCACACAGGTTTTTGGTGGGGACCACCGTCCAGGGGACTAAGATCTTCCTAGTATAGTTTGATGTAGCTTTTTAGTACAGCCGCATGCCACTATGGGCTCTGGCTTAGCTTAGTACTAACGGGAAACCCTACCCCAGGACTGCCATCGGAGAGAGCCCTTGGTGCCGAAGTTGCGGGCGGCTTGGTCGGTATAGGGGGCTGTTACGGAAAGGCTTCGTCACAAATCTCCTCCTAGTCGTGCACCCAAGTGTGTAACGATAAACGGGGTTGATTGTGTCGTGGGGGGAACGTGTATGACCTCTGCAGAGGGTTAAATCTAATCGGTTAGTCGTGCCCCCGGTTACGGGCAAATTTGAGCAACCGAAGACTTGAACTGAAGAAGAATCTCCCCTCTCTTTTCTAAAAATCTGTTTTAAGGGAATAGGTTGAGGATTGAGCACAGGGAATGTGTTTCACTTCAATCCTATGTATGATTTAAACTAATTTTGGGAATGAGCACTGGTGCGTATATCCAAGTGTCTCACTCCTACCTTTAATAATAAAAACTATTTTTATTTCTAAAGAAGTTTACAAAAATGTAGTATAGGAGAAAATTGGCTTTATGCAAAGGAAATCCACTAATACTTACCATGCATATATAATCTGTTATACTTTCCTTTGCAACTTGCGAGTACATTCCACGTACTCATCTGCACCTGTCATGTGCAGATCTCGACAGATTAAGAGACGACAGGGTTATGGTCTACACTCAACGTGCCTAGTGGCGTTGATGGATCCCTAACTTAGCGACTACGTAAAATTCTGCTGTATTACGTGCCAGCATTGAGCTGTGCCAATGGTATGTATTTACTTAATTCTGGATCTATCGTTCTAGTAAAATGATGTATGTTTTATTGATATTCATTATTGTTACTGTGTGTGCTGGCTACGATCCAGGGATAGCACAGTAAGCACAGAGACTTGGATTATACCAAATCCGGGTCGTGACACCTTTTCTCTTGTGAGTTCATCCGGATTCGAGAGAAGAAGCCTCTGGTTCCCCCTAATTCGTGCTCTATGGTTCCGGCCGTTTTGTGTGGATTAGTCCCAGTTTGTGGTTCTGCGATTGTTCGGATAACAGGTTCGAGCTAGTTATCCCGGCTTCTTGCAGCTAGTTATCCCTCCCAATTCGATCCTACGACGTGAAGATCGGGCCACCCTCGGGCGTGAACTCGTTCATCGGGTTCTCACCTATCATCTAGAATCAGAGCCTTCGTTGACCCGGTAGGATCGGCTATCCGAGTTTATCTTGCTATCGTCCCTTTAGATCGAGTGTTTTTCATGCTATATTTTCTTTCCTAGAAGTCCAAAGCCCCACCAAAAATAAATTTAAGCCTTGTTGGTGCTGAGATCTTGTTGTTGCATACCTTGCATGTTCTTCATCTTTTAGGTCTGCACCAAGTTCATCTTCATAGTTGCTTTTTGATTTGGTTATTGTGCTTTGGAAAAAAAGAGAGAAAAAAGTGGCAAAAAGTCAAAGAGAGAAAGAAAAGAGTGGCAGAAAAAAAAGTCAAGAGAGAAAAAGAAAGTGTTGTGTAAGATCCAAAAGTTTCAGCTTGGTAGAAAAATTTCAGAAGCTTGTGTGTTGTGTGTTCTTTCAATCTTGGTGCAAAGGTGCAGCATATCTATCCACTTATTTTTCTTGGTTTGCATCAACTTGATTTCAGAACAAACCCCTTTTTGTTTACCCCACCGACCTCCACCAAAAACCGAAGCTAGTTATTCGATCCTTGTCTTTCAATCGCTTTAACACATCCGGGAGAAGCACAATCGGATGTGAACTCATAAGAACTTTGGTGAGTAAGAGGTGCTGTTGTGTGAGTCCACAAAATTATCCTATTCCACTTTTAGCCTTACTAACATGGCAGGATCTAGATCGAGTGTTCATGGAGAAAATCAAGGGGAAGAAGTCGCCCCGATCACACGTGCTGAGTTTCAGGAATTACGGAACATGGTTCGAGACCTCGGAAGGATGTTTCACGAGCGACCTCCAGCAGGTGGGGATAGGGTTCGACATTGAAAACACCCCATTGACCCACTTGAGGAAGTTGGGGATGAGAATTCCGTGCAGGCTGCTGTGGATGATGCCTTGGAGGATGATAACAACAGCTATGGTGGACATGTGGCTGCTGGTCATGGGCGTGGTGCTGCTACTCATGGAGGGCAGCGAGGAGGACAACTTCAAGGGCGAGGCCATGGTCCTCATGGGCACTACTATGACCCTCATGAGTGTGTTGCTCATGGTCATGGAGATGATTTTGATGGTGTCCCATACCGTCGTGTTGCTGAAGATGGGCGCCGTGCAGAACGTCGCGATCGAGATGGTCGAGATGACATAGCAAGAATGAAGTTGCACGTCCCCAAGTTCACAGGAAAGGAAGACCCCGATGCATATTTTGACTGGGAAGAGCAGCGTGATTAGATTTTTCGTATCCATAACCTTACTGATTCGAAGAGAGTAAACCTTGCTTGTGTTGAGTTTTCTGGTTATGCACTCACTTGGTGGAATGAACTGCAAGAAAATCAGCTGCTGCTAGGCCGTGACCACATTGACACTTGGGAAGAGATGAAACAACCATGAGGCGAAGGTTTGTTCCTTCACAATATCAAAGAGATCTCCGAAATAGATTGCAACGCCTCAGCCAAGGTATGCACACAGTGGATGAGTACTATAAAGAGATGGAACCACTGCTCGTTCGTGCTCGTATTCATGAAGATGAGGAGTCAAAGATGGCTAGATTCCTGCATGGTCTCAACAATGAAATTTTGATTTTGTGGAGATGTTTCCCTATAACACTCTACAAGATATTCTGGAGCAAGCAAAGCGCACGGAGAGGAAGGTGCAGTGGAGTGGTCATGGACGAATATCTCATAGCCGCACCACCACATCGTGGCAAAGGTTGCAGCCACGTGCCTCTCATGGTGGTTCTCAGTTTCAGCATACTTCACACCCTACTGCCACCTGGCGAACATCGGCTTCATCGGGATCATCACCAGCTTCAAGGAATGTTGACATGCATGCTCCCTCTGCTGCTGGAAGTACTCCTAACCCCACGGCTATACCATCATCTCGAAGCCGAGATATTGAGTGTTGGAAGTGCAAAGGGCATGGTCACATTTCTTCTGAATGTCGAAACAAGAGAGTTCTATTTATCAATGAACAAGATGAATGGGAATCTGAGAGTGAACATAAAGATAGTGGAATACTGGATGATCATGAGGACGGAGAGGGTGAGAAGAGTGGTTGCGTTTTTTAGGCCGACATGGGAGATTGCTTTGTTTCTCGTCGTGTGCTTACTGTCAATGCAGCTAGAGAAGAGAAAGGGCAGCGCCATAATATTTTTCACACCCATGGCACCATCAAGGACAAGGTTTGTAGAATTATTGTTGACAATGGCAGCTGCAACAACATTGCAAGTTCAAATTTAGTAGAGAAATTGGGTCTGAAACAAAGAAGGCATCCAAGTCCATATAAGATGCAATGGCTCAATGATTGTGGTACACTTCGAGTAAGCAATTCGGTTTTCAATTGGGAAGTACCGAGATCAAGTGGAATGTGACGTGGTGCCAATGCAAGCATGCCAATTGTTGTTGGGAAGACCTTGGTTGTATGATCATGATGTGCAAATCAGCGGCCGTGCTAATCATCTCTCGTTCCAATACGAGGGAGAGCGCATATCTTTGCTCCCTTTGACACCCGAAGAAATATTGATGGATGATCTCAAAAGGAAAGAGAGAGTGAGCGAGAAACACTTGAGTGACATCCACCAACATAGCAAGCGAGAGAATCCAAAGCTAAATAAACCCCACAGCTTAAATTGACAAAGATATGGGAAAAACAGGGATTAGTTATGATGGCTTGGAAAAGGGACATGAGAGAGTTGAGAGAACCCAATTTCGTGTTCTTTGTACAAGGACAACTTTTTTTCTACTAACGAATTACCCTCTACCACTCCTAGTGTTGTTGCTGAAATTTTGCAGGGTTATGAAGATGTGTTCCCCGAGGAGATACCACCGGGGCTGCCAGCACAAAGAGGCATTGAGCACTAAATTGACTTGGTCCCAGGAGCCCCATTGCCGAACCGACCACCATACCGCACAAACCCGGAGGAGACCAAGGAGATTCAGCAATAAGTTGAAGGCCTACTAAACAAAGGTTATATAAGGGAAAGTCTCTCTCCCTGTGCTGTACCCGTTCTTTTAGTACCAAAAAAAGATGGATCTTCCTGAATGTGTTGTGATTGTTGGCCTATTAACAACATCACAGTGAGGTATAGGCACCCCATACCTAGGCTTGATGATATGCTTGATGAACTTAGTGGCGCCACCATCTTTTCTAAATTGACTTGCGAAGTGGCTACCACCAAATTAGAATGAGAGAGGGTGATGAATGGAAAACTGCCTTCAAAACAAAATCTGGTTTGTATGAATGGTTAGTTATGCCATTTGGATTGACAAATGCACCTAGTACCTTCATGAGATTAATGAATCATGTGCTTAGAATGTTCATTGGCAAGTTTGTGGCTGTTTACTTTGATGACATCCTGACTTATAGCAAAACTTTGGATGACCATGTTGAACACATCCGGTGTGTGCTTGCTATCCTAAGAGAGGAGAAATTATATGCTAACAAGCAAAAGTGCACATTTTGCACAGACAAAGTTGTGTTTCTTGGCTTTGTTGCTTCAGGTCAAGGTGTGGAGGTAGATGAAGAGAAGGTTAAGGCCATCCGTGAGTGGATGCCTCCACAAAATGTAAGCCACGTACGAAGCTTTCTTGGCCTTGCTGGTTTCTATCGTTGGTTTGTGAAGGACTTCAGCACAATTGCTGCCCCCATGAATGACCTAACAAAGAAAGATGTCCCCTTCAAGTGGGCAAACACACAAGAGAAGGCCTTCCAAGAGCTGAAAGAAAAATTGACATCTACACCATTGCTTGCACTACCCAACTTTGGTAAGACTTTTGAAATTGAATGTGATGCAAGTGGTGTTGGTATTGGAGGCGTACTAATGCAAGAGGGTAGGATTATTGCATATTTTAGTGAGAAGCTAAGTGGTCCAACTCTAAATTACTCAGTTTATGATAAAGAATTATATGCACTTGTGAGATCTTTGGAAACATGGCAACATTATTTGTGGCCTAAAGAATTTGTGATACATTCCGACCATGAATCTTTAAAGCACCTTAGGGGTCAACAAAAACTGAACCGTAGGCATGCAAAATGGAGTGAATTCATAGAATCTTTTCCCTATATTGTCAAGTACAAGAAAGGAAAAGATAATGTTGTTGCCGATGCTTTGTCTAAACGCCATATTGTACTGTCACAACTTGATACTAAAATTCTTGGTGCAAAGCATCAAAGAATTGTATGCCAATGACCCATCTTTTGCTAAACCACACTCAAAGTGTAGTGAGGGGAAAGGTTGGGAAAAGTTTCACTTGCATGACGGATTCTTGTTTCGAGCTAACAAATTGTGCATCCCAGATTGCTCAGTTCGTTTGTTGCTTTTGCAGGAGGCTCATGCTGGTGGTCTCACGGGACATTTTGGAGCAAAGAAAACTAAGGGTGTGCTGATTGACCATTTCTTTTGGCCAAGGATGAGGCGTGATGTTGAGTGCTACGTGCTACGTTGTGAGATCTGCCGCAAAGCTAAGTCGCGTTTGAACCCTCATGGACTTTATACGCCTTTATAAATTCCAAGTACACCTTGGGAAGATATTTCTATGGATTTTGTTCTTGGATTACCACGCACTAAGAGGGGGAGTGATTCAGTTTTTGTGGTGGTTGATAGGTTTAGCAAGATGGCTCATTTTATCCCATGTCATTAGAGCGATGATGCTTCGCACATTGCTGATTTGTTTTTCAGGGAAGTCGTGCGGCTACATGGAGTACCACGCACTATTTGTTTCAGATCGTGACAACAAGTTTTTGAACTATTTTTGAAAAACATTGTGGGCAAAGCTAGGAACAAAGCTTCTCTTTTCCACTACATGCCACCCACAAACGGATGGACAAACTGAAGTTGTCAACCGCACACTATCCATGATGCTGAGAGCAATTTTAAAGAAAAAATTTACGATATGGGAAGAGTGTCTCCCCCACGTGGAGTTTGCATACAACAGGGCGGTACATTCGACCACTAAATTTTGTCCTTTCAAAATTGTTTATGGTTTCAAACCTGCTGCTCCCATAGATCTTTTGCCTTTACCATTGCAGGAGCGAACTAATCTTGATGCAAGTAAGCGTGCCGACTTCGTGAAGAAAATTCATGAGAAGACCATGGAAACTATTAAGAAGATGACTGGACAATATGCAAAACGAGCAATCAAGGGAAGAAAGAAGGTGTTGTTTGAAGAAGGTGATCTTGTGTGGGTGCACCCGTGGCAGGATCATTTCTCGGATCAACGCAAATGCAAGTTGCAACCACGTGGAGATGGTCCATTCAAAGTACATGCGAAGATCAACAACAATGCCTACAAGATTGACCTTCTGATGGATTATGGTGTTAGTCCAACTTTAAATGTGTCCGACCTCCCTCCATACTTTGGACCATCAGAGTCAAGGATGACTCCTTTTTAAGAGGGGGATGATGATGAGGACACCCTAACCATCGACAAGTATCCAACAATTATAGGTCCAATCACTAGAAGTGGTGCCAAACTAATAAGTGACCAGGTGAACGCTAACTTAAGTTTACCTTATAATATTGATGACACAACTATGCTTTCATCCCCATTGTTGTTGGTTAAACTTAGGTATCACATAGAAGAGATCCAACAACCTATGAGCCCTTGAAGCAACCAGTTTGAAGGAACAAGTTTGGAGAAAACAAGTTTCAAGTGAAGCTGATACTGTCAGTTTTCACCTCTAATGTTTTGTTGTGCCACACCCATGTGGTGGAGTGACGGGGCCATAGGGTTACATCACAAGAAGCTACATCAAATTATCTTTCTAATGCAAAAAACCTCACATCATTTGGAGTTGTGAGTCAAAAGCTCTAGTCATTCTCGTGGAAGGTGTCCAGGCTGTCAAGGCTTCGCGAATTTTCGAGGAGCTCTCCAACAACTCCCAAAGTTGACTGCTTATTCCCCCAAGGAAGCCATGCAAACCTGCTTACTTTTAAAACCATTTTAACACCTAGCTAAGGAGGGTTGTCCCTGCTATAGAACCCCATCTCCCCCATCCTCTTAGGAACCTTCTGTCAAACCATTCAACTACAAGCTTATGCAGCAAGACTGCTAGAGAGATTCGAGAGATCCTTGCTACCTTTGCTCTTGTTAGTTCATCCGGATTTACGAGAAGGAGCCTTTGGTTCCCCCTAATTCATGCTCTACGATTCCGGCCATTTTGTGTGGATTAGTCCCGGTTTGTGGTTCTGTGATTATTCGGACAGCAGGTTGGAGTTCTTGTAGCTTCGGTCAGCCATCCCCAATGTACGGGTTGCATCCAACGTTGGTAGGTATAAAGCTAATTATCCTGGCTGCTTGCAGCTAGTTATCCCTCGCGATTCGATCCTACGACGTGAAGATCGGGCCATCCTTGGGCATGAACTCGTTCATTGGGTTCCCACCTATCACGAAGAGATCAAGAAGTTGGAGGCAACAGGTTTGATCAGAGGTGTACTCCATCCTACGTGGTTGGCCAATCGAGTTGTTGTGTGCAAGGCAAATGACAAGCGGTGGCTTTGCATTGATTATACAGACATCAATAAAGCTTGCCCGATGGACCCTTTTCCCTTGCCGCACATCGACCAGATTGTTGACTTCGCCACTAGATATGATCTGTTGTCGTTTCTTGATGCCTATTCTGGATATCATCAGATATTCATGTCAAAAGAAGATGAAGAGAAGACCACATTCATCACTCCATGTGGCACGTACAATTTCATACGTATGCCTTTCGGTTTGAAGAGTGCGGGTTCAACATTTGCAAGAGCTGTCCAGATTGGTTTTGAGCCTTAGCTGCTGATGCGGAGCATCCTACGGACATCACCATGTCAAGAGTCTGTTTGGCAAGTGACACGTGCGACATCTACTTCACGTACATAAAGGTGAATCATCTCCTTTACACGTGCTCACTTGACCCCTTCGAGGATGGTATACTACTTGACATTCCTCTCATGTGCATGCATAGGTATTACCGGAGCTTCACGGACGAGGAGGAGGAGTGCAAGCGCCAAGGAACGACTACACCATCCGCGAGGGAAGCATGGAAGCGAAGACGGAAGAAGACGGAGCTTCGGAGTCTACAGCGGCCGGACGTTCGACGTGCCACCGGACGTCCGACAATCTACAGCGCTCGGACGACCGACGTCCACCGGACGTCCGACGCGACCATGCCCGGACCAGCCAGGAGATCTACAGTGGCCGGACGACTGACAACCTCCGGACGACCGACAAGTCCCAGCCTCTGGAGATCCGACGTACACCGGATATCCGACGCCACCTGTCCAGAGAAGAAACGTCGGACTTTCGACGCGTGCCGGACGACCGGTCCCCCACGAGCTGTCAGACGTCCGACACCGACCGAATGTCCGGTACCTGCCTGTGCGCAGCCTCGGGCCTTTGGCCTTGTATCCCTCTCCCACTTACCCCTTCGTGGCTTAGACTATAAATAGAACTCCCCCTTCTCCTTTCTAGGGTTAGCAAAGTGATAGCTCATTTGTATGTGAGCTTTGCTCCTACCTTCTCCTCTTGAGAGAGAGAGAGACTACTCCATTGGAGGCCAAGGCCTCTTCGGAGAAGATCCCGGGGGATATCAAGACCCCTTCAGGGAAGGATCTATCTAGATCATCAAGCCCCCATCTCCTTTGGATTTGCGATGAACTTTATCTTGTATCTTTCCTTTTGTTGTTCATGTACCCTTGTGGATCTTGTTTGTTTGATTGTCTAGTGGATGTGTGATTGGACTTGTTCTTGAGTGTTCCTCTCGTTTTCCCTCGTGTTCTTCGCGGGATCCCCTCCATTTCGTGAAAGATCGGGCATCTAGGGTTCTACCCTACATCATCTTGGTATAATGAGCCACGTTGATCTCGAATTTGGAGCCCCTACCCCCGTTTTCTAGCCTTCTTTTGCTTGATTTCATCTTAAATTTTGAAAATCCCCACAAAAAATAGCCCCAATTTTTTTTGTGATTTGTTGGTTTGATAATGTTTTGTTGATTTTGATCCATGGATTTGCTTGGTTTCGAGTGGATCTAGCATTTCCCCATGTTTCCCCACTTTCCATCCATGAAATCTCATCAATTTCGACCCTGAAATCCCCAATTTCCGCCCAAAATCGCATCCCGGATCTAAATCCCGAATTGACCCAGACCCACCGGACGACCGACGTTTTCTCGGACGTCCGAGCCCCCGGAACCACCGGACGTCTGACACATACCGGACGTCCGACACCCCTGATCCAGTACCAAAACCTCGGATTTCCGGTCTCTTCCGGTCGTCCGTCCCGCGCTCCAGCCCTCGGACTTCCGACACTTCTCAGACGTCCGACACCTGTAGATATCGACTTCAGCTGATTTTTGTTTCGCCCGTAACTAATTCATCTGAACTCCAATTTTGATGTTCTTTAGCTCGTTTTGAAGCTATTGACATCCCCCATACCACAAAAATACTTCCAACATCATTTGACTTCATCAAATTTTTGGAACTTTGGCATCTTTGCCTAGGGCCTTCACCACACCATCCGCATAACCACTACCGACTTCCGCAACCTAACCCATTTTGTTCACCATAGCATTTGTGGTTGCTTGAGTAGTGATTCGAGTCTCCTAAGGTGTTTCGGCTACTTAGGGATAGTTACTTCTTCATCAACAACCACCATAACTTCCGCATAACCTTGCCCACCATACATTTCCGCCACCCCAACTTGACCCAATTTTGTTTGAGCTTGTTTGAGTTGTGAGTTGTGTCTCCTAAGGTGTTTCGGCTACTTAGGGACGGTCACTTCAACTTCGACACTGTGTATAGTCCACCAACATAACCTCCACTTCCGCATTGTGTACTCCATCACCCATCATTGCATTTCCACAATCCCTTTGAGCTTCCGCAAAACCACCACTACATTCCACTACCACCATTTGACATTTGACATTTGAGATTTTGAGTTCGCGGTTTTTCCATTTCCTAAGGTGTTTTGGCTAATTAGGGACGGTTCTACATCATCTTGGTATCTACATCAAGAACACCGCCACTCATCATCGCCACGGACGGTAACCTCCATATCATCTTGGTATCGTGGTATCCCATCATTGTATATTCTTGCCATTGCATTGTTAACCCCTAGCCCATTTTGCGTCACTTGCCTTTCGAGACTAGCCATTTGAGTATTGCCGACAAAGTTACTTGTGCACATTAGTGATCATCAATCCACCCTTCCATTGCATACATACCATATCATATTGGTATCATCTTGGTATCATATCATCTCATGTGTCACAAGATTGTTCCCGCATATACACAATTGCTATCTTGGTTTGTGCATTTCGCATAAGTGGCCATACAAAAAAAAGAATAAGCTTTTTAGCAAAGAAAAAGAGTGAGCAAAGAAGCTTGTAAGCAATAGCCATAGCGTCATACCACATTGCATATAAGATTGTCATATCCGATCGTCTTGGATCATCTTGAGAGAAACACCGGGAACCATACATACATATCATACTTGGGATAGAAAGTTTATACATTTTGCATCTTATAGGTTGTGCACAAGTGTCATATCCACCTATTGAGCAATCGTGCTAGCGTCTCTCTTGAGTTGTGCAACACAAGCGTTTTCCGTGGATTCCACATTTTGTGCTCATTCCTTGGTTGCATGACCCCATTTATCTATCCGTGTGTGTGTTTCCATGTGCCACATATTGCTATTGGTCTACTTGTTTCACTTGCGAATTTGTGAATCTCTTTCAACATTATTGACTCTTGCTATCATGAAATTTTTTGTGCCACTATCCTCACCAAGCTACTCCATAAGCTTTACTTGATAGGTGTGAGTGAACAAGTCCGGTACCAATTCCACTATTCTTTCATTTCACACTGAGTGAAACGGGATATATCCTCAACTTTGGGAAAAGGTAACTTGGTATTGTTTATCTCATTTCCTACTCACTTTTGCTCGAGTCTTGTGATGGATAGGCAAAGCACACCTCCTTCGGTCTACAATAATAACGACAAATTCGATGCCACGAACAACAACTTCGACGCCAAGATGCAAGCTCAAATTGAGGAGATCAAAGCCCTCATCAAGTCCTATAAGAGATCTTCCTCATCTTTGAGAAGACGCTCAAGTGCACATGCTTCCGAGTTACCATCTCTGGCAAGATCACATCGGCATCGACACCATCAACGACAAGAACGTGAAGGTCAAGAGCTCAACACCAACAACCGCTCAACGACTTCACCATCACCCTTGGCATCTTCACCAAGTGACTTCAAGGCATCTTCGCCTATGGACATATGGCATCTTCGCCTACAAGCACCTCAAGACGACGCTCAAGAGAAGCTCCCCAAGCTCAAGTCCGCGACTTCCACGAGCTACTACGACCTTGACACCAACCACGCGATTCCTTTCTATGGGACTCAAGAACCCGAGGAGTATCTTGAGTGGGAGCGCCTAATGGACGACTACCTCAAGCTACATCAAGTTCCTCCCGAAGATCAAGTGAAGTGCGCCACAACAAACTTGCACGACTACGCATCGGCATGGTGGCTTCACACACCTTCGGAGAGCTACGACATGAGTTGGCCCAAGATGAAGAGAGCTTTGCGGCGAGAGTTCGTGCCTCCAACCTACACGGAACAACTTCGACGCCAATTGGAGAACACCATCCAAGGATCCAAGTCCATCTATGCGTACTTCAAGGAGATGAAGATTGCCTTGCGACGAGCCGGTGTGGACGACCCCATTTCGATGAAGTTCCACTTCATGATGGGATTGCACAACGACATCTCCAAGACTATCTTCCTCGAGAACTACAAGTCCCTCGACGACTACTACATTGGTGCTCTCAAGGCGGAACAAGAACTCATGAAGGACAAGGCTCCTCCACCCCAAGCACACTTGCGATGACCAAGCTCCATGACAACGAGCATGAGGATAGTACCACCAAGATGTCCAAGCCTGACGAGCTCCAAGACGATGCTCCCAAGTTTGACTTCATCGCCATTCCTCTTTGTGGCATTGATGATGCCGAGTCTACCATGACTCTTTTTCAAGATGGTGCGGCGACGACTACGACTACGGAGATCTTCAAGGAACATGCTTTGGAGGCGAGCGACATGGTGATGAGCAAGTATGATGCTTCCATCTTAGGAGGCGCGAGTGATGATGTGCCATCTTCGGCCTTCATCCACGGTGATGGTGACGAGATGATCGAGCATGGGATTTTCCCTTCGGTCATGGAGGAGAGTGATGATGTGCCATCTTCGGCCTTCATCCATGGCGACAACGATGAGATGGTTGAGTATTTCACCTCGACCACGGTGACGTATGATGACTTGAGTGACTTTTGCCACCATATTGAGAGTGAGAGTTACTTCACCACTAGCCCCATATATGATGTGTTGCCACAATTTCCATGTGAGGAGAGCCACAACCCCCACCACTTGAGTGAGATGAGTGACTCCACCATATGTGAGCTTGAGTGTACATATTTTGAGGGAGTGAGTGAACCACCACATAGAGGGAGTGAGATAGTTCATAGGTCTTGTGAGGCCAATTTCAACACTAATGACTTGACCTCTACCTCTATTGTATCTTCTCATTTGGTTCTAGGTCCCATATATGATGACGTGCCGATATACGATGACTTCGTCCTCCCTTTGGACAAGACGATGGCCATGGTGGAATATGATGCACCCCTCACATGGTTCCATCAAGATGATGATATTGACCACCATTTGGTCTTACCCACCTCACCTACACCACTTGAGTGGAATGACAAAGGTAACATAGGTGAAGGTGATGCTCTAGTCCCACTAGTGGACATACTTGACATTGATTGCTTGCAAGATGTTGATCAACCTATTACCATGCTTCATACTAGTGCGACTTCCCCATGCGATGATTTACCCATTTATGATGAGTTTGATGATTGCCATGTGGAGTCTATTAGTTGTGATGCCATATTACATAGGATTTCTTATGACAATTCTTTAGGTCACATCATGTTTGATAATCCGCTTGACTTGTCGTATGCTATGCATGAGATCAACAATATGTCCAATTTGCAATCTCATCGTAGTGACTATGCATATGCCATTAAAATAAACCCAATTTGCACATATGGCATAGATGACAAGCCCATGGTTATTGGCATTTGTTTCTCTTGTAATGATATTGATATGCTCCGTTTGCATCATTTATCTCATATGCCATGCCATGACCACCTAGCTTCGGATATGAATTGTTTTGGACGTTGTCCATTTTCTTCATATGATGTTCTCGATATTGCTCATGAGGAGACCCCCATAGTTTCCTCATACATTTTAGGAGATTTTGACCAATCCCATCCATTGCATAATCCCAATAATTATGTGCACAATATGCTCCCCATGAATGAAAATGTTATTGATGTGCCATATATTTGTATGCTCAATTTGCATCCCCATCATGTTATACACAATAACTATTGTTTCATGATGGACGACATGTTCTTATACCATGCATCAAATTTCTTTGAGCAATGCTTATCTTGCGCTAACTCACACGTGCACATACACATCATGATGGATGATGTGTACATTTACCACGCACACAATTTCTTTGGTTTGTGTCTCTTTTTTGTAGGTACCCATGAATACTTGTCAACCTTGCAATCCCACGAGTTGACAAAACGAGCTCTAGAGAGCAATGATGACTTGGGATCCCGTGGATTGATTTTCCCACCGCTATCTTCGCACCACGAATTCGCGCATTTCTTCTACATGGCTCTCACATGGTTATGGGTTATTGTCCATTACATATTCTATGCCCATCTTGCCATGTTCACTTCGCATGATATGCTCATTACTATGCCTTTCCATGCATTTGTGACCCATACTTTGCATTACACATGATGATTGATTCTCATACTTGTATGTGTATTTGCAAGCTTGGCGGAGATATTGCTTGTTATTGCCATGTTCCATTTATGCACCATTCCTACGATGATACTATGATCTTGCTTTGTGGTCGTGCTTGCAATATGTCATGTGCATTGCCTATGCCTATTATTTGCTCACATGACATGATTGCCATGATTTCCCCTATAATGTGTTGCATCTTTGCTCCACTAGTTTGCACGACTTGATTTCTATGCTTGCTCATGTTGCATCACCAATGATTCATACTTGCTATATTCGTTCAGTTGATGGCAGCCATAGCCATGCTTTACACATGATTGCTATAGCTTCTTGTCACATATCTCCATATGTTGCCTCTCATGCTAGATGATTTGCCATGTATTGAGTGCAACAATGCCTTTAGTCTTGATAATGAGATTGCCCCCATAGCATTCTCGCATATATTTGGAGATTTTGACATAATTCTTGTGAAGCATACTTGTCTTCCTTCTTTGCACCATATGCATCATGCCATGAACATAAATATTATTGCCTCATATTCTTCATGCACTTTTGCTACTAATGGTTATGTGCAAGAGAAGAGAACCATCATGATGGATGATGTGTTTATCTACCATGCGCATACGTTCTTTGTTTTGTTGTGTGCATGTGTAGGATACTTGGACTTCATGTCGACTTCCACTTCATGTGAGTTGACCATTCGAGCTCTTGAGAGCGAGCCTCATACATTCCACCACGACTCGCTTCTACAACACACTTGTTTGTGCTTCGGCATTGTGAAGAATGCACAAGGACACGCCTTCAAGGTGACATCTTTCGTGAGCATGGATATTGCGGATCATACTACTTGTGTTGCTTGCACCATGAGACTTATTGGCCCTCTTGGACTACTTGATTGCGCACATGTTAGAGATCTTGCTTCGACTTGTCATTTTCACCTTTCCATGCCTCATGTCATATATGCCTTGTGTGTTGCATCCAATTCTTGGATTACTTTCTCCTATGATATGCTTGGTTGCAACAATGTCATTTCTTCACATATGCCATGTCCCATTGCTTGTCACATGATTGACTTGATTGCCTCACACATGATGAACAATTGCTCTTTCTATTGTGTTGAGTGCCATACTATCTTCACTACACCCTATGCACGTTATGCTTGGATTGTCTTGCACTTGACCCATGTGTTTAGACACTTCATTTTATTTGGTGTTGTGAATATTTCCTATGCCTACCATAGACCTTTCATTGAGTGCTTGATGCATCATTGCTATGACCTCGAGGTAGATGCTTATTCTATTGACACACATATTTGCATCATTACCTCACAATTGCATACTTGTCCCCATGATATCTTTGCTTGTGCTCGATTGATGTGCTTACATGCCATTTCACAATCCTTTGTCACACCTTATGTTATGCTTGATAGCGACACTTGTTGGGTGAATCACCTCTTAAATGCTTCATTTTGCACTAACGCTAACCACATTTGTTTTTCCAAGTGTTTGTTGTCCTTTCTCCTTTTGAAGGAATCACTAGACTGTGCGACATTGGAGAGTGCCCATTGCGAGCTTCAAGATGACGAGTACTTGGTGATTGTCCACTTCTACACGGCGAAGCCATCTCTTTCCCATGGTGATTTGGTTTTTGATCCGAGGTTGGTTCTTTTCGGGGGGGGGGGGGAGATGATGCGGAGCATCCTACTGACATCACCATGTCAAGAGTCCGTTTGGCAAGTGACACGTGCGACATCTACTTCACGTACATAAAGGTGAATCATCTCCTTTACACGTGCTCACTTGACCCCTTCGAGGATGGTATACTACTTGACATTCCTCTCGTGTGGATGCATAGGTATTGCCGGAGCTTCATAGACGAGGAGGAGGAGTGCAAGCGCCAAGGAACGACTACACCATCCGCGAGGGAAGCGTGGAAGCAAAGACGGAAGAAGACGGAGCTGCGGAGTCTACAGCGGCCGGACGTCCGACACTCTACAGCGCTCGGACGACCGACATCCACCGGACGTCCGACGCGACCATGCCCGGACCAGCCAGGAGATCTACAGTGGCCGGACGACCAACAACCTCCGGACGACTGACAAGTCCCAGCCTCTGGACGTCCGACGTACACCGGATATCCGACGCCAGCTGTCCAGAGAAGAAACGTCGGACTTCCGATGCGCACCAGACGACCGGTCCCCCATGAGCTGTCGGACGTCCGACACCGACCGGACATCCGGTACCTGCCTGTGCACAGCCGCAGGCCTTTGGCCTTGTATCCCTCTCCCACTTACCCCTTCGTGGCTTAGACTATAAATAGAACTCCCCCTTCTCCTTTCTAGGGTTAGCAAAGTGATAGCTCATTTGTATGTGAGCTTTGCTCCTACCTTCTCCTCTTGAGAGATAGAGACTACTCCATTGGAGGCCAAGGCCTCTTCGGAGAAGATCTCAAGGGATATCAAGACCCCTTCGGGGAAGGATCTATCTAGATCATCAAGCCCCCATCTCCTTTGGATTTGGGATGAACTTTACCTTGTATCTTTCCTTTTGTTGTTCATGTACCCTTGTGGATCTTGTGTGTTTGATTGTCTAGTGGATGTGTGATTGGACTTGTTCTTGAGTGTTCCTCTTGTTTTCCCTCTTGTTTCCCCTCGTGTTCTTCGTGTTCTTCGCAGGATCCCCTCCATTTCGTGAAAGATCGGGCATCTAGGGTTCTACCCTACATCAGCTGCACTGGAATATGGAACCGTATATGGATGATATATAGTGGTCAAAACCAAGGACAGAATAACACTCATTCAAGATCTAGAAGAGACATTTGTTAATCTACGCAAGATCAATCTGAAGCTCAACCCCGAGAAGTGTGTGTTGGGCGTCCCATCTGGCAAGCTTCTTGGGTTCTTCATTTCTCAGCATGGAATTGAAGCCAATCCTGACAAGATCAAGGCAATTGAGGAGATTGAAGCTCCAAAGCGTGTCAACGACGTGCGCCGCCTTATCGGCTGAGTTGCTGTATTAAGCAGGTTCATCTCCAAGTCTGCTGAGCGCGCTCTGCCGTTTTTCAAAATTTTGAAAAAGGCAGGTCCAATGAAATGGACTCCTGAAGTGGAGGCGGCACTACAAGACTTGAAGAAGTACCTCTCCTCTGCGCCAACACTGGTTGGGCCAAGACCGCAAGAGCCGCTGCTGTTATACTTGGCAGCAACGAATCAAGTGGCCAGTGGTGCACTAGTGGCGGAGAGGGAAGTTGAAAATGAAGAAGGAATAGATGGAGCCCCAGCAAGTGATGAGTCGGAATCATCTCCGGCAAGTCCTAGTGCCGACAAGTCAAGCGCAGAATAAGCAAATAGATCAGATCAACAAGAAGTGGAGAAGAAGAAGTTGGTGCAATGCCCAGTCTATTTTGTCAGTTCCCTTCTCTAGGGGGCTAGATCAAGATATTCTGGTATGCAAAAATTGCTCTTTGGCCTTCTCATGGCCTCAAGGAAGTTGCGCCACTACTTTCAAGCACACCAAATTACCGTTGTCACTCGCTTTCCAATGCAAAGAATCTTGAGGAATCCAGATGCAACAGGCAGGATTGTTGAGTGGGCATTGGAATTGTCAAGCTTTGATCTCAAGTTTGAAAGCACATCAACGATTCAGAGCAGAGCCTTGGTAGAGTTCATTGCAGAATGGACGCCAACGCCGGACGAAGAAATTTCAGAAACCTCTCTCCCCAGCAAGGAAGCAACTAAGGATTGGATTATGTAATTTGATGGTGCCTTTTTGCTGCAAGGCGCCGGTGCTGGAGTGCTGCTTGTCGCACCCACCGGAGAGCACCTGAAGTATGTAATTTAGATGCATTTCCCCAGGGAGAAAGCGACAAACAACACTGCTGTGTATGAAGGACTGCTTGCCAGTCTCAGGATTGTGGCATACCTTGGAATCAGAAAGCTTATTATCCGAGGTGACTCGCAGCTGGTTGTGAAACAATTCAACAAAGATTATCAGAGTCCATTGATGGAAGCATATGTTGATGAAGTGAGAAAACTGGAAGAGCACTTTGATGGATTGCAAACAGAGCACATTCCTCGTGCAAATAACAGCATTGCAGATGATCTGTCAAAGCGTGCCGCACTCTACCTGTGGAACCAAGGACTTTTGTGCTCCACTTGACTCGGCCATATGTAACATGATCAATTGGATAGAGCAAAAGAAGAAAGTTGAACTCCAGCAAGTATTTCCTGCCGAGCTCCTAGAAGCTGCTAGCAAGGATGTTGTTGGGGGCAGCGACAAGCTTGCCGGTGAGCAGCAAGCTCCGGCTAGGGACCAAGTTCTTGATGTCGAGACAAGCGCTCCCACAGCTGAAGAAATGCCTTTAGTTCTTGTTGTCGAGCCGCAGGCTCCGGCATGGGCACAACAGATTGTTGAATTCCTTCAGACGGGAGAACTTCCCAAAGATCAAGAAGAAGCTGAAAGAGTAGCCCATCAGTCAAGTATGTATCAGTTTGTCGGCCACGACCTTTACAGAAAGAGACCAAATGGGGTGAAATTGTAGCGTATTTATCGGGAAGATGGACAAAAGCTATTGGCGGAGATACACGGGGAGACATGTGGCTCACACATAGGATCAAGAGCCCTTGCCGGCAAGGCTTTTGGGCAAGGTTTCTACTGGCCCTCTGCCCTCCAGGATGCAACTGAGCTAGTAACCAAGTGTGAAGCATGCCAGTTTCATTCAAAGCAGCCGCATCAGCCAGCTCAAGCTCTTCAAACAATCCCTCTCTCCTGACCCTTCTTGGTCTGGGGGCTCGACATACTGGGCCCCTTCCCATGCGCTGTCGGGGGCTTTGAGTACTTGTACATTGCAATTGACAAGTTCACAAAGTGGCCAGAAGTGGAATCAGTGAGGAAGGTTACTGCACAATCAGCCGTCAAGTTCTTTAAAGACTAGTTTGCTGTTTTGGAGTACCCAACAGGGTCATCACCAACAACGACACACAGTTCAAGAGCCGCACCTTCATGCAGTACCTTGACGACCTTGGCAGCAAGATCTGTTTTGCATCAGTTGCTCACCCAAGGAGCAATGGCCAGGCAGAAAGAGCAAATGATGAAGTATTGCGCGGGCTCAAGACGAGAAATTTTGACAAGCTATGCTAGTGTGGAAGACGCTGGATTGATGAGTTGCCGGTTGTTCTTTGGTCAATCAGGATGACACCACATCGAGCCACTGGACAGACACCATTCTCCCTAGTTTATGGGGCAGAAGCAGTGCTCCCCACGAAACTCATGTATGGGTCACCTCGAGTGCTCGCTTATGATGAGCTTGAGCAAGAGCAGCTATGTCAAGATGATGCCACGCTCCTTGAGGAAGACCATCTCCAGGCTGATGTACGTGCTGCACAATACTAGCAAGCCTTGCACCGCTATCACAACCACAAGGTTAATGCCACGAGCCTTGAGGAAGGCGACTTTGTTCTTCGGTGAGTTCAGTCCGCCAAGAATTCAAACAAGTTGATGCCAAAGTGGGAAGGCCCTTACCTGGTGATAAGAGTCACTAGGCCTAGCGTAGTCTGCCTAGAGACCGAAGATGGCACTCCAGTGCATAACTCATGGAATATTGAGCATCTTCGCAAGTTTTACTCATAAGGCGTGGGTTGTCGGGCTGCCTAGGAACCACCTTTTGTATAAGTTTGCTGGCAAAGCATGTACTCCTTTGTACAAAGCCAGGCGCAAACCCTGTGCATAAGTGAAATAAAGCTAAGTGTTTCACAACTCTTGTCAATTCACATGTTTAATTATATGTGTTTTTTCTATGGTGTTGTGATATGCTTGTCTTGTATGGATGATTAACGGACCGTTAAGGTTCCATATAATTATTTTCTTTTCTTTCTTTTCTCAAAAAACAGAAGGTTGCCTCGCGCGCAAGTTTGCCGGGGGGAATGATGGTATGGACACCGGCAAGTGACGTTCAAGTTAATATTCCACGACAAGAAGTACAACAAAGAAAAGCTAAGTTGAAAAACTTTCAAATAAATTTCTTTGTTGTAGAGGTATATTCCTTGAACATTTTTGGCTTTTGTATGGAAAACCTACACGCGAGGGAAGCTTGTCGTGATTTGCTGCGCTCTTATTTTGTTTCTAGTCTGCTCAACAATCTAAGCAGCTGTCTTGAGACCGCCAAGGGACCTTGATGGAAGCGACATTTCCAGCAGGTTGCTAAGGATCCGCTCCTCAAGCACTCGGGGCAAGTGTGCGCACCGGCAAGTTTTCAAACAACGTAGGGAATAAAACCATGCAAAAATAGAACTGAACAAGGAAAAACAACACAGATTCATCAAGCATAGATAGTATATATTACAGATAACTTGCTGCAATTCTAACTTAAGATAAATATTCTCTTTCATAAGGACTGTTCGCGGCAAGACAAAGTAGGGCGCGGCGAATAATCCCTGCACTGGCTTCAACTCTCTTCACCTAGCTCACCTTGTCGATGATAGGTTGGATGGCTTCTTCAATGGCCCTGGTGTCAACATCCTCCGGCAGGCTTGCGAGAACATTGGAGAAGTCAGTGTTAGGATTCCAGTAACCAATCTTGACGAGCACCTTCCGGAGGATGGCTTAGCACATCTTGTGACTTTCCGTGGCAAGGGAAGCTGCTCAGTTGGTTTGGATCTACTAGAGAGCGTCAACAACACATTCGAAGAACAGGGTCAGCCCGGGACTCGTGCTCACATTCTCACTGGCGGAATACCTAAAGTTATGAAGACCCATAATGGCCAATTGCACAGTTAGCTTCTGAGCTATAGCAACAAGCCGATCAGTCCAGAGCTTCATGGTCTTCTCATAATCATTATATGAGGCAGTAGCACTGGCGAGCAGTTCCTTTTTGTCTTGGAGATTTTTTTAGCAAGTTGTTCCCACGGGTCTTGCTCTCTTCCAAGCTCTTCTCATGTGTTGCCACTTTTAGCTGCAAATCCTTTATGGAATCATTAGCGACAGCAAGATCCTTCTCCTTGTTGGATATGGTAGATTCCTTATTCACCAAGTCCTGAAGCATCTTCTCCCTTTCTGTCTGAAGGGGCGAGATCTGGTTGCTGGGGTCTTCGATGTCTGTTTCTTGCTTCTTCACCTTTTTCGCCAACTCATCCTTGGCCAGTTCTACGGCTTTAGTAGCATCGATGGCCTCCTTAAGCTTGTTAGCATGATCCACGGACTGGGCTGCAAGTTCTTCCATTTTCTTCTGCTCCAGTTCATGTGTCCACTTCACGACGAGATTCTCAATCTATTCATCCTTGCTGCGAAGCTTGGCGGCCAATGCTTCTTCACGAGCGGCAAGATCTTCCTCATGGGAATTGAGCTCTGCCCTTTGCTCGTTCAACTTGCCCTCTGTCACTGACATCACTTGTGCAGCCTCATCTCGTGCTTTCTCAGCATCAGATTTCTCTAGCAAAAACTTTTCCCATTCCTTGTTCAGTTTTTCCCGTTGGGTAGTCAGCTCTTGGAGGGATTTAGCACGTTCAATCTTTGCCCCTTCAACGCGCTTAAAAAAATCTGCTTCCACTGCTCCTGCAGCTGTAGCCCTGGATTTTAGACTATCTGACCGATGGCGGAGAAGTGCTTAAAGCTACTGGAAGTTGCTGTTCATGGCTCTAAGGATTTCTTCTTCCTTGGATCCACTACTACTAGCAGATGGTTCATCAACAATCTTCAGCCCGGCAGCAGCAATTATCTCATCGAATTTTTCTCCTTCAACTAGTGTCGTGATGTTTGCTGTCCCTGTGATGCTGACATACAAATTGTCGCCTACTTTGAGGTACTTGCTTGAGGGAGGATCTTCGGATGTTGATGGCGTGCCCTCAGCTGATGACCTTGTGGACGAAGTAGCGCCAAGTGCTCCTGTAGCAGGGATGCTATCAGTTGGTCAACTAGTCTCACTGCCGGCCTCATTTGCAGCCTTCTTGGCATTTTCCTCCTCGGCAGCCCTCTTGGCGGCCTCTTCAGACATGACGTTGGCAGCCTCGTCGGCGGCAATCCTGCTGGTCTCAGCAGCGATATCATGTCATCAGTTGGGGTGGATCTGAAGATGAAGAAGAAAAGCAAGTTAGATTCAAGATCAAGTTCAAGAAAACAAAAACATTGACAGAAATGAGAAATGCTCAAAGACAAGCGGATTACCTGTGTGGGTCTGTTGGGGAGGAACTCCTCCGGCAACATCGGTTGCCGTTGTGTGGCTGCTGGCATCCTTGCTTGCCAACTCAAATACGCGGACAGGCTCATCAGTGGAGGCCCTTGCCGGAGAGCCGCCTTCGGGCAGTGTAGTCGAGGAGGACGGTACATCAAGGGTCACTTCAGGCTGGCCTTCTTGGCGTCGCTCTTCTCCTACAAGCTCGTTGATGTTAGCAGTGAATATCTCCACTCCAAGGCTTGCTAGCAGGAAATGAGTGACAGACTCACGCTGGGCGATGGGCTGGGGGCTGTGCCAAGGACTGGGCCCAGGACTGATGACAATAGTCTCTGGATGGGTCGCTGTGCTTGCCGGAGGCTCATCACCCGTAGAGGTCTTCACCCTCTTCGCCCACCTCTGCGCCAAGGTTTCTGCATCTCTGTAGAAGTCAAAACAATTCAAGTCAGATCAACAAACCAAGGATTACAAAAACATGACAAGGATTCTTACTCTGCTTCGCCGTCGCTGAAGGCAGAAATGTTGAAATTGATGTCTGCTTTTGCGGTTGTGCTTGGAGTAGGAGTGGGAATTCTTGTGCGCTTGTCAGTGATAGAAGATCAGGATGATCTTGCAGTTCCAGTCACTGGCGTGGCAACACTCGACGGCTTTGATGCTCCAGTGGTTGGTGTAGTAGTCTATCCTGTGCGCTGAATGGGTTGTTGCTGAGCTCCTTGCAGCTGCGAAGCCCTGCCGGCTAGTCCCTTGTCGGCAACTTTATTGCGTGAAGATGACGGGTGTACTGGATCGCTGGAAACGGTCTTGCGGAGGATGCGTTGTTTCTTTGGTGGAGTAGGGGCTCCTTGTGTTGTTGCTCCTCGGTTGTTCCCTTGCCAGTGGAATTTCCGATAACTTCGTTGCCCTACCCCTGGCAACCACCTTTTCATTAGTAGGATCCTCTTTGGGCATCCATACCTCTCCTTCTTTGCCAGTTTCGGCCAACAAGTGACAAAAATCACCGGCCGCCGCGGCAAGCTGAGCTTCCTCTGCTCTGCTTGCAATATAGGAGATCTCCTCGTCAGTAGTGTCACAGATGAGATCTTTCTCTTCTTTGATGGCTCTTTCCACAAGGGTAACAAAGAATTCCTGCGCGCGCTCCTTGGACGGCTCCGCCCAATCTCCAACAACCCCATGTGCATTGCACTCTAACATCATGGCAATGATTGTAGTTAAAGCCGAGTTATTGCACAGGGGCATGACGCTTGCCAGCTATTTGGTTTTGTCGTCTGACCTGAATAGCGCGTGGCACAGAGCACCGTGCTACAAGGTTGTCAGGTTGTAGTTCAGTCCGGGGTGTAGCCTTATAATATCTGCAGCATTCTTGTACTCCCAAGCCGATTGTTTCCTGTCCTACAGAGGGGCGATTCGGCGGCGAAGGAACTCTGCGCCAACAACTTCAACAATGAGCTTGGCGAATCTGAGACGGTTGATCCCGGTGATGGCGATTGAGAGCTTCTTGTCATCCTTATCAAGGTCGCTCCAATCTTCGCCACAAACTGGTTTGGTCTACCGCAGCGAACAAAAATGGGGGAAGTCATCACCCTTGATCCAGCACCACTCACCTCACAATTCTTCCCATTTCTTGTGTCCTGCTCCTTCAAGATATATTTCCTTGGCCCTAGGCCTAGGAATCCAAGTGATGGAGGCAGAGAGGGCTTCCCCAGGTTCAATGCAAGGGATGAAATAATGGCGGAAGAGTGCGGTATTTGGAATTACCCCAGCAAAATTCTCGCAAAGATGTGTGAAAACCGACATGCAGGTGATTGCATTTGGCGTAAAATCAAGCATCCGAAAGCCATATGTATGCATGCTATTGTTGAAGAAATCAAAAAAACGGGGGTAGAGCCCGCAGTAGAAATAAGCGACAAAGAAGCGATATTTGCTTGTGCTACTCTTGGTGGAGCCCGGAAGAACATGTGGGGCGGAGTGAGCTTTTGTATCCCTCCCCCACATGAGTGCGTACCGTTCAACAAGGTCACTCTTGGACAGAACTGGGTCGAAGACGATGTGATGCTTCCATGCTTCCGCCAAATCCTCCGTGTTTGCATTGAGGATCTTCTCCACCTTTCCCTTGCTCGCTTTCGGCGCCATGGCAGCACTGGGAGTGAGGGTATTGAGGAGGAGTAGATGGATGCAAAGTGCTCTCTTCCGAGAACGCGAGTAAGAAGATGATGGCAACTGCTAGATGGGAAAGGGGGAAAGTAAATGGGCAGCGCCTCTGCAAATTCCTCTTTTACGGGGAAGGAGCGAGGCTGGCTCTTTAAGATCCGACGTGGACGCGCTTTTGCAGGTGCATTACCGAAACAGCCGTTTCCATCCACCTCTCCCATGTTACACATTTAATGCGCATGTGGGAGGGCGTAGTAAAAGAGAAAATTTTGGCAGAGTTGGCAGTTATCTTCTGCCACGCGTGCCTATGCATTGTTTGGGCCTAGCCTAAAGACGCCTCGCATGCGTGTGTGGCCTAGGCCCGGGGCTCCTGTCAGTGTATTAAAAATGGGGTTCTTAATACCCCTTACTCATGCACAGGCAGTAGTAGCCTTCCTGATGGCAGGGCTTGCCGGAGGATAATTAAAAGCTAAACTCAAGATCAGATTATAAGAAGCAAAGAAGATCTCAGAAGACAAAGATCAGAAATACTGAAGACACAACTCGAGGACCCGACAAGGTCCTTGCCGGGGAGGCCATCTCAAGATTCAATCCCGGCAAGCTCCGAGCCCAGCAAGAACCCCACCACTTTGCCATCGCTCCACCTCATTAATCAGGTTGTGGTGAGGAGTCGAGCAGGCAGGTAGTTAGGTGAGCCTTGTCTGGGCATGTGGCAGCTCACCGCCGAAAATACAACTTTAATGACACCCTTCCAAATGATGTGTCAAAGGAATAATAGGTAGATGGGTGAACGACCCAGAAGTAGAGACCACCCTTGCTGGAGAGCTCCATCCAGAAGACACCTCACGATAAATTAAATGCATTTGTCCTAATATGTCAGAGTTAGGTATTTGGCACTATAGCCACTATCCACAGTGTAGATTTGCCATTTTGACATTGTGGTAACCCCTTAGTCTATAATAGGAGGCCCATGGCTACCTTAACAACATCGAAACACTGTCCATTTGCACGCGTAGCAGCACCCCCGAGCACCTTGCCGGACATGCACTCCATGTAATTGGGCACATACACTCATCAATACATAAACAAGGAGTAGGGTTTTATGCTTCACAGCGGCCCGAACCTGGGTAAACCCGTGCGTTTTCTACTAGCTCCGCTCTTTGTGCTCGTCGATCCCTCCATTTGAACCGCAAAGGGATCGCCATGATCCCATAGATGGTCGTACACACGGCAGTCTTGCCACTCCTTATTCCTTCATCCATCGCAATCTCACTTGAAAGTTGAAAACTTCAGCACACAAAACTCAACGGAAAACTTAACTTGAAAACTTGAAGCCCTCCGTGATTGATTCCCCCTCCGGCAGAGTACCAGAAAAGGCCTCCAGATGGAATCACGGAAGAACATGAACTTGCGGTGGTGGAAAAGTATTTTGGGTGGCTCTCTGTTGGTTTCCCAATTTTACATAATTTATAGAGGTGGAATTAGGTTAGACAGAGCCACGAGGGGCCTGCAAGGCATCAGGGCGCGCCGACCCCCTAGGCGCTCCCTTTGCCTTGTCGTCTCCTCATTTTCCTTCTGGTCTCCTCCTGAAGCTTCTAGGGTCTCTCTTGTCCACAAAAATATCATCAAAAAGTTTCGTTGCGTTTGGTGCTGATTTCCCAGAAAACCAAAAATGTGCAAAAAACAACTAGCACTTGGCACTAGGTTAATAGGTTAGTCCCAAAAAAGATATATAACTGCATATAAAACATCCAAGATTGATACTATAATAGCATGGAACAATAAAAGATTATAGATACGTTGGAGATGTATCAGCACTCCTTGAGAAGACGATACGTGGGCGTTCGAGTTGTTCTATATGGCTGATGTCCCACTGCATGACCCAGTTCGTCTTAGGCTCCTGTCTTTCTCTTCTGATCCTCTGAAGAAATGCTTTAGCTGGAGACCACGGAGCACCGCCTAGAAGGATGACACCGACGTGGCTCGTCTAGTAGCTAAGGCGAGATGCCTAACAAATAAAAGCCTCACTATCATAGATGTGATGGCAACGGCCATCACCGAAAAGTCCAACCCCTTCGGCAATGCCAGCATTTCCTGTGTATGTATAACGGGACTGACAAAGTGATACGTCTCCAACGTATCTATAATTTTTGATTGTTCCATGCTGTTATATTATCAATCTTGGATGTTTTATATTCATTTACTAGCAACTTTATATCATTTTTTGGGACTAACCTATTGACATAGTGGTCAGTGCCAGTTGCTATTTTTTCTTGTTTTTTTACTTTGCACAATATCAGTACCAAACAGAGTCCAAATCCCATGAAATTTTTTGGAGATTTTTTTCTGCCTAGAAGACACCCAGGGAACCAAAGAAGCACACGGGAGGAGGCCCATGGGGCCCACTAGGCACCAGGGCGTGCCAGGGAGGGTAGGCGCGCCCTGGTGGGTAGTGGAGCCCATGGGAAGCTTCTCCACCGACCTCCACCTCTATAAATACTCTAAAATCCCAAAAACCCTAGGGGAGTCGAGGAAATACAGTTTCCGCTGCCGCATGTTCCAGAACCGTGAGATCCAATCTAGAGGCCTTTTCCGGCACTCCACCGGAGTGGGCAACGAACATGGAGGGGTTCTCCATCGTCCTTGTTGCCCCTCCGATGATGCGTGAGTAGTTTACCATAGACCTACGGGTCCGTAGCTAGTAGCCAGATGGCTTCTTCTCTCTTTTTGATCTCCAATACAATGTTCTTCTCGATGTCCTTGGAGATCTATTTAATGTAATGACTTTTGCGGTGTGTTTGTTGGGATCCGATGAATTGTGGGTTTATGATCAGTTCTATCCATGAATATTATTTGAGTCTTTGTTGAATTCTTTTATGCAAGATTTTTATAGCCTCGTATTTCTTCTCCGGAATTTTGGTTTGGGTTGGCCAACTAGATTGATTTTTCTTGCCATGGGAAGAGGTGCTTTGTGATGGGTTCGATCTTGCAGTGCTCAATCTCAGTGACAGAAAAAGACATGACACGCATGTATTGTTGCAATTAAGGATAGAAAGACGGGGTCTATTCCTACATGAATAGATCTTGTCTACATCATGTCATCATTCTTATTGCATTACTCTGTTTTTCCATGAACTTAATACACTAGATGCATGCTGGATAGCGGTCGATATGTGGAGTAATAGTAGTAGATGCAGGCAGGAGTCGGTCTCCTAATCTTGGACGTGATGCTTAAATACATGATCATTGCCTTGGATATCATCATGATTATTCGCTTTTCTATCAATTTCCCACCAGTAATTTGTTTACCCACCATCTGCTATTTTCTTGAGAGAAGCCTCTAGTGAAAACTACTGCCCCCGGGTCTATTTTCCTATCACATTAAAACTAAAATACCTTGCTGCAATTTTTTTTTTTTTTTTGTGTTTTAGATAGATATATTTATCAAATCTCATACAATTTAATCTATCTCAATACCGTGGAGGGATTGACAACCCCTCTTACGCGTTGGGTTGCAAGTTTTTGTTGTTTGTGTGCAGGTGTTGTTTACATAGTGTTGCTTGGTTCTCCTACTGGATTGGTAACCTTGGTTTCATAACTGAGGGAAATACTTACCTTTGCTGTGCTGCATCATCCTCTTCTTTTTGGGGAAATACCAACGTAGATACCAGCAATCAGGAAGAATTTCTGGCACCGTTGCTGGGGAGACATCATCAACATCTATCAGGTTCTTACACATAAACTCTCATCTCCTTGCAATTGCTTTATTTGCCATTTACCTCTTGTTTTCATCTCCCCCACTTCTAAAACATTTTTGCAAAAATCCGAAAATATTTTTCGTTTGCCTTTTCCTTGTTTGCCTTCTTGTTTGCTTGCCCACTTTTTCATTATGGATAGTTCTTACCTTGCCACATGCACCCCTGAGAATGAAGTTCTCAATTTTAAATAAAGGGGAGGAGAAAATTTGAGAGATGTTTGGTTTAGGTTTGCAATGCTCAGAAATGATGAACTCGTAAGCAATTTACTACCGTTCTTCTTCGTAATTTTTATGTGGGAATCACCACTTGTTATAGATTTGTTGTTGACACCATTACTAGAGGGAATTTCTTGATCTGTCCTTCTATGGATGCTTTTAATGCTATGGGAAATTTAGTGGGATCGCCAGCGATCATTATCAATGAAACTATTTTAACTCTTGAGCATGTTATGCAAAGGCCAGATGCTATTGAAAAGAAAATGCTCATCGAAGAACACATTGAAAATTTGGATAAAAGAATCCATAATCTTGCTAATCGAATTGGGTCGAAGATAGGAGACACTATTAAATTACTAAAAGAGAAAAACCCCGTACTTAACAAAAGGGGAGAAGAGTGCCCTGCTTCGATTGATAAATTGGAAGAAAATTTTAGTAACTTGAACTCAGCTTTTTCTTCCATTAAAACTATTTGAAAAAACCCTACTAGTAAGAATTGCAAGTCTACACATGTTCCTAAGAACAAGGGTGCCACTTCTAGTAGCAAGAATGAAGATCTGAAAATGATTAGTATTCACCCCTACTTTGTTGAAGTGATAAAAAACCCTACTTGCAAGAGTGAATTCTTCAATTTTATTCCTAGGAGCATGATTATTGAAAATATGCATGATAGATCTCTGAGGAATTATGGTTGTGTGATTAAGGAGTTGGAAACTAAAGATGACAATACTTGAATCTATGCATTATGCCTAGCTAGGGGCGTAAAATAATAGCGCTTGTTGGTAGACAACCCAATATTTATCGTTCAAATTTTTGTTTCTTTTCTGTTTTCAATAAATACACAATTATGCCTCTGTTATGATTGTGCTTTTTATGTTTTAGTTAGTGTTTGTGCCAAGTAATGCCTTTAGGATGGCTTGGGAGATAGTTGATTTGATCTTGTTGGAAAACAGAAACTTTTACGTCCAGTAGCAGAATTGGTAAAAATCACTAGAGTGACGAAAAATTCTGACTTTTTTACACAAGATTGATATACAAATTGCCCCGGATGTAATGATTTTTCAGAATTTTTGGAGTTACATAAGTATGAGCTTAATCCAGTTTTCTACAGACTATTCTGTTTTTAATGCATCCTATTTTCATTGCATTGTGTGCTTATTTTGATGAATCTATGGGTTGTATAGGGGGTATAAGCCATGGTAAAGTTATAATATGGTAGGTATAATGCAATAACAAAATTTGAATGGGTTGCAACAGTACTTAAAGTAGTGAATTGTTTCCTTATACTAACGGATCTCATGAAGGTTTTGTTAAGTTTTGTGTGATTGAAGTTTTCAAGTTTTGGGTGAGATCACGATGGATGAAGGAATAAGGAGTGAAAAGAGCTTAAGCTTGAAGATGCCCAAGGCACCCCAATGTAATATTCAAGGAGTACCAAGCAACTAAGCTTGGGGATGCCTCGGAAGGCATCTCCTCTTTCTTCTAACGACCACCGGTAATTTTACTTAGAGCTATATTTTTATTCGTCACATATCATGAGTTTTGCTTGGAGCGTCTTGTATTATATGAGTCTTTGATTGTTTTGCTTTTTAGTTTACCACAACTATCCTTGCTGGACACACCTATTTGAGAGAGCCATAATGAAGATATGATTTGTTAGAATTGCTTTATGTGCTTCACTTAAATTTGTTGAGCTATGGAATTGCTCTAGTACTTCACTTATATCTTTTTTAGCACGGTTGTGGTTTAATTTTTGAAGAAATGCTCTCATGCTTAACTTAGATTATTTTGAGACTTAGATTTTTTTAAAGAAATGCTCTCATGCTTCACTTAGATTATTTTGAGAGTTAGATTTTTTTTGAAGAAATATCCTCTCATGCTTCACTTAGATTATTCTGAGAGGTGAATTTTTTTAAGAAATATTTATGCTCTCGTGCTTTACTTAAATTTGTTTGAGAGCTTGCAAATAGCAATGGTAAAATATGAAATTAGTCCCAAAGTGATAGATATTCGAGGGGAATATAATAAAAACTTTCATGAATATCATTGGATACTATAAACTTGATTCCTCGTAATAGTTTTGAGATATGGAGATATTAATATGGGCGTCATGTTGGTGAGTAATTATGCTTAGTAAGAATATTGGTGTTAAGGTTTGTGATTCCCTATGCAAGCACGAAAGTTAATAGTTATGCAATGAAGTTATATCCTACTTGTGGTGCATTATTTGGTGTTAGTTATGTTGACTGCTTGTTTATGATCGTTTTCGTTTCTTGGTTGGTCGCTTCTCAATCTATTTGCTAGCCTTCGTTTGTACTAAGCGGGAATACTGCTTGTGCATCCAAACTCCTTAAACCAAGTTGTGCCAAATGAGTCCACCATACCTACCTATATGTGGTATTTCCATGCTGTTCCAAGTAAATTTGTATGTGCCAACTCTAATTTTCAAAATGAATTTCCTTTTTGTGTGCCTGTACCGCTCATAAAGCGGCAGGGGGTGGCCAATATTTTCCATGCTAGATATGTTATTCTCAAGATGAGTGTTTATTTACTTGTCATTGCATGAGAGTGTGTCAGGTAATAGGGATGCCCAGTCCCGAAATGAATTTTTTTTATGTTGTCAATAATAAATTCCTTGGAAAGTGTTGGTATGGAAGGCACCCGTGGATACGGCTAACCATGGATTGTGAAAGAATGGTGGAAAAAGGAATGACCTTTATTTTATGTTTGGTAACCACCTATGATTTATCTAGCATGGAAAGTATTGGGAATTCTCGGTCATTTTCGTTGACAGGAAAAGCATGCCTCTCAAAACAATTTTATCTCTCAATTTAAGCTATGAGCTCTGGCACCTCTACAAATCTCTGCATCCCTCTACGAAGGGCCTATCGATTTACTTTATGGAATTTTTAATTTTTTTTTGAGTCTCCATCTTCTCTTATAAAGAACCAACTAGGGAACACTTTTATCATACTTGTGCATTGGATTTAGCTAATATTTGAGTGTGTTTCATGAATGGATCAATGATTGATCATAATGGGCTAGGGATAGCTTTCTTTAGTGTTGATATTTTGAAAGACATGGTTGTTTGTTGATCTGCTTGAGTATTGACGTCTTCATGTCAATTATAGACTATTGCTTTGAATCATCTAAAAGTCCAAATGTTCATGCTACAAAAGAAAAGAATATATGATGAACATATTAGGCAGCATTCCACATCAAAAATTCTGTTTTTATCATTTACCTACTCGAGGACGAGCAGGAATTAAGCTTGGGGATGCTGATATGTCTCCAACGTATCCATAATTTTTGATTGTTCCATGCTGTTATATTATCAATATTGCATGTTTTATACTCATTTACTAGCAACTTTATATCATTTTTTGGGACAAATCTATTGACATAGTGCCCAGTGCCAGCTGCTGTTTTTTGCTTGTTTTTTTACTTTGCAGCATATCAATACCAAATGGAGACCAAATGCCATGAAACTTTTTGGAGATTTTTTTTTGCCCAGAAGACACCCAGGGAGCCAAAGAAGCACACGGGAGGAGGCCCGTGGGGCCCACTAGGCACCACAGCGCGCCAGGGAGCCCAGGCGTGCCCTGGTGGGTAGTGGAGCCCACGGGAAGCTTCTCCACCGACATCTGCCTCTATAAATACTCTAAAATCCCAAAAACCCAAGGGCAGTCGAGCAAATACAGTTTCCACTGCCGCAAGTTCTAGAACCACAAGATCCAATCTAGAGGCCTTTTCCGGCACTCTACCAGAGGGGGCAACGATCATGGAGGGGTTCTTCATCATCCTTGTTGCCCCTTCGATGATGTGTGAGTAGTTTACCACAGACCTACGGGTCCGTAGCTAGTAGCTAGATGGCTTCTTCTCTCTTTTAGATCTTCAATACAATGTTCTCCTCGATGTTCTTGGAGATCTATTTGATGTAATGACTTTTTGCGGTGTGTTTCTTGGGATCCGATGAATTCTGGGTTTATGATTAGCTCTATCCATGAATATTATTTGAGTCTTTGTTGAACTCTCTTATGCTTGATTGTTATAGCCTCGTATTTCTTCTCCGAAATTTTGGTTTGGTTTGGCCATCTAGATTGTTTTTTCCTGCCATGGGAAGAGGTGCTTTGTGATGGGTTCGATCTTGCGGTGCTCAATCTCAGTGACAGATAGAGACATGACACGCATGTATAGTTGCTATTAAGGATAAAATTATGCGGTCTATTCCTACATTAATAGATCTTGTCTACATCACGTCATCGTTCTTATTGTATTACTCCGTTTTTCCATGAACTTAATACACTAGACGCATGCTGGATAGCGGTCGATGTTTGGAGTAATAGTAGGAGATGCAGGCAGGAGTAGGTCTACTAGTCTTGGACGTGATGACTATATACATGATCATTGCCTTGGATATCATCATGATTATTCGCTTTTCTATCAATTGCCCAACAGTAATTCGTTTACCCACCGTATGCTATTTTCTTGAGAGAAGCCTCTAGTGAAAACTACCGCCCCCGAGTCTATTTTCCTGTCATATTAAAGCTAAATTACCTTGCTGTAATTTTTCTTTATTTATTTTATTTTTTGTTTTCGTTAGATCTATTTATCAAATCTCATACAATTTAATCTATCTCAATACCGTGGAGGGATTGACAACCCCTCTTACGCGTTGGGTTGCAAGTTTTTGTTGTTTGTGTGCAGGTGCTGTTTACATAGTGTTGCTTGGTTCTCCTACTGGATTGATAACCTTGGTTTCATAACTGAGGGAAATACTTACATTTTCTGTGCTGCATCATCCTCTCCTCTTCGGGGAAATACCAACGCTGATACAAGCAATCACGAAGCCACTCGGTTATTTCGGAAAGGCTTCGAAAACGACGTGGCCTTTGATGCATCCCTAGCCGACATATACATGGGACAAGCGGCAGATTTTGCAAAGGAGAAATTCATAGACGGCTTGTCTTACTACAATCCCAGCGAAATAGCATGTCTCCTCAAACTTCCTCATCCATCCGAACTGCACATTCTATTTCCTCTAAACGGTCATTTGATGTGTTTAACCAGAGATGGAGGTGCTCTGTCACATTCCTCATCGGCTCTACCTCAGGCCACTTTGTGAACTTGTCGATTGCGACATACAAAAACTCAAAGCCCCTGGTAGCATGGGGAAAGGGGCCCAATATGTCGAGCCCCCAGACCTAGAAGGGCTAGGAGAGAGGGATTGTTTGAAGGGATTGAGCTGGCTGATGTGTATTCTTGGAACGGAACTGGCATGCTTCACCTGTTGTTACTAGTGCAGTTGCATCCTGTAGAGAAGTGGGCCAATAGAAGCCTTGCTGGAAAGATTTGCCGACAAGGGCCCTTGATCCTTTGTGAGAGCCATACATGCCTCCATGTATCTCCGCCAACAGCTTCTATCCATCTTCCCGGCAAATGCACTACAATTTCACCCCCATTTGGTCTCTTTTTGTGTAGAATGTTGTCAACAAACGGGTACATACTTGATTGATAGTCTACTTTCTCAGCTTCTTCTTGCTCATCAAGAAGTTCTTATGTCTAAAGGAAATGGATGATCTTCTATGCCCATGCGGGAGCCTGTGGCTCGACGACAAGGACTAAAGGCATCTCTTCAGCTGCGAGAGCGCTTGTGTCAACGGCAAGAACCTGCGGTCCCGACGGAGCCTGCTGCTCACCGGCAAGCTTGTTGTTGTCTCTGACAGCTTCCTTGATGGCGGCTACTGGTACCTCTGCCAGAAAGTACTCTCCAGAATTCAACTTTCTTCTTTTGCTTGGCCTTGTCGATGGTGTAACTGATGGTTCTGTCAAATGGAGCACAAAAGTTCCTGGTTCCATAGGAAGCTTTTGGGCAGCACGTTTTGACAGATCATCAGCAATGCTGTTTTCCGCATGAGTGATGTGCTATATTTGTAATCCGTCAAAGTGCTCTTCCAATTTCCTCATTTCATCTACATAAGCTTCCATTAACGGGCTCTGGTAGTCTTTGTTGACCTCCTTCACACCAAGTTGCGAGTCACCTCTGATGATCAACTTTCTGATCCCAAGGTCTATTGCGATCCTGAGACCGGCAAGCAGCCCTTCATACTCAGCAGTGTTGGTAGCTTTCTCACTGACAAAGTGCATTTGCACCACATACTTGAGGTGCTCTCCGGTGGGTGCGGCAAGCAGCATGCCAGCACCGACGCCCTTCAGCGAAAAAGCCCCGTCACAGTACATGACCCAGTCTTGATTTGTTTCTTTGCTTGGGAGAGAGGTCTCTTGAATCTCTTCGTCTTGCATTGGCGTCCATTCTTGTGACAGCCCAAGACCGAGACCCCCATTATTTTTTTGATATGCACATGCATGCATGCCAAGTGATGTTTGCTTTATTTTATTTTGCATCATATTCATTATTGCTGGTTTGTGGCATATTTAAATTGATGTGATCTTGTGTGATCTTCTTCTTCTCCTCTTGACCAATTCTGTTGCATCCTTATCCCAAGTCAAACCAATCCTAGCCATGACCTATGCAAACCCTTTCACTAGTGCCGTTCTTTCCATATCTAGCAATTTATTCGTGTGACATTTTTCCTGTCTCAGAAAAATGTCCACTTATTTTCTTTAAATCCTAGTTTACGCCAATACCACCTCCGCCAGTTTTCAGTTCTTTCCGAAGTGCTTTGGTTGGGCTATAGATTTATTAAAGTTTGAATTATTTTTAAACTTTCTTGAATTTTGAGTCTCTAAAAATTGCCAAAGCATTTTATTTGAGATGCGCATATTTCCTGGACTCCATACATATTTTCTTCTTTGTCAAATTCCATTCCTACCCTTATATTCTTTTCCTCCAAGTATTTTCTTTTCTTGAAAAGGAAAAAGGAAAGTATTTGAAGGGAGAGAGAGAGAGCCCAGCACTGCAGCCCACATTTACCTCTCCTGCGTAGCCCAAGCCCGCCATCGACCGATCTCCCTGTTCTTCTTCTTTTTCCTGTACGGCAGCGCATCTAGCACCTCCACGTCGGCAGTCAGCTTGATTTGACGATCGGAGGAGCCCCTAGAGCCCTATAGAACATGTCCTATGCCTCTCCCTGACCCTAGCCTCGCCATTCCCCTTCTCCCTCTACCGCCGCCAGCACAGGTAAGGGCAGCCCATGCCACGCCGTCGCCCTGGCAACTATGACTTGAGCGAGCAAGAGCTCGAGCTCGGGGTAGCTTCCAGCATGCCTCCGACCCCTCATCCGCCCCAGAGAGGACCATCGAGGACACCTACTTCTCCTACCATGACGCAAGCATCGCCACAGCCCCTGGAACGACCTCCCCGACCTCGTCTTCTTCCTCTGCTGCATCTTCTTCATGAACCTGAAGCCCCACCATGTTCAGTGCATCCTCACCCTCGCTACGTTGCCTCCCCAGCCTCCTCTCCATGTCCCATGAGATCTCGGTGAGCCACTGCGTATCCCTATCATTTTATTTTGTTGGCTCCATCCTATAGACCACGCACACACCATGTCAAGTTCGTGCCCACCATGCTCTCTCCTTAGCTGTTCACAAATTTTCGCGTGATGCTCCTGTTCGACTCCATCCGCCTACACTCGTTGCACTCGTGCATGAGCACATGCACCCACGCAGCTCACTCAGTGCATGCCCGCGTTCACGCTCACGCACTCAGCCACCGCCTCGCCGTGCCTCGCTGTCGCAGCCGAGATGAGCTTCTGCTCGAGGCTCGTGCTCCGGCCTCCACCCACACCCTCACCCAGGAACCCATGCACGCACACCCTTTTACGCACACCCGACGACACCTAGTAGTAGCGATTGCCACCGTGTTTGCTCGCTGTTGCCGTGAGTTTTCTCGGTGCAGCCATGGCAAAAGCTCGACATTGTCATACATATGGTTCATATAACTTCGCTTGCTCCCTATATCACAACAAGCACACCTGTATCCCACCTGGTGGTTGCGCTGCTCCTCCACCCAGACGACCAGGTATCACAACGAGCACATCTTTTTTGTCCAATGTTTCTTCTTCACAGATCAGCTCTGCTCTATATCTAAATAGCCGTGGAGCTGGCTCTTGCATCAACCACTAGAGTAGCCTGCTGGTTGGTGTCTCTCGGTTACACCATGGGGTCCTAGTGTCATAGCCCTAGCTTTAGCCTTGCTTGTGGACTAGTCTTGGTTGTTGCATCATGTTTAATTTTTGCTTAAACTTGAAATTGGGATGTTCAAACCCTAGCACCAAATGAAATCCAACTAGGATCAAAATAAAATATTTTCAATGAACCCAAAATGCCCTTCACAAAAGTTCATCATTTTTGAATTGGTCTAGAACCTCTGCCAAAAATGGTGCACATTTTTCTAGGACACTCTAGATTTTTGAATTAAATCTTAAAGTATTTGCATTTGGACATTTAAATCCTATAAATATTTTTAAATGTCCAAATAATCTTGAAAGCATTTGAGGGCTGTTGGAAACAATTCAAATAGTGCCCACAATTATTTTCAGGATTTTACAAAATGGGTTAGTATTTTTACTAAATCAAAACAAAGAAAAATAAATAGAAAACAGAAAACTAAAAGAGAGAGAGAGAGAGAGAGAGAGAGAGAGAGAGAAGGGCCAGAGGCCACTTACCCGCACTGGGCCGGCCCACCTGGCCATGCCAGTCATCACCTACCTCTGCCAGTAGGCAGAGGAGGGACAACGCACGCACACCGAGCGCGCCTCGCACCTCCCTGCCTGCCTGCGTCCTCCCAGGCCAGTGCGACGCCTCGAAGGGCCTCCTCGGCACCGCCCTGGGCCCTTGGACACCCACTCTCCCCCTCTACCCTCTCCCTCGCATCTCTCCGCCACGGCCGACGCTGCCGCGCCCGCGCCACCGTAAAACTCACAGCCACCGCAGCTCCCTCGCCTCCTTGACGTGTCCGCGAGCTCCGCCTCGACGGCCTCGTCCTCCTCGACGTGCCACACACCGCCGGATGCCCTGCACCACCCTCACCAAGCCGTCTTCGACCTCTCACCACCGGAGATCGCCCTCGCCGCCTCGCTCAGCTCCGACCTCCTCCGAGCTCGCCGCCTGCATTGCCGAGACCGTCGTGCGCCACTGAATCTTCTCCCTCCCTCCGTTTTCCCCCTCTCACACCGCAGCCACCACACAGTGCTCACCCGCACGTGCCGCCGCCTGTGCTCGCTGCCGACGTGCCCCTGGCCATCTAATGGCCCGGCTGTCGTGCCAAACCTGCTCGCGGTGCCGCGTAGAGCCCGTAGGTGCTATCCCCGCGTCGCCACGCCCGCCGTAGCCTAGACCCTGAGCTCCCCCGAGCTCCGGCAGCCACCGTGGTCGACGCCGGCGACAACTCCGGCCACCACAGGCCCACCACCACCACCACTCGACGCGGACGGTCATCCGCAACACGTAGATGCCCTCCACGGGCCATTTGGTCGCCGGGGGAGGAATCCCGAGCCCTCCGCCGTGTCTGGTCGTCGCCAGAGGCTAAACGCCGGTGGTTTAGCCCCGGTTGACCAGGGGTTTGACCTCCCCTGGGTCAATGACAGGTGGGGCCCGCCCCGCTAATCAACTTAGGTTAGGGTTAATTATTTAGGTTAGTTAGATTAGTCGCTGACACGCGGGACCCAATGGTCAGTTTGACCTGGGCCGCCCCGTTGACCCACTGACATCATGATGATGCAGTGCTGATGCAATAATTCCTTTTTTGGAATTAGTTTAATTTCTAAATAACCAAAAATTCCAGAAAAAGGCCTAAACTTAAAAAAATCATAGAAAATAATCTATAACTCAGATGGAAAAGATTTGTATATGAAAAATTATCAGAAAAATCCAATCTATCCATTGGTACTAGTTTTATGCATGCCAAAGCAACTTAACCTTTCTATATAGATCAAAACATGTTAATGCACTTTATAAATTCATAACTTGAGTTTGAATTTGAACCCTTGGTTCAATTAAGCTCAAACCCTTCTGGTTTTAGTTGCATTAGCTCAACACATTCATTTTGCCAAGACATGAGCATGCATCATATCATTGCATATTGCCTTGTATTGATTGTGTTACCTGTGTGATCTCCGTGGTAGGTCCTGTACCCGAGGATATCCGTGAATATCCAACCGAACGGCAGTACCCTTCCACCACCCTGCCAGGCAAGCAAACCCCCTTTGAGCATTCTGATACAATCCCACTCTCTCACTCTTGCTCTCTTTTACTGCATTAGGACAACAATGATTCAATTGTTACATGTTGCGGTAGCTGAATCCATTCCTCTGCATGACCTGTCTTTGCCACAGTAAATAGTTGAAACCCACTAGCATGAGTAGGAGTTGTTTGAGCCATGATGTACCTACTCATTCATGCTTGCTTGTTACGCCTGCTATGCTTAGAGTTGTGTCAAGTCTGATTCATCTGGGATGGATTGGAATGGTGTGAAGATGTCCTACTGTTGAGAGCTAAGTGTGTGAACATGATTTGGTAAAGGTAGCGATGAGAGGCCATGTAGGAGTACATGGTGGGTTGTCTCATTGAAACTGTCCTCAGGAACCGAGTTCTGTGTTTGTGATCCAAGACAGTTACTACCACGCATTAGGATACTTAATTGACCCTCTTGACTTATTAATCACCTTGATCTCTGTCCAGGAGTTGCAACTAGTTTCTGGTGTTTGTAGGATATGTGTTGGAGGCCGTGCATAGCGCTGACCCTAGGGGTGGGCTATGATGCGGTAGAGACACGAGGCACGGTGTACCAGGATGACACCCGAACGGTGCTCTTGGGAATCCTGCTCTCATCATTTGGGGCCGTAGTGAAAACCTGGGCCGGACTTCCTTGCATATGGAACTCAAATAGGCGATAAACCTAGACTAGAGACTTGTGTGGTTAGTCAGGTCGTGGCCGACACCCTCGCTGGGCTTCCGCTTGAAGGTTGCTGAGTACATGTCATGTAAACATCGGTAAGTGGTGAGAGAGTGTGTGAAGAAGTACACCCCTGCAGGGTTATAAATGATCTATTCAAATAGCCGCGTCCGCGGATATGGACTACTTGGAATAGTTACATTGTTCATAGATAACTAGAAGTGGATACTCTAAAATGCACAAGATAAGCGTGAGTGCTATGGATGGCCTTCTTGTAGGGAGACGGGAGCGGATCCATAGTGGTGTATTGATATGGTGAATATGTGGACTCATGTGCGCCACCTCAAAGAAGTTACTAGCAATCGTAGTTCAGGATAGCCACCGAGTCAAAGTTGGCTTGCTGCAGTTAAACTCCAGCACCCCCTTTGTTGATACCGATGCATAAGTAGTTAGTTCTGATGTAAGTCTTGCTGGGTCCATTTGTACTCACGTTTGCTTAATTTATGTTTTTGAAGAGAGACTTCAGTCTCACTAGTAGTTCCACGTGGGCTTCGACAATTAGCTTGGGAATCCCAGACAGAGGTCTGGCTTCTTTGGAGGGTCTTGTAGATAGACATGCTTTCTAGCCTTCTTTCTTTTCAGATGTCTGTACTCAGACATGTTTATGCTTCCGCCTGTGCTTGTTGCTTGTATGACTTGAATGCTGGGTCATGAGACCCATGTTTGTAATATCTGGCTCCTCGGAGCCTATTGAATAAATACTTTGAGTCGTAGTGTTTTGTTGTGATGCCATGTTGTATTTACACATATCGAGCATATTGTGTGTATGTTATTGAAATGCTTGGTATGTGTGGGATCCGGCACCTAGTTGTTTATTCTTGGTAGCCTTCCTTATGGGGAAATGTCTCCTAGTGCTTCCACTGAGCCATGGCAGTTCGCTACTGCTCCGGAACACTTAGGTTGGTCAGCAAGTATCCTTCTTTGTTCCTGTGTCTGTCCCCTCGGGGAAATGTCATGCGTTGTTCCTTTAAGTCCTTGTAGCTTGCTACGACTTGGGTTCATACGTTGATGACCGACACGTTCATTGCTGGGTTACGTATGCCTATCCCTGTAAGTTTGTGCCACCTTGGGTTTACGACTAGTCATGCCGGCCCGGGTTCTCTGTCATATGGATGCTAGCGATACAATCATATACGTGAGCCAAAAGGCGCAAACAGTCCCGACCAAGGTAAGGCTGCAACCGTGGGGATACCGTGCGCGAGGCCGCAAAGTGATATGATGTGTTACATGCTAGATCGGTGTGACTTAGGATCGGGGTCCTGACAGCTTTTCTATCAGAGCCTGACTGCCTGTAGGATTACCAAGCCAAACTGGTCGAAGTCGTGTCTAGAAATGCTTTAGTTATATAAGGGAATTGATTGTGAAAGGGAACGTAAGACTCTTTTTACTTCTTATCCCTGTGTCATTCTGATTCTGAGTCACCCTCATCTTTTCTATGGGGTTAAGAAACTAGGCTTTCTCATCTATCTATCAGGATGATGAGTTACTATGTTGGAGACTTATAGGAAAGTTGTAGCCTTCACGGATCAGTGCTTCCATAAGAATCCATTTGTTGTGTTGTTAGTTGTCTTGCAGGTTGCCTCATATTCATGCTGGTACAGCCGTTATGCTATCCGAGTTGACCCAGGTTTCTAAATAGTCTGATGCATTTGCAAGTTCTTCCTTCCTGTTCCCGATGTCCTTTTGGGCTAGACTAATCACACTAACCGGTGTGTTCAGGTACTCCATTGCCTCGACATCTATGTTGGAGCTATTATTATGACACTAGGGTGTCTTAGAGAACCACCTAGTGATCTAGCCATGCCTTGTATTCCCAGTGTGATAATTCTAGCCATCATTCTTGAAAGCATCTTGTGATGTTATTAGTTAGTAGGTATTCCTTTTCTGGGTTCTTGAGCCCAAGATTCACTCTACTTACTTCTTGTTGATAGTGTTTGCTCGTTCCTTTAGAATATTAGTAACCTTTGTGATAGTCCTCGAGGTCCATGGTATATCATTCTTCCAAATACCATGAACAATCATTGGCAGAAATTCGTTTGAACCAAAAGATCACAATAAGAATGCTATTGATGAGTTCTGCATTCGATATTTGTGACTCTGCCAATCCTACTGTTCTGCATGGGTTATCCGGAAGAAATGTTGAGCTTTGCTCGATATACTAATCTATTCATCCACAACTCAGATATTAATATGCTCCTTTGAGTTGTCCCTCTTCAGCTGTATTTCGACCATCATCTATCAATTGCTAGTCAGGAATAGTTGTGCATTCGTGCTCATCGGTGCCTGTTATTCCTATGGCCACCAAGTCATTCTATTCCGGAATGAATAGGAGAAACAAACTCCAGTACCTCATCCTTGTCCAAGATTTGGTCAAAATAATTGTATTCCACAGATCAAGAAAGCCAATCCAGCTTCTAGTCTGTTCTACCCTGGAGTATTACCCACTTTATGTCAGGATTGTCATGAGAATCGCAATCTCCTATGAATTCTCGACGTAGTGATACTTCTCGCCATCATTATTCATTCCTCGGTCCCCGTGTTGTTGTAACCGGAATACCAACAAGTGAACCATGATGTGTGACTTCAATACTCCTAGCAACTTCGTTGCTTGGTAGTTAATGGACAACAATCTCATTCTTAGTGTGTTGGTTATTGAATTATCATTCTAAGACTGATCATGCTACCTAGTCCTTATTTTGGAGCACTCTTCGATCAATGAGTTAGGATTGTGCCAATCCCTCACTCTTCTGATCATATCATCTTGCCCTGAAAAGCAAGATTGTTCTCGAGCTTAGTAACATATCAGTGGTTCATGATTTTCCGAATATCTTCACGAAAGTATCACCCGGTTGTCCCCTGACCGTTATGTTGAGCCCGTGATCAGGTTGGTTTTCTTGTAAACCACCCCTTCTCCAAAAATCTGTGTTGGATATCCCTGAGCTAGTTGGTTAAGCTAAACAACAACTTGGAGAGTTGGAAGATAAAAGCTTGCCTGAATTAGTTCATTCCAAAGGGATATCTTTGTTTGTGTGTGTTGAAGAAAGATGATATTTTCATCGATTGTTCCTCATGATCAGTTGTTGGACCTATTGTCTTATCCAATCTTTGATTTGAGTATGGGCTATCGTCAAGTCAAATCAGAACCAACGATGTTCGTAATGTTGTCTTACTCGTGGTTGATCCCTCGAGCATACACCATTACATCTTTGGGTCTGACCAATGTTATCCCCGTGTTCACCTAATTTTGGAATTCCATCTATATGGAAGCCTGGATGAATCGTTGTTGAGCCCATCGGCAATATTTTTATCCCCTCCATGATTCATGATGAACATTTAATATTGTCGTGTACATAGATGAGAGTGAACTAAATAATTCAAACATGGAGTTTTCGATGGATATTGAGCTTCACTTAATATATACTATTTGGTTGTTGCATCTTGCCATGCCATGCCTCGCCTCATCAAACCAGACATGCATCATACTTGGTTATGCATCATGCCATGATTATGTTTGTTTGTTTACCATGTTGTTTGCTTCTATCTGGTTGTGCTTCTTCTAGATAATTCGTTCGGCTATGTTGGTTCGTCTACTTCATGGACTCAATCTTCTTCCAAGCGGGATTTCAGGCAAGACGATCATTACCTTGGATCTCACTGCTATCTTTGCTTTGCTAGTTGTCTCGACACTATCGCTATGTCGCGCTACATACTACTTTTTTGTCAGCCTCCAAATTGCCGTGATACAACCTCTAACCTCCACCATCCTAGCATATCGTTGTTTGGCTATGTTACCGCTTTGCTCCTCTTATAGCATTGCTAGTTGCAGGTGCAGTCGCAGGTTGTTCCATGTTGGGACATGGATATCATGGTATATCATAATATCTCTTATTTAATTAATGCATCTATATACTAGGTAATGGGTGGAAGGCTCGGCCTTCTGCCTGGTGTTTTGTTCCACTCATGCCGCCTTAGTTTCCATCATACCGGTGTTATGTTTCTTGATGAGAGCTCCTAACATGTGTGGGGTTTTATTGGGGACCCCCTGATCATTCGCTTAGGGTAAAACTCTTCCAGCAAGGCCCAACTTTTTGTTTTAAATTTACCTAATAACAACTAGAACTTGCATCGGGACTTTTCGGACCCCGAGGATACTTAATCAACAACCTGGGCTAGTGCTCCTCATTAGTGTCGTTCCAAACCTGTCAACCGCCAGTGGCCGCCAGGGGCAACTCTGTGGTTGGCCTACCGGAAGTTTGGACAATCCGATCGTGGCCTGAGAAGAGATATGCGCGGCTCCTATCAGGGTGTTGGCATGTCAAGATGTCTTGCTGGTTTAGTTTTACCTCTGATGAGTGGCTTGTCCATCAGGATTCCTTATCGTAAGCATCATGTTATCATGGTAGGAGGATGTTCCATCGGATGCGTGTGGTAATTTCTAACGGACCACTTGGAGCACCCCTGCAGGGTTAAATCTTTTCGGAAGCCGTGCCTGTGGTTATGTGGCGACTTGGAAATTTATATTATCCGATTGTAGAGAACTTGACACTAAACCCAATTAAAATACATCAACCGTGTGCGTAACCATGACCGTCTCTTTTCGAGGGAGTTCGGGAAGAGAACACGGTGGGGTTATGTTTGACTCGTAAGTAGTTCAGGATCACTTTTTGATCATTACTAGTTTGCGACCATTATGCATAGTATATTCTTCTTATTCTTGTACTCGTAAGTTAGCCATATATAACTGCTTAGTGCTTGCTGCAACCTCACCACTTAACCATTCCATACACATTAAGCATTGCTAGTTCTGATACCCATGGTAATGAGATTGCTGAGTCCTCGTGGATCACAGATTACTACAACAACAGGTGTAGGTACAGGTAAAGCGATGCTTTGATGTGAGCGTGATGCATGTTTGTTCTGTTTTGGAGTTCTTCTTCTGCTTCTTCTTCTTCATTGATCATAGGATGGTACCCTGATCGAGAGCTTGGGATTAGCATGGTGGATGTCATTCTTCTTTTTTGTTTGATTTCATCCGTATGTCGGATCATGCTCTTCTGTATGGTGATTGCTATGTATTGATGTTTTCATGTTGTAGCTTGTGGCGAGTGTAAGCCTTTTTCTGGTATTCTGAACTATTCAGGACATGGTATGCTGTAATGATATCCACCTTCCTATGCGCTCGAAATGCGATTCTGCCCCAATCATGAATTTATCACGTGATCGGGATAGAATTGCATCTTGGGCACTACAATTCTACAATGAACTCCGCCAAAGCTCTGCTCTGAACTATTCAAGTGCTTTCAAACTGGAGACCAAAGCTTACAGCTCCAACACCCACTCCACTATCCTGCCAGTGACATCTGGATTCCTCAAAATGCGTTGCAATGGAAAGCGAGTGATGACGGTGATCTGATGTGCTTGGAAGTAATGTCACAACTTCCTTGAGGCCATGAGAAGGCCAAAAAGAAACTTCTGCACATCAGAATACCTTGACTTAGCCCCTTGCAGAAGGGATACCAACATTGAAACTCTTCTATGCTTTTTGTGGTGGAAAATAGTGTCGTGACTTATCCACAGTACTGGAGGAGATAGCACGGATGATCTTCCATGACCAGTATCGTAGTGTTTTCGAAGGTCTGAGGTACACGAGTTTCCAAGGTTTCTCGGTTGTGTGTTGAGGTTTGCTGATGCAGTTGCATCTAATTAGGTTGTTGTTTGTTAGGAGTGGGCTCCTGGACCCACAACCTGATTGCATAACCAAGAAGTTTCGGGTGTTGTGGGAATTCAAGTAGTTACCTAGGCTTATCCTTCCAACAAATGCATGATGGGGTTATGTGTTTGTTTTTGGCTTATTTTACAAGCCCAATCCTTTATTTGAGTTGTTGCATTCAAGTTGCTTCGATGTCAACTGTCGATGCCATACCTTTTCTAAGCGGTGTTCTCATATTCAAATGGGAGTGCTAATCATTTTATTGTTCGAGATTATCATGTCAATTATTCTCAACTCGCATGCTTCTCTTCCAACTAATCCGATCCTTTCCACATTTGCAAGATCTATCTTAGTTTTCTCAATGGTTATCCATTTCATCCTTCTTAAGTTGTATTTTTCTTTGTCCCACCCTTTTTATTCACATAGTCAAAACCTCGAATCAAGTATCCATTTTATTCATGAGAAGTCTCTCCATTCTTTTCCTTCAATATTCTTATCCGGTGTTTCCTCGTGAATATTCTCAGGAACTGCAAGTTTATCATTCTTCATTCTCTTTTCTTCTCCGGTGGATTAAATTCAAGCTTCGGTGCTAATCATATCTCTTTCTTTCATTTCACATGTTTTCCCATGTTGGAATTTCTTATCCAAGGCTATCTTATTTATTCACCTCTCTCTATTCATATCCAGAGTGTAGAAGATATCTCAGAAGGTTCGCATGTTCCATTCTTAATCCGTTCAAGCTGTTTCGAGGATGTTATCTCATTCAAGCCATTTAATTCAACCGGTGCAATCTCTCATTAAAGATCGTTCAACAGTATTTCTCTCGAGTGGGACCATAACCCACATATCTTTTCCCAGGATCTTACCTGACTCTTCTAATTTTTCCGGAGTTATTCCCAAATTCTTTTCTAAGTTTGACGTAAGAATAAATTTTCATCAGTCAATTACCTTCTCCAAGATCGCTTTCAGATTCTTTTTATCTTTGGCTCAACATTAATATTCTTCATTCTTCCGGAGTGTATCAACAATTTTGGTGGTGTTCCTCATCATCATTCTCAGCGTTGAAGACCGAAGAAGAATTTCTCTTAAATCTTGCTCCATTCTCTTGAGGATTCGTGGTTCTAGCGTCATGCCATCCTCACAATTGTTTCCGATCATGAGAAATTATTTTCTTACCCATCCAAAGCATTTCAGGAGTTGTTTTCATTTCTAGATCATCTGAAGGCCATCGTTTCAGAAGGTTTCTTCGTTCTAAGTTTCCAACTTCGTTCTCCAATTATTCTGAATTGATGACTCTTTGTTCGTCTCCATATTCTTCCAGTTCTTCATTCAACTATTCTCTAGTCAGCTCGTGATCTTTTCCCTCTCTTGTATTTAAATTCCCTCAAGTATCTTCATTCGTTCATAATTATTCCTGGTGATCCAATCTCTTTTCTTCAATCGTTTTCAGTTCTTACACTTGTTCAATCAAGATTCCTCTTCCTTTGTTCTTGTACCAATTAATTCGTTCTTTTCGAAATCCTACCAGCAGTTCGTTGAGTTTGCGCTATATCTCTCCTCAATCCTTGCAAGAGAATAAGTAGTATGCTAAATCCATTGCTTTTCATCAAGTTAATTTGATGAAGGATAGATATATCAGAATTCTTAATCACGTTTCCTCAAGGCGATTCAATTCTTTCTTTCGAAGTTCATTCAAGAGGTATGACTTCAAGATTCCAAGTGTTTTCATCTTCTCGTTTCCGGAGTTCATTTATCATATCATATTTTTGGTTTGAGAGGATTCTTCTTTCCATTCCAGAGTTCCATGCTCTCTCAATTATTTCACAGCAAAGCTCCATCTAAATCATAGCAAGGTTTCATCTTGTTCTTTTCAAACTTCACTTTCTTCCTACCATTTATTTTCTTACCAGAGTTCTTCATGGAGGTTCTACATGGTGGTTTGATACGTCTCCAACATATCTATAATTTTTGATTGTTCCATGCTATTATAGTATCAATCTTGGATGTTTATTGTGCAATTATATGCAATTATATATCATTTTTTGGGACTAACCTATTAACCTAGTGCCCAATGCCAGTTGCTATTTTTTGCTTGTTTTTGGCTTTTCAGGAAATCAATATTATATAGAGTCCAAATGGAGAAAAAACTTTGGATTAATTTTTTCTCGACCAGAAGGGACCCTAGAAGGTTCGGGAGAAGACCTGATGAGCCACGTGGGAGCGACAAGCTCGGGAGGCGCACCCGAGGGGGTCCCCCAGGCTTGTGGGTCCCTCATGGCACCTCTTGATCTAATTCTGCCTCTATAAATTCTCAAATATTCCCCATACATCAGAGAGCCACCCGAAATAATTTTCCCGCCGCCGCAAGTTTCTGTTCTCATGAGATCCCATCTAGAGGACTTTTCCGGCACTCTGCCGGTGAGGGAATCAACGACGGAGGGGCTCTAGATCAACCTTGCTGCCCTTCCTATGATGTGTGAGTAGTTTACCATAGACCTACTGGTCCATAGCTAGTAGCTAGATGGCTTCACTCTCTATTTGATCTTAAATACAATGTTCACCTCGATGTTTTGGAGATCTATTCGATGTAATCCTTTTTTGTGGTGTGTTTGTTGGGATCCGATGAATTATGGGTGTATGAACAAATTATCCGTGAATATTATTTGAGTCTTCTCTGAACTCTTTTATGCATGATTATTATAGCTTTGTATTTCTCTCCGATCTATTGATTTGGTTTGGCGAACTAGATTGATTTATCTTGCAATGGGAGAGGTGTTTTGTGATGGCTTCAATCTTGCGGTGATCTATATCCCAGTGACAGAAGGGGACAAGACACTTATTTGTATTGTTGCCAATAAGGGTAAAATGATGGGCTTTATTCATATTGCTTGAGTCTACTTTGTGTACATCATGTCATCTTGCTTAAGCGTTACTCTGTTCTTTATGAACTTAATACTCTAGATGCATGCTGGATAGCGGTCGATGTGTGGAGTAATACTAGTAGATGTAGGCAGGAGTCGGTCTACTTGTCATGGATTTGATGCCTATATACATGATCATTGCCTTGGATATTGTCATGATTATTCGCTTTTCTACGAATTGCCCAACAGGAAGTTGTTTACCCTCCGTATGCTATTCTCAAGAGAGAAGCCTCTAGTGAAAACTATGGCCCCTGGGTCTATTTTAATCATATATAAAAATAAAAAATACCTTGCTGCAATTTATTTACCATTATTTTTATTTTGTGTTTTTTTATATATCTATCACTATGACATTTGATACTTGCAATTAATCGCCAAGGGCTTGACAACCCCTTATTTGCGTTGGGTGCAAGTATTTGTTATTTTGTGTGTAGGTGCTATTCACGAGGTGTTGTGTGGTTGTCCTACTGGATTGATAACCTTGGTTATTAACTAAGGGAAATACTTATCTCTACTATACTGCATCATCCTCTCCTTTTTGAGGAAATCCTAACGCAGTTCACAAGTAGCAAGAAGAATTTCTGGTGACGTTGCCGAGGAGACATCATCAACGCTTATAAAGTACCATCGCATAAACTTTCATCTCCTTGCATTTACTTTTATTTGCCATTTGCCTCTCATTTTCATCTCCCCCACTTATAAAACTTTTTCAAAAAAACACAAAAATATTTTTTGTTTGCCTTTTTGCTTGTTTGCTTGCTTGCTTTTATTGCCTTCATGTCAACACACCAAAACCAGAAAAGAAAAAGGAAAAGTAAAGGCATATGGATCCACTTAATGTTTTCTACTTGGATCATCTTCGATCCATTTGTGCTCGTGCTGAAACCCCAACTAGTTTAGTAGAGAGAAAATCATTAGATGAGCATGCTCATTTTGTGTGTCACCGTTTGTCTCAAAAAGGGAGACTCTTGTGGAATCAAATAAAATGTTTGCTGTGCTATGCTTGGAATCTATGTGAAATTCATGATTTTACTTGTTTCTCTCACTGGTACAGTGAGGTGCTATACAAACGGTTTTTAACCCCTTTCCGCGATGGCGTTTTGAACAGTCGCCTAGTGAGTGACTGCAATGGGGGGGTCCTTCCCACACGACCCAGAAACCGTCGGGGATAGGCCCTCCGGTCACACACACTCGGCAAAATGAGGTCATGTGCGACCGACGAGCGATCAAATACGGTTATACAGGTCCAATCGGTTCCGATCGTAAGTACATCCCACACAGTCAGTCCCAAACAAATGTTTCCGTTTGTTATGTACATTCCACACAGTCAATCCACAGAATACGTTTCCGTTCTTACGTACATCCAACACAGTCAATCCAAGGAAAACATTTCCGTTCGTATGTACAACCCACACAGTCAATCTAGGAAAAATGTTTCCGTTCGTATATACATCCCACACAGTTTTATGTATAGCCTCATGTGTGATAGGTGTAACTATCACACACTCTCTGCCTCGGTTAACCGTTTGCTTTTATTCAACTACATCACACACGATTTGATGAAGAAAACTGTATGGCATTGGGCTATCCATCACAAGCGCTTTTACTACTAGAACCGTTTGCAAAGTTCCATGACCCATTTAGCAGGTTTACTAGTTTACAATTAATAATTCCAGTATTACGCAAATTCACATTTCATATCGAACAGCTGTTTGCCAATTTCATATCAGGCACATAAATATATTTTAAAGCACAGTACATCATATAGCTAGTTCACCTTCATAAGAACAATATTAGAACAATATATTCATTTCCCTAATCAAGATCATCCAGGCTCGTCTTATCCACCTCTGCTTTCAGTTCAGTAAGAACTTGTTTTGCACTGGCCAACTGGGAAAGTGCCTCCTCCTTCGCCAACACCATCTTAGCAAAGTCTAATTTAAAAAATCTGAGCTCATTCTCCATCTTCCTCTTTTTATCCCGCATCTTCAAATATTCTTCAGTGTTGACAACACTTTCTCTAAGCCTACCTCTGTTCTCTTCCTCATGCATGCTCCAGAGCTTTGCTAGGCACATCTTCAAAGACTGTGGCCACTCTTGATCAACCCACTCCAGGTAAGAACACTTCCGTTCATCCTATAATATTTAAAACTATATCAGTAACAATTGTAGGGGAAATGGGTTTCTAGCAACATAGAAAATCACCAAATACATATTTTAAAAACTGAAGAGACATGTTAATTATGACATATCTTCTCAAAAAGATCAATGTGCAAATGAATTAATTGCTACTGAGACAACAACCAAATTCTGAAACATCAGAAGCTATAATTAACTACAACAACGCTACAAGTTCTTAGTCATGTACTATAAATAACAAATTGAACATTTTATGAGGAAGCTAAATATAACTGCAATAGCATAGCGACAGTGTTTGAATGACAGCAAATTGATACTAACAGGTGTGTACATGCACAAATTTAGTAACATAGAACTAATAGCACTAAGGCCGTCCACTATGTATGCCAAAACAGGTGTAAAGACAACTGTTGCTATATTTGGCACCGGTGCCCTGCACTGGCTAGCCGATGCAGCGGGAAAAAATCAGGGACCCGGACTCCGGAGCACCTAGTTGCTCCGATGCCCAGTTCCTTCGTGCCATAAAGATTTACTATTTTACTGCTTGGTTGCTCGGATGTGTGGACCAAAGTTGGCTGCACAAACTGCTGAAGCAGTGCCAAATAATTTTCTAATGGCACCGCTGATGAGATGAAAACATTTTTAGATACTAGGTACAAACTGTGACACTGTCTTAACATCCCGAATAACATAGCACAGTGATAGTGTCTGAATCACATCTAACAAATGATTTGTAACAACGAAAGTGGGGCTAACCTTCTCTGCACATGCCAGAAATTTTCTCCCACTGTCCACAGATTCAAACGCAACTAGCTTCACGCATGGAGATTGATGGTGACAACGAGCAGGCAGATCTTCGGCCACCCCGCTCCATTCGTTGCAACTGATGGTCCTAGGGAGCTACAAGAGGAAGACATGACTCAAATCGACTGCCGGATTAAAATCCTTCATTCCAAGTCATAACCCAAGAGAGAGAAGAGAGGCATACCCGGGTGCTGAAAAATTCGTCGTCGGAGGAGGAATCACTGGAGAGGTCATTGAAGAAGACCATGGCGACCCTGGCGGTAGGATGTGAGACGGCGAGAGCGAGGAAGCAAGCGAGGAAGCGGCTATAGCTTCGAAAGGAAGGAAGGAGGAAACAGGGGAAGTGTGACTTGTGGTCGGGGAGAAAAGGGGTTGGGGAGGGGGTAGATATTTTGGCGGTAGGCCAAAAAATTTGAAATGTGGAGGGAAACTTTGCGCGCGGTGCCGCCAGACACCATTCACTTTGAACGATTGTGTGCATTGCAAATGATTCTTCTGCTTTACGCGCATGGGATGAGTTTGATAATTCAAATTTTGATGGAAATTTCCCTGGGTACTGTCCTCATCCACGTCATTGCATAATTTAACATCGCTTGCTAATTTGGGCACACAAAAGAGCGTACAACACACAGACCACACTTCATGAATCGAGCAATTTTAGTAATTAAACAGAGCCAGTTGACCTGAACATTGCTCTAACAAAAGACAAGCATTAAAAAAAGCCTAAGTATGCATAATTTTAACAAAGCCGCCGCCGTGCCGGCCTATGCATCGCCGGTGTGAGATGAGACGTCGATGACTTGTCCTGGCGATATGCCGCCGTTGGTGGACTCCGCGTCTCCCCTGCTGAAGTCGACCACGTCCTCATCCTCGTCCTTAGCACCTCCCAGATGGTTGTAGTACTCATAGTAGTGGCTGCGCCAGAGCTCGCATTGGTACTCCACTTCCGATTCCTCGATGGACAGACTCTTCTCTACCTCGACCTCGGCCACACACAACTCCTCCTCCCAGCGCTCCTTGATCTCCGCCGCCTCCTGCATCTCCAGCTCCCGCTCGGCGATCTCATGAGGAAGCAGTTGCTCCATGGCCATCGCCGCCTTCTCAGGCGTGGGTTGCATGCTGGATTCCGAGGTGGCCTGGAATATCTTGGCGTGGATGGCTTCGACCCGGGCAAGGGCGACATCGGCGGCATGGACGGCAGCTCGAGCGCTCTCGGTGTTTGCAGCCGCCGTCACAGCAGCAGCTGTGGCCATCTTGGCTGCTTTAGCTGCCCTGTCGGCTGCCGTAGATGCCCTCTCAGCGGATGCGGCCGCGCTCAATGCGGATGCAGCGGCACTCTCGGCGTTGGCGGTCGCGCTCTCGACGCAGGCGGCGGCGCTCAGGGAGGACGCGGCCACCGTACGGGCCCTCGCGAAGCCTTTCCACGGCGTTATCTTTGCAAGAAGGGGTTGCTGGAATGGGCATCGGGGTTCATGCATTCGGGGGTTGCCGGCACTGGAGCATACGAGCCAGCGAAGCTTAAGGAGGAAGACTTAAATAGACCCACAAATTTTCATCGCAAACGGTTCCTACAAAAAAACTATGTGTGATGTTGTTGATATTTTTTATTAGCTGTGAAAGATGAATTTGGAGTAAAGTGGCAACGGATGGTGTTTTAAATGTACGAGAAAATTTGTAGTACTAATACAACTGTCATGTCAAAAATTGTAAAATTTTAGGGGTCATTTGACCTTTTAAGACATTTTAAGTGATTTTCTAGCCATTTAATGACCGTAATTCAAATTTGAACTACATCTACATGCAGCGGCTAACCATAACGGGTTGAAAAATCATATTTGTGTATTTGTGTGTGAGTTAATTCCATGTGCAGTAAATTGGAAGGAATTTTCAAACATATTGGTGTCACGGCCTGGACACATGCATGGAGTGCCATGGCATTTAAATTCCAAAAAATTAAAAAATGATCAGAAACACATGAAACCTTGCTTGATGTAATGTCATGCCACCAAGATGATTTGGTAAAAAAATTGGTATGTTTGACAGAAGTTTGGACACACACCCCTCACAAACCGGAGCAACTCACTAGAAGGCTCGTGGTTCCGAGAGGGAACAATGCATGTTTGATGACGAACGGGAGATAGCTTCCTCGTACGACCTTTAATTTTTTTCTATATTTACGTGCACTAATACAACTGTCATGTGAAAATTTGGAAAATTCTAGGGGTCATTTGACCTTTTAAAGACATCTAAGTGATTTTCTAGCCATTTAATGACCGTAATTCAAATTTGAACTACATCTACATGCAATGGCTAACCATAACGGTTTGAAAAATCATATTTGTGTACTTGTGTGCGAGTTAAGTCCATGTGCAGTAAATTGGAAGGAATTTTCAAACATATTGGTGTCACGGCCTGGACACATGCATGGAGTGCCATGCCATTTAAATTCCAAAAAATTAAAAAATGATCAGAAACACATGAAACCTTTCTTGATGTAATGTCATGCCACAAAGATGATGTGGTAAAAAAATTGGCATGTTAGACGAAAGTTTGGACACACACCCCTCACAAACCGGAGCAACTCACTAGAAGGCTCGTGGTTCCGAGAGGGAACAATGCATGTTTGATGACGAACGGGAGATAGCTTCCTTTTACGACCTTTAATTTTTTTCTACATTGAATGTGCACTAATACAACTATAGTGTGAAAAATTGGAAAATTCTAGGGGTCATTTGACCTTTTAAAGATATTTAAGTGATTTTCTACCCATTTAATGACCATAATTCAAATTTGAACTACATCTACATGCAACGGCTAACCATAACGGTTTGAAAAATCATATTTTTGTGTACTTGTGTGTGAGTTGATTCCATGTGCAGTAAATTGGAAGGAATTTTCAAACATATTGGTGTCATGGCCTGGACACATGCATGGAGTGCCATGCCATTTAAATTCCAAAAAATTAAAAAAATGATCAGAAACACATGAAACCTTGCTTGACATAATGTCATGCCACCAAGATGATGTGGTAAAAAAATGGCCCGTTTGACGAAAGTTTGGACAGACACCCCTCACAAACTGGAGGAACTCACTAGAAGGCTCGTGCTTTCGAGAGGGAACAATGCATGTTTGATGACGAATCGACGATAGCTTCCTCTTATGGGGTTCAAAAAATTTCTACAGTTAACGTGCACTAATACAACTGTCATGTAAAAATTTGGAAAATTTCAGGGGTCATTTGACATTTTTAAGACATTTAAGTGATTTTCTAGCCATTTAATGACTGTAATCCAAATTTGAACTACATCTACATGCAGCCACTAACCATAACGGTTTGAAAAATCATATTTCTGTACTTGTGTGCGAGTTAATTCCATGTGCAGTAAATTGGAAGGAATTTTCAAACATATTGGTGTCACGGCTTGGACACATGCATGGAGTGCCATGGCATTTAAATTCCAAAAAATTATAAAATGATCAGATGATGTAAATATCTGGTGTTCAAAAAAGAAAATGTAAAGATCTGGCAAGACAACCGGGCCCCACACGATTGGCACTCTCTTTCACGCCTCGAGGTTTGGAAGGTGAGTGGCGCGGGTTATTAATCAGACACGGTTCTGTATTGGAAAATCATCAGCTATTAAGTTCACATACGACTTTGCTGCGGGAATCGTGTGTAATTCAAACTATAGTACTCGTAAATTCCGGCGACCGGCGTGTGTACTGTTCCCGTCGATCTAGATTCCGGCAGCCAATAAATACTACCTTCCTCATGTCGTCCCGCCTGCATTCTCATCTAGATCCTCCCCTCGCTCGCCCTCTCTCTCCCAAATCTCTGCCATGGCGCCGCTGATCTACCCACGCGCCGACGAGGAAGCGCCGCCCCCCAAGGACGGTCAGTCGAAGAGCAGCGACGAGGAGGAACCCTACGCGCCGCTGGACAAGGTTGCGCCGGACCCCCCAACTTTGGAGTGGTTCTGGGGCCAGTACAATCTTTGTCTGTGGAAGTCGCTGCTGCCGGCTGAGAAAGCCAGGCAAGTGGCGTTCAAGAAGGAGATGGCAGAGGAGGAAGCCAGGTACCAGGCGGCCTGTGAAGCCTGTGATGCCGCCTAGAAAAAGGAGGCGGTGGAGCTTTGGGGGGGGGGGCTCGGCATCGTGTGGAGGAGGTGTACGAAGACGGGTACTTCATGAGGAAGGTGAAAGGCGCTAGGCACCTCATCGCTGCATGGAGGTGGGTCGATAAGCTCCAGCATGCCACCGACGAGGAGCTCTGGTGGGTGCCCAACGAAATGGCAAGATTGTCTGCGCTCGTCCGCCAGCAAGAGGCAGATCGGTACGTCAAGCGCTGCGAGGCGGAGGAGGCAGAGTACTGCCTCCGCGCTGGGAAGATGCCGCGCACCAGGGAGCTGCTGGATAGGGGCTGCCGGAATACTATCCCTAGGAGGTATTATTAGTTTTAGTATTGTTCATTTTGAATTTTATGCATTGTACCTAGTAGTTAAGTATCATCACGTATATGTGATGATATTATATATATTTTGTGATGAACTAATGAACAATTAATATATATTATGAATTCCATTTTCTATCTGTTTTTGTATACTAGTTTTTATCTAGCTGTTATCATCCACATATACATAATGGAAAGCATACACACACACATTGAAACAGAACATATAAGAACAGAAAACAGAGTACACACATTGAAACAGAGCAATAAACATAGCAATATTATGATTGCTGTGAATACATAGTGATCCACATCAAAATAACTCAACAAAATAAAATGCGTCCATGAGACCATGACCAGCAGCTCTTGCCTACGGTAGCTCTTGGCTCTGCCTGAACTCATGCAAGCATTCGTCCAAGCGGTCGACACGCTCGCGGTACATCTGGAGCGCGATCTCGAGCTCCAAGTTTGCTATTTCATCGGAGATCACCAGCTCGAGGATGCGACGGCCATGTTCCTCTACTGCGCCCAGGTGGGCTACCAGCGCATTGGCATCGAGTGGGCTGCGGACAAGGTGAACGGCGTGACCCATGCGAACGGTGCTGTGGGCGTCCGGTGCAAGTACGGCACGGCCGGCCTCTGGTGCAAGTACGGCGCAGACGGCCTCTGCCCACTCCTGGCGAGGAATGGGGGTACTGACGGGACATGTACCCAGCTGCGACGCCCTGTTGATAGCAGGCAAGCCCCGATGGATCCGCTCTTGCTGTGTGGCGCGCTGCGCCTCTCGCTCTGTGGTGCTCCAACGGTCTCGCTATGCGGCGAGCCGCAGCCTATCGGCGCGGACGCGCCTAGCTTGCTCTATGGCGCGCCATTGATCATGTTGTGTGGGGAGCTGTAGCCTCTCGGCGCTGACATGCCTATCTTGATCCACGGCGCTGAAGCGCCATGCGCCAAGGGTCTGCTCAACACTGGCGATGACGCGCATCACGGCGTTGTCCATCATGTTGCCGGGGAGCACCTCGGCCTTGACGGGCCATGTCGCCTTCTCGTGTTCCTTGTCGAGGAGGTTGATGGCAGAGGCGACGCTTTGGTGGGTTGGCATGCTTGGAAAAGGTTGATGTGCTACAGGCTGCACTTGTTGCCTTCGTGCGTCGCGTGCCATGTGCAATATCGCTTGGTGGCGGTGGGAAACCGGTGAGGAAATGGTGGGAAACGGTGGCGTGTTCATAAAATGCCATCAATTAATGGAAACTTAGCATAGAAGGAACATCGAGCTAGCACGACACGTGCGGGCACATTGCTCGCCCAAGGCTATGATCCATATACTTGTGTGCCCAACAGAGCACACTATTCACAGTAATGAATATTGTTTCGTTCATCCGAGTGAACTGTATGCCGTATATCGCACACACATTCATCGGGCTGACCGTTTCTTTTATGTTGCCTAATCACAAACAGTTCATCCGAGTGAACTGTATGTCGTATATCACACACACCTTCATCTGGCTGCCCATTTATGTTGTTCCGCCTAATCACAAACAGTTTATCCGAGTGAACTGTATGCCATATACCGCACACGCCTCCATCTGGCTGCCCATTTCTGTTGTTCTGCCTCATCACAAATAGTTCATTGAACTGAACTATATGCCCCGCAACGCACACACAACTAAAATCTGAACCGTGTTTGATGTATCCGCCATCGCAAACATTTTGCATCTTTTTTGATGGTTTTTTACATCACCGTTTGCGATTAATGCATCACACACAGTTTCATCGAAGGGTCTCTGATTGTAGTGTCGCGTTAGCAGCATCCTACAGTAGTGTCTGAGAACCCTAAAAACACCCCCTACCTATGTGAGTTTAATGATAATGAAATCTTATCTTCTTATGCCAACGGTGTTTACAGTTACTATGATATCGAACAAATTGAAGAATTTGTTGCTTTTAAGGGTGCTTATGAAGTTGCTTCTTTGATTGAAAAGTATGATGCTACTCTCTACAAATATGAAAATTTTGCCATACTTAAATATTGCTATGAAAACTATGCTTCTAATGCCTATGTTAGTGACTTCATTGGGAGAATGTCTGCTGCTATGGAAGAGAATAACGATATGTAGGAACCTATAGATAATTATGATCCCGTCGATTCTCTTGTGTCCCTTTTTGACGAATTTGATGCTTGCCATGCTTGTGGCCATGATGCCAATATTTATGACGCTTATGGAGATGAACTTGCTGTAGTTCCTTATGTTAAAAAAAGGAAATTATTTGTATTGCACCCACACTTTATAGCCCCTTGAATGAAAAGCATGATTGCAATGATGTTATTACAAATTCTACTAATGTCAATTGTGCTATTGATATGCAAAGCTACAAGCTTGGGGATGATAATTTTGTTATGTGTACTACTTATTGCAATGATCATGATTGGGGTGATAATGATTCTTATGATCTTGAAAATTTATTTAAGCCTCATGATGAATATGTTTGCGATAATATTGGAAGTTAGTTTGGAAGAGTGTCAACTTTAGCTAAAAGTAATCCCACGTATTTGGAGAGTGTTCAATCTTATGAATTTTTTGATGAAAGAGTGTTTAGAGAGGTCAAGACTTTAGTTGATGTTAATCCCACTATCTTGGAAGATTATAAAACTTTTATGCATGTGGATCATGAAGATAAAATTTTATATGATATATATATTTTTGAATTTTATTATGATCTTACATGTAATTATTACGAGAGAGGAAAATATGGTTGTAGAAATTTTCATGTTACTAAATTACCTCTCGTTATGTTGAGATTGTTAATGTTTTATTCCTCTCCTTTGCATATGCTAGATATTTCTTGTCTTGATAATTTGTTTGCTTATAAAATTCCTATGCATCGAAAGTATGTTAGACTTAAACATGATTTTCACATGCTACATGATGCTCGCTTTGTGTTTCAATTATTATCTTTCTTGTGAACATCAATAAAATCTCAAGCCTATCTTAATGGCTATAAAAAAAGAGCTTGTTGGGAGACAACCCAATAGTTATCACTTTTCCTATTTTTTTGGTGTGCACAAAATTATGCTACTGTTATGGTTGTGTTTTTGTGTTTAAATTACTGTTTGTGACAAGTAAAGCATTTGGGATGATTTGGATGATAGTTGCTTTGTTTCTGTGAAAAAACAGAAACTTTTGCGCCCGGTAATAGAATTGTTTAAATTCACCGGAGTGTGATAAAATTCTGAATTTTGTACACATGATTGATATTACAAATTTCCCATGTTGTCCTAATTTTTCAGAAGCTTTGGAGTTACATAAGTATAGTTATTCTTCGAATTACTATAGACTATTCTGTTTTTGACATATTATGTTTTTGTTGCGTTGTTTGCTTGTGAATCTATGGATTGTATCGGGGGGTATAAGCCATGGTGAAGTTAGAATACAGTAGGTATTATGCAATATTAAAATATGAATGGGTTTACAACAGTACCTAAAGTGGTTATTTGCTTGTTATACTAATGAATCTCATGAAGATTTTTGTTGAGTTTTGTGTGCTGAAGTTTTCAAGTTTTGAGTGAGATCACGATGGATGAAGGAATAAGGAGTGGCAAGAGACTAAGCTTGGGGATGACCGAGACACCCCCAAGATAATATTCAAGGACTCCCAAACATATAAGCTTGGGGATGCCCCGGATGACATCCCCTCTTTCTTCTACCAACTATCGGTAATATTACTTGGAGCTATATTTTTATTCATCACATGATATGAGTTTTGCTTGGAGAGTCGTGTATTATATGAGTGTTTGCTTTGTTTTATTTTTAGTTTGCCACAATCATCTTTGCTGGACACACCTTTTTGAGAGGGACACACATTATTCGTGATTTGTTAGAATACTCTATGTGCTTAACTTATATCTTTGGAGCTAGGCAGTTGCTCGAGTGCTTCACTTATATTTTTTTAGAGCACGGCGGTGGTTATATTTTAAAGAAATAGTTGCACTCTCATGCTTAACTTATATCTTTTTGAGAATTTGATAAGTATTAATGGCAATTAGCACCGGTTATGAATTTGGTCTTAATATGATATAAAACTTTCATGTAGATCACTGAATATGATAAGTTTGATTCCTTGCAATAGTTTTGCGATATATAAATGGTGATATGTGTGAGGTACTAGTGAATGATTGTGGTTTAATAAGAATATTGGTGTTAAGGTTTGTGATTCCCGAAGCATGCACGTATAGCCTCTTTTTATGCTATGAAGTTGGAGCATTATTTATTATTGATTGTCTTCCTTATCAGTGGCAGTCGGGGACGAGTGATGGTCTTTTCCTACCAATCTATCCCCCTACGGGCATGCATAGTAGTACTTTGCTTCAAGGGCTAATAAACTTTTGCAAAAAGTATGTGAGTTCTTTATGACTAATGTGAGTCCATGGATTATACGCACTCTCACCTTTCCACAATTTGCTAGCCTCTTCGGTACTGTACATTGCCCTTTCTCACCTTGAGATGTGGTGCAAACTTCGCCGGTGCATCCTAACCCCATGACATGCTACGCTCTATCAAACATATGCCTCCTTATATCTTCCTCAAAACAGCCACCATACCTACCTATTATGGCGTTTCCATAGCCATTCCGAGATATATTGCCATGCAACTTCCACCATTCCGTTTTTATGACACACATCATCATTGTCATATTGCTTTGCATGATCATATAGCTGACATAGTATTGGTGGCTCAGCCACCATTCATCATTTTTATACATGTTATACTAGATCATTGCACATCCTGGTATACCGCCAGGGGCATTCATATAGAGCCATATTTTGTTCTAGTATTGAGATGTAACTTTTTGAGTTGTAAGTAAATAGAAGTGTGATGATCATCATTATTCATTATTAGAGCATTGTCTCAAGTGAGGAAAGGATGATGGAGACTATGATTCCCCCACAAGTCGTGATGAGACTCCGAACGAAAAAAGAAAAAAGAAAAAAAAGAGGCCAAAAAGAGCCCAAAAAAAGAAAAGGAAAAAAAGAAAAAAAAGAAAAAAATGAGTGAAAAGAGAGAAGGGGCAATGTTACTATCCTTTCCACACTTTCACCATGTTTTTCATATAGAGAGTCTCATATGCTTTCACTTTCATATAACTAGTGGGAATTTTTCATTATAGAACTTGGCTTGTATATTCCAATGATGGGCTTCCTCAAATGCCCGAGGTCTTCATGAGCAAGCAAGTTGGATGCACACCCACTTTGTTTTCTTTTTGAGCTTTCATACACTTATAGCTCTTAGTGCATCCATTGCATGGCAATCCCTACTCCTTACATTGACATCAATTGATGAGCATCTCCGTAGCCCGTTGATTAGCCACATCGATGTGAGACTTTCTTATTTTTCTGTTTTCTCCATATTATCTCTACCACCGTACTCTATTCCACCCATAGTGCTATATCCATGGCTTGCGCTCATGTATTGCGTGGGGGTTGAAAAAGCTGAAGCGCATTAAAAAGTATGAACCAATTGCTCGGCGTGTCATCGGAGTTGTGCATGATAAATAATTTGTGTTAAGAAGATGGAGCATGACAAGGCCATATGATTTTGTAGGGATAACGTTCTTTAGCATTGATATTTTGAAAGACATGATTGTTTGTTGGGATGCCTGAGTATTTATGTCTTTATGTCAAATTATAGACTATTGCTTTGAATCATTCGGATCTTAATATTCATGCCACAAAAGAGAGATTACATGATGAATATGATAGGTAGCATTCCACATCAAAAATTCTATTTTTATCATTTACCTACTCGAGGATGAGCAGGAATTAAGCTTGGGGATGCTTGATACGTTTCCAATGTGTCTATAATTTTTTATTGTTCCATGCTATTATAGTATCAATCTTGGATATTTCTTATGCAATTATATATCAATTTTAAGGACTAACCTATTAACCTAGTGCCCAGTGCCAGTTGCTGTTTTTTTGCTTGTTTTTGGCTTTTCAAGAAATCAATATCAAGCAGAATCCAAACGGAGAAAAAACTTTGGATTAATTTTTTCTGGACCAGAAGGGACCCTAGAAGGTTCGGGAGAAGACTTGAGGAGCCACGAGGGAGTGACAAGCTCGGGAGGCGCTCCCCAGCGGGGCGCCCCTAGGCTTGTGGGCCCCTAGTGGCACCTCTTGACCTAATTCCGCCTCTATAAATTCTCAAATATTCCCCATACATCAGAGAGCCACCCGAAATACTTTTTCCGCCATCGCAAGTTTCTGTTCTCGAGAGATCCCATCTGGAGGCCTTTTTCGGCACTCTGCCGGAGGGAGAATCGACCATGGAGGGGCTCTACATCAACCTTGCTGCCCTTCCGATGATGTGTGAGTAGTTTACCACAGTCCTACGGGTCCATAGCTAGTAGCTAGATGGCTTCTTCTCTCTCTTTGATCTTCAATACAATGTTCTCCTCGATGCTCTTGGAGATCTATTCAATGTAATCCTTTTTTGCGTTGTGTTTGTTGGGATCTGATGAATTGTTGGTTTATGATCAAATTATCCTTGAATATTATTTGAGTCTTCTCTGAACTCTTTTATGCATGATTATTATAGCTTTGTATTTCTTTTCGATCTATTGATTTGGTTTGGCCAACTAGATTGATTTATCTTGCAATGGAAGACGTGCTTTGTGATGGGTTCAATCTTGTGGTGATCTATATCCCAGTGATAGAATAGGACAAGACACGTATTTGTATTGTTTCCATTAAGGGCCAAATGATGGGATTTATTCATATTCATTGAGTTTACTTTGTCTACATCATGCCATCTTGCTTAAGGCGTTACTCTGTTGTTTATGAACTTAATACTCTAGATGCATGCTGGATAGCGGTCGATGTGTGGAGTAATAGTACTAGATACAGGCAGAAGTCGGTCTACTTGTCTCGGATGTGATTCCTATATACATGATCATTGCCTTGGATATCGTCATGATTATTCGCTTTTCTATCAATTGCCCAACAGTAATTTGTTTACCCACTGTATGCTATTTTCAGGAGAGAAGCCTCTAGTGAAAACTATGGACCCCGGGTCTATTTTAATCATATATAAAAATAAAAAAATACCTTGCTGCAATTTATTTACCTTTATTTTTATTTTCTATTTTTGTTTATCTATCTATCACTATGAGATTTGATCATTGCAATTAACTGCCAAGGGTTGACAAACCCTTGTTTGCGTTGGGTGCAAGTATTTGTTATTTTGTGTGTAGGTGTTGTTCACGAGGTGTTGCTTGGTTCTCCTACTGGATTGATAACCTTGATTCTTAACTTGGGGAAATACTTATGTCTACTATACTACATCATCCTCTCCTCTTTGAGGAGATCCCAATGCAGCTCATAAGTAGCATGGTTCATCAAAGATTTCTTTCATTCTTGAAGTATTCAGCAAGATTCTTGTTGGAGGAGCTTATATATTCTGCTTCTTGCATTTTGAAGCGCAATTAGTTCTCCATGGTCTTTTAATGTGGAGTGTTGCATCTTTTTATTCCTCTCAAGCAATCAATTGATTTCGTTAGTGTCAGAATTTAACCTCAAGTTTTGAGATGTTTTCTATAAGCTCACGAGAAGCATATCTTTTTGTTTGTTGAGTTTTTCAACAACTTCGTTCAATCCTTCCTCGTAAGGTTGCTATCTTAACTTGTAGTCGAAGTTCTTCATTTCTTACCCGTTCTTCGCGTTCCAAGTATCCAGCTATCTTTCATTTCTTCCGAAGACATTTTTTTTTCTCTCTTCAAGGTATCATTCCATGATTGTCAAGTTTGTGTTCAATTCCTTCCATCTTCATCCTGAGTGATGTCTGAATTCTTTCGTTCTTATTCCTTGTCTATCTTGTTTAACCAGAGTGGTTTCAAACTCTATCTTGTCCCATCAGCTCTTGGTTCTTGTCGTATTCCTTGTTCCTCTTGTTTAACGGAGTGTTTTCAATTTCATTCATCTCCTCCTGTCATTTCTTCAAGTTTTTTAACCTCTCATGATTCTTTGGTTTCACTCATCTATCCAAGAAGAAACTTTGCTTTATCTCTTCCTCTTTGCATTCCTAGATCTCGGGGTGAGATCTCTTGTAAGTAGGGGAGAGTTGTGACAGCCCAAGACCGAGACCCCCATTATTTTTGTGATGTGTTCATGCTTGCATGCCACGTGATGTTTGTTTTATTTTATTTTGCATCATGTTCATCATTGCTTGTTTATGGCGTATTTAATTTGTTGTGATCTTGTGTGATCTTCTTCTTCTCCTCTTGACCAATTCTGTTGAATCCTCATCCCAAGTAAAACCAATCCTAGTCATGATCTATGCAAACCCCTTCACTAGTGCCATTCTTTCAATTTCTAGCCATTTATTCATGTGAAAATTTTCCTGTCTTAGAAAAATTTCCACTTATTTTCTATAAATCCTAGTTTATGCCAATACCACCTCCCCTAGTTTTCAGGTCTTTTGGAAGTGCTTTGGTTGGCTATCGATTTATTCAAGTTTGAATTATTTTCAAACTTCCTTGAATTTTCAGTCTCTAAAAATTGCCAAAGCATTTTATTTGAGATGTGCATATTTCCTGGACTCCATACATATTTTCTTCTTTGTCAAATTCCATTCCTACCCTTCTATTCTTTTCCTCCAAGTTTTTTCTGTTCTGGAAAATGAAAAAGGAAAGAATTTGGAGGGAGAGAGAGAACCCAGCACCATAGCCCACACTTACCTCTCCTGCGCAGCCCAAGCCCACCATCGACCGATCTCCCTATTCTTCTTTAGTTTCTTGTACGGCAGTGCATCTAGCATCTCCACGTCGGCAGCCGGCCTGATTTGACGGGCGGAGGAGCCCCTAGAGCTCTATAAAACATGTCCTATGCCTCTCCCTAACCCTAGCCTCGCCATTCCCCTTCTCCCTCTGCCGCCGCCAGCACAGGTAAGGGCAGCCCACGCCACGCCATCTCCCTGGCCACCATGACCCGAGGGAGCAAGAGCTCGAGCTCGGGTAGCTTCCAGCACGCCTTCAACCCCTCGTCCACCCCAGAGAGTACCGCCGAGGACCCCTACTTCTCCTACCACAACACATGCATTGACATGGCCCCTGGAATGACCTCCCCGACCTCGTATTCTTCCTCTACTGCATCTTCTTCACGTACCTGAAGCCTCGCCATGTTCAGCGCATCCTCGCCCTTGCTACATTGCCTCCCTAGCCTCCTCTCCATGTCCCATGGGACCTCGGTGAGCCACTATGTATCCCCGCCATTTTACTTTGTCTGATCCGTCCTATAGACCATGAATGCACCATGTCAAGTTCGTGCCCGCCATGCTCTCTCCTTAGCTGTTCACAATTTTTTGTGTAACGCTCCTGTTCGACTGCATCTGCCTACACTCATTGCGCCCGTGGATATAAATTCACTTGCTCTCTATACGACAACAAGCATACATGTATCCCAGCTGGTCGTCGCACTGCGCCACCACGCAAGCGACCAGAGATCAAATCCCCACGGCCGCATTCCTTCTTCTGCAATATTTCCTGTTCAGAGGATCAACTCTACTCTATATCTAAATAGGAGTAGCCTACAGACTGGTGTCCCTCGGTTACACCATGGGGTCCTAGGATCAAATCCCATGGAGCGCCAAATTTCTTTTGCCATTTTTCCTTTTTTCCAACGTGCACACATCCGGGGCCAGATCTGCTGATGGGATTGCACAGTGTGTTGCATTCAGCCCATATATGATTGTTTCTGCTATTTGGATTTTGCATTTAACCAGGACATGCATAATTACAGATTTTGTCACTGTTTTAAAATGTGCAGAACTAAATATCCTTGCATGCAAATACAACATGTCATATATGAAAACTGCTTAGAATTTTGTGTAGTTTCACAATATGCAACTTTCATCCATTTTAAAATGTTTAAAATTGTTGTTTGATTAGTTTGCATAAATGACATGTTAAAATGATTTATTTCATAACTAATTAACCGTAGCTCCGAATTAAATGTTCTTTATATGTAAATGGTCTAGAAAAATGTTTAAATTAACATGGTGCACTTTATTTTGCTGTTTAACAACATTAAAATTGCGTTATACATAGAACAGTACCAAAGTCAAAAATTGCGTATGGGGATTTTCCGGAATTGTTATTTGTTATTTCTAGCCTTATTTAAACTTGCCTAGATAGGTAGTTCATGTATGCTTCACCTCTTGCCATGTTGACGAACATTTAATATTATAGTGTACATAAACTAGAGTGAACTAAATAATTCGAAAGTGGAGTTTTCCCCGTTGCATATTGAGCTTCACTTAATGTGTACTATTTGGTTGTAGCATCTTGCCATGCCATGCCTCATCAAACTGGACATGCATCATACTTGGTTGTGCATGATGCCATGATTATGCTTGTTTGTTTACCGTGTTGTTTGCTTCTGCTTGATAGTTCCCGGTACCATTATCGCTCGATAGTTCCCGGTACCGTTACCTTGTTGTATGCTTCTACTCGAGAGTGAATTAAATAATTCAATCTTGTTTCTGCTTGATAGTTCCCGGTACCGTTGAGATTGTGAGGATTCGTTCGACTATGTTAGTTCGTCTACTTCATGGACTCAATCTTCTTCCAAGCGGGATTTCAGGCAAGATGATCATTACCTTGGATATCACTACTATCTTTGCTTTGCTAGTTGTCTCGGTGTATCGCTATGTTGCACTACATACCACTTGTTTGTAAGCCTCCAAATTGCGATGATACAACCACTAACCTCCACCCTCCTAGCAAACCGTTGTTTGGCTATGTTACCGCTTTGCTTAGCCCCCCTTATAGCATTGCTAGTTGCAGGTGCAATCGTAGGTTCTTCCATGTTGGGACATGGATATCATGGGATGTCACATTATCTCTTATTTAATTAATGCATCTATATACTTGGTAATGGGTGGAAGGCTCGGCCTTTTGCCTGGTGTTCTGATCCACTCACGCCACCTTAGTTCCATCATACCAGTGTTATTTTCCTTGATGAGCGCTCCGAACATGTGTGGGGTTTTATGGGGACCCCCCTGATCATTCGCTTAGGATAAAACTCTTCCAGCAAGGCCAAACTTTGGTTTTAAATTTGCCTAATAACAACTAAAACTTGCATAGGGACTTTCTGGACCCCGTGGATACTTAATGAACAACCCAGGCCAGTGCTCCTCATGAGTGTTGGTCCAAACCTGTAAACCACCGGTGGCCGCCAGGGGCAACTCTGTGATTGGCCTACCGGGTTTGGACAATGCGATCGTGGCCTGAGACGAGATACGCACGACTCCTATCAGGGTGTCGGCATGTTGGGAGGTCTTGCTGGTTTAGTTTTACCTTTGACGAGTGGCATGTCCACCGGGATTCCTTATCGTAAGCATCGTGTTATCATGGTGTGAGGATGTTCCATCAGATGCGTGTTGTAATTTATAATGGACCACTGGGAGCACCATTGCAGGGTTAAATCATTTTGGAAGTCGTGCCCATGGTTATGTGGCGACATGAAAATTTATAATATCTGGTTGTAGAGAACTTCACACTAAACCCAACTAAAATACACCAACCACGTGCGTAACCACGATCGTCTCTTTTTGAGGGAGTTCGGGAAGAGAACATAGTGGGGTTCTGTTTGACTCGTAAGTAGTTCAGGATCACTTCTTGATCATTACTAGTTTGCGACCGTTATGCATAGTTTACTCATCTGATTATTGTACTCCTAAGTTATCCACATATAAATGCTTAGTGCTTGCTGCAACCTCACCACTTAACCATTCCATAACCATTAAGCATTGCTAGTTTTTATAACCATGGTAATGAGATTGCGGAGTCCCTGTGGCTCATAGATTACTACAACAATAGGTGCAGGTACAGGTAAAGCAATGCTTTGACGTGAGCGTGATGCATGTTTGCTCTGTTTTGGAGTTCTTCTTCTACTTCTTCTTCTTCATCGATCATAGGATGGTATGCTGGTCGGGAGCCCGGGATTAGCACGGTGGATGTCGTTCTTCCTGTTTGTTTGATTTTATCCGTAGTCGAATCCTGCTCTTCTCTATCATTATTGCTATGTATTGACATATTGATGTATTCATGCTATAGCTTGTGGCGAGTGTAAGCCTTTATCTGGTATTCTCATCTATTCAGTACATGGTATGTTGTAATGATGTCCATCTTGATATGCGCTTGAAATGCAATTCTGCCCCAATCATGAATTCATCACGTGATCGGGATAGAATTGCATCTTGCGCGCTACAATTCTGCAATGAACTCCGCCAAAGCTCTGCTCTGAACTGTTGAAGTGCTTTCAAACTTGGGAACAAAACTTGACAGCTCCAATGCCCACTCCACTATCCTGCCAGTGGCATCTGGATTCCTCAAAATGTGTTGCAATGGAAAGTAAGTGACGACGATGTTCTGATGTGCTTGGAAGTAATGGCGCAACTTCCTTGAGGCTATGAGAAGGGCAAAAAGCAACTTCTGCACACCAGAATACCTTGACTTAGCCCTTGCAGAAGGGAACTGACAAAGTTCACTAGGCGCTGTACCATTTTCTTCTTCGGCACTACTTGTTGATTTGCTCCATTTGCTTGCGCTGTATCTGACTTGTCGGCACCAGATCTTGCCGGAGAAGATTCTGGCTTGTGGCTTGACGGCTTTGCAATAGCTGCTTCTTCTTTGTCAGCTTCTCTCTCTGCCACTAATGCAACACTAACCACTTGATTTGTTTCCGCTAAGTATAGCAGCAATTGCTCTTATGGCCTAGGCGCAACTTGTGTTGGCGGTGAGGAAAGATACTTCTTCAAGTCTTGCAGTGCAGCCTTCGCTTCCGGAGTCCTTTTCATTGGACCTACCTTTTTCAAAATTTTGAAAAACGACATGGCGCGCCCAGCGGACTTGGAGATGAACCTGCTTAGTGCAGCCATGCAGCCAGCATGACGTCGCACATCCTTGATGCGCTTAGGTACTTCAATCTGCTCAATAGCTTTGATCTTGTCGGGATTGGTTTCAATTCCACACTGAGATACAAAGAACCCGAGAAGCTTGCAGGATGGAACGCCAAACACACACTTCTCATAGTTGAGCTTGAAGTTGATTTTGTCAAGATTTGCAAATGTCTCTTCTAAGTCTTGAATGAGGGTTGATTTGTCTTGGTTTTGACAACTATATCATCCATATAGGTTTCCACATTTCTGTGTAGCTGAGGCTCAAAACCAATCTGGATTGCTCTTGCAAATGTTGAACCATCATTCTTCAATCCAAAAGGCATACGTATGGAACAGTATGTGCCACATGGAGTAATGAATGCAATTTTCTCCTCATCTTCCTTGGCCATAAAGATCTGATGGTAAATAGAATAAGCATCAAAGAAAGAGAGCATATCACAACCAGCAGTGCAGTCCACAATCTGGTCAATGCGCGACAAAGGAAAAGGTTCTTTTGGACAAGCTTTATTGATATTAGTAAAGCTAATACAAAGCCTCCATTTTCCATTTGCTTTGCGTACTACAACTGGATTCGCCAACCATGTTGGGTGTAGCACTCCTCTGACCAGGCATACTGCTTCTAACTTCTTTATCTCTTTGGCAATAAACTCTTGCCGCTCCAAGGCTTGCTTCCTGACCTTCTTCTTGACGGGTCTTTGCTACTTGTGAGCTGCGTTGGGATTTCCTCAAAGAGGAGAAGATGATGTAGTACAATAGAGATAAGTATTTCCCTCAGTTAAGAACCAAGGTTATCAATCCAGTAGGAGAACCATGCGAAACCTCGTTAGCAACACCTACACACTAAAGAGCAAATACTTGCACCCAACGCGATCAAGGGGGTTGTCAATCCCCTTGGCGGTTATTTGGAAGGATCAAATATGATAGTGATAGATAGATAAATAGAACAAAAAATAAAATAATGGTAAATAAATTGCTGCAATGTATTTTTGGATTTAATATATGATAAAAGTAGACCCGGGGCCATAGTTTTAACTAGAGGCTTCTCTCTCAAACAAAAAGCATAAGGTGGGTAAACAAATTACTGTTGGGCAATTAATAGAAAAGCGTATAGTTATGACGATATTCAAGGCAATGATCATGTATATAGGCATCACGTCTGAGACAAGTAGACCAACTCCTGCCTGCATCTACTACTATTACTCCACCCATCGACCACTATCCAGCATGCATCTAGAGTATTAAGTTCATTAAAAATCGAGTAATGCCTGAAGCAAGATGACATGACGTAGACAAAGTAAATCCAACCAATATGAATAAACCCTGTCATTTTCCCCTTAATGGAAACAAGACAAATACGTGTCTTGTCCCCTTCTATCACTGGAATATAGATCACCGCAAGATTGAACCCATTACAAAGAACGTCTCCCATTGCAAGATAAATCAATCTAGTTGGCCAAACCAAGCAGATAGATCAGAGAGAAATACAAAGGATATAATAATCATGCATAAAAGAATTCAGAGAAGACTCAATTAATATTCATGAATAATCTAATCATAAACCAAGAATTCATCGGATCCTAACAAACACACCGCAAAACAAGATTACATCGAATAGATCTCCAAGAACATTGAGGAGAACATTGTATTGAAGATCAAAGAGAGAGAAGAAGCCATCTAGCTACTAGCTATGGACCCGTAGGTCTGTGGTAAACTACTCATAGATCATTAGAAGGGCAACAAGGTTGATGTAGAAGCCCTCTGTGATCGATTCCCCCTCCGACAGAGTACTGGAAAAGGACTCCAGATGGGATCACGGAAGAACAAAAACTTATGGCGGCGAAAAAAGTATTTTGGGTGGCACTCTATTGGTTGCCCGATTTTAGAGAATTTATAGAGGTGGAATTAGGTTAGACAGAGCCACGAGGGGCCCACATGGCATCAGGGCGTGCCTATCCCCTGGGCACACCCTGTTGCCTTGTCGTTTCCTCATTTGCCTTCTGATCTCCTCTCGAAGCTTCTAGGGTCTCTCTTGTCCAAAAATAATAATCAAAAAGTTTCATAGCATTTGGACTTCGTTTGGTACTGATTTCCTAGAAAACCAGAAACAGGCAAAAAAATAGCAACTAGCACTTGGCACTTGGCACTAGGTTAATAGGTTAGTCCCAAAAATGATATATAATTGCATATAAAACATCCAAGATTGGTACTATAATAGCATGGAATAATAAAAAATTATATATACGTTGGAGACGTATCAAGCATCCATAAGCTTCCTGCTCATCCTCAAGTAGGTAAATGATAAAAACAGAATTTTTGATGTGGAATGCTACCTAACATGTTCATCATGTAATCTTTATTTTATGGTACGAATATTTAGATCTGAACAATTCAAAGCAATAGTCTATAATTTGACATAACACTACTAGGAAAAGGGCTATAGATGATATGGCCACTAATGGCGCACCAGACATGTGGTGCGCCACTACTATATAGCAGTGGCGCACCATGTGTTGGTGCGCCATTAGTGTGAAAGACACTAATGGCGCACCAGACACATGGTGCGCCACTAGTAATAAATTTTTTTATTTTTCCAAAAATACTAATGGCGCACCATGCCAGAGTGCGCCATTACTAGTTTTAACTAGTAATGGCGCACCAGGCACAGAGTGCGCCACTAGTAACAATTTTTTTTAATTATTTTTCCAAAAATACTAATGGCGCACCAGGGCAGAGTGCGCCATTACTAGTTTTAACTAGTAATGGCGCACCAGCCGCGCAGTGCGCCACTACTATTTTTTTTTAATTATTTTTTGCGAAACTACTAATGGCGCACCACCAGCTGGTGCGCCATTAGTAACCAGGGTTACTAATGGCGCACCAGCACTAATGGCGCATTTGTAGGTGGTGCGCCATTAGTAACCTGGGACCAGCTAGATATTTTGGACAGCCACACCTACACACTCACTTTCCCCACTTCATTCTCTCCACCTCCTCCTCCAAGCTTGTGTCGGCTGCCTCCTCCTCCTCACCTCATTTGCACCATAGATTCATCAAAATTAAGTGGTTAAATTACCTTTTTTTGATAGGTAAGTTTGGGGAAAGCTATCTTTATGTTGTAGCTAGATCTACTTTTTTTCTCCCTCCAACAACGTGCACATGCACTTTTTATGGCCTAGCTAGATCTATGTATGTTTGTGGTGTTGCATATATGTTTGTTTTTGCAGGTACCGGTATTTGAAATGCGATAGTTGCCAATATTTTACCGGAATGTTGATTCATTTCCGTTTTGGCGAGAATTTTGGCACTATGCATTCTTTTTGGTCCTATTTTTAGGGAAAGTCATGCCAAATTTTTTCTTGGTTCTAAAATATCGTTTTGCTCTACCCCGCAGGCGACCATGGTCTGCACGATGACCGAAGGCATCGTGAATAGGTTTTTGAGCTCCGCGAAGGCCGAGATGCTTCAAAAGAACGAGACGGAGATAAGATGTCCGTGTCAAAGATGCAAGCTGAAGAGCCTTATTGCGGACCCGGATTCCGGGCAGGTGCGGGACCACCTGCTCTTGCGTGGTTTCATGGATGGCTATCGGTGGCAAGGTGATGAAGATGACTATGAAGTCGTCCATGGGGGCCGGACAAGAAATGAGGAAGGGCAGCAAGACAACCACCGCGGCGAGGGCGGGCGAGAAGACGAAGAATCTCCAGGACATGATCACAACGGTGATGCTGTACACAGTCATCATGTAGAAGATGCCGGACATGATGATGAGGAAGATCAAGATGAAGGGCATGATCATGAAGATGAAGATGCCGGAGCAGACGATGATGGACCATCGATGGGCTGGGTGCATGACCCTCATATTCAAGAGCTGCTTCTCAAGCAGACGGATAACGCAAGAGCTGCCGCCCGAGAGAAAGCCAAGCTGGATCAACTAGAGATAGACGCGGTTACTCCATTGTATGAAGGATGCAGGCCCGAGGATAGCCGCCTGAAAGTAACGCTCATGGCTCTGGAGATGAAGGTAAAACACAAAATGACTGACGCATGCTTCGACGAGAACATGTCATTCTGGCACGAACGTCTTCCCAAGGGGAACAAGTGCCCGACCAGTTTCGAGGAGGCGAAGAAAATCGTGTGTCCTCTGGATTTACTGCACGTGAAATACCATGTGTGCATGAACAATTGCATCATTTATCGGGACGAGCACGCGGAGTCTACCATATGTCCGGTGTGTGGCGTCACTCGATACAAGAAGAGGAAGAAAGCTCCTCGAAAAGTGGTGTGGTACTTTCCGATCACTCCTCGTCTGCAGCGGTATTTCGCGGACCCTAAGGCAGCAAAGCTCCTGCGTTGGCACGCGGATAGGGAGGAGAAGAAGCGAGAAGATGACAGAAATGATCCGGAGATAAATAAAAAAGACAAGATGCTGAGTCACCCTAAGGATGCGAGCCAGTGGCAAGCGTTGAACTTCGAACACCCAGAATTTGGGGATGATCCAAGGAACATCGTGCTGGGCGCGAGCACCGATGGAGTCAATCCGTTTGGCAGCCAGAGAAGCACACATAGCACCTGGCCTGTGTTTGTGTGGATGTACAACCTTCCCCCCTGGAAGTGCATGAAGAGGAAGTACATTCACAGAGTATGCTAATTGAAGGGCCGAAACAACCAGGGAACAACATCAATCTGTATCTGGGGCTGCTGAAAGAGGAGCTAGACGCGCTGTGGAAAACGCCAGCCAATACGTGGGACGCCGCAGAGAAAGATTATTTCCCTATGAGAGCCGCACTGCTCACGACGGTGCACGACTATCTTGGTTACGGATATCTTGCGGGGCAGGTGGTCCACGGATTTTCTGGATGCGTCAGGTGCATGGATGACACAACGTATCGCCAGCTAGATAGAGATCCCGGGTCTTCGAAAACCATGTTCATGGGACATCGAAGGTGGCTTCGCGACGATGACCCATGGAGAAAACACAAGGATCTGTTCGATGGTGAAACCGAACCCCGAAGACGCCCGCGTACGAGGAGCGGCGAGGAAATAGACGAGCTGTTGAAAAATTGGAAAGATTGCCCACTGCCGGGAATGAAGCAATAGGTGCCAGAGCTGGGAAAGAAGCGAAAGGCGCCAGAGCCGCTGCTGAAGGTATGGAAAACGAGGTCTGTTTTCTGGGACTTGCCGTACTGGAAGATCCACCGTGTGCCTCACAGCCTTGATGTCATGCATATCACGAAGAACGTGTGCGAGAGTCTGTTTGGTACCCTGCTCAACATGCCAGAGAGGACCAAAGATGGGCCAAAAGCAAGGGCAGACTTGAAATCAATGGGCATCAGGGAGGAGCTTCACGCTAATGATGATGATGATGATGATGAGGCGAAGCAGGACACGGAAAGTCGTCGCAAAGGCAAAAAGGCCAAGAAGACCGGAAATGACTACCCTCCCGCGTGCTTCACTCTAAGTCAGGAGGAGATCGAGCAGTTTTTCACCTGCCTCGTAGGAGTAAAACTTCCTTACGGTTACGCGGGGAAGATAAGCAGATACCTAGACCCAGCGAAGCAGAAGTTCAGCGGGATGAAGTCTCACGACTGTCACGTGCTGATGACGCAGATACTTCCAGTTGCAATCTGTGGGATCATGGATGCGCACGTACGTGAAACGCTATTTGGCCTATGCAACTTTTTCGACGTCATCTTTCGAAAGTCGGTTGGCGTGAGGCAACTCAGAAGGCTACAGGAAGAGATCGTGGTGATACTATGCGAGCTTGAGATGTACTTCCCGCCCGCATTATTCGACGTTATGGTGCATCTTCTGGTCCATATCGTGGAGGATATCATCCAACTCGGGCCGACGTTCCTGCACAGCATGATGCCGTTTGAAAGGATGAATGGTGTCATCAAAGGATACGTTCGCAACATGTCACGTCCAGAGGGAAGCATAGCCAGGGGCTTTCTGACCGAAGAGTGCATCTCCTACTGCACGAATTATCTAGGCATCGAGAACCCCGTTGGTCTGCCAGTCAACAGGCACCTCGGCATGCTCGCTGGATGGGGTCACCGCGAGGGTCGCCGCGAAATGCATGTCGACTTCGAGGGTCGACTCGCCGACTTTGAAAGAGCAAACCTAGTCGCGCTACAACACATAGACGTGGTCGATCCTTGGGTGGTAGAGCACAAAACCTTTATTGAGAAGACGTACAATGACCGAGGCCAACAGAGGATGGGCGGAGATATAATCAAAGAGCACAACTCATGTTTCACGCGTTGGTTCAAGCAGAAGCTTCTGTCGTACCCTTTACATGAGGATTCTTCCGCGGAAGAACAACTCATATTCGCCTTGTCACAGGGCGCCGAGCACAACCTGGTGACCTATGAGGCGTACGATATCAACGGCTACACATTCTACACCGAGGACAAGGACATGAAGAGCGATGGTTATCAGAACTCCGGGGTAACGATGGGATCCTACACCGGTAACGACAAGGACAGATACTACAGAAGGATCGAGGAGATCTGGGAGCTGAGCTACGCTGGGGAGAAGGTCCCGATGTTCCGTGTCAGATGGGCCAAGAGTGTCCTAAAAGAAGACCGGTATTTCACCACCATGGTTATACCCGAAGCCAAATCCAAGACCGCGGGCGCAAACGTCACCGCGAAAAATGAGCCATGGGTACTGGCTTCCCAAGTGGACCATTGCTTCTTCATTACCGACCCATCAAAGCCCAGTCGTGTTGTTGTGAGGAGAGGCAAAAGGAAGATCATCGGAATGGATGGAGTCGCCAATGAGCAAGACTTCGACAAGTACGGTGACCCGAAGATGGAACATGATGACGACGATGAAGTAGCAGCATACACCACAAGAAGAAGCAGGACCACCCTACCTAAAGGACGTCCGTTCCACAGAAGAACTCCATTTGTGAAAAAGAAGGGCAAGAAGATTGTGAACAGATAGCTAGCTAGCTAAGATCGATTGTATTTAAATTGTACCCTTCATTTCTCGATTGTATTTCATGGGCACTTTTTGAACTCATGAATATTTTTAAATTTCATGGGCACTTTTTGAACTCATGAATATTTTTAAATTTCATGGGCACTTTTTGAATTCATGAAAAAATATTGAATATTCATGAGGACACTCGATCTCGATCCCCCTCCATCTCGATCGCTATCCCCCCTCGCCAGATCCCCCTCGCCGCCGAGCACCCCCCGCACCCTCCCCCGCTCCACCACCGCCGACGACCCCCGCACCCTCCCCCGCTCCACCGTCACAAATGAATGCAACTAAAAATTATTACTGTTTTTATAAAAATTTATTGTTTTTTTTTTTAACTTTATGACTGTTTAATATTTTCATTTCATTTTCTAAAAAATTATTAGATGCAACAAAAAAAATAATAAAAAAAATTACTTATGGCGCACCCCTGGCTGGTGCGCCATTGCTATCTAAAAAAAAAGATTACTTATGGCGCACCGTTCCGGTGGTGCGCCATTGCTATAAAAAAGACATTCTAATGGCGCACCGCCAGGGGGAGCGCCATTGCATCGCCGCGGCCTACCTAACCCCACCACTGCACACACATCTCGCTCCTCTCGCGCAAAACCAACCCCGCCGCCGCCGCACTCCCATCCCACCTCCCGCGACCACCCCGCCGCGCCGCCCTCCGGTGACCCCCTCCGCTCCGGTGGCCTCCCTCTCCCTCCCTCCCTCCTCTCTCTCCCTCCCTCCCTCCCTCCCCTCCTCTCTCATCGTGCGCGCCCCTCCTCTGCAGAGATCGAGCGCCTCTCCACGACCGCCCGCCGCGCGCCCCCTACCTGCTCGTCTCCGGTGACCCCTCCCTCCGGTAATCCTCCCGCCCTCCCTCCCCTCTCTCTCTCTCACCGTGCGCTCCCTCCTCTGCAGCAGAGCCCGTCTCCACCGCCGGTCCAGGACCCCCATCCCAGGAGCAACGCCGGCGACCACTCCATAGGCAGGTAGCCACCACTACTTCCTCCTCTCTCCCTCACCCCCTCCTTCATTTCTGGAGTGCAGTTCTTTGTACAACATTCAGAAATTGCATTTTGAACAACATCATTTAGCATCAGAAATTTTGTAGTGGCAAATTTGAATATCTCGAATTTATTCATTCAACGAGATCACGAGAAAAGGCGTATGTACAACTCCATTTCAATGTCTTAAATGAACCCATTAACATCATAAAAGTTGGCATGTTTGCAAGTATAGAACTGAAACATTCATGGCTCAGTGCTTTGAAGTTTTCTATAAGCACAAACTAACAACCTTGTAAAGGCATTTGCTATTGTGATGACATATTGTAGACCTAGACAAGCAAATCTGGGTCGACACGCTCGCCCCGATAGGGCGGTCGGTACTGACTAGCTAACCTTCCCATATGGAACCGACCTAAAAGACTCATTGACCTTGAATTTTGATCGGGCCAATGTGCCCACAGGTACCATTCATCCCAGCATTTTTATAGCCAGCGACCGTATGTGGTGTGCTTGTTGGTAGGTGGAATTATGTAAATCTGTCTCCAACTCAAAAAAGAAAAAACTTGCTGGAAATGTCCATAAACACACACACACACACACACACAGACACACACGCGCACACACACACACACACACACACACAAGGGGGGCGGTCAGCGGCAACACATGTGGTTGCAAGCAGTGGAAAGATGGCTGATGGGATGTACCGCCCTCTCTCCCATTACCAACCGTACGAATGGCGACGGTGATGCTGACGACCCATCCATGTGTTTCAGGGCGGTCTGATGGGTGTACTCGTTCAGTTCAATTTCAGTTTGCATCCATTAGTTTGCAAATTTATTTGAATGCAGTTTTGATGGACACAACAGCAAGTGTATGAGATGCAGTGTGTTCTTCCTTGTGAATAGCTTTGATGATAAGGTTCCCCACATTCTGTGTGCATACTTCATCGTGCTGCAGTAGCTCTAGGCAGAGCATGGCATGTTACTACCATAGAGGTACCCAAATATGTAGGTGTAGTTTGTGTTTTTATTTGTTCACACTGTCGCTGTATTGCTCAATTAGACAATTAGTGTTTAGGAAGAAGAAGAATAAACCTGCTGCTGCTGCTGTTATGCCTGTATTCACTGCTGCTGCTGCTATACTTGTGATGATGTTGTACTTGTGATGATGCTACCTGTGATCTTCTGAAATGACCCATTGGCGACTTCATTACGTGGGGATAATGATTTTGCAGGTACCCCAAGAGGCCCTTGAGTTTGCCGGAATGTCGATTAACTTCCGTTCCGGCAAATTCGGGTACTCCATATGTCCTATTTTCAGCAAAGGTCATGCTGAAATTTTCCGTGAATTTTAGCATGACTTTGCTAAAAATAGGACATATGGGGTACTTGCGACTAATGCATGGGTCAGGGTATCTTAGTACTTAATTAAGTAGGATCAACTGCCCCTTTATTCTTGCTACATTAAACCATAGGTGGCAATAGAGCCAAGTGATTAGGCCCAACTTAGAATTCTCCTTCCCTTTTCTTGATAGGGTATATTATTAGAAGATACCCATATATATCAGTCAACCTAGGGTGCCTCGGCATCGATAAACCCTAAATGATGAAAACTTAACCCTAAATGATCTTGTTCCTTGACAATAACCAACTTTTTGACCAAACTTTTTTCCTATTTAGAGCGAACATGGCCCACAACGATGAGGCCGGCGGTTCGGGCAGCAAGGCATTCTGGGAGCTGTCCCAGGAGATGGAGGAAGAACCTCACCGCTATGAGGACGCCGCGGAAGACACCGATCCTGACTACACAACCCCTAGTGGCGTCGGGGATGACACTACTGATGGTGCCACTGAGGATGCCACCACTGATGATGGCAGCGCACGCACAGATGGCAGCCAACCGAAGAGGCAACAGAAGGATCGGCGCTCGAACGTGCTCGGCACCATCAAGGAGGAATTTACTGAAGTGTCCTCCGAGGGGCATCCAACGGCGCCCAAAGAATTAGTCAAGGGGTACTCGGTTCAGCTCGGGTGCATTCTCCGGAGCACCGTCTCGATCAACACCGAGAACCTAAGGCATAAGGACCGAGGGAATTTGCGCAACCTCCTCTTCACGAAGCTGCACGAACGATACAAGTTCCCCGCTGACTTTGCAAACACACACCTCTAAGGGAATAAAGTGAACAGTGCCGCCCTCACGAAGATGAGCATGGCCCTGTCTACTTGGAGAAGCACGGTGAAGAGAATGATTGACAAAGGTGATAGTTATGAGAAGATCAAGGAGAAAAATCCTTCGATCAGCGAAGATGACTACAAGGAGTTCAAGATCAAGTGCGAGAGCAACGCAACCGTGGAATCAAGTCAGTGGGGGAAAGATATGCGGGACTTGAACTTAGGGGTCCACCAACTCGGTCCCGGCGGTTACAGAGTGTCGGAACCTATATGGGACAAGGAGGACGCGGAGCGTGCCGAGCAAGGCCTACCGCCCCGCTTCGAGAAATACCGTGACAAGCAGACCAGGAACTATGTCAGGGCCCGGTACAAGGTGGACCCGGTAACAAAGGAGCTTACCACGGATGCGAAGACCAAGGCGCTTGAGCGTGTTCTGGTAAGGAATACACCCCCGCGTAATTAGCTCCATATGGTTGCATTCTAATTAATGAAGCCAAATTTCTAAATGGTTCACGTTCCTTCCACAGGACACTGAAAGCAGTAGCGCGGGGTCGTCTCAGAGCTCCCCTTTCGACACCCCTTTAAATAGGGCGTTGAACATAATGAAAAACAAGGATAAGCTCAGTAAGCCATCGTCAGCTGGTCGTGTGCCCGGCAAAGGCTTGTCCACCAAATGGTCGGAATACTATACCGCTGGGCGAAAGGAGAGAAAGACCAGCTCGGAAAGCCAGCAGCGCGAGGTTCAACAACTCAAGGCACAAGTGGCGCGGATTCCGGAGATGGTCGAAGAGCAAGTGCGAGACCAACTGGGAGCGACGATCACCGCCATTATACCTACCTTGGTTTTTGGGCTGCAGGCGTGGGTGGCGGGCGGCCAACAGGGGCCGCCCCCGATTCCCAGCTTCACGGGCAACAACTCGCGCAACTCGCCGGCGGCGCCATTGGTGTCTGCGGCGAAGGCAGCATTGGTGTCTCCAGCGGCGGCGCCGACATTGCAGCTTAATGTACCCGGGTGTGGGAAGAATACGCCGGCCGGCACCTCGGCAGCAAGCGGCCCCTCCGTCAATTGCACGCCCGCCGTTGGCGGTGCCTCAACATTAGCCGAGCTCGACGCCATCACGGTAATACTTCATCTCCTTGCCTTTGAGTGGGCATCCCTAACGCCCTACATGTTTTCGCAGGGCGCCGCCGACGTTCCGTGCACTCTCCTGCACTTCGTGAACGACGAGTTGGTCGATGTCGCCAAGGGCAGAATCGTTCAACCGGGCAGCCGCGTGTTCCACGGTAATCAGATGCCACCCATCGTTTATAGGGTTCAACTGGTTCAGGTGCTGCCGGGCTTCGACGACATATTACCTCCGTATCGACCCCATGGGGCCGACGAAGATGATGTGATGACCCTTAGCGCCTGCATAAGCTGGCCCATGCTTTGGCCAAAGAGCCAGATTCGTTTAGGGGCGGGGGACACCACCCCACAGACAACACCGCTAGTCGTGCCGGCGCCAAGCCATGGCAAGACCCCCGCAACGCTACCGGACATGCCGGACATGCATATGGCACAGGATCCGGGCATGCATATGGCACAGGATCCGGACGACGACGACGACGACGGTACATTTACCAACGTCGATAAGTACTTCAACGAACATGGGTGCGATGACGAATTCCTGGGGCCTCCTTCTCAAGAACCCAACCCTGCAAAAGACGATCGCGATCTAGCTGGTACCATGGAGAAACCCAATTGCAACAGGCGTCGTCTGGCGTTCAGTTCTCAGGAGACGCCTCCAGCTGCCGCCTTCACCGAGCCTCAGATAGCCGAGGTGCGAAATATTATCAGCCCCAACAAACTCAAGAAGGCGGTCTCTGAGCAGAACTCGATCCCATTACAGCAGAAGAAGGGACGGAAAAGAAAAACTAACAAGGGTGCGAGCCAGCCGGCACCGAGTATGATCTGTGCTCAGGACGGGCCACCTTCACGTAAGGATATCTCGAGGAGGGTGCATGTGGCGGGAAGGTCGATGCTACCGACTAATCTGCTCAATGCTGCAACCGGTGCTATGCAGAGTCTGCATGACAGTGTTCTTTCTTTGGAGAAGCGGCGTCTCCGAGAGAATGATGTGGCATACCCGGTTTTCATGGCCAAGGTGCTAGAGGGCAAGGGCTTTGTGGATAGCACCAATGGGGGTATGATCGTCCTGCGGTTTGATGACATCTTCGCTATGTTTAACCTTCATCCGCTGCACTACACCTTCGTTCGGCTATTTTCGCTGAGTATGGAGATGCGGATCATTAGAGACAAGACCCCGGACATCGTGATAGTCGACCCCTTCTACATGCGTGCCAAGATCTTGGGCAGCGCTGGGGACCGGCAAGTCGCGAGTTCATACCTCGAAGGCGTCATTCTGGCAAACCCAAATAAGGATAACTTCCTCGTGCCTTACTTTCCCGAGTAAGTCATCCCCTCACCGCCCCGTAACATATGATTTCTTAGATTTCGATCGTTCTTTTTTTTTTTCTAACATTCCGTGTTTTGTGCAGTGACACACATTGCACACTCATCCTCTTAAGCCCGAAATATTGCATGGCCACGTATTTCGACTCAGACCATCAGTCGAAGAAAGACTACACAAATATCAAGAAAGTTCTTGATGATGTTCTCCCCGGCTACGCCAGATCTGGAGGCACCTTCAGCAGGCCAATTCGTAGGTACGGCAAGCACGTGTTCACCCACAATACGACGTTCCCCTGCGTCAAGCAGCCGCCTGGCGGTCAGAAGGATGCCTACTACGCCCTCCATCACATGCGGGCGATCGTACGGGACCATAATCACCTTCTGCTACCAAATAATCTCAAAGATTGGGCCGCACGCTTGTCGGCAATCCAGGACACGGACATCAGACAAGAATTCTTTCGCATCCAGTCGGAGTTTGCGGAAATCATCGATCAAGATGTCCTTCGTACCTCGGGGCAGTTCTACCTTAGATATCAACCGTCCAACAGTGAGATAGAAACAACGCTACAAATGCAAGCTGACGACGCCCGCGATTTCATGACCATCACGACAGACGGCGGCTTCATCCACGCTCCGGTCCCTGAGTCGAGTCGAAAGAGTGATGCTATGTAGTTCTGAAATATCGATTAGCTCATGTTGTAATTAAACTTTAATGAACTTGTATGCCTCTTTGGTTTGGACAGTCGTTCAACTTATATGTAATCGATGCTATTTATTAGTAGGGCCATGGATCGTGCTATTAATGTCTTGCTTTTCTCTTCCGATCCTTTTGCTGCATACTTATATATTGCTTATGTATTGTCTGTGAATTGCTACTAACGTTTTGTTTGGCTAGTGCATAGAGATGCCGTCGTATGTCGTGTACAAGGGTAAGGTTCCCGGAGTCTACGACGACTGGGAGGAGTGTCTGAGACAGGTTCACCGTTTCAGCGGTAACAGTTACAAAGGGTACACCACTAGGGCGGAGGCGGAAGCTAGATATGCGCGCTATCTAGCGAGAGAGAGGAGGGAGCAGAGGAGGAACCGGATGAAGACCAGTTTCATCGCGATGATGCTCATCGTGATGACCACATCTCTCTTCTATGTGATGGTAGTTTAGATGATCGATATCGACTTGTAATGTGAAGACAAACTCGCTACTCGCGGTCTCGAGACTTGTAATGTTCTATCTTTGTTCGGTCTTTTGAATT